>OU342745.1:515443060-516643060 GCA_910589775.1 Avena eriantha | reverse complement strand
ATTTCTAATACATTATGTAGAGGACATATCGTTGATTGGAAATGATGTATCTTGTATTGACACATGTTAAGAATTTCATTAAAATAAGATTTCGATGAAAGACTTGGGCAAAACCGGAATATTTGGCATCAATATCTATATGGATAGATTGAGGCGCTAATATGGTTATGCCAGACATACATATATGACATATTGAAAGGGTTCAATATGGAAACAACAAGAAAGGTTCTTGCTGCATGAAAAGGATTGTATCAAAATTCAAGTGTTTCAACACTTGGTGAGTAAAATCACATGAAGATTTTGATCGATTATACCATGATATGTATATATCCAGAATGTCCTATGATCTAAATGTTATGAGAATATACCAGAATGATTCATAAGATGATCATTGGACAATAGTAAAGATATTCTTATGAGCTTTGGAAGAACTAAGAATATATCATGTATACGTGACAAATAGTTAAAGGTAGTTCATTGTAAAGTGTTACATTGATACTAGTTTTGTCACAAGATACAAATTAAATTTATCTCAATTTAGACTATGGGTGGCACAATGTAATGGAAAGGATGTTCCATGATGGATTTGGATGAGTTCCAAAGTTGAGAGTTGTGACGAATACTACAACAAAAGGCTAAGTATATGACTGCTATAGTAGCAGCATAGGAGGGCATTTGTGTTAAGTAGTTTGTTATCAAACTAGGTGTGGTTCCAAGTGGGCTAATACTATGAAGATATATTGTGTGACAATAATATCAACATATTTTAACCCGAACGAACTAAAGGTCTCACCAAAGGACCAAATTTATACAATGCCATCTCATTTGAGAATGAGTGATGCGTAGACACGCAAAGACATGCAAATACACACGGACCTAAAACTGTCAGATCCGGAGATTATGTTAACCACTAGCAATAGCATATATGCAACACCAGAAAGCCATAGGTGTTCAATACGCAAAGTTTTTCAAACTAGATTATTGACTCTAGTGCAAGCGGGAGACTGAAGGGAATATGCCCGAGAGGCAATAATAAAGTGGTTATCATCTTATTCCATGTTTATGATAAATGTTTATTTTACATGCTATAATTGTATTGATCGGGAACGTCAATACATGTGTGTTTAATAAACAAAAAGGGTTCCTAGTTATGCCTCTCTTATAGACTAGCTCGTTGATTAACAAGATGATCAAGGTTTCCTGATCATGGACATTGGATGTTGTTAATAACGAGGTCACAACATTGGTGGAATGATGTGATGAACATTCATCCGAAGTATAGCATTACGATCAAAGTCATTATGTTTATATTGCTATAACACTATACAAAGTAATCTTTATCCTTAGACCATGAGATCATGTTAATTGCTAACACCGGAAGAGTATCTTGATAACATCAAACGTCACACCGTAATAGGGTGACTATAAAGATGGGTTCAGTGCTACGAAGGTGTTATGTTGAGGCTCATGGATCAAGAGTGGAATTTGTCAATCCCTATGACGGATAGATATACTATGGGCCCTCTCGGTGATATCACATTAAGATAGCTTGCAAGCAAGTGATGTGATCACTAGAATGTTATATCACGGGAACGAGAAAAGAGTGCATGTCGATAACGAGATCAAACTAGGTATAGAGATACCGATGATCGAATCTCGGACATGTAATATATCGCGAGCCAAAGGGATTTAGTTACAAGCGGTAAAGGTTCTCACGATCACAGAAGTCATCGTTGAATGTGTAGGAGTCAGTACGGATCTCCAGGGACCACTACTGATTATTGATCGGAGAGGGGTCTCGATCATGTCTGCATTATTCGCAAACCGTAGGGTGACACACTTAAGGGATACCGACACCATTTGGAGCAAATATGTTTCAGATAAAGATTTAAGAAAGCGCTGGAATTATTTTAATAGACACCGAAACTGTTTCGGGTGAAATTGCTGAAATTGGTTCTGCATGTAATATTGAAATGTTGCAGGGGTTTTTATGTGAATGTTTGTTAATTAAAGTAATTAACAAAATTCTGAATAAAAAAAATAAAAGAGTTTTATTAAATGAGAGAGCATTAAATTTGGAGAAATTTAATGCATTTAAAGTGGAGACTTTAAAAGGGAATGTGAAGAGGCATTTTAATGTGGAGGGGTTACCACCACATGAATGGAGGAGGTGAAGAGACACCTCCTCCATGCGCCGGCCATGAAGGAGGGGCACCCCCTCCTCCTATAAAAGGCCACCCTTTCCTCACTTCTCAAACACACCTCCTTGTGAAGGATCTCTCTCCCCCTCTAGTATTATTCCCCCATGGTCTCGGATTAGCGAGATACATGTTCCCGGTGGCTTTATCTGGAAAGGAGTTGCTGCTTCCACTGCTTTGCTGGAGCGAGGGACGGAGGTTGTCGGGGTACCGGACGTGTGTGCGATCACGGATGCACCGCTGCTTTGCGGTGCTGGACTTGGTGGTGCTGGAGCTGGATCTGATGGACGTGCTGGAGCCGGACCTGCTGGACTTCCTCACGATCTTGAGATTGGCAAGTGTACGACTACATCAACCACGAGTTCCTACTCGTTAACAAAACTCGTTGTCTTCGAGGGTAAGTTCTCGTTCGATGTATGTCCACCCGTTGCTTTGTACCTAGTAGATAGATCTTGGCATGTAGTTCACACCGTAGGAATTTTTTTGTTTTCTATGCTGCGGACCCAACACATGGATCCACCAGTGTCATCGCATGTCTGCTCTTTTCATGAACCACAACTAGAGTCATTGCATGTGTGTTCTTCTCACAGACCACATATCACCTGTATCATTGCATGTTTGTTCTTCCCAAAGACCACACATGGATCCACCAGTGTCATTGCATGTGTGTTCTTCCCACAGACCACACATGGATCCACCCAGTGTCATTGCATGTGTGTTCTTCACACAGACCACACATGCATCCACCAGAGTCATTGCATGTGTGTTCTTCCCGTGAACCACACATGGACCCACCGGTGTCATTGCATGTCTGTTCTTTTCATGGACCACGGCTAGAGTCATTGCATGTGTGTTCTTCTCACAAACCACATATCACCGGTGTCATTGCATGTGTGTTCTTCCCATGACCCACACATGGATCCACCAGTGTCATTGCATGTGTGTTCTTCCCACAGACCACACATGGATCCACCAGTGTCATTGCATGTGTGTTCTTCCCATGAACCACACATGGATCCACTAGTGTCATTGTATGTCTGCTCTTCCCATGAACCACAGCCAGAGTCATCGCATGCGTGCTCTTTTCATAAACCACAGCTAGAGTCATTGCATGTGTGTTCTTCTTACAAACCTTATCATGAACCACACCCAGTGTCATTGCATGTGTGTTCTTATCATTAACCACACATGGATCCACTGGTGTCATTACATGTCTCCTCTTCTCATTAACCACAGCTAGAGTCATTGTATGTCTGTTCTTTTCACAAACCACATATCACCAGAGTCATTGCATGTGTGTTCTTCCCATGAACCACACATGGATCCACCAGTGTCATTGCATGTGTGTTCTTCCCATGAACCACACATGGATCCACCAGAGTCATCGCATGTCTGCTCTTTTCATGAACCACAGCTAGAGTCATTGCATGTGTGTTCTTCTCACAAACCACATATCCACCAGTGTCATTGCATGTGTGTTCTTCCCATGAACCACACATGGATCCACCAGTGTCATTGCATGTGTGTTATTCTCACAAACCACGTAAGGATCCACCGGTGGCATCGCATGTCTGCTGTTTTCATGAACCATAGTTAGAGTCATCGCATGTCTTCTCTTTTCATGAACCACAGCTAGAGTCATTGCATGTGTGTTCTTCTCACAAACCACATATCCACCAGTGTCATTGCATGTGTGTTCTTCCCATGAACCCCACATGGATCCACCAGTGTCATTGCATGTGTGTTATTCTCACAAACCACGTAAGGATCCACCGGTGTAATTGCATGTGTGTTCCTCTCATAGACCACACATGGATCCACTGGTGGCATCGCATGTCTGCTCTTTTCGTGAACCACGGTTAGAGTCATCGCATGTCTGCTCTTTTCATGAACCACAGGTAGAGTCATTGCATGTGTGTTCTTCTTACAAACTATATCATTAACCACAGCCAGAGTCATTGCATGTGTGTTCTTCTCATTAACCATACATGGATCCACCGGTGTCATTGCATGTGTGCTCTTCTCATTAACCACAGCTAGAGTCATTGCATGTCTGTTCTTCCCACAAACCAGATATCACCAGAGTCATTGCATGTGTGTTCTTCCCACAAACCACATATCACCGGTGTCATTGCATGTCTGCTCTTCTCATTAACCACAGCTAGATCCACCCGTGTCATTGGATGCATGTTCTTTTCATAAACCGCATATGGATACTAATTAACCTTAGGAGAGCCCTAACCTTAGCGTTAGAACGAGTCTTCTAGAAGGCACGCCCTAACACAGTTGTTCTGCTTGTCGATTGTTACATACCGTTCGATCGGGACGCTTGGACGATTGGGATGGTTTTCGGGAGATCGATCCGCGAGTAGACTGTTCTGCGGCATGATTGGCCACGCTTGCTCTGGACAAACTGGCAACACCGGGGGCTCCCCTATTGCGAGTGTCACGACTCACGAGTTGAGCGGGCCATATCCCAGTGTCACGTCCCCATTACTTCTCTTCCTCCCCGTACTTCTATTCCTTCCCCTCGAAGCCACATTCCCCACTTCACTCCCATCCTACCGTAGCCGCAAGCCGACGGCGCCGCCATCCCAATCCCCTCTCCGGCAGCCACCCCCCTCCCCTCTCGCCATGGGTTCAAGGGGAGACGACGAGGAAACGCGTCGTGACGACAGGGACGGTGATTTCGATGTGAGTCGTCTCATCTCTATCTCTATCATCCGTGGCCAATGATCTATTTTTTGAGCCAGATCTACTCCGTTTACTCATGCGCATATGATGTGTTAGGCCAACCAGACGATGTATGGCGCCGACTATCACGGTTTAGCGGATGAAGACAATCCTCTGCTATGTAAACATGGATATGTGCCCGCTAAATTTGTAGCGTTCGAAGGACGAAACACATGCAGGAGGTTTCTATGGTGTCAAGGACATCGTGCAATGATGCGAGGCGGAAGTTGCGGTGTTGTCAAATGGGTAGATCCACAGTGGCCCAAATCGATGCAGAAAACGCTGGACAAACTATGGGAAATGACTGTTGAGTTGAAAGAATTCGCATTCAGCTCACTTCTTGACAGTGTTGAGATGAAGCTATGGGAACCAGTTGACATGACCAAGCATAAGCGAGATCTCATGGGGGTGGAAGACAAGGTTAGCAAAGTAGAGAAGGAGAGGGACGTGGCGTTGGCCCTAAAGGCTAAAGCAGAGCAAGAACTGACTCAAGCAAGGAAGGATCTTCACCAGGCCAAAGTCCCGCAGTTCACAACTAGGAGTATTGACAAGTGCATGAGGAAAGATGTAGAGAAACAATTGAAGCTATGCAAGGAAGATGCTAAAAGGAAGAAGCAGACGATTCGATCCTTGCTCTCGCAGGAAGATGCGCATAGGGCTAAGATTAGGAAGATCAAGGAGATGTGTGATAACTAGTTCTATTTAGTTCAAGCCCCGTGCCTTTTTTAAGTTGTAATAGTTGTACTTATTGACCTAGCGGTCTGAACTATTGGCCCCGGAGTCCTGGGAGTAAAAAAATTGGTCGCCTGTTAATCTGTCTTAACCCTGCATTACTTCCTTTTGTCTGACCAATGCCCTTTGGATATTCCGCCCGTCGCTTCGTCGTCCTCATGTACAAATAGGAGGCGCCACAGCTTGTCGCTTCGTCGCCCATCCCCTCGCCCTCTCCAATCTCCACCGCGTCGTCCACCCCCTCGCTCCCTCTCCAATCTCCATCGCGCCGCCATGGAGATGCCCTCGCTGAACTTCTACAAGGTGGTGATGTTCGCGCACTTCGACATCCTCGCGCCGCCGGCCGCGACGGTGCCCCACGGATGGTGCATCAGCTATGCGGGGGTGCCGGTGGCTCCGCTCCTCGTCCCCGGCGGAGCCGTGATGGAGAGCGAAATCGCGGCGCGCCGCCGCTAGATGCCCGCATGGCAGAGGGCGCTGCCCCGGTACGCGGCGGCCAGCCCGTACTGGCCGACGCTGTTCAAGGAGTGGAAGGCCAAGATTGGTAACCGCATCGTTTACGGGCGCGTGGTGCACCGGGATCTCCGCAACCAAGAAGGGTGGGAGAGGTTCTGGTCCGTCCCTGGATGGACCAAGTTCACCGTCATTGCCGCCGCTCACCGCGAAGAGGTGCTCCGTCTCGCGTACAATGCAGAAATCGTGGTCGTTCCGTCCGACGAAGACGAGGAAGCCGGCGGCTCGGAGGACAGTGGCAGCGGAAGTGAAATTGTTGACTAGTGGTTGAATTAATGTAGGATGTGAAATCACACCTTTGTTTAGAAGAATTTGTGGTTTAATTAATGAAATGCCTCGATTTAGATCTCCGTCTCGATTAATTTGTGGAATAATTTGTGATTTAGATCAATTTCTGCCTCGATTTAGATCTCTGTCCCGGATTGGGAACGTGACCGTGGACCAAAGACCCCTTTTCTACTAGTGTTTCCTGACATTGGTGGTTTGTTTAAACGTAATCTATGTAGATTTGGCCACATGCAAATGGCAGAACCACAATTTATAAAGTGGAAGCACGTACACCCGGTTACTCGAGATCCGGGAGCTTTGCCAGATGCAGGGGATGCAGGAGCAGAGAGGCGGTGAGATAGACGGGCTCAAGAATAGGCCAGAAAGTGGTACCCATTTCCTCCTCATCTAGGCATTATCAGTGAGAACATTGTTGTTTATGTTGCCACGTCGTTGTGCAGCATCTCAAATAAGTTGCTGCTTCGTGGAGTGTGGCAGCTTAAATAATTTATTTCTGTGCCACTTACATTCCGTCGTATTTGGAAACCTCTTGCCCCTCAGCAATCATGGAACCGGTGGATCCTTGTTTTCAGATAGCAGTGGCACAATCACAATTTCGGATTCAACTACTGACTCGGGTGTTTCCAAACCCTAAGTCGCGCTACATTTTACTCAGAGAACGTGGGTAGATTGTTTCGCCCAGCAACGTGCCACACACAGAGCTCCAGAATTTAACAGAATTACATATATAGGTTCAAGTTCAACACACTACTATGCATCTTCATTGCCAGCAGCCTTCTTCCGCAGCCTGGGTGCCAAGCCTTCACGTCCAATGGCTTCTTCATTTCCTTCCTTCTTCCTCTTCCTCGGTCCCAATTTTCTTAGCTTCACGTACTCTGCATCGCCGGGACAATGGGCACCAGAATCGTGTCCAGCATAATCTTTCCACTCGTTTTTAATTTCTTCGGGCAGCAAAATGACTGACCCGGCAGTCATGTTTCTAACCTTGCGGCGCTTCCTGTCAAAGAAACAAGACTGTTGCATAACTGCCCAATATCTACAGAGTAAATAAAACAAAATTTACAATTCAGCACAAACATGCGAACCCCAAGCAACCTTTGCTTACCAGGAGCTAATTGCGTTTGAGCAACCACCCTGTCCAAGAATAGAAGGGCGACTCCCAGTTGCAGCAGCTTCCACATCTAGTACATCACAATTCAGCTCAAACATGCAATCTGAAGCATACCTTTTCATCAACCCAATTAGCTGACTATCACACGTTATAGGAACCATGATGCCACGTTCATCCATGAAGCTGAACATTGTAGTCTGCTTCAGCCATATTTCAACATGATTACGCAGAGCAGCAACCATACCAGATATAGTGCAGATCTACGCAGACGCTTCTTCCATCGTGAAACAATGGCTTCCATACCACTTGCCCTTAGAGTCGTACCTGTAGAGAAGTACCATAACCAGGTAAGGGGGGTCCGCGCAGATCCCACTTGACAGAAAACTGTGGACAAAATATGTTTGTCAGCGTTGGGCTAACGAACAATTTGAGGTTCAGTACCCAGCTAGCAGTTGTAATTAGTGTGAATAGCAAAGAGAAGGGTAGCTCACCCACTTGTAGGCAGAACTTCTTCTTCCTTGATAGTAGGATCCGCCATCCTCCGAACTGCTCGGCTCGTCGGTGGCGTAGGCAGGCTAGAGCCTCGTAACGACGGCTACGGCATGCGCCATTGGAGCTCGGTATCAACGACTGGGCGTAGCAAACTGGGCGTAGCAACTTGGCCCCGAAAGTCAAATGTCCGAAGGGATCGTCCTGCCTGGAGGGTGGATTCCGACGCCGCCGGTGCTAGGGGAAAGCTGGGAATGGATTTGTGAAATTGGTCAACGCATCCAATCCACTTAGCTGCTCGATTTGCCTAAGAGTTGCCGCGTTGGGGCCCGTCTCATGGAAGATAACCGACATGTGGGTCTCGACCATCTACTTCACGGGGCGGTTTAACAGAATGTTTGTATTTGGCAGGGGTGAGATGAGTTTGCCTCGAAATGGCCCCTCTCAGTAGTTGGCGGCCCAACTTTTTGAAACGCGGTAATTTCAGGCAACTTAGGTACCGCCATGCGCTGGCCTGCCAACTTTGGTACCGCAGACGAACAATCCCCCAAGGCATCCCCCTCTTCATCAATAAAAATCCCAAGTTTCTTCCAAACGCTTCATTTTTATTGTTTCATGCACAGTTGTGTTGTTCTTGGAGCGTCTTCTTTTTCGTTTTCGTTTTGTTTTTTTCGTTTGCTTGGTTTGCTTAGTTTGCTGAATAAATTGGTTGGACCCCCTCTTTCATACATTAGTTTTCAAATAGTTTGGTTTGGATTGGAAAAGAGTAGGAAAGCTCATACTTAAGTGGTAAAGAGAGCTTGTTTTTGACTATGGCCTATGTTTTGTCATGCCATGCTTGGTATTGTTTTGGCTTTATGCTTAGTATTCTTTGCTGTAGCATGACTTGTTATAAACAATTGAGATTGCTTAATGTGCCTTGGATGAATCATGCGTTGTTTTAGCATATTAAAGCATAGGATTGTGGTATTCTCCTTTGATGCTTTATTTGGGTTGACTTGGCGCATGCTCACACCATGTTATGACTATCCCAAGTCACCATAGCCTTTATGATCCTTTAGTTTTCCATTTGAAAATCACTTTATGCTTTGATCAATGATGTTTTGTCGCTCTGCATGATTATGGCCATTATTGCTCTCTTAGTTTGTTGCTCCTAGTCTTTTGCTAGCCTCCGTAACCAAGTATGAGTTCCACTCATGCATCCAACTCCTTAAACCAAGTTATTCCAAAGAGTCCACCATACCTACCTACTATCATATGCTATTCCAAGTATATTCATGCTTTTGTTTACCTTCCAAATTAAACTTGTTATGTGAAAATTAGTGATTAAAGCTCTCACGAACTTGATGGCACACTTTCCTTTTCTCGCATTTAATAAACTTGAACCATTGGGTCCTTCTTTGTTGTGTATATGCTTGTGCTTTATAAGTTGAAATTAGCAGAACCATGTATCATGGGGAACGCTTTCAACATTGCACTTGTACTTTGTACCCCGTTGATATCATGTTCTTTTGCTTATGGATCCCGACGGTGTGAAATAAAAGTGGAACTTGTAAGATCATGGAGTTTGTATGTGTGTTAGAGAAATGCCTGGGCCGCTAGCCTAATCCATGCCTAATCATGGTGAAAACTTGCAGCATCACCATAATGAGCACTCTATGAAGCATCCTCAATAAAAATCTATGCAAATAGAAAATAAAAGATCGCTGAAATGCTCATTGTCTGCTTGCCTTGTCATTTTAATTATGGGATAGCTCTTGTATCATGTGCAAGGGGTACCCCATTGGCGGTTCTTTATGATACATGTGTACTTACAATGACAAGAGCTTACCTGTTACTAAAGTTGAGTAGCATGAGGTTCGGTCTTCGTAAGTAAGGGGCATGAGATTTCGGCTTATAACTTGTCAAGCATATCCTCTTAGTTGTGTTACTTTAACCTTAATCACCTTAAAGATGCTTATGATAGGGGCAATGAGAGCTGAAAGCTAATAAGTACCATAATTTTTGGAAGCTCTTTATGAGACTTGAATCCCTACTTCCTTCTATGAAGGCCTTTCTTTTACTTTTATGTTGAGTCCCCACCTTCTATCTTTATGCACCTACTTTGAGAAGCATAGTGGCCATTTTTAGTTCTTTGTGCATTGTCCCAAGACTTGTTGATGGATGCATAACTTGATATTGCTTGTTTTAAACTATTTGTATCTAGTCACTCTTATGAACTTTGAAGGTGTCCTATGCATTTATGTTTTGCTACTCTATGAGGGACAAGCTGAATGCCACTATGCTATGTTTTCTTT
The DNA here is from genome assembly GCA_910589775.1 of Avena eriantha. Taxonomy (NCBI): domain Eukaryota; kingdom Viridiplantae; phylum Streptophyta; class Magnoliopsida; order Poales; family Poaceae; genus Avena; species Avena eriantha. The sequence goes on along the minus strand of OU342745.1, from coordinate 516,632,699 downwards.
ATGTGAAACAAACAAACGTCTTGCAAAGCATTGTTATTCATGAATCTTTTGTTTGTGCCTTTTCATGTTGCAACATAGTTTCTTTATCTTATTGCTAGAACTTTATCTTTCATGTTATGATTGAAGTACTATGATCCCAGCTTTGAATGTTTGATCAAGTTTATGATGGTGCATGTCACCTCAAAAATTATTCTTTCTTTTTATCACTTACCTACTCGAGGACGAGCAGGAGTTAAGCTTGGGGATGTTGATACATTGCAAATGTATCTATAATTTTTGATGTTCCATGCTTGGTTTTATCTACTTTCTTATGTTTTGTCCACACTTTGGAGTACTTTTCATATGATTTCTTGGACTAACCTATTAACAAGAGCCACAGTGCCAGTTGCCTGTTTTCTGCTATTTTTGGTTCCAAGAAAGTCAGAAAATGAATATTCTTGGAATTGGACGGGACAAAAGCCAAAGTCGTTATTTTGCCGGGGACACTTGGGGCCAGAATATGAGACGGAGAAGGGCCAGAGGGCGGCCACATCACCTGGCCACGCGGCTAGGCTTGGCCCGCGCCAGGGGGTGGTGTGGCCAGCCCACGCACCCCCTCGGCCTCTCCTTATGCCTATATATTGCCTCTGATACGGAAACCCTAAGTACCCGATCAAAAATCCACGAAAGAATTTGTAGCCGCCGTCGTCTCTGTCCCTAGATCGGGAGGGATCTGAAGTTCTTCCCGGCACCCTGCCGGAGAGGGGAATTCACCCTAGAGGCCTTCTTCATCATCATGCAAGCCTCCGGTGTGATGCGTGAGTAGTTCATCTCTGGACTACGGGTCCATGTAGTAGCTAGATGGCTGGTTCTCCTCCTTTGTGTTATCATGACTAGATCTTGTGAGCTCCGTTCATGATCAAGATCATCTATTTGTAATTCTGCATGTTGTGTTTGCGGGGATCCAATGGATATTGAGATGCTATTTCAGATTGATTATTGATTCTATCATGTCTTTGTTATTTGTGACCTTGCATGATTTCCGTTGTTAGTAGCTATCTTGGCCAAGTAGATGCTAGCAACTCCAAGAGTTAGTATTTATGCTCGATAGTGGGTTCATGCCTCTGGTAATCTGGGGAAGTGAAAGAAATCTCTAAGGTACTAGATGTGCTGTTGCTACTAGGGAGAAAACAACAATCCTTTGTTCATAGAACAATCGTATTGTTTACTTTGCACGCAATTCGTAATGCAATAATCTGTTGCTTGCAACTTAATACTGGAAGGGGTTTGGATGATAACATAAAGGTGGATTATTAGTCATAGATGCAGTTGGATGGCGGTCTATGTATAATGTTGTAATGCCCAATCGAATCTCAAATGAGTCAAGATGATTAGTATATGCTTGTATGCTTTCTCAATGTTTGTCAATTGCCCCGCTGTAATTTGTTCACCCAACATGTTATCTATCTTAAGGAGAGCCACCTCTAGTGAACTATGGACCCCGGTCCTTTCTTTTACATTCAATCTACAATCAAACTGTTTACTGCTTTATGTTTACTTTATGTAAACTATTACTTCCTTCCATTCGATACGTTTAATCCTTTGTTTTCAGCGAAACCGGTGAGATTGACAACCTCATCGCAAGTTGGGGACAAAGTTTTGTGGTTGTGTTGTGCAGGTCTCCACGTTGCTGCTAGCATCGGTAGTGCGCACTGCCAACTTTCACCTAGCAACACCTTTGGGGTGTTTCCTTGCTCCTACTGGATTGATAACCTTGGTTTCGTACTGAGGGAAAACTTGCTGTTGTGCTCATCATACCTTCCTCTTGGGGTTCCCCAACGAGCTCGATATATTTTGGGCCATCAAGCATACTTTCTGGCGCCGTTGCCGGGGAACTGAAGAAGAAGAAGCTCCCACGTCAACCACGCGCCAGCATGCATCATCCTGTGCTTGCGGTTGTAATTGGCTTGGTTGATCTTTCCTTCCATCTGAATGGCGGAATCCACTAGCTCTTCTAGATCTTCAAAACGGATGTTGACTAACACCGTCTGTATCTCATCATGTAATCCATTCAGGAACCTTTCCTTCTTCTTGGCTTTAGTGTACTCTGAACTCATCTAGCTAGGGACATAAATTTGTCACGGTACTCAACTACTGTCATCCTTCCTTGCTTCAGTTCTCTGAACTCATCTCTCATCCTGGTGACTAAACCTTGGGGCACATGGGTGCGGCTAAACTTGATCTTGAATGCTTGACAAGACATCATTTGGCCATCGTTCATGGTACAGGTGCTATTCCACCAGGCTCTTGCATCTCCTGCCAGATAATGAGTGGAAAACAGTACCTTCTTGTTGGCTTCAACTCCTGCGACTTCCAGGTTGTTCTCCATGGTTTGCAACCAGTCATCAGCATCTAAAGGTGTAGGGGATCGGTGCGGAAAACAAAAATTTCCCTACGATGGAACCCCAGAAAACTGCCTAGGATCTATCTATGTAGTAATGCGGTAACGACCAATGCGTAGAGAATACATACCCTTGTAGACCGTACGCGGTTAACGTTCCGCGGGGAACGTGGTTGATGTAGTCATACTCGTAGCCGACCTCAAGGTCACGAAGCTCCTCGCAGGTCACCCCTTGCTCCTTCTTGATCTTCACCGTGCAACAGCTCCGGCTCATGACATTTAAGCGCCCCAAGTGTTGCGCCTCGTGTCTTCGTACACATCCGGTGCACGATGAGACCTCTGGCTCCCCGATCCCGCCGAGAGTGCGGAAGTTGATATCCGGCTAGGAATCCCTATAGCGCAACGACATACTACAGGTGTGCCTTAATCGCACAACCTAGACTTGGGGCCATGGTCACAAGGTATAGGGAAAGGGAGGGAGAAAGTCAACCAAAGGACTTCTCAAGTTGTGTGTTTGGTGTGTTTTAATCCCACCCATGGGCACCCCTTTATATAGGCGGAGGGGGGTGTGCCCTCCCCTTTGGGTTAGCCATGTGGGACTAATTGATAAAGGAAAAATCATAGGAATTTCGTTCTGGCCGGATGGGCCGATTCCAACCTAAAGGGAAAAAGAGAACAGCACACAACAGCCTGGGAGGAGCCGGCCGGGTGGGCCTTGGCGCGGCCCACCCCACGCATGCTACCTCTCGCCTAGCAGCAGCAGTAACCGGCGCCCCCGCCTGTGCCGGCGTGTGCCCACGCGGCCCGCCTGGCAGCCCGGGTGCAGGCGGTAGTAGCTGGCCCCGGGTGGGCCGGCTCCCGCCCTGCGAGGCCCACTGCAGCGAGCGGCCTACGCCCGCACCCCGCCCCGCCCGATTGGGCCGGCTGCCGCGGCGGCCCAGCTCACGTCCGCTTGGCGTGGCCCGGCTGTGTGCCGCCCTGTGCGGCGGCATTTATCTGCCGCCCACGGGGTTGGCTATTTTTCTTTTTCCAATCCTTTTTCTACAACTTTTTCTTCTAGGCCTTTTCCCTTCGGGATTTGGCCTAATATAAAAGTTGTCTTTATAAATCTGAACTTAAATATTATTTAGAATATATTAATTCATAATTAACATATAATAAATATATATTTAAATTCCCATTTATCCGAAAACACTTTTCCGGTCTTTTGCTTTATTCTTTCTCTAAACAACTTCGGATCTCTCTGCGGAACGATTCCTGCTTTCGCTCTTTCTCTATCGTGATTCCATCTTATGAATGATTGCTCTCATCGTACCCTTAAGTGTATCCTCTCTTGGCTCGGGAATGCTCTAGACATGATCTGTATCAATGATCAACAGAGGGATGTCCATGTGACCCCTATGCATTCCTGATGACAATGTCGTTTGAACCGTCTAAATGTAGCATCCTCTTCCTTTTGTTTCTCGATACAACTTGTCCGAGATCCGATCACTCGTATCCCATACCTTGTTCAATCTTGTTCACAACAAGTTATGTTTTCTTGTTACCGTGATATTACATCTCCGTGACCTAGTCACATGTTGCAACATTTATAGATGTAATCTCACCAAGTCGGCCGTATGTATCTTTACCCGTCATGTGGGTGAACAAATCGTCTTGTAGTCACATGTCATCTACTATTCCTCCGGAATACCCAACATACACCTTTATGGCCACCGTATTACCAGATGACGATTGATGCAGTCTAAGCAGCCTAGGGAAACAGTGAGTAATATGAGCTCACGGTCCAAGGAGAAGGAGTCTAGGTATAGCTGTTGCAACAATGAACTATATGACTTGATCGTGTTGCAATCCTCCGAGGAATGTCCAACCACATCATTCTCCAATGATATGATCACATTGTGAGTCGGCATAAATGCCCATGATCTTGAAACCCAGATCATCTTCGTGACCAATGAGCTAGTATGAATAGAGGCTATTAGGGACTTGGTTGTTAGATACCACACCTGTACCAATGTTTCTACTTGGCATAGTTATAGCACAATATGAAACTATTATAAACTAATTGAGATATGACAATAAAAACCTATTTATTATTTGCCTCTAGGGCATATCTCCTTCAATCTCCCACTTGCACTAGAGTACAAATAAACTAGCGCATTTTACTCATATAAACCATATGCCATATGCGTTTACAGATCATGCATGCTCATGGGAAACGTCATGTCCATGTTCTGTTTTACCAGACCATTATGTCTTTTGCAAATCGTTAATGTCTTCCTAAGTTCGACATTCACACCATTATCGTATAATGGGTCGAAGTATTTGTTTGACAACAAAGTGAGACTTTTCTTTCTAGTGTTTATAATGACGGTCGTTATTCACTGTTGTCATCTAAACTTTGAAACACACTTTGCTATCTTTTGTGTATATACTATAGTCATGGCAGCAGAACGAGGCCGGATTCTAGGAGCTTACAGTGACTTTAGATCAACCTCGAGGCTTTCTCATGGGCACTGGGCCCTGGGACACATCATTCTACGTTAAAAGCGAATTAGCCCCGCCATAACATTATACATCACATCAGATGTAGCCTTTATACTTCTATATCTATGTAGATCCTAGTGCATGAAATGCATCTATGCCACTTACATTGCTTCTTGCCATTTAATTACAAACTTAATTCTGGTTCAGTGATCAACTCAGGAATCACTTAAGGACATGCTCTTATAGTTAAGACTTTGTCCTACCAACCAGAACCTCGGGTCACATTACGTCGAGTATACACATGGTTATATGGAAGAACCTACGACTGAGGCATAGGAGATGCATTGCATCTCTTTCTTTCAACCATAGTTGCAATACTAACTCAATGCTTCATATAGTAAGAACTACTTTCTCACCTTGTTCCATTCCAAGCTACTTCAGAATCTTGTCTTAGGACATTCTGAACATCTTTCAGAATCAAGTCCAGGAAGCATTTGACATTCAGTGTTTATTAAACTCACTAATATATCTTGATAGATCTTTTGTTTAATAACTTCAAATTCATCCTAACTTAAACACCAATCACATCATTCACATATGCCGTCCACATATCCAGAATGATTTCACGCTCCCACTCAAATATGACATTCATGTTTGAGATCCAGGGATTTCACTTAGCTCCCACTCAAAATATGTTAGCTACATATTATGAATTAGCCAAGCTGATTTGTCCCACTCAAATCTAGGTCCTCTCGACAATCTTGGACATTTCCAAAATTCTTTGATCACTATCAAATCGAGAATTCCACTAACAAGATTTCAATGACTGTTCATTTCTCGTACTTAGGTCCATCACGCTTCTTTGTATTTCGTAGGTATGTCTTGTTCAAAACATGACAAGTGAATCAACAATATAATTTCACAAACTTGTAGAATATATAGTTGAATCCTACTTACTTTAGTAAAAGTATTCACTGAAACTTTATGATCATTATCAATAGTTTCTCCTCTATTTGCAGAGTTTGGATTCACGAAACAAATTCCGCTGCACCACTCAACAATTCGTAGGTAAGGTCAAATACCTTGTTTTGATCTTTTAGTTTCTTCCACCTGTATCTTCAACAAGACACATCAAATTTGGACAACAAAAGGTTTGCCCTTTTGTGGAAGATGCATTCATAGCTTCCTAAGAATGCTCTACAAATACTTGTTTATTCGCCACAAATTCGACTTATCAAAATCTCTAGAAACTCGAACGTGCCATAACACTTATGGTGTTGTTTCCACGAATCTTTAGATGTTCCTTTGTATTTCAAATGAGTGTTTGCTTATTTCGATCTTTAACTCTAAACGACAACTATAACCCCGATAAGAGATAATATTGTATCTAATACATATTGATTATGATGTTTAGATATCTCAACAAAGTTTGAATTCATCCAATTATCATAATTTGTGAAACATCTTTCACAAGTCCCTTTTATGCTAAACTTAGCTTGAATACTTCAGTCATGTTGATCAAATCGAAGAGACTTCGTATTCTTGTTAATTTCAATATCCCATTTAGTTATGAACTCATTTGAACAATTCAAATCATTTGAAACTTCATGTTTCATTAAGTAAATACACTTATTCACTTAAGTCCATAATAAATGATTTCCACTACTTGTTGAAAATACGATACATCACTATGTATAAGATTCAATATTTCTTCGCATATCACCGTTTTACCAGAATGCGGAGTTTTAGTCATTCTGCCAGAGAGGCATGGTTTTGCAAAGTCTCTAGATTAAGCATCTAGGACCCCGATCTTTCATAAAGAACATGCAATAACCAAAATGACTTAAACTGTAGTGTCATTTCATTATTAAGCTTTGGATATCTTTTAGCATTCTAATCCTTTATAAATGATTAAACTATTATCATTATCATAGTGATGAGAATAACTTATTTGTAATCATAATGTGACCATAAGGTATTGTTCATAAGAATAGTACAAACTAGTTTGTAACTTGTTCATATGAATAACCGTCTCGCAAAAAGCAAGACACACAAACAAAGATTACAAATTATGATCAAGTCCACTAATCCAAATGATAAACTTTGAGGAAAGAGGTGATGTCGGCCATCAACTGTTTTGCTTGCCGTCATCAAGCCACATTGTCTCAAATACAGCAATTCTTAAGCAGATCATCCTGTTTTCACAAAACAGGACAAGTATCAAATACTTTGCAAACTGCAATGAGTTCTGCAAGAACCACATTTATAATTTGTATATCTTATATATACCTTTTCATCCATGACCTCCTTTTGCAATCAAGCCCTTCCAAGAGTTCTCAACTCTAATGCAAGATTTCTAAGTGTTTCTCCAACAATCCGGAGTCATCGAATTATCTCCTAATGGTTATTGTATCAAGAAGAGAAGATCACCGTTTACGAGGATATCCCTCAGGCGTGGGTATTAATCTATGAAGTTGGACCCTTTTGCTAAGTTCCACATTAAGCAATATATTCCCATGGTCGCAAAGGACCTCAATGGGATGGGCCAAGGTCTACTAAGATATTTGCAAACAGACATCTAGACTAAGTTCATAATAAGAGATCAATTTATAATTGGTCTCCACTAAAATTGTCATCCCCTTGATGATTTTAGTGATCACATGATCCCTATCCTCTGCACCTCCCCTGATCGTCACGGCCATTAGTGCATTATCAAAGGTAGACATTCACTAATGTCAATCACATCATCCATGTGACTCATGCTCGATCTTTTGATCTCTTGTGTTCCGAGGCCACGCTTTTCTAGCGTGCGAGGCTCGCCAAATCTAACTTGTGTGTATTCGTTGTGCAACATGGCCTGTAACCCTGGATCGCCTCATACCGAAGAACTTTCTTGGTGGTGCACACACAAGGGGAACACAGAACGTTGGAATTAAATAGGGATTATCTTATTTGCTACCGTTGAGTATCTAAATACTAGCACACAATAAGATGTAACAATAGGTATCAACATCATATGTATAATGTGATATGATATGGTGCTTCTTCTTGCGCCTTGATCTCCATCGAGCGCTCCGACATGATCTCCATCTTGCCCTTGGTTTGATGCCAAGTCCACGATGCCGCCACCAGGTCGTCCATCGGAATGATGACTATTACTATACTACTTAGTAATAGAAAAGTAAACTACTTTACCTTCACAACGAACAATGCCATATCATAATCACATGCCCCCTGCAAAATAAAGTTAAACGCCTCTACTTTATCTATTGCAAGTTTTACGTGGTTGTTAGGGCTTTCGCAATAGAACCGTTTCTAAACTACGAACTTTCCAACCACAACATGGATCCAACAGTTGTCTATGTTATACCCCTTTCGGGGCCCTCCGTTGTAAATGCTATATCAACTATTGAATGAGAGACAGACACCCGCTAGCCACTTATACGGTACAAGCCGTATGTTGAGCGTGGAACCAGTCTCGCGTACGAATACGTGTAAGGTCGGTCCGGGCCGCTTCATCAAACAATACCGCGATATAAACAAGTACACGTTAGAGGGTAACAACTAAGGGATCAATGCCCGCACAAAACTTGTGCGTACTGGCCGCACAGCACTCCTACGCATAGATCGGCTCTGATACCACTACAGGGGATCGGTGCAGAAAACAAAAATTTCTCTACGATGGAACCCCAGAAAACTGCCTAGGATCTATCTATGTAGTAATGCGGTAACGGCCAATGTGTAGAGAATACATACCCTTGTAGACCGTACGCGGTTAACGTTCGCGGGGAACATGGTTGATGTAGTCGTACTCGTAGCCGACCTCAAGGTCACGAAGCTCCTCGCATGTCACCCCTTGCTCCTTCCTGATCTTCACCATGCAACAGCTCCGGCTCATGACATATAAGCGCCCCAAGTGTTGCGCCTCGTGTCTTTGTACACATCCGGTGCATGATGAGACCTCCGGCTCCCCGATCCTGCCGAGAGTGCGGAAGTTGATATCCGGCTAGGAATCCCTATAGCGTAACGGCATACTGCAGGTGTGCCTTGATCGCACATCCCAGACTTGGGGCCATGGTCACAAGGTAAAGAGAGAGGGAGGGAGAAAGTCAAACAAAGGACTTCTCAAGTTGTGTGTTTGGTGTGTTTTAATCCCACCCATGGGCACCCCTTTATATAGGCGAGGGGGGTGTGCCCTCCCCTTTGGGTTAGCCATGTGGGACTAATTGATAAGGGAAAAATCACAGGAATTTCGTTCTGGCCGGATGGGCCGATTCCAGCCCAAAGGGAAAAAGAGAACACCACACAGCAACCTAGGAGGAGCCGGCCGGGTGGGCCTTGGCGCAGCCCACCCTGCGCCTGCTACTTCCCACCCAGCAGCAGGAGTAACTGGCACCCCTGCCTGGGCCGGCGTGCGCCCACGTGGCCCGCCTGGCAGCCCGGGTGCATGCGGTAGTAGCTGGCCCCGGGTGGGCCGGCTCCCGCCCCGCGAGGACCACTACAGCGAGCGGCCTGCACCCGCGCCCCGCCCCACCCGGGTGGGCCGGCTGCTGATGGCTCAGTGTTGATGTAGAGCTCGTTGGGAACCCCAAGAGGAAGGTATGATGAGCACAGTAGCAAGTTTCCCTCAGTTATGAAACCAAGGTTTAATCGAACCAGTAGGAGCAAGGAAACACCCCAAAGGTGTTGCTAGCTGAGCCTTGGTAGGGCGCACTACCGGTGCTAGTAGCAACATGGAGACCTGCACAACACAACCATAGAACTTTTTCCCCAACTTGCGATGAGGTTGTCAATCTCACCGGTTTTGCTGAAAACAAAGGATTAAACGTATCGAATGGAAGGAAGTAATAGTTTGCAGAAAGTAAACACAAAGCAGTAAACAGTTTGTAGATTGTATGTAAAAGAAAGGACCGGGATCCATAGTTCACTAGAGCTGGCTCTCCTTAAGATAGATAACATGCTGGGTGAACAAATTACAGCGGGGCAATTGACAAACATCGAGAAAGCAATACATGCATATACTAATCATCTTGACTCCTTTTGAACTTGATTAGGCATTTACAACATTATACATAGACCGCCATCCAACTACATCTATGACTAATAATCCACCTTCAGGTTTTCATCCGAACCCCCTCCACTATTAAGTTGCAAGCAACAGATTATTGCTTTACAAATTGCGTGTAAAGTAAACAATACGATTGTTCTATGAACAAAGGATTGTTGTTCTCTCCCTAGTAGCAACAACACATCTAGTACCCTAGAGATTTCTGTCACTTCCCTAGATTACCAAAGGCATGAACCCACTATCGAGCATAAATACTAACTCTTGGAGTTGCTAGCATCTAATTGGCCAAGATAGCTACTAACAACGGAAAGCATGCAAGATCACAAATAACAAAGACATGATATAATAAATAATCAATCTAAATAGCATCTCAATATCCATCGGATCCCCGCAAACACAACATGCAAAATTACAAATAGATGATCTTGATGAACTATTTGTAATTTCTAAACATGAAAGAACAAAGGAGGAGAACCATCCATCTAGCTACTACATGGATCCGTAGTCCAAAGATGAACTATTCAAGCATCACACCGGAGGCTTGCATGGTGATGAAGAAGGTCTCCAGGGTGAATTCCCCTCTCCGGCAGGGTGCCGGGAAGAGCTTTAGATCCCTCCCGATCTAGGGATGGAGATGACGGAGGCTACAGACTCTTTCATGGATTTTTGATCGGGTCCTTAGGGTTTTTCATCCCGAGGGCATTTTATAGGCGGAAGGAGAGGTCGAGGGGGTGTTGGGGTCGGCCAGACCACCCCCTGGCGCCGGCCAGGCCTGGCCGCGTGGCGAGGTGGTGTGGCCGGCCCCCAGCCCTTCTCCGTCTCGTATTCTAGCATCTGATGACTTCCGGAAAAATAGGCACTTTGGCTTTTGTCCCGTCCAATTCCGAGAATATTCATTTTCTGACTTTCCTGGAACCAAAAATAGCAGAAAACTGGTAGTTGGCACTGTGGCTCTTATTAATAGGTTAGTCCAAGAAATCATATGAAAAGTACTCCAAAGTGTGGACAAAACACAAGAAAGTGGATAAAACCAAGCATGGAACATCAAAAATTATAGATACATTTGCAATGTATCAACATCCCCAAGCTTAACTCCTGCTCGTCCTCAAGTAGGTAAGTGATAAAAAGAAAGAATAATTTTTTAGGTGACATGCACCATCAAAGACTTGATCAAAGTATTTGTAAAACATTCAAAGCTGGGATCATAGTACTTCAATCATAAAATGAAAGACAAAGTTCTAGCAATAAGACAAAGAAACTATGATGCAATATGAAAAGTCACAAACAAAAGATTTCATGAATAACAATGCTTTGCAAGACGTTTGTTTGTTTCACATAAAGAAAATATAGCATAATAGTATTCAGCTTGTCCCGCATAGAGTAGCAAATATAAATGCATAGGACACCTTCAAAGTTCATAAGAGTGACTAGATACAAATAGTTCAAAACAAGCAATATCAAGTTATGCATCAATCAACTAGTCTTGGGACAGTGCACATAGAACTAAGAATGGCCACTATGCTCTCAAAGTAGGTGCATAAAGATAGAAGGTGGGAGAAGGGCCTTCATAAAAGGAAGTAGGGATTCAAGTCTCATAAAGAGCTTCCAAAAATTATGGTACTTATAGCTTTCAACTCTCATTGCCCCTATCATAAGCATCTTGAAGTGATTAAGGTTAAAGTAAACAAACTATGGTGTACATGCTTGACGAAGTATAAGTTAGAAATCTCATGTCCCTTGTATACGAGGGCCGCCCCTCATGCTACTCAAGTTTAGTCACCGTTAAGTTTTTGTCATCGTAAGTACATGTGTATCATAGAGAACCGCCAACGGGGTACCCCTTGCCCGATGATACGGAAGAATCCCCATATCAAAATGACAAGGCAAGCAGACAACGAGCATCTCAGCAATCTTCTTATTTACCATGGGAATATGGTGCTTTTTTCTCTCTTTCCTCTTTTCGTAATCTCTTTTTTTCTCTTTTTTTCTCAATGTAGGACTCTTTTTTTATAAGAAGAATGCCTCATAGACAGCTCATTATGGTTACGTTGCAGGTTTCCACCATGTCAGCATGGATTAGACCAGCGGCCCAGGCGTTTCTCTAACACATATACATAACTACATGGACTTACAAGCTCCCCTTTCATTTCACACCGACGACATCCATATACAAAAGAGCATGATATCAACTAGGTACAAGTACCAAGTGCAATGTTGAATGCGTTCCCCATGACAACATGGTTCTGCTAATTCCCAACAAATAAGTGCAAGCATATACAACATAGACGACACAATGGTTCAAGTTTATTAAGGGCAAGAAAAGTAAAGTGTGCCATCAAGTTCGTGAGAGCTTTAATCACTAGTTTTCTCATAACAAGTTTAATTTGGAAGGTAAACAAAAGCATGAATATACTTGGAATAGCATAAGCTAGTAGGCAGGTATGGTGGACTCTTTGGAATAACTTGGTTTAGGGAGTTGGATGCATGAGTGGAACTCATACTTGGTTGTGGAGGCTAGCAGAAGACTGGGAGCGACAAACTAAGAGAGCAATAATGGCCATAATCATGCAGAGCGACAAAACATCATTGATCACGTAACATAAGGTAATCACTTTACCTTTGCCACAACCATTCACAAAGCAACGCCCCCTGCAAAACAAAGTTAGTCGCCTCTACTTTATCTTTGCATGTTTTACATGGCTGAATGGGCTTTCGCACAAGAACCATTCTTACCTACGAACTTTCAGCACAACGCTGATCAAGTAGTTGTCTCTACTACACCCCTTTCGGGGCCCTCCGTTGCAAATGGCATACCAACTAATGTGAGAGAGATAGACACCCCGTAATCCACTTTATACGATACAAGCCGTATGTCAAGCGTGGACCAGTTTCGCGAATGAACGCGTAAAGTCGGTTGGGGGCCGCTTCATCAAGCATTACTACAGTATACACTAGTACACATGGGAGGGTAACAACTAAAAGATCAATGCCCACACGCTACATCTCGTGTGTTCTACCCGTACTAGCATTACTATGCATAGATCTAGCTCTAATACCACTGTAGGGGTTCCGCCTATGAAAACAATAAAAATTTACCCTATGCCCCTGAACCCCTGATGCTGCCAGGACCTATCTATTTGTAATGCAGTAACGGGAGGGGATTTTTGCGAACTTACCCTTGAAGACCGAAAAGCATTGTCAATGCTCAGGATAGTGTGGTTGATGTAGACGAGCCGAAGCCGACCTCAAGGTCGTGATGAAGTCCTTGTGCTCCTGCGGCTCCAACGACTTGAGTGCCTCAAGTGTGACACCTCGCGGGGAGTTACACATGTTTGGTGCTTGACGATTACTCCCGCTTTCCTGATCCAGCAGTAGTTGTGGAAGTAGAGCTCCTGGATCCGAATCCAGCAGCACGACGGCGCTCCGCGATGAAGATGTCTCTCGTCCACGTAGTCTGAACTTGGGACCACGGTCACGAGAGAGAGAGAGAGAGAGAGAGAGAGAGAGAATATCAATTGGAGGTCTCCCCAAAAGTGAGGAAACCTTTTATTGAATATTGTGTGTATTTATCTCGCCAAATACCCCCACTATATATAGGGGGAGGAGAGGTACTACCTCCCTCAAAGTCCTGGGGTGGGACTAAAGGAGAGGGAGAGGGGGCAACCACCTGCCGACCCTAGTGGGCCCCACGCGGGGGGAGGGGGGGCTTGGCCCAGTCGGCCAGCCCCTTGCCCCTTCTCCCCTCTTGCCTTTCCCTAACGGGCCCTCTTCCCTCCGGAATTGGCCTATTAAGCCTTTTGACCTTTAAATTGATTTTCTCTTTTATTAAATAATTATGAATACATGATTAAATCAATATTTAACATTCATTCATATATTATTCAATCTCCGTGGTTATGGAACACCTTCCATCTCAACTCCGGACATCCTCCAGACTTACCGAAACCCTTCCGGTTTTCTCTCTACTATTCTTCGGCGATTCTTCCGATCCTATAAAAACTCTCTAAGCATCATCAAACCCTTAAGCGTGATACTCTATGGTTCGGGAACACTCCATACATGGTCGGGACACTCCCGGACCAATCATCAACAAAGGACCAGGATGGCCATGTGACCCATGTGCGTTCCAGGAAGATCTTTCGTCGTTTGAACCGGGACGGTCGTGTCTTATTCCCTTTGTCTCTTGATACTTGCATTGCCCGAGATCTGATCAATGACATCACCATGTCTTGTTCAATCTCGTTATCGAAAAATGCTACTTGACTCGTTCTGACAAGTGATATCCCTGTGATCAAATCACACGCTACACAACTATTGGATATAACTTCTCTAAGTAGGCCCTTGAGTATGCTTCTGTCACGTGGATGGACAAATCCCGCTCTTGACATGTATTGCCTCTATGGTTTCCTCCGAGTACCTGAACACACCTTTATAACCATTGTATTACCAAGTGGTGCTTGATGCTATCTAAGCACTCTCGGGAGACAGTGATTGATATAGCCTCACTATCTAAGGAATAGTCTACGAGGATCCATTTCTAATCATCATAACTTGAACTTCGTGACATGATCGGGTCACAATGTTTAGGTTGGGTATTGGTTCATCATCTCATTCTTAGAATGAGTTGACTCCATTTCCAGCTGGCATAAATGCCACATGATCAGAAAACTTGATCATCTGTTGACCAATGAACCAGTGACTAGAGTTTCACTAGAACCCCTGGTTGTTTATATATCACACGTGTATTGATGTTTCCACTCAATAAAGTTATAGCATGATATAAAACTTAATCATAAACTTTATGAAATATGATAATAGTCCTTATTACTATTTGTCTCAAGGGCATATTTCCAACAGTTAGGGTCTTCGCATCTCTGCAAAACTTTATGGAGATTATGGAGACAATGGTTAAATTAAGTTCCATAGATCGAGAAATCGTCCACAAATACTTCCATTATATTTCAACATAATCCGCAAATATAGCAGTCATACACCTTTGGAAGGTGGCAGTAGCATTACACAGGCCAAAAGGCATGCGGTGATAAGCATATAAACCAAAAGGACACGTGAATGTTGTTTTTAATTGGTCATTTGGTACAACTATTTGAGAAAAGATGGAATAACCATCTAATTAACAAAAATGAGAGTGCATAGAAAGTATCTCGAATGTTTGATTTATAAATGGCAAGGGGTAGTGATCCTTTCGAGTTTCCTTATTAAGTTTTCTATAACCAATACACATCCTACGACCAATAATAGTTTGAGTAGGGTCTAACTCATTATGTTCATTCAAGACAACGGTGAACCCACATTTCTTTGGAATACAATAAACATGACTAACCCAATCACTTTCCTCTACATGGAAGATTATACCTACATCTAGTAGGCGGATTACCTCTTTCTCACCTCCTCCTTCATATGAGGTTTGAGCCGTCTTTGAATGTCTGAAACCGGTCGAGCTCCTTATTCCATAAATATTCTATTAGTGGATATCGAGGGACTAATCCCTTTCAAGTCATCCATTGAATAACCTAGAGCCTTTCAGTGCATTCTTAATACCATCATTAAATTCTCCTCTTCCTTTTCTACAAGGTTAGAGCTTATAATAATAGGATATTTATTAGTTCCATCAAGAGACCTGTATTTTAGTTCTTTAGGAACGGTTTTGAGTGTAGGAGGTGGAAGTTCCTCACCACCCTTTCTTATGGGTGTCTCATAGATTTGATTCATTTCAGGATAAACTATAG
Source organism: Avena eriantha (assembly GCA_910589775.1). Taxonomy (NCBI): domain Eukaryota; kingdom Viridiplantae; phylum Streptophyta; class Magnoliopsida; order Poales; family Poaceae; genus Avena; species Avena eriantha. The sequence goes on along the minus strand of OU342745.1, from coordinate 516,617,017 downwards.
GGGTTGAATTAAGATATTCATCAATTTCCATTTTGTCTATATCTTCAGGAAGATTATCATTCTCAACTAGGCTTCTTTCTAACTTATCTTTGGGAGTATCAATAAACACAACAAAAAGACTAGTAATGTTACCTTGTTCTTCTTACTCTTGCTCATATTCTTCAAACTCCTCAATAGTTGGCCTATGATGAAATATAGAGAAATAGAAATTCATTTTATCCTTGCCAAATTTGAGAGATACCGTCTCCTTATTACAATCAATGTTTGCCCCTGCGGTATTCAGAAAGGTTCTTCCAAAAATAATAGGACAATAAATGTCAGTAGGCGTATCAACAAGTACAAAATCGATAGGGCACTTGTAAGGTCCAATACAAATTGGAACATCTCTAATTAATCCCATAGAGATCCTGAGTGTCTTATCCGCTATCATAATTGTCATATCAGTATCCTCTAATTCAGCTAGGATGAGTTCATTTTGGATTGTTAAGAAAAAATTATAATGGATTACATTAACAACTGTTCCAATATCGCAGAGGCCATAATAAGAAGATTCACCAAAGGTGCAAGGAAGAATAAGTTTACCAACATCTTTAGCTTTTACCTTTCCTTCAACGAATTGAGAAGCTTTGGTGTCTACCTTGATTACATTACAATGCACAAACATGATTAATATATCTTCTTTAGTTGGCTCACCTATTTATTGCATGCCTCCTTGAGGAACATTCATCTTTTTTTGCCTATTCTTCTAGCTTATTGAGGAACATTATTTCCTCTTACAACTGTTCTTCAAGTTATTGGGCTACCATATGTTTTCTCGTCGTCCTTGGAAAAGGAAGGGGTTCCACATAAGGTGCTTCTTTATTTAATGGCTCAAAAGGGGCCACAATTTTTAGCTCAACATCTTCAACTTACTCGGGTGGTGGAGTATATTGAAGCCAATCTTTCTTTGGAGCTTCATTGTGTTCTGTAAAATACTAAAGGATTTGCAGAATAATATCGTCATCAAGTTGAAGTTCATTAGCAGTTTCCTTAACCTTACCGGATTTCTTATAAGCATTGAGACAAACATATTCAATTTCTATCCCTCATTCACAGCCTAAATCAAATCCCCAAGTTTCTTTATTGGAAAGAATTCGTTCTAAGAGTTCTCAAGCTTTAGTTGTAGTTAAGTCCATAAAATAACCTCCGAAATTAGTGTCAAGTTCACACTTAATCTCTTGATTAAGTCCCCCATAGAAAGATCGATCCCAAAGGAGCTTTGCAAGATGGAAACCACACAACCCCGCAACTACGTTGTCAATGCAGCCACGTTTGCACCCAAAATGGTGTTTGGAAATAGTCTACACTATAAGTTGCTAGAGTAATAGTAAACAAGAGAGATTTAAAGTAACTAGTAACAAAGTAAATAAAGTACTGAAAGTAAACTAGAACAAGAACTAAACTAAAGGGGGTTGTAGTTGTAGGATTGAATGGAATGAGAGAGGGTTTCTAGGCTTCGGTCTCACTAGTACTAGATGGGCGAATATATATGTGAATCCATTATCTACAAGAGATTCCTTCAACAAATAAACGTTCCCACTTGATTAACGGGCTGTCACACTATGTATAGTATGAATGATTCTCACGTGTCACTCGCGAGGCAAATGTACACTTCCGGACCAAGGGATCCCGTGAACTCATCTCGTAACTCATATAATTGAATACTTGGATCACAAACACATTCTAACTTAGTGCACTAGATCAAACCTCAACCTAGAACCTAATAAATCAATCACACATGTATGAACAACAAAACATAGATGAATATATTAATGAAGTCACAACCATGTTTAATCTTACAATTACAAGATCTAAGACAAGAGAGAGAGATAGAGATGGAGATGCCGTTGGAGATGATGATGATGAACGGTGCACACGGTGAAGATGGGGGGTGCGCCTCCTTCTCCTCCTCTTGATTGATGGTGTGGAGATGTGGATCTTGTGTGCGGTGGCTATGGAGGCGGTGGAGTGGCAGGGCTCCGCCCCTTAGGCGTGGATGGACCCGCCCTTCATCTAGGGTTTTCCCCTCTTTAAATAGGCATCTGGAGGTCGGTTTCGCGAATCATCAAAGCTGGGGGCTGAATATTCCCATTGGGCCTTCACAAATGTTGTTCCGTTTGACGAAACAAAGCCGTCGGAGGGCGGTATGGCTGTACGGTACGGGCGGGCTCCGCCCGTACCGTTGGTCGTTACGCGCGCAGTACTTCGTAGTGTTTTGACTGCCATTTCTTTATACCTATTGAGGTGTTCTTTGGCTCGTTGGATTCGTATGGACGAGGGCTACAAAACCATGGCCTTGGATCTTAATTTGGAGTTGATGGAAAATCTCACTTCTTCCTCCCCTAAAATGGCTAAGTCTGGTGCCTGCAACTCCTCCATATTGAATCCTCTTTGCTCCTTTTATCCATGATTCTCCATAACACCTACACACAAGTCAAATACAATAAAAAGGTAATAAAATCCTAATGAAACTACTAGTTGTGCAAAGCCCATGTGAAAATGAATGAGAACTAGTAATCATACATAATAGGCATAGCTATAGATATATGTAGCATGTAATGAGTGACAATATAAATAATTTATATACTTAAATATGCATCAATTTTGGACTCATCGGGTAGCACCTCAGTAGTTTTAGAGAGATGTTTCTCTATAAAGACAAGCTTCCTTGAAAGGGGAAATAATTAAAATGATCTTCCTAATATCCCAGGAATCATTCATATACACCATTTACCACATTCTACCCTAGAACCAGGGTATATCTCAATTCTTTTGATCTAATACTTTATCATTATCATATATAAATTTGTATTCATGCAAAAGCATGATATGTTCATCATGGAACACTTGAGCAATTAGACATCAAGTAAAGAACATCTGTTCTTGCAAAGAAAGGTCTCAGACCAACATCATTGACCAAAGGATCTAGTCTAAACTAGATAGCAATGAATCATAGCTTGTAAGCATACAAGGCACGTTCCCATTAGAGGGTAACACCTATGTATCTAACCGATCAATGTTGTCTTGAGTACAAGCTCAAGCACATCCTCTTAATCACAAACAATCATCTTCCTAAAAAAGTAGGAAACATTAATTCTCTTCATTTAGAAAGAACAACAGATGTCAACACTGGTTATCACTAGGTCATAGAATGCAAGATCTTAGAAACCAAAATAAATCACTTTCCTACAAACTGTCGGAATCATTCTATCCTAGAGCATCCCAATAATCACCACAGAGAATAAATTAAGCATTATTAACCATGGCTCTACACAACATCATGATTGAATCCCGAGTAAGCTATTGATCACAAAGGTTCATCACAGACCAATATCAGAATAGATAACTAGCAACATAATTTCAGGAGTGAAGCATCCTAGCTCAAAGCCAATAGGAGCATACCAATCAAAGGCCATAACCATTGCCTTAACATTAAACCCAACTAGGCAACCCTAGAACTATTGTCTGACAGTGAACATAGTACCAGGAGCATGAGCAACATAGTATAGCAACCCATCATCAGTAGGTCAACAATAAGGAGATTGCACAGAAAACTAACCCAAGAGGCTCTGCTCATTATCACTATAGGGGATGAACCCTAGAAATTAGGGATGAACCCTAATGGGGAATGCAGGGTAGCAATCGCATGGCATGGAATAGAGAGAAGCAGAGAGATAAAGGGTTATAAGAGAGGTGGACTTACACAAGGTCCTTGCTAATATATTCAAGAGGAAGCAGAGAGGAGGCTGGTGCTGGTGAGGTGCACAGCGGCACGGGGAGCGCCCAAGATGGGGCGCTGCAACCCGCACCAAGCCGTGATTGTGGTGACAATGGGAGGAAGGCAGCACCGCAAGCCCTAGAGCAGCAACGGGTGCATCAGAGCGTTGAAACCAAGGTAGAGCCCAAACCCTAGCCACTAGGTTGGGGTCGGCACGGCCAGCAGAAGACGCGAGACTCGAATCGAATTGGACAGAGAGGCGCGGCGTCGTTTTCCATGTCGTGTAGCACCGAGGTGGAGGTCGAGGCGGCCTAGAGCGGGCGGAATCAAGCGCAATGACGGCGACGACATCGGACCATCTCAAAGAGGAGAGCATCGCGAGAGAGAAGAGAGTGGGTGTACTGGGTCAGGTAAGGCCAGCCCAGTACGACCCAGGGGGGTTAATCCAACCCTTTCAGGCCGGTTCAGCCTAGTAGGTCGGGCCCAAGTTTAAAAGAAGACCCAAACAAAAATATCTAATTACAAATATACCCCTGGAATTAACTAAGCTCTAGAAAAATATAGAAAAAATCCTAAAAATATATGTAATATATCAAAAAGACCAAAAAAATAATATCTACCTAAGAAAAATAGAACCTTACTTGTTTAAGTTAAATAAAATACAAATAAATATTAAGGACACTAGAACTCTAATTGAAAGTTAATAAAATAAGGAGAAGTCCTAAAAATGAATAAAAATCAATTTTGCATACGAAAATAAATCCACTATTTTATAAAAATACTAGCTAGATTTTTTACAAATAAAACTTGAAACTAATATCTAAGAACATTTAATCCTTTGTGGATTTTTATAAAAATAAGAACACTTCCTAAAAATAAATAAAAACCATTTTTAAGAACTTGCATAATTATATTTTACTAGAAAAGTACTAAATATATTATTCCAAAGGTGTTTAAGATTTTAAAGTAATAAATCCTTATCTATTTTATAACATATCTATTTTTTAAATTCTTTAAAAGCATTTCTTAAGTAAGAAATAATCACAGTTCTATATGAAACCTTAAGCCCTTTATATCTAAATACTAATTCCAAAATCATAACTTGGATCTATAATGAAACCTAAGAGTACATCATTAATAGTCCTTTAGAGTCTTAAATCCATTATAACCAATAACTTCAAATTAACCTTTAGCATCATTCACTTATATTGGTGGTGAATGATCTCATACCTCAAGCCTTACCTAAGAAGACTTTAAAGTTTAAAAGGAGTTCAACAAACCCTATAATGAGATCACTGTATCTCATAACTAGATTTAACTCTATAATATCCTTAGCATCTATTTGCTGAGCTTAGATTCATAAAGTTATACCCAATACCTATATAGATATGTCTTCGATCTTATCGAAGAAGTTCTTGACCCTCACCATGATATAGTTAACTTTGGTATGTGATTTAATCAACCAAAAGCACACTAACTTAAAGATCTAAGAATCGATCCAAATATCCATCAATTGTAATCTAAGAACACCACACATTACTTAACTTGATATAATAAGTAATTTCTTCAAAAGTTATTCTTTTTGCCACTTCAAAAGAAACACTATACTATTTCTTTTAAGGCATAACAAATCACTTGTAATGTTGGGGAATTACTTGGGATTTTACAACATGCATCTCATTACTTATGCATAACAACATATTGCTTCTTTAAACATTTTCCTTACTGGGCAATGATGGTATTTTGTAGAACCCGAGGTCTAGGGTCAAGTCGAGGCATTCGACTATAATACTTCGCTATATCAAGGCAAGTTCTTACTTTCTCATGTCCTTTGATTATTTTCTATCAAGTATTTGCAAACTGTTGTGTCATCACCTGCATTTCAAAAAGGTCAGAAAACACTATTTTTGATAATAATCTAAACTACTGGTTACTGATCCAGGGTTATCAGCTAATATATTAAGCCTAGCATTCGGAATACCATTGTCTAGGAATATATCATCTAGGACTTAACAACCAACGTCGCTAGTGATTCTAGCGTCGTATATCACGTGTTAACCATGAGATCTACAACGGCTCTAGGGAAGTTAGTTGGATCTTCTTCCTTTCGCATGGATAAATGATCATTTCGTGGGTTGGAGTACCTTTCGAGGCTCAACATTGGATGGGACCCCTTAACTCCCCGCGATTTTGGTATCTAGACTATCTGTGAGCGGCTGCCAGAGGTACAATCAGACCTTTAGGGAGCTTACCAGGGGCACAATCGTCTCATAGAGTCTTTAGGTGCCTAACAGAGTTATAGTTGGTCCAAAAAGGGGCTTAACAGAGGTGGGGCATGTCCTGGGGGCTCGTGTCTTCATGCGGGGTCGCGGAGAAGGGCAGCGATTGGCTTAGATCTTAGGTTGGGCCTCAAACCAAGGAAGTTTGAACAAGGACATACTCCTGGCCATGCAACAAAGCTTAAGGTATCTCATGGGTAAAGTAGCACACCTCTGGAGAATGTAAGAATTGTGACATGTTACTCCCTATTCCGAGAAGGGGGTGCGAACACTACAGGAAAGGAACTCCACAAAAGTTCTGGTCAACCCGTGAAGACTGACGGACATAGCTTTTCAGAATAAAAGCAATCTTTGAAGAATTATTTATGAAAACTTGCATAACCTACGACCTTTTGGTTTGTGGTTGTAGTTAGTGCATCAAACACTCCTTCTTAGTGAATTTGCTGAATACGCTCGTACTCAACCATACCTTATTAACCCTTGCTAGATTCAGGAGCACCCAATGGCGAACTTAGGAGGTGAACTACTTGAAGAACTGAAGACATCCAACATAGATCAACGGATTCAATGTCTACATATGAAGTCACAGAACTCAAGCTGAAGCCTAGCATATAAATAATCTTAGAAACCAAAACCTACTTCTGTAGAGCATTGCTATAATAGTAATCGCAAGCCATAGTTATATAGTACTAGTATTTCTATAATCTACTTCGAGTTGCTACTTCTAGTTCTCTTTTGTGAATTATAACCCTCGTTATATCAAGGAAGTTCTTTGGATCTTCTGTAATGTGTTAGATGTAATATAAAGTCATGTTGTGGACCCGCGATGTTTCTGTTGTGCAATTCTAAGGGATGTAATACTGGTGAACGGTGTTCATTGGTGTTATGTCAACGACTATAGTGTATTACATCATGAAGTGGTATGCTGGGTAACCGCAACTAGCTACCGAAGGATACTTGTAAGCTGCCTTTGATTTCAAGTAAAGGGTGTTTAAGGATTTTGTGTTTGTGTGCAAGGAAGTAATAAAAGCAAGTAATGAAAGCGCTGGGAAACGATGTTGGAACACAACAAGTCTAAAACGTTCTCGGGGATGTAGGATACACCACTAGCATATGACAATTATTCATGATTGGGATAATCTATTTCTTTTGCCATGATAAGTGTGGAGAGAGCTCCATAATAATATGTTCACTACAAGCAGACTCGTGAGAAATTGCTTCTTGAATCGGGTATTGAGGTCATCTCTAAATAACCATTGTGATGCCTAAGAGGAATCACTCGTACAGAAACTGCAATTAAGGGTTTCCCCATGGATACCGTAATAAGCTTAGTGAATATCTCTTAACTCCCCCTTGGACCGTGTAAGTTATAAGCCAATGCTTGTAGTCACTAAGTAACACTAGACATATTCCCATATACGTCCCAAAGGTATCTCCCTCTCTTTAGTCCCAAAGGCAAATGCTATGTGGTCGACTTCACGTACCATCTAAAGAGAGAGATTTAACACAATATCATAGATCAATGGATCATGGACCAAAGTAATAGATCATCTTTATTTAATTTCATAATAATTCTAGGGTTTATCCATCTCCCCAAGAACAAAGTAAACTACTAACACATGGAAGCAATCAACAACATAATCATATTCATATGGATGTATAAAAGTATAAAGATAAATCTAGTGCAAACCACAATTATATTTGGAATTACATCAAGATCTAATGTATGGAAGAGGGGAATGGTAATGGTGATGGAGATGCATCGGTTGATGATGAAGGAGATGATGTTATGTCCTCCGATGGCCCGTGGAGTAGCAAGGATTCACCCTTCTCCTAGTTCCTCCTCCAGCTCCCTCTCTGGTGTGGTGTTTCAAGGCTGGAAGTTTCTATGAATGTCGGATCTCAGGTTTGTCTTCGCGGGGTGAGAGTATTTTACGAGGAGGACGCACTGACATGTGGTAGGGGTGAACAATATGGGCAAGCTTCGCCAGTACCATAGGTCGTTAAACCCTTTGTAGCCTTTCTTTGCATCCTCTCTGCTCCCCAGGTGCGTGGAAAAAATCATTTAAATGACATTTATCACTTAGAAATATCATATTAATGCATAACATGACAGTCCCAATTGATATATTTACAAAAGACTTAATAATTCAGGATCCTATTGTAACAAGGACAAAAGGTGCGTGAGAGCGCAGTAAAATACCAAAATCCTTCTCTACTTGTGCAAAACCAAAAGGTAAATATGCTTCAAAAATGGAATCATCACTATACAGGGCTACCACTTTACCACTAACCGTTGGATCCTCAACCAACAAGGATAAAATATAATCCTAGGAGTCAATTGGTTTAAGCAACACAATCTTGTCACCTTCGATTTCATTGGGGGACAACTGACAATTGGCATAGATGGAGTATTACACAACTTTCAGGACTACGTGATACCAAGGGACAACATCCTCATATATTTTAAACAGTGAAATAAACTACTAGAACAAGGAGCCATGGGCTATGTCTTATGATGACTGCAGGTGCACATGTTGATTGTAGCTAGTTTCGAAATGAGAGCATCAAACCCACAGAGAGCTATTTCGTTTTGGTATTTATGCCCCTTGTCACTTTTTACGAAAGGATAATTGTAAGTTGCCTTTGATCTCAATTAAGGGTTTAAAGCGTATTTTTGTGTTTGAGTGCAAGAAAGTAAAGAATGCAATAAAGTAAACAAGTGTCTAGTGTGTTGGGATTGGTGTTGGAACTCAATAAGGCTAAGATGTTCTCGAGGATGTAGGATACACCACTAGCATATGAAAATTACTTATGATTAGGATAACCTATATCTTTTGTCATGACATGTATGGAGAGAGTTCCATAATAAGAAGTTCATTACAAGTCTCGCGAGCAGCCGCTTCTACGAGTCGAGTATAGAGGTCATCTCTAAATAACCACTGCGATGCTTGCGAGCAAATTACTTCTACAGACCACCACAATTAAGGGTTCCCCCATGGATATCATAATGAGCTTAGTGAATCCCTCTTGTTCCCCCCTTTGATTGTGTAGGCTATAAGCCAATGCTTACAATCACAAAATACCACTAGACATACTTGTTGGGGTTCCGCGCATGAAAACAATAAAATTTTACCCTACGCCCCTGAACCCCAGAAGCTGCTAGGACCTATCTATTAGTAATACAATAACGGGAGGGGATTTTCGCGAACTTACCCTTGAAGACCAAAAAGTGTTGTCAACGCTCAGGAGAGCGTGGTTGATGTAGACAAGTTGAAGCTGACCTCAAGGTCGTGATGAAGTCCTTGCGCTCCTTGGCTCCAACGACTTGAGTGCCTCAAGTGCGACACCTCGTGGGGAGTTACACACGTCCGGTGCCTGACGATGACTCCCACTTCCCCGATCCAGCAGCAGTTGCAGAAGTAAAGCTCTCGGATCCGAATCCCGCAGCGCGACGGCGCTCCGCGGTGAAGATGTCTCTCGTTCGCGCAGTCTAGACTTGGGACCACGGTCACGAGAGAGAGAGAGGGGGAGGGAGAAAATATCAATTAGAGGTCCTCCCAAAAGTGAGAAGACCTTTATTTATTATTGGTGTATCTTATTTGGCCAAATACCCCTACTATATATAGGGGGAGGAGAGGTACTACCTCCCTCAAAGTCCCGAGGTGGGACTAAAGGAGAGGAGGGAGGAGGGGTGGCACCGCCGGCCACCCCCATGGGCCCCGCACGGGGGGGGGGGGGGGGGGGGCTGGCCGGCCACCCCCTTTGGCCCGTTTTCCCTCTCTCCTTTCCCCTAATGGGCCCTCTCCCCTCCAAGAATTGGCCCATTAAGCCTTTGACCATTTAATTGATTTTTCTCTTCATTAAATAATTATGAATAAATGATTAAATCAATATTTGACATTCATTCACATATTATTCAACCTCCATGGCTATGGAACACCTTCCACCTCCACTCCGGACATCCTCTGGACTTACCGAAACCCTTCTGGTTTTCTCTCTACAAATCTTCGGCGATAAGCGTGATACCCCACGGTTCGGGAACACTCCATACAAGGTCGGGACACTCCCGCACCAATGATCGACAGAGGGACCTAGATGGCCCTGTGACCCATGTGCGTTCCACGAAGATCTTTTGTCGTTTGAACCGGGACATTCGTGTCTTATTCCCTTTGTCACTCGATACTTACATTGCCCGAAATCTGATCAATGACATCACCATGTCGTGTTCAATCTCGTTACTGAACAACGCTACTTGGCTCGTACCGACAAGTGATATCCCCGTGATCAAATCACACGCTGCACAGCTATTGGATATAACCTCTCCGAGTGGGCCCTTGAGTATCTTCGCGTCACATGGACGGAAAAATCCCGCTCTTGACATATATTGCCTCTACGGTTTCCTCCGAGTACCTGATCACACCTTTATAACCACTTTATTACCAAGTAATTCTTGATGCTATCTAAGCACTCTCGGGAGACAGTGATTGATATAGCCTCACGGTCGAAGGAATAGTCTACGAGGATCCATTTCTAATCATCGTAACTTGAACTTCGTGACATGATCGGGTCACGATGTTTAGGTTGGGTATTGGTTCATCATCTCATTCTCGGAATGAGATGACTCCATTTCCAACTGGCATAAATGCCACATGATCAGGAAACATGATCATCTGTTGACCAATGAACCAGTGACTAGAGTTTCACTAGGAACCCCTGGTTGTTTGTATATCACATGTGTATTGATGTTTCCACTCAATCAAGTTATAACATGATATAAAACTTAATCATAAACTATATGAAATATGATAATAGTCCTTATAACTATTTGTCTCTAGGGCATATTTCCAACAGTCTCCCACTTGCACTAGAGTACAAATACACTAGCTGCATTTGTTCTCAATCTTTGGCACCATATCCGGTACCCTAAACATGCTTGCTCATGGAAGAGGTTGAGTCTTGGGTCTATACTTTACAGTCCCAAATCCTTTGCAACTTACTAATGTCACCTTGATTGACATTAATACTTTATCATCACATGATAGCATCTGTGTGTATGCATCATCGCTATGGTAGCAGAACGAGGCCTGATTCTAGGAGCCTAAAGTGACGTTAGATCAACCTCGAGGGCTTTCTCATGGGCACTGTGCCCTGGGACACATCATTCTACGTTAAAAGCGAACTAGCCCCACCATAACATTATACAACACGTTAGATGGTACCCTTATCTATTATTATAAATGTATTCATTGAAACACTAGTGCACTCTATGCATCTTTTGCTGGTTTTGTTCACCTCGCTTCCTACTTGACTTCAATCGGTATTTACAGGAGTTTCCAACATATTCCCTTATAACATAACCCTTTATGCTTTAAGATATGTCATCCTTTATGGATTTGGAAAACATGTCTGCAGTTCTCTACTAGACACTGCGGACAAACTCAGCTCAACGTTTTGTGACTCGAACTTAATCATGTTCAAACGTTCCTTATTGGATTACATATTATGTTAAGTTATCATCATGGTTTTCTAAGATAGAACCTATGTTTCAACATAGTGGATGACTATCATCATTTTCTTTCTTTCAACCATCGATGTTAAACTTAATACCATCCATAATTTAAGTTATTAAGGACCAGTTCCTTAATTAACTTCTATTCCGAAACCTTTTTCAGAACCCGTTAAGGAATACTACATAATATCATAATACACCTATTATGAACTTCTACATCTTATAGATCATTATTTATAAGTATTTGCGCTTTATTCTTAACATACTTAAGAATTACTCCTATAAGCTCCCACTCAAAATATGTTCCTACATATTTGAATTTGAGACTTATATTGCTCCCACTCAAAAATATGTCAATGACATATTGTTTCAGGAAGACTTTCATAGCTCCCACTCAATTTTATGCAAATTGCATATCCACTCACTATTTTGAACAACTTCAAAATCCTTTGATCAAATATCAAACTTGGAGATTTACTATGAGATACTAGTACTGTTACTAGTTTCAAATCCACTAGACATTTAGCACACATGAATCAAATTCATTTGAAATTTGTCCAAAACTTGACAAATTGTGCTTTTGTCATTCACCCCCTTTTCCACTATGGCTTTGCAGTCATTTGGGAAAATTCAAGCAACTCCTTTTACTTGTGAGATTCAGCAACGAATTGCTTTCTAATCTCAAGGGAAGTTTGCTTCTAGGAATTCTCATAATTTAGTTTACCATTATTTCCTTAGAAGTTCGTAGGTATGTCATATTCCAATAATCATGACAAATGATTCTCAAATGTCTCCATACTAGATATGGATTTCATTTTGAATCCTACTTCATGTAGTGAGAATACTAGTAGGGAAAATACAATGATCAATATCATTGATTCTTTCCTTCTGTGAAGAGAATCGTTCAGGAACTTTGTCCGTTGTGCTTCTCAACACTCTGATGCAGGGTTTTGAATCCTAATCGTATTTTACACTATTTTCCATTTGCCCCATAATTGAGAAACATCACTAGAAGTGAGCTTTCTCAAGAATGCACCAAAATCCAAGCAGTACGAATCTTGCTTTCCTTTTTGTTTCAGCTATGGATTCCGTATTCAAAGTTTCCAATGGATACTCTACAAGGACTTATTCGCTATTGTTTTTGTTATATCGAATAACCCCAAAACTTTCACGAATTCAAATGATTCACTACATTCTAATTGAGTGCTAACTATTTCTAACTAATGGTCTCTACATCTACACTACAACGATTTATTTGGTGCCTTCTATTCACCCACTTTGATATCTAATATCACATTCTGATGCTTTGAATTTTGACGTTTCAAAATGCTTTGCATTCCACAATTTCTTTTATGCCATTCTTATAAAGTTGAATTTCATTACTATTGATCAAATCATAGTAATTAGATTCACTTTTATATTTACACCCTTTTATTGATGAAACTCTTTGATCAAATCAAATAGTTTCATATTCATGTTTCCTTTGGTAAACTTCTTTACACATTTAAACAATCATATTATGATAATTACCATTTTTGTTAAAACACAATACATCGAATATGTATTTACTTTTAACAATTCATTAACCACTTTGTATTCAAGTAATACACGGTGCTCAAGTTATTTTTCCAAACTTAGGCATGATATATGTGATAAGAAATTGAATGACTTTCACATATTATCACATAACTTTGAATTTAAACAATGGTTTTCATTCCGTAATGAAATATCATTTAAGTTGAGTATTTTAAGGCATTTTAATATTTTACAAATGTTCATGCACTATCAATTAGTTTCAAACAATAAGGATAATTCACACATAATCAAACAAGATATGAACACGAATAGAAATCATTCATAAAAGTGGAACAACTGTTTGTGACAAACTCATATGAATAACCGTCTCACAAAGTGTGAGACACACTAAAGAAGTTCACAATCTCTTGATTACAATAATCATCCTAAAACATAATCTAAGTGATAAATGTCGAGGGAGAGTGTCATCGGCCATCATCATCATGCTCGCCATCAACACGCAACGTCACCTCCTCTCTAGCAAGCACCTCTCATGCAGAAGGACCTATTTTCAGCAAAACAGAACAAGTATCAGATATACTTAACACTTCAAATGTGTTTGCAAGATTATAACATTTATAAAACTGTATATCAAATATATACCTTTGTCATCGATGACCTCTTTGGTGATTGGTTCAACCTTTACGTTCCTGAAACGTAATATGAACTCCTAGAAATCCAATGTTTCCATATCACCACTCATGATGCTACTCCGGACATGTCCTTCGTAGCTAGGAGGCAACGTTCGAGGCAGTACGCCTATCGCAAATGGATCATCCATCCAGTAATCCACGAAGTAAACCAGTCTCATGTGTGCATCAAGCATGCGCTCCAAGTGACCCTTCAGACATGTATGTTCCTCCATGTCTATGGAAAGGAACTCTCGAAGCAGCTCGTGCTTCCACATGCGCACATGGCCTATGAACTCTGATCTCAGCTGATCCACCATTGAATATGGATCAAGATCTCCCATGAGCGGATGTAGTTCATCCACCATCCCATAACGCATTATTATCTGAATGTAAGTGGACATCTCTTGCTGATAGTAGCAGTCTGCCAGTTCTTGTGGGGTCTCATAGTAGTCTGGCTCAGTCAAATCCATCGTGCGGTGTATGTAGTCTACCACATGATTCCTAGTAAGATCATTCAGGCGCACAAGCCAACTAGGGAAGTTGGATCCATCAAGTCTAAGTTTCTCACCCTTTACCCATTCCTCAATGACAAAGTAAGCTTCACGGTGAGCCATCTACATTTATAATTGCAAAAGGAATTTAGACTAAGTTTATAATTAAATGAGTAATAATAAATCCACTCAAAAACACCTATCCCCACAAGGGTTCCTAGTGATAACACGACCCCTATTAGCCACATCTCCCCTGATTGACACGACCATCGATGTGGGTTCAAAGGTGGATGCTAAACGTCGGTCACATCATTCATGTGACTCGTGCTCGATCTTTCGACCATCTGTGTTCCGAGGCCACGCTTCTATGGCGTGCTAGGCTCGCCAACTCAACCTTAGTGTATTCGTTGTGCAACATGGCTTACACCCACTGTATGCGAACGTAGATATGTCTGACACCCAGGCCTGCACCCTGGATCGCCTCATACCGAAGAACTTTCTTGGTGGTGCACACTAAGGGGGAACACAATCGTTGGTAATTTTAACAAGAATAATCTTATTAGGCTACCGTCGAGTATCTAATACTAGCACACAATAAGATATACAAACAATAACATTGAATGTAAATGCGATGTGATATGGTCCTTCACATCATGATCTCCATCCACCGTCACTGGGTTCCGGTGCCAGGGTTCCGAGGTCGTAGACACCAGGGTACTGGTGTCACTCTGGCGTCGTAGTCCTACTACTACGTAACAAAAGGTAATCACTTTACCTTTGCCACAACCATATCACAAAGCAACGTCCCCTACAAAACAAAGTTAGACGCCTCTACTTTATCTTTGCATGTTTTACGTGGCTGAATGGGCTTTTGCACAAGAACCGTTCTTACATACAAACTTTCAGCACAACGCTGATCAAGTAGTTGTCTCTACTACACCCCTTTCGGGGCCCTCCGTTGCAAATGACATACCAACTAATGCAAGAGAGACAGACACCCCCCCTAAGCCACTTTATACGGTACAAGCCGTATGTCAAGCGTAGACCAGTCTCGTGAATGAACGCGTAAAGTCGGTTGGGGGCCGCTTCATCAAGCATTACTGCGGTATACACAAGTACATGTGGGAGGGTAACAACTAAAAGATCAACGCCCACACGCTACATCTCGTGTGTTCTACCCGTACTAGCATTACTACGCATAGATCTAGATCTGATACCACTGTTGGGGTTCCGCGCATGAAAACAATAAAAATGCCCTACGCCCCTGAACCCCTGAAGCTGCCAGGACCTATCTATTAGTAATACAGTAACGGGAGGGGCTTTTCGCGAACTTACCCTTGAAGACCGAAAAGCGTTGTCAACGCTCAGGAGAGCATGGTTGATGTAGACGAGCCGAAGCAGACCTTAAGGTCGTGATGAAGTCCTTGCGCTCCTTGGCTCCAACGACTTGAGTGCCTCAAGTGCGACACCTCGCGGGGAGTTACACACGTTCGGTGCCTAACGATGACTCCCACTTCCCCGATCCAGCAGCAGTTGCGGAAGTAGAGCTCCCGGATCCGAATCCCGTAGCGCGACGGTGCTCCGCCGTGAAGATGTCTCTCGTTCGCGCAGTCTAGACTTGGGACTATGGTCACGAGAGAGAGAGAGGGAGAGGGAGAAAATATCAATTAGAGGTCCTCTCAAAAGTGAGAAGACCTTTATTAATTATTGGTGTATCTTATTTGGCCAAATACCCCCATTATATATAGGGGGAGGGGAGGTACTACCTCCCTCAAAGTCCCAGGGTGGGACTAAACGAGAGGAGGGAGGGGTGGCACCGCCCGCCACCCCCATGGGCCCCACGCGGGGGGGGTGGGGGGTGGGGGGCTGGCCCACTAGGGAGCTGGCCACACCTTTTGGCACGTTCTCCCTCTCTCATTTCCCCTAATGGGCCCTCTCCCCTCCGGGAATTGGCCCATTAAGGCTTTGACCATTTAATTGATTTTTATCTTTATTAAGTAATTATGAATAAATGATTAAATCTATATTTAACATTCATTCACATATTATTCAACCTCCATGGCTATGGAACACCTTCCACCTCCACTCCGGACATCCTCCGGACTTACCGAAACCCTTCCGGTTTTCTCTCTACAAATTTTCGACGATTCCACCGATCCTATAAACACTCTCTAAGCATCATCAATCCCTTAAGCGTGATACCACACAGTTCGGGAACACTCCAGACATGGTCGGGACACTCCCGCACCAATGATCGACAGAGGGACCTGGATGGCCATGTGACCCCTGTGCATGCAACGAAGATCTTTCGTCGTTTGAACCGGGACAGTCGTGTCTTATTCCCTTTGTCACTCGATACTTACATTGCCCGAGATCTGATCAATGACATCACCATGTCGTGTTCAATCTCGTTACTGAACAACACTACTTGACTCGTTCCAACAAGTGATATCCCCGTGATCAAATCACACGCTGCGCAGCTATTGGATATAACCTCTTTGAGTGGGCCCTTGAGTATCTTCCCATCACATGGACGGACAAATCCTGCTCTTGACATATATTGCCTCTATGGTTTCCTCCGAGTACTTGAACACACCTTTATAACCACTGTATTACCAAGTGGTGCTTGATGCTATATAAGCACTCTCGAGAGACAGTGATTGATATAGCCTCACGGTCTAAGGAATAGTCTACGAGGATCCATTTCTAATCATCATAACTTGAACTTCGTGACATGATCGGGTCACGATGTTTAGGTTGGGTATTGGTTCATCATCTCATTCTCGGAATGAGATTACTCCATGTCCAAATGGCATAAATGCCACATGATCAGGAAACATGATCATCTGTTGACCAATGAACCAGTGACTAGAGTTTCACTGGGAACCCCTGGTTGTTTGTATATCACACGTGTATTGATGTTTCCACTCAATATAGTTATAGCATGATATAAAATTTAATCATAAACTATATGAAATATGATAATAGTCCTTATAACTATTTGTCTCTAGGGCATATTTCCAACAATACTCCCATACACGTCCCAAGTGTATCTCCCTCTCTTTAGTCCCGAAGGCAAATGCTATGTGGTCGAATTCACATACCATCTAAAGAGAGAGATCTAACACAATATCATAAATCAATATATCATGGACCAAAATTATAGATCATCTTTATTTCATTTCATAATAATGCTAGGGTTTCTCCATCTCCCCAAGAACAAAGGGAACTACTCACATGGAAGCAACCAACAACATCATCATATTCATATGGATGGATTAAAAGTGCAAAGGTAAAATCAAGTGCAAACCCACAATTGTATTTTGGAATTACAACGAGATCTAAATGGATGAGAGAGGGGATAATGGTGATGATGGAGATTGAGCAATTGATGATGATGGGAATGATGCATTGTCTTCCAATGATCCACAAAGCAACAAGGATTTGCCCTTATCCAAGTTCCTCCTCCATATCCCTTCCTAATGTGTTGTTTCGTGGATGGAGGTGTCTATGAATGTCGGATCTCAGATCCGTCTTCGCCTGGTGAGAGTATTTGATGAGGCGGATGTCGTGGCAGACCATATGGGCGGATGATACGGGCAAGCTCTGCCCGTACCATAGGTCGTTCAGCTTGCAGTAGGTTCTCCTCACATCCTCTCTTCTCCCAGGTGCGTGGAAAATCATTTAAATGACATTTATCACTTAGAAATATCATATTATTACATGACATGACAATCCCAATTTTTATATTCACAAAATACTTAACAATTTGGGATCCTATTGAAACAAGGGGAAAAGGTGCGCGCAAGCACGTAAAATACCAAAATCCTAACTCTACTTATACACAAACATAAGGTAAATATGCTTCAAAAATGGACTCATCATCTTACTACACACTAATGAAAATAATGATTCCACGACAACTATTGCTCAACAACTAGTTCCTGACTGGCTGATAGAGTTAATACATCAAATTCAGGATGTATTTCAAGCACCTTCTAGTGTTCCTCCTCCCATATCTTGTGACCATCAAATCCCCTACTCCCTGATGAAAAACTTCCAAACAATCAGGCCCTATAGGATGTCACATAGCCAGAATAACTTTGTGGAACAACTAACAAAAATTGCTTGCAAATGTTGAGATAAGACCCAACAAAATCCCCTACTCCTCTCCAACCATTCTAGGCATAACAAGGATAAATCATGGATATTGTGTGTGGATTTTAGAGGCTTGAACAACCTAACAATAAAAAACAAATTCCCAATACCTGTCATAGAGGACTTGCAAGATGAACTGTATGGAGCTGTAATTTTCTCCAAGCTAGATCTCGGATCAGGGTATCAACAAATTAAAATGAAGGAAGGTGACATCCACAAAACCACATTCTCCACACATCTAGGTCATTATGAGTTCCTTCTTATGCCATTTGGCATGTGTAATGCACCTGCAACATTTCAGTAGCTAATGAATAATGTGTTTGCTGAATTCTTGAGGAAATTTGTTCTTGTATTCGGTGATGGTATACTTGTCTACAACAAATCTGTACCAACAACACTTAAAACTAGTGCTTCAAGTTCTCAGGAATCATTAGTTGAAGGCAAAATTGACTAAATGTCTATTTGGACAGCCTCATGTAGAGTATTTGGGCCACATCATTACTACTACTGGGGTACTCGCTGACCTAGCCAAAATCCTAGACATAGTGAAATGGGAAACACCCAAGACTGTTAGACAATTGAGGGATTTTTTGTGACTCACTAGGTACTACAGAAGGTTTATCGAACAATATGCTCTAATCATCTAGCCACTAAATAAAGTGCTGAAGAAGGATACCTTCTCATGTGGTGTAGAACAACAACAATATTTTGAGCTATTGAAGAAAATTATGTCACAACCTCCTCTATTATCTTTACGAGATTTTTCCAACCCTTTCACATTGGAAACGGACGCCTCTGCTACTAGATTGAGAGTAGTAATGATGCAATAGGGGAAACATTTTTAGCCTTCTTCAGCAAGGGCTTGGGCCCAAGAACAAGTACTCAGTCCATATATGAGAAAGAGGCCATGGCCTTCTTGGAGGCTCTCAAGAAGTGTATACACTATTTCCTAGGCAACAAAGTAATCATTAAGACAAACCAGAGCAGCCTGAAATATCTAACAAGTCAAAAACTCTTAGAAGGAATCCAACACAGGTTAATGTTGAAACTACTGGAATTTGACTACACAACTGAGTAAAAAAGAGGTGTGGGGAACAAGGTAGCAGATGCCCTCTCAAGAAAACATCAGCAAGCTAATGAGGAACAATGCTCTACTATATCTATTATTGTCCCCTCCTGGACTAATGAAATCATAGATTCATATCAAGAAGATCATGTGATGAGGACATCCCTACTACTGATACAACCACTTCACCTACATCAATATTACATGGACCTCTCACAAGAGCTCCTGCATGTCAACTCAATTATCACGTACTTTCGTTTCTAGGAACTCTTCCTAATATAAATGAGAATATGATCTTGCCTAAATCAGATGTGTTCATGTTACTTAGGAATTATGGACCTAACATGGAGAAGAAGGATAATAAATGAAGCATTCTCATGCATAGAGACTGCAACAAGATTGTGAGGATTAAGATGCCGCTAGAAGTGAAGATTTCAGAACTTTGAAGCCACCATAATGAGAGATGAAGAGATGGATGAAACCAACACATTGTTACTTCATAATTTTGTCCATAGAGTCATATGGTGTTGCATGACCTAGAGAGGAATTTCAACCTCCTTTCCCAAGGTTGGCCGCATACCCCTTCATCCCTCCATATATATGTCCATTAGGTCATCATTTAGACTCAGATTTTGTTTAGACTAGAAGTTAGCCATTGTTACAACTATGCCATAGGCTTGAGTGTCATACATGCCTCTTGTACTACGCACCTATACATAATCCCACCTTCATAATAAAGCTTTCATATTTATTCGCAATATCTTGATTCTAATATTAGTTCTCACTTGTTTTCGATTTTAGGTAGGAATTAAGACCCTCGCTGGTCAGGATGATCGTGCTTCTGCAAGATCAGTAACCTCTAGGAGATTGTCCTAGTGATTGCATTGGTGCTCGTGCTTGCACTGTAGTTGGATCGTCAAGCCTAAACTCCACCCAGACGAATTACCGCCATCTCATCGAAAGATCGGACACCTTTGCCCCATCAAGTGGTATCAGATTTCAGGTTGCTCGGTGAGATTTATATTTTTCCTAGTGTAGACTGATTTGCCTTCATACCTATAAACCATGAAAAAGCTAAAAAAATACAACTAGAGTTTAGATCTACCAGTCACATAACCAACCTATTACTTGCATTGTCTTTTTCAGTTTTGCATCATTGAATTTGTGTCTACATCATCACTTAGAGTTGCTGGTCTTACTGTTTGTTCCTTTAGAGTTCTGAGTTCTTGTCACAGTAGTCAGGCCGCCGCACTCGCCGATCACCGTCGCCGCCCTTGCATATCATCGCCATTACCATACTTCCGCCACCATCATATTCCGCCGCCATACACTCCTGCCACCATAAACCCTAGACTCCGCCACCGCCTTCCTACCATGACACGGATCCGGTCTGTTTTCCTGCCGCAGCATGAGTCTGAGTAGAGTTGTTATTCCCTTGTTATTTTTGTTTTCTTTGATATTCATCCATGCTGCCCCCTAATTCCGAGAGTTAAGGTTTCAGCCGCAAGTCAAGGAGAGCAAAAAAAAGTCTGGAAATGCCCCCAATTTTTTATGGCTATACTAGTTTTCGACCTCGGGGATCATTTTTCTCCATCGTCTATTATAGCGATATTTTTTTGGCGCTTGCGCGCTATCCAAAGCATGGTAAAAAAATTGCCATTTTTTCTGGGTGACATGGGTATACCTTACATGTACTCGAGTGTGGCATATACGGTCTAGATACGGCGGAAGCCCATAGCGTTGCCAAGGCCCAATAAGGAATTTGAGTGGCCCACGGACTCTCGATTGCTTGCGAAACAAGAAGAAGCTTAAGATAGAAAGTTCAAAGGGAAAACCCTAATCTGTAACCGACTCGACCTGCTACCCGAGACCTAGACTATCTATATAAAGGATAGGAGGGGGCGGTGAGGAGGACAATCACAACCCTAGTTTCCACAACTCTCGCCAGATTGCATCTGCGCGCCCCTCTAATCTTTGGTTACTTCGTTAATTCCAAGAGCTGACAAGCAGGAGTAGGGACCTCTATGGGGCCTGAACCTAGATAAAACTTGCGTCCCTGTGTGCTTGTTTGCTAGCAGATTGATGCCTCTAGCGCTCCCTCCTTCTCCAAAACCCAAGTCCATAACAATGGGCATTGACGAGTTAAACCCTCATCAATTGGCGCCATCTGTGGGAACTGGGAGTGCTGATGAAGAGGTGGATCTACTCGCCAATATTGGCTCCACCTGCGCCCCCATACCACCTGGGATATTTCTCGAGCGCATCTGCGAACGCTCCATCAAGTCAAAGGCTCCAGAGAAGAAAGCAAGCACGTCAACAGACTCGGGGGCTACGCCACCCAACAAGCCAATGACACTCGACGACATGGAGCTTGATACAGGACTCGAAGGACCAATGGGCGTCATGATGATCGAGCCATCTTGGACACAACCCTACATCACGTATCTACTCAGCAAGAGGCTGCCAGATGATCCGACTGACGCGCGGTAGGTCGCGCGATGATCCAAGGCATTCGCCCTCCTCAACGGCGAACTGTACAAGCGCACCATCACAGGAGTACTCCAACGGTGCGTCTCCAACGGGGACGGAAGGGCCATCCTCCTCGACATCCACCAAGGCACTTGCAGGCACCATGCTGGCAGTCACGCCCTTGTTGCCAAAGCTCTACGAGCTGGATTCTACTGGCCCACGGCCATGCGCGACGCCAAGGACATCGTCCAGCGCTGCAACGCTTGCTAGCGATTCGCAGACAAACCCCACGCACCTGGCACGGAACTCCGGCCAATACCATTGGCTTAGCCCTTTGCGCAATGGGGACTCGACATGGTCGGAAGCTCCTGAAATCCTCGCCAGGAGGTTACGTCTACCTCTTAGTCGTAGTCGACAAATTCACCAAGTGGATCGAGGCCATGCCGGTGATAAATCAATCAGGGGCCAGCGCTGTCAAGTTCTTCGAGTCCATTGTCTACCGCTTTGGAGTGCCACACAGCATCATCACAGACAATGGGACGAACTTCACCTCTAAGGAGTTCCGGAAATTCTGCGAAAACCTGGGAATCAACATAAGCTACGCCTCGGTGGCTCCCCCGCAAACCAGTGGTCAAGTCGAAAAGGCCAATGTCCTCGTCTGCGGTGGAATCAAGAAACGCCTCCTCCGACCACTCGAACAAGCCGCTGGATGCTGGCCAGACGAGTTGCAATCCGTACTTTGGAGTCTGCGCACAACCCCAAACAGCGCCACGGGATACACCCCGTTCTTCATGGTTCACGGTGCTGAAGCGGCCCCATGGGTGGTCGCTTACAGCGAGCGGGAGTCAACTCTTGCACTCGAAGACTCCATCGACCTCCTCGACGAGGCACGAGAAATCGCAGTGGAGAGATCAACGATCTACCAGCAAAGTGTCTGCAACTACCACAGCAGAAGGCTATGCCCCAGATCCTTCGTCGAAGGAGACCTGGTCCTGCGACTGAAGCAACAAGGGCATCTCAAGCTTGAGTCCCCTTGGGAAGGACCGTACGTGATTACAGAAGTAATCCCAGGTGGCGCCTATCGCCTTAAAGATTTCAAGACAGGAGTCGCATACTCCAACCCCTGGAACATCGCGTAGCTGCGTCGTTTCTACCCCTAGTCGCTTTTTACATTACAAATAAGGCTATCCAGCTAGGCTACTTAGCCACACATTGTACCTCGTACTATTCCACGAATAAATAAAGCTAAGTGCCCCAAAACTCTGTGTTTTCCTTATTTTCTTGCAATTTTATCACTCGGGGCCTGTGCCACCCTTTATACTTCCATTCTACAAACAAACCGCAGTATCCTGAGTAGCTGACACAACATCAATTGAACCCTTGATAAACACCAACCCAGTTGCAACGCACCTGACAGGTTGGCAAGGTGTTGACATAAACATAAGTCAGGCTAACAAAAAGGAACTGCAGAGTACAATTCACTCGCAAAATATAAAAGCTAGCAAGCTCTTCACATATCAATGAGTATTAATTACATCCAACATATTCATACGAACTTTACAACACTTATACAATTATGTGCAGGATACAAAACATGCCACTTCTGCAAAAGAAGAACATTCGTCTGCTCCTCGAAGAAATTGACAATGTCCTCTACTAACCGATCAACCACTTGATAGTGCGGAACCATGTTCCAGGTCATACCTTCTGGCGGAGGCGGTGGCCCAGCTGCAACAGAGGCAACATCTAAATCTGGCCTATGCAGTCACACCAGCGACAACGCAACCTTAGCACCAGCTACTAACTACTGCCGCACGCACTCGTGAACCGCACTCAAATCTTGGAACTTCGCCAGAAGAGCCAACAGGCTTGAAGGGACGGCGTCCAGCGGAAACATCGTTTGATAAATATGCCTAAGGCACGACTGCGCCTTCTTCAGAAAATGAAGTACTCGAGAAGCACTATCCTGCAGGGTCACAAGCGTGATCGCACGATCATGGTCCACCCAAAAGTACCCACTCTCCTGCAGTTGCTCCTAGGTCAGGTCATTCATTCGAATGGCAATCCGGTCCTTCTCATCCTGTGGATGACGAGCACTAACAACTACACCAAGCAAAATGGCAAAGTGTGAAGACAAGGCATCGCCACGACTGACTAAAAGAAAAGATGAGAGGGCAGAAAGCTAACATTTGAACTGCTCACTCAGCTGCACCACTTCCTCCAAGAGATACTTCTCACGGGCAGTGGCCTTCTCCGCCTTTGACTTCCATACATCTGCACTACCACGGAGGATGGGCAACTCACGCTCCAATTGCTTAATGTGATCGTGCAGTCGCGAAATCAACGACAACTCCTCCACCTTTCAGCGTGGCTGCGCCAAGGTTTCATCGGTGGGCGCAGGATCATGAGGACCACTCAAAGGACCACTCGACGTACCCTATCACAAATCACGCAAGAGCAAATGAGGGGCCAAGAATACATTGATAAAGGCATAAATGCATTCAAGCACATCAAAGTCTCGACAAGGACACTCCCACAAAAGCATTGTTCCAACAACAAAGAATAAAACACTACAGCTATTACACATGCAGACTAAGGAGCATTTTCTTCTTAGACTTAGACTTTGGCTTCGGGGGCTTCATCGCACCCGTGGCAGTCTCTGATGCCACGAACTTGCCGATGGTATCCCCAGATGCCGCGTCCTTTGCCGCCTTCGCTCGCCGCCGCTCCTCGGAATACTTGGCAACTATCTCGATAAGTTGAGGACCATATTTTGCGCAGCTACCAGCGAAGGGAGCAAACACTACCTGTTGGCCTCCGGCATTGACAGGCATCGCCTCGGAAATAGCGGCAGGATCCACCTCCACGCCATGGGCTTGCACCATCGCGAGTGCCATGGTTGCGCCGACGGACCGCTGCGAGTTCTTGAATTCCACGGGAATACCTCTAGCAAGGGATTCCACTAGGTCTTCAAGGTTGTCAATCAGCCCGGCCTTGGGAGTTAGATCCTCGCGGATGCGACTGAGCACACGCTTGTCCTTCATTAACATCCCCTGAAGAGAAGCGCTGCGGTCCTCGACTGCGGCCACGACACCAACCAACGCGTCAGCACGGCGAAGGGACTGGGTTTCGAACCTCAAGCCACCGGCATCTGCATAAAAACGGAGTTAGCACAACAATATGACATGAAACAAGGAAGAATACAACATCAAAACTGGCAATCACCTGAGAGGGCCTTGGCAATCGAGAAAAGTTGTTCTTCGAACAACTGCTCCCTTTCAGCAGTGGAGGAGTGCAATTCCTCTTCGCGCTTCCGCGACTCCTCCAGGGCCGCCATTGCTTCGTCGCGACTCTTTGCCGCCGCGGCAAGTGCCTTCTCGAGGGAAGCAGCATGACGAAGAAGTCCGTTGTGCTCAACTACAAAGCACAGGGTGAATCATTAATCGAATCTAGAAATTTCACGAAGATAAAGACAAAGCCAATACTAACCTTTGACAACGCGATGGTGATTGTCCAGCAGCGCATGTTGTCGACCCATGACAAGGACTTGCTCCGCCAGGCGAACAGCTTCCTTCACGATGAGCTGCATCAGAAGAAAACAAAAGTTCAGCAACAGCACCAAGTATAAATTCGACTGCCAAAACAACAAAAGGACGCTTACGTGATCCTTCAGAGACTCCGAAGATGACTGTCGCGCAGTCATCCAGGCAACCATCTAGTATTCCCCAACATGTGGGGAACTCGACGAATTGTGCCTGGAGTGGGCCGCCAATGGAGGAGAAGGAGATTGTTCGGCCACTTCCTTGGCCTTGGAGTCTGTGACTCCGGACTCCTTCACAAATTGGACGTCGTTAGAAGATGACGACACCGCTTGACTACAAAATACATCCAAGCAAAAAACTTCAAAAAAGGAAACTCCAAAAGAAAGAAAGACGCATCCGCGAAGACAATACTCACCAGTTAAAATTATCAAGGTCGAAAGATTCCTCCGACGACTCCTTCAGTAGTTGCAGCTTCTTCCGGGCAGGAGGAGCCATGGCGCGCACAAGAATGGCGGGGATTGGCTCCTCTGCGGCGGCAGAAGGACCTTCCGGTGTCGTCGGGGAAGTAGCGTCAGAATCCTTACTGTAGGAACGCTTGCGAGTGTCCTGGTCGCTGGACTCGAGGGCTCCCTCCTCTTCTTCAATTGGGACGGTCGATTCCGACTCGTCCTGTTCATCCACTTCGTGAGGGATAACCCCTTCAGGACAAGGGGGAAAATTAGAAGACACCTTCCAGTCCTGCAACCAGAAGATACATCATTTTATATCAAGCATTTGTTGGCAATCGACAAAAGAAACTACTTCGTAGTATAGTTCTACCTCAGGAGGAGGGTTAGAGGCGTCGAAAGGAGGCACGACTGGTCTGCCTGGGAGAGCCTCCTTGGCGGTATACTTGGTCACCAATCGCACCCTCCTATCCACCTCACCCGCAGAAATGCCCTTAGCAGACACGCGAGTGACATCATCAGCACCGGTCCAGCAGTACATAGGGTGCACTCTGGCCTGCAGAAGCTGGACGTGGCGGTGCAACCACGTGCGAATGAGAGCGGCGCCACCCTCTTCTTTACATATGCGGCTTTCGAGGTCGCAGACGCGCTTATACAGCACCTCCGTTTCGTCGGACTCGCCAAGCATCACGATGTTCTTCTAGGAGCGCCTTCTCTTGCAAGTTGCTGCGGGATCGAAGGACGCGAGTCCGTAGTGGTCTCCGTCGGCCTTCTAGTCGCGGATATAAAACCCCTTGTCGTTCCACCCTTGGACAGACGCGGTGAGCTTGATGGCAAAATTGGTGACAGAGGAGTCGACGTGGATCCCGCAGCCTCCTACGTCGTAGACTACCGAACCGGACGCCGACTGGCGTTTCAGCTAAAAAAGCCTCTTGAAGAGGCCAAAGTGTGGCTTGATTCCGAGACAGCACTCACAAAGCGTAATGAAGCAGGAGATGTGGAGAATGGAAT
This sequence comes from Avena eriantha, assembly GCA_910589775.1. Lineage (NCBI taxonomy): Eukaryota > Viridiplantae > Streptophyta > Magnoliopsida > Poales > Poaceae > Avena > Avena eriantha. Next base: position 516,590,079 of record OU342745.1, on the reverse strand, counting down.
TTGGGGACAGCTGATGCAGTTGGAGCCCATAGAAGCAAAGGAGACCCCTGAAGAAAGGATGCGGGGGGAGAGAAAGACCTCGGATGATGAACGCAAGGAACATCACCCAGAAACCCAGAGGAGGACAAGGGATTACCTCGTCGTCAGGCACTCACGAGTCGTCTTCCGTGGGTGGAAGAACCCCATCTTGACGATGAAGATGCATCTCAGAGGATTTGATGATGGGCTCGCCAGGCGCCATTGGTGACGCGGGTGCCCGCACCCTTCATCTTCCCAGCACCGGCGGCGCTGGTGCCCACGGTGGTGATACCGCCCTTCTTCTTGGTGGCGGCAATTGCGGCCACGGATCCAGCGGTGGCGCCTCCCTTCTTCTTGCCCATCTTCTGATGGCGGTGTGAATGGAGAAAGTAACTGGGGAAGACACGGAGCTGGTCCAATGTCGTGAAGAGGAAGTGCGCAAGGAAGCAAAGAGCAGCAACAATGGCGACGGAGGCACGAGCAAAGAAGACAGATGGGGAAAATTACCGCAGCTGGGCTGCTACTTAACCTCATCGTGGACGCCATCCAACGGCCAACAGAAACCCTACTACATGCGTGGCGCACATCACCATCGACACGTGGCAAAGCTGAACCACGAACCATCCCCCACTACTCCCATTACGCGCAGAAATTGAGGAGATGTAGTTAAAACTGAAGATTAGGCACGCTCGGTCAAATCGAAGTCAGAAAGTGGGACCCACTGCTCATCACGTCCCGTCAAAGTCGCTCGCGCGGCCAACTAAGGTCATCACATCATCAGCACTGACGTCATCAATTCTAGCAGTAGAAGATTTCGGCTACTTTAGTCCTTGCTCGAGTCTTCGACTCAACCAAGCACTCAGGGGCTACTCCTAACAGGAGCGCTAGCCACGCACCCGAAAGAATTTTTAAGCAGTTATATAAACATTCAAGACAAACCCTACACTCAAATCATCGATTCGATTATGGACTACGGGTTACTCCCATAGGGAGCGCTAAAAGCGCATTCGACTGAAACAAGCAACAAAAGACGACAGTAGTCGCAAATGTTTTTAGTCCCCACTCGAGTCTACGACTCGAATAGGCACTCGGGGGCTACTCCCATAGGGAGCGCTGGTCGCACACCCTTTGATTATTTCTCCTTGTACATTGTACTATGTGTTGATAACATCCACACTCGAATGCTACGACGACTCCGCCTCCTATTCTCTCTACAAAGAGACTACGTCTCCTGGGCCACCTGAATCATCTCCGCGATGACAAAAATTCGGATGCCGCGCTTACAGTGTGAAGATAAGACCTGAATAAGGCCTGGCAACATATCTGCTGCGCACTACCAGAAATATATCCGTACCTACAGGTGCGATGAACATGCCTTGACGGACGCGTCGAGTGCTCACACTTATACACTAGAATTCGACTCCTGTAAGACCTCCACGGCTTGAGTCAAATTATGTCAACACTTTTCTGAATTCGAGTATGAGGACTCGAGTTTGAGTAGATTGCGTTGTTTTTCCCTAAGGCAGTTAACTGATACCGATACATCGGCTAAATCAGGCACGTACATCAACAATCCCTATGACACAAACAGAACACTTGAATAAATGCTTAGCCACACACTCGAAAAGGCTTCATAAAGTCTCTAGTCGAATCTACGATTCCACTAGACACTCGGGGGCTACTGACATGGGTATACCTTACAGGTACTCGAGTGTGGCATATACGGTCCAGATACGGCGGAAGCCCACAGCGTTGCCAAGGCCCAATAAGGAATTCGAGTGGCCCACGGACTCTCGATTGCTTGCGAAACAAGAAGAAGCTTAAGATAGAAAGTTCAAAGGGAAAACCCTAATCTATAACCGACTCAACCTGCTACCCGAGACTGCTGGCGCGTGGTTGACATGGGAGCTTCTTCTTCGGTTCCCGGCAACGGCGCCAAAAAGTATGCTTGAGGGCCCAAAATATATCGAGCTTGTTGGGGAACCCCAAGAGGAAGGTATGATGAGCACAACAGCAAGTTTTCCCTCAATACGAAACCAAGGTTATCAATCCAGTAGGAGCAAGGAAACACCCCAAAGGTGTTGCTAGCTGAACGTTGGCAGGGCGCACTACCGGTGCCAGCAGCAACGTGGAGACCTGCACAACACAACCACAGAACTTTGTCCCCAACTTGCGATGAGGTTGTCAATCTCACCGGTTTTGCTGAAAACAAAGGATTAAACGTATCGAATGGAAGGAAGTAATAGTTTGCAGAAAGTAAACACAAAGCAATAAACAATTTGATTGGAGATTGAATGTAAAAGAAAGGATCGGGGTCCATAGTTCACTAGAGGTGGCTCTCCTTAAGATAGATAACATGCTGGGTGAACAAATTACAGCGGGCCAATTGACAAACATCGAGAAAGCATACAAGCATATACTAATCATCTTGACTCCTTTGAGATTCGATTGGGCATTACAACATTATACATAGACCACCGCCCAACTGCATCTATGACTAATAATCCACCTTCAGGTTATCATCTGAACCCCCTCCAGTATTAAGTTGCAAGCAACAGATTATTGCATTACGAATTGCGTGTAAAGTAAACAATACGATTGTTCTATGAACAAAGGATTGTTGTTTTCTCCCTAGTAGCAACAACACATCTAGTACCTTAGAGATTTCTGTCACTTCCCCAGATTACCAGAGGCATGAACCCACTATCGAGCATAAATACTAACTCTTGGAGTTGCTAGCATCTACTTGGCCAAGATATCTACTAACAACAGAAAGCATGCAAGATCACAAATAACAAAGACATGATAGAATCAATAATCAATCTGAAATAGCATCTCAATATCCACCGGATCCCCGCAAACACAACATGCAGAATTACAAATAGATGATCTTGATCATGAACGGAGCTCACAAGATCTAGACATGATAGCACAAAGGAGGAGAACCAGCCATCTAGCTACTACATGGACCCGTAGTCCAGAGATGAACTACTCACGCATCACACCGAAGGCTTGCATGGTGATGAAGAAGGCCTCCAGGGTGAATTTTCCTCTCCGGCAGGGTGTCGAGAAGAGCTTCAGATCCCTCTCGATCTAGGGACAGAGACGGCGGCGGCTACAGACTCTTTCGTGGATTTTTGATCGGGTACTTAGGGTTTCCATATCAGAGGCAATATATAGGCGGAAGGAGAGGCCGAGGGGGTGCCTGGGCTGGCCACACCATACCCTAGCACGGGCCAAGCCTGGCCACGCGGCCAGGTGGTGTGGCCGCCCTCTGGCCCATCTCCGTCTCGTATTCTGGCTCCAAGTGTCCCCCGGTAAAATAACGACTTTGGTTTTTGTCCCGTCCAATTCCGAGAATATTCATTTTGTGACTTTCCTGGACCCAAAAACAACAGAAAATAGGCAGTTGGCACTGTGGCTCTTGTTAATAGGTTAGTCCAAGAAATCATATGAAAAGTACTCCAAAGTGTGGACAAACATAAGAAAGTAGATACAACCAAGCATGGAACATCAAAAATTATAGATACATTTGCAATGTATCAACATCCCCAAGCTTAACTTCTGCTCGTCCTCGAGTAGGTAAGTGATAAAACAAAGAATAATTTTCGAGGTGACATGCACCATCATAAACTTAATCAAAGTATTTGTAAAACATTCAAAGCCGGGATCATAGTACTTCAATCATAACATGAAAGACAAAGTTCTAGCAATGAGACAAAGAAACTATGTAGCAACATGAAAAGGCACAAACAAAAGATTCATGAATAACAATGCTTTGCAAGACGTTTGTTTATTTCACATAAAGAAAACATAGCATAGTGGCATTCAGCTTGTCCCTCATAGAGTAGCAAAACATAAATGCATAGGACACCTTCAAAGTTCATAAGAGTGACCAGATACAAATAGTTTAAAACAAGCAATATCAAAGTTATTCACCAATCAACAAGTCTTGGGACAATGCACATAGAACTAAGAATGGCCACTATGCTCTCAAAGTAGGTGCATAAATATAGAAGGTGGAGACTCAATATATAAGTGGAAGAAAGGCCTTCATAGAAGGAAGTAGGGATTCAAGTCTCATAAAGAGCTTCCAAAAATTATGGTACTTATTAGCTTTCAGCTCTCATTGCCCCTATCATAAGCATCTTTAAGGTGATTAAGGTTAAAGTGACACAACTAAGAGGATATGTTGACAAGTTATAAGCCAAAATCTCAGGCCCCTTACTTACGAAGACCGAACCTCATGCTACTCAACTTTAGTCACGAGTAAGCTCTTGTCATTGTAAGTACATATGTATCATAAAGAACCGCCAACGGGGTACCCCTTGCACATGATACAGGAGATATCCCATAATCAAAATGACAAGGCAAGCATACAATGAGCATCTCAGGGATCTTTTTATTTGCTATTTGCATATGTTTTTATTGAGGATGCTTCATAGAGTGCTCATTATGGTGATGCTGCAAGTTTCCACCATGATTAGGCATGGATAGGCTAGCGGCCCAGGCATTTCTCTAACACACATACAAACTCCATGATCTTACAAGTTCCACTTTTATTTCACACCGCCGGGATCCATAAGCAAAAGAACATGATATCAACGGGGTACAAAGTACAAGTGCAATGTTGAAAGCATTCCCCATGATAGATGGTTCTGCTAATTTCAACTTATAAAGCGCAAGCATATACGCAACAAAGAAGGACCCAATGGTTCAATTTTATTAAATGCAAGAAAAGTAAAGTGTGACATCAAGTTCGTGAGAGCTTTAATCACTAATTTTCACATAACAAGTTTAATTTGGAAGGTAAACAAAAGCATGAATATACTTGGAATAGCATATGCTAGTAGGTAGGTATGGTGGACTCTTTGGAATAACTTGGTTTATGGAGTTGGATGCATGAGTGGAACTCATACTTGGTTACGGAGGCTAGGAAAAGACTGGGAGCAACAAACTAAAAGAGCAATAATGGCCATAATCATGTAGAGCGACAAAACATCATTGATCAAAGCATAAAGTGATATAACAAGTTGAAAACTAAAGGATCATCAAGGCTATGGTGACTTGGGATAGTCATAACATGGTGTGAGCATGTGCCAAGTCAACCCAAATAAAGCATCGAAGGAGACACCACAATACTATGCTTTAATATGCTAAAACAACGCATGATTCATCCAAGGCACATTAATCAATCTCAATTGTTTATAACAAGTCATGCTACATCAAAGAATACTAAGCATAAAGCCAATACAATACCAAGCATGGCATGACAAAGCATAGGCCATAGTCAAAAACAAGCTCTCTTTACCACTTAAGCACGAGCTTTCCTACTCTTTTCTAATCCAAATCAAACTATTTGAAAACCAATGTATGAAAGAGGGGGTCCAACCAATTTATTTAGCAAACTAAGAAAACCAAGCAAACGAAAAAACAAAACAAAAACGAAAAAAAGACACTCTAAGAACAATACAACTGTGCATGAAACAATAAAATGAAGCGTTTGGAAGAAACCTGGGATTTTTATTGATGAAAAAGGGGATGCCTTGGGAATCCCCAAGCTTTGACGCTTGTACTTCTTGGATATTTCTTGGGGTGACACGCGTGGCATCTCCAAGCTTGAGCTTTTATCCATCCTTCATCTCATTACTCATTCCTTCCTTACACCTAAATTTTTTCCTTCATACAAAACTTCACACAATCATTATTAGTAATATTAGTGCACTCAAGATAATAGGTCTTTTAGGTTCAGTTCTAACACCAATAAAACTTTCATTAAAACACAAGCTACTGCAACACTTCCCTCAAAAAGATCAATTCCCCAAAAGAACTCAAAAAGAACCAACAAGAAGCAAATGCAGAAAATGGCAGAAATCTGTCAAAATAGACCAGCAGGTAAAGATGAATTTTTTCGAAGACCTTCTGTTGATAAAATCGAAAAGTGTTAAACTAACGAAAGTTAGATAACAACCTGCGGCAGAAGCACAAAAATTCACGCCTGAAAAGGATGTACAGAGATTTTACACGAATTTTTATGGTGAAGCACAGAAATCTGTTTCGGGACAGCAACTTTCCCAATCATTACTTCTCTCTCATTAGAGGTTACTCTTGGCACAAAAACCAAATAAAAAGGATAAGGAGCGGTTATTACAGAAGTAATAACTTCCAAGACTCATCTAAAACTTTTGGGTTATCTCCCAATAAGTATTTTTCTTTAACGCCTTTAAGTTAGGCATAATAGTTTGAGAAGATGCTCACATAAGAAATATGAATTGAAGTAAAAGAGAACATCAAGAAGAAAATTCAAAACACATTTAAGCCTATCCCACTTCCTATGCATAGGAATCTTGTATGTAAATAAATTCACAAAGAACAAAGTGACAGGCATAGGAAGATAAAACGAGAGTAACTTCAAAACTTTTAGCACATAGAGAGGTATTTCAGTACCATGAAAACTTTTACAACCTTATTTTCCTCTCTCATAATATTTTTCAGTAGCCTCATGAATAAACTCAACAATATAACTATCACATAAAGCATGTTTTTCATGATCTACAAACACATAATTTTTATCAAGCTCAAAAATAGTGGGATTAAAACCTTCATACCCACTTTTAACAATTTTATAACAAGATGATTGATCAATCTCATTTTCAATAGTAGTACAATTAATACTATCAACCAATATAGGACCATCATCTAGAGCTTTATTATAAACATTTTCAAAAGAATCCACAAGAACATAAAAATTCATCCTCCTTTGGTAAGCATGGAGGACAATCAAATAATATAAGGGGTAAAGAGTTACTCTCATTAGAAGGTAGGCATGGGTAGATCCATTCTTCCTCCTCTAGATCATCACTCTCCTCCTCTTTTTCATCCAATGAGCTTCCAGTTTCAGCAATTTCTTCTTTCATAGTCTCCTGCAAGGCATTAGTCTCTTCCATTGGTGGATAGCATCTATTAAGATATTCAAGAATATAGCCATTTTCTTCTTTGTAATTATCAAAGCAAAATTTAAGTATATCATAAACCTCATATTTATAAGGTGCATCATCAGTATTTTTGATCAAATAAGCAAGTTCGAATGCACCCTTCCAAGCAATAAATTCTTTAATTTGGTCCACATCATAAAAGTCATAATTTCCCTTAACATAAGAAGATATGGTAACATTATTATTATACTCACATTGAAAAGGGAGGTGTTTATACCTCCTATAGCAACAAGATTTATCAAAGCAATAACTAACATTATAAGTAGAGCACACATTTCTAGCAATGGTATCCAATTTATTAATTTGTTCCCATAATTGTTTCACTTTTTGTGACAGGCGGTGTTTGTTATAATAATATTTTTCTTCTTTCGTGAACCCACCTTGCCAATAAGATTCAGTTTCAAAGAAACTAATCATTGATAGAAAGCATGATAAAGCAAGACAATAACGGACCAACGAAAATAACCACTATAGTATGAACTAATTTTTTGTGTGTTTTTGATAAAGAAAGCAAACTAGTAAAACTATTTTTTGTGTGTGTTTTTGATAAATAAACAAGCAAACAAAACAAAAGTAAACTAAGCAAAACAAAAACAACAAAGTAAAGAGATTGGTTATGAGGGACTCCCCTTGTGAAGATGTCCTTGCTCCCCGGCAATGTCGCCCGAAAATATCTTGCTGGCGCGTGGTTGACGTGGGAGCTTCTTCTTCTTCAGTTCCCTGGCAACGGCGCCAGAAAGTATGCTTGATGGCCCAAAATATATCGAGCTCGTTGGGGAACCCCAAGAGGAAGGTATGATGAGCACATCAGCAAGTTTTCCCTCAGTACGAAACCAAGATTATCAATCTAGTAGGAGCAACGAAACACCCCAAAGGTGTTGCTAGCTGAACGTTGGCAGGGCGCACTACCGGTGCCAGCAGCAACATGGAGACCTGCACAACACAACCACAAAACTTTGTCCCCAACTTGCGATGAGGTTGTCAAACTCACCGATTTTGCTGAAAACAAAGGATTAAACATATCGAATGGAAGGGATTAATAGTTTGCAGAAAGTAACACAAAGCAGTAAACAGTTTGATTGTAGATTGAATGTAAAAGAAAGGACCGGGGTCCATAGTTCACTAGAGGTGGCTCTCCTTAAAATAGATAACATGCTGGGTGAACAAATTACACAAACATCGAGAAAGCATACACGCATATACTAATCATCTTGACTCCTTTGAGATTCGATTGGGCATTACAACATTATACATAGACCGCCATCCAACTACATCTATGACTAATAATCCACCTTCAGGTTATCATCCGAACCCCCTCCAGTATTAAGTTGCAAGCAACAGATTATTGCATTACGGATTGCATGTAAAGTAAACAATACGATTGTTCTATGAACAAAGGATTGTTGTTTTCTCCCTAGTAGCAACAAAACATCTAGTACCTTAGAGATTTCTATCACTTCCCAGATTACCAGAGGCATGAACCCACTATCGAGCAGAAATACTAACTCTTGGAGTTGCTAGCATCTACTTGGCCAAGATAGCTACTAACAACGGAAAGCATGCAAGATCACAAATAACAAAGACATGATAGAATCAATAATTAATCTGAAATAGCATCTCAATATCCATCGGATCCCCGCAAACACAACATGCAGAATTACAAATAGATGATCTTGATCATGAATAGAGCTCACAAGATCTAGACATGATAGCACAAAGGAGGAGAACCAGCCATCTAGCTACTACATGGACCCGTAGTCCAGAGATGAACTACTCACGCATCACACAGGAGGCTTGCATGGTGATGAAGAAGGCCTCCAGGGTGAATTCCCCTCTCCGACAGGGTGCCGGGAAGAGCTTCAGATCCTTCCCGATCTAAGGACAGAGACGACGGCGACTACAGACTCTTTCATGGATTTTTGGTCGGGTACTTAGAGTTTCCGTATCAGAGGCAATATATAGGCGGAAGGAGAGGCCGAGGGGGTGCCTGGGCTGGCCACACCACCCCCTAGCGTGGGCCAAGCTTGGCCGCGTGGCCAGGTGGTGTGGCTGCCCTCTGGCCCTTCTTCGTCTCGTATTCTAGCTCCAAGTGTCCCCCGGTAAAATAACGACTTTGGCTTTTGTCCCGTCCAATTCCGAGAATATTCATTTTCTGACTTTCCTGGAACCAAAAACAGCAGAAAACAGGCAACTGGCACTATGGCTCTTGTTAATAGGTTAGTCCAAGAAATCATATGAAAAGTACTCCAAAGTATGGACAAAACATAAGAAAGTAGATAAAACCAAGCATGGAACATCAAAAATTATAGATACATTTGCAATGTATCAGAGACCTAGCCTATCTATATAAAGGATTGGAGGGGGCGGCGAGGAGGACAATCACAACCCTAGTTTCCGCAACTCTCGCCAGATTGCATCTGCGCACCCCTGTAATCTTCGATTCCTTCGTTAATTCCAAGAGTAGACAAGCATGAGTTGGGACCTCTACGAGGCCTGAACCTGGGCAAAACTTGCATCCCTGTGTGCTTGTTTTCTAGCCGATTGATGCCTCCAGTGCTTCCTCCTTCTCCAAAACCCAAGTCCATAACAATGGGCATTGACGAGTTAAACCCTCGTCACCCGGGCTATACTGTTTTTAGACCCCGTGGATAAGTTTGAGATACTTGCCATCATAGTGGTTTTTGGACACTTTGGTTCGCTTTTCAGGGCGCCACATCATCACACCATTGCTTGTTTGTGCCACGCCGTGATATCATCGTAGATCTAGGCTCGCGTTTATAGTATGGTCTAGCCTAGGACTAGCACATTATCATTGTTGAGCATCCTTTCAATATTGCATTGCTATTTTGATAATTGCTAACCCCTTGCTAAGTCTTCCCAGAGCTCTACAGATTTCTCCATGTGCGTTGTGTCGACTCCTAGTAATCACTCGGTCCAATCTATAGACTACTGATATTTGCGGTTTGCACATTGCCTTCCTCCTATTTAGTAAGAACTTGTAAGAGCTTTGTATAATGCTTGACAGATTACGCGTATTCTACAATATTTTCGTACTTTGTAGGCATATACACTTGTACTTTTAAGGACTAACCATGGCAGGACTTGGGGATCTACCTATTGAACTGGCTCATGACGAACAAGGATATGCATGCTCACTTTACCAAGATTTTGGTAGGGCATGCTCACGACGTTGATTCAAGACTGGCAGATATCCACACCAAGCTCACCAACACCATTGACAAGATTGAAGGGCTCGAGACATCCTTCAACGACAATCTCAACTCTAAGTTTCAGGAGGTTCTCGACAGGCTACCTGCACCTGCACCTGCGCCGACACCATGTCAGGGTGGATCCAACAACGTGGGTCTGACATGCCACATTCCACTCGCGGGGCGACATGCAGCTGGTTCGGCTGTGGTCACCGCACCTCCTGTGGCCACTACTTCAGCTACTGCATAGATGACTGCCACTGCTGCTACTACTGACACTTTTGCGGAATATTAAGGGGAGGATGAGTATGAGTATGAAGATGAGAATGCGTTCGACGAGGATGTAGAACAACCTGCAGGCTGCCCCCGACATTACTACCGTAACGCTTGACCATCGGTACATGATGATGATCATGTTGCAAAGCTTAAATTAAATATTCCACCTTTCGAGGGTAGATATAATTCTGATGCATATCTTAGATGGGAATTGGAAGTATACCAACATTTTGCATGTTTAAGATATCCCGCGCATATGCTTGTTTGTGCTGCTACTTGTGATTTTACAAAATTTTCTTCACTTTGCTGGTCTGAACATTATAGCTTAAATCCTGCTAATATTCCTAATACTTGGACTGCTTTAAAAATTGTTATGCGTGTTCATTTTGTGCCTCCAAATTATCAACAAGTGACTTTGATGACTATACATAAGCTCTTATTGCTACACGTGATGGAGCTAATTCTGATTCTGAAGAAGAGGCGAAGGTAATGGGAGCTCAAACTGCTGATCAGCACAAGAGTTTAGTTGCACAACGTGTATTGAGTGTGAAATTGAGCAAAGTTGAGCATAATCAACATCACAATCTTTTCCAAACAAGAGGCGTTGTCAAGGAGCGTGCTATACGGATCATTATTAATGTATGGAGTTGTAATAATCTGGTTAGTGTTGATATGGTGGAGAAGCTTGCTCTACCCAAGACAACGCACACATTCATACTACGTCAATAGTTTGGGAGTTATTATAAGATCAAGGTAACAAGAACTATACGTGTGTATTTTACTACTGGTACATATTCTGATTTTGTTGATTGTGATGTTGTGTTAATGCAAGCTTTTTCTTTATTATTTGGTAGACCTTGGCAATTTGATAGAGAATCTGTTTATAATGGTAAAACTAATCACTATTCTCTTATGCATAATGGAAAGAAAATTGGTCTCAAACCTATGACTCCTTAATATATATTAAAATATGATCTTTCTAGAGCTAGTAGAGCTAAAACCGAGGAGAGATAAAAAGTGAGAATCAGATTGTTGCTGGAGATTTTGTACCAACTAAGATCACTAAATCTGATTCTAAACATGCTACTGAAATTCGTTTGAAGTGTCCATGTATGCTTGCAAATAAAATTTATATTGCTGAACTAGATGTGAATAATACTCAATGTTATGCAATTATTTGCAAAGAGGTTTTGTTTCATTTGAGGATATGCCTCCCTATTTGCCACCCGCTGTTGCTAACATTTTGCAGGAATATGTGAACGTTTTTCCACCCGAGATGCTACCAAGACTACCACCTATTAGAGGAATCGAGCACCAAATTGATCTAATTCCTAGTGCCACGTTGTCCAACCGTGCGCCATATCGAACAAATTTAGGAGAGACACAAGAGATACAATGCCAGATTTAGGAACTACTCGACAAAGATCACATTCGTGACTATCTTAGCCATGTGTTATTCCTATTATTTTGGTACCTAAAAAAGATGGTTCTTCGCACATGTGTACTAATTGTAGAGCAATCAACAATATTGCTATTCTTTACTATCATCCTATACCATGTTTAAATGACATGATTTATGAGTTGAGTGGCTCTACAATGTTTTCTAAAGTTGATTTGCGTAGTGGTTACCACCAAATTCATATGAAATTGGGAGATAAATGAAAAATAGCATTTAAAACTAAGTTTGGTTTATATGAGTGGGTAGTAATGCCTTTTGGTTTAACTAATGCAACCGGTACATTCATGAGATTAATGAACGAAGTTTTACGTGCTTTAATTGGATGTTTTGTGGTAGTATACTTTGATGACATTCTGATTTATAGCAAATCTTGATAGGATCGTTTGAATAATTTACGTGTTGTTTCCAATGCTTTACGGGATGCATGTTTGTTTGATAATCTTGAGAAGTGCACCTTCTGCACAGATTGAGTTACTTTTCTTGGCTATGTTGTTACAATGCAGGGCATTGAAGTTAATCCAACCAAGATTGAAGCAATTTCGAGTTTGCCACCTCCTAACACGGTCACACAAGTGAGGAGTTTTCTTATCCTTACTGGATTTTATAGGCACTTTGTTAAAGATTTTGGATCCATTGCTGCGCCATTAAATAAGCTTACAAAGAAAGATGTGCCTTTTATTTGGGGCAACGCACAACATGATACTTTCATGATGCTGAAAGAGAGGTTAACACATGATCCTTTACACCAACTTTCTGATTTTACTAAAACATTTGAACTTGAATGTGTTGCTAGTGAAATTGGGTTGGGAGGTGTGTTATTACAAGAGGGTAAACCTGTTGCATACTTCAGTGAGAAACTGAGTGGGGCTAGTCTGAATTATTCTACTTATGACAAATAATCATATGCTTTGTTCGGACATTACAAACTTGGAAACATTATTTATGGCCTAAATAATTTGTTATACATTCTGATCTTGAATCTTTGAAGCCATACTTTGATGAAGAATATGAGATTGCATCGAGGACGACTTCAATTTAAGAAAGAGAGGATGATGAGGACATCCCTACTACTGATACAACAGCTGCACCTACAGCAATATTACAAGGACCTCTCGCAAGGGCTCGTGCACGTCAACTCAATTATCAGGTACTTTCGTTTCTAGGAACTCTTGCTAATATAAATAAGAATATGATGCTGCCTAAATCAGATGTGTTCATGTTACTTATAAATGATGCACCTAGCAAGGACAAGAAGGATAATCAATGGAGCATGCTCATGCATAGAGACTGCATCAAACTTGTGAGGATTGAAGATGGTCCTACAAGTGAATATTTCAGAACTTTAAAGCCACCATAATGAGAGATGGACCAAACCAAGACATTGCTACTTCGCAATTTCATCCATATAGTCATATGGTGTTGCGTCATCTTTTATTTATGGGCCAGGCCCATGTAATTTTCATCCAAAGTAATAGGCTGAAATTTTTAGAGTCCATATATGTGAAGGAATCCTAGACTTAGAGAGGAATTTCGACCTCCTTTCTCAAGGCTGACCGCATCCCCCTTCGTCCCTCCATATATACGTCTATTAGGTCATTGTTTAGACTCAGATTTTATTTAGACTAAAAGTCAGCCATCGTTGCAACTACATCATAGGCTTGAGTGTGGTAGAGGCCTCTTGTACTACACACCTATATCGAATCTCACCTTCATAATAAAGCTTTCATCTTTATTCGCAATATCTTGATTGCAATATTAGTTTTTACTTGTTCTCATTTCAGCTAGAAATTAAGACCCTCGCTGGTCAAGATGGTCATGCTTCCGCAAGATTAGTAACCTCCAGGAGATTAGCCTAGCGATTGCATTGGCGCTCATTCTCGCACGTGTAGTCGGATCATCAAGCCAAACTCCACCCAATCGAATTATCATCTTCTCAACGAAAGATCGCACACCTTTACCCTATCATCATGTGTGCCTGAAATTACTCCAAAAGATGACAATCAACAAGGATATCAATCCACATTATAAATTGAAAGGAGGCTTACTGAGATACAGTTGAAGGTTGTATATTGGACCTGCAACTGACTCAAGAACAAAAAAATTCAACTCCTTCCACTCATCCTCCTTTGGTGGGCACTCAGGTAACAGAGTGACATATCATAGACTACATGTATTCTATTGGCCTCACCTCAAGAAATTCATAACCACCAAGTAGCAGATTCTCTAGTCTGTCAGATCTCTAAGTCAGAAAAATCACAGTACCCTGGCCTTCTATATCCCCTACTAACTCCAAAGACAAAATACTCATAAATCATTTTGGACTTCATAGAAGGACTACCTAAATCCAACGGGAAGGATGTCATCTTAGTGGTTGTTGACAGTTTGACTAAATATGCTCACTTCTTACCCATGTCACACCCACATATAGTGCAAAAGGTAGCTGATATCTTCATGAACAACATACTCAAGTTACATGGTCTTCCTACTATAATTGTGAGTGATAGAGACATAATTTTCACCAGCAAACCGTGGACTAAAATTTTCAATTCTCTAAAGATCTCTCTGCACTTCTCCACTACCCATCACCCTGAGACATATGGTCAAATTGAAGGGGTCAACTAATGCTTAGAACAATATCTAAGATGTATGGCTTTCTCAGAACCAACCAAGTGGTATGGCTAGATTCTAGCTGCAGAATGGTGGTACAATAACAGCTACCACATTGCAGTCAAATGTCACCATTTGAGGTTCTCTATGAATATCCTCCTCCCCAACTTATTGTACCTTCCTCAGGTGTCAAATATGATGTTGTGCCTGGTCGCTCAAATCTTTCCTCCATCTCGGTACAACGAGGAGTTTACTATGGTCAGTCCAGAGATTCGCGGAACTAATCATGCCTTTATGCCAATCGTCGTAGAAGTAGTGACTTTGAAAGATTATGCGGATTGTGTATCCAATCAATTAATCCTCCAAACCAACTAAACCGGGGAAGCTAAAGCGGAAATGCAATTATCGGGTGAGGGAAGGGGGAAGCTCTAGGAAGGCTTTGCTCGCTCAAAAAGCTACGCTCATTTACGCACAATGTCTGGTACACTATCTCCTAAAGCACAAGCAACTATGGCAGAGAAGGACCATATGATGAAAACATTACAACAAAACTTGGCGCAAGCACAACATAAAATAAAAAAACATGCAGACAACCTCATCGGAAGCATGCATTAGGAGCCGGAGACACCCTGAAATTATATTCTAAATGGTATGGCCCTTGCAAAGTGCTGGCTAAAGTAGGAAATCGAGTTTACAAACTACAACTCCCTACTGGTACCTTGCTGCATGATGTGTTCCACGTCAATCAACTCAAGCGTCACCTGGGGCCAACGACTGTTCCTAATCCAATCCTTCCACTCGTCACCCCATCAGGTAAAGTGAAAATTGCTCTTGTTGCTATCTTAGAGTGCAGAAAAATTCCCGCAATGTTGGAGTCTATGATGCTGCGATGCCACAATGCCTGGTCCATTGGAAGAACATGACACAAGATGAAGCTACATGGGAGGATGCGGAATTCATCCAACAAACATTCCTCTTCTTCAAGCCATGACGTCTTGAGTTAATGCAGGGTACTGTCAGGACCCCGTCCCCTTGATGATGAACAGAGGAAGCAGAGTTTTCCGGCGACAGCCGACGGTTGGGATGTTCCGAGAATCAACGGTCTAGGATGTCATATCTGTCTGAACTAAAGGCAACAATGTAATTTGGTTGAGCCTACAATTTCGATATAAAGGTGTAGGTGGGGTGGTCGGGAGGATCAGGCTATGAAAAACTTAATTTTATGCCAATTATTATTTTCCTGTCCTAGGAATCCTGTAGATCTGAGTCGCCGGACTCCTCCTCCTTCCCCCTCCGATGATCTCAGTTGGTAGAGCCGCTCGAGGCCTGACAAAGTAGCAACATATTGCCAATTTCTTATGTTTCCTTTGGCAGATTTCTGTTCGCGTTCGTATGCCAAAATTTCACCTCGCCAGTCGCCACCCGCTGTTCACGTCTCGCCCCCTCTAGCGGGTCCATGACGCGCCTTTCTCGGAGCTCCCACTGCCCACCCGAACCCACCACCGCCCCTCTCCTCTCTCCCCGGCCAACCTCTTCCCCTCACTCCTCTAAACCCTAAACCACTCGCGTACCCCAACTACTCCCTCCCTCTCCCCTCTTTCCCCTATCCGGGCGGCGTATCCGGCGGCGGCGGCGGTGGCGGCGCCGGCAGCGCCATGGGGGCCCTCGCCGCGTCGACGTCGTCGGGGAATTGGCTCGTCGAGGACGACATCCTCCTCAAGAACGCCATCGAGGTAACCCCCTTTCCCCGGATCGCGGCCCGAATCGACCAAAAGGTCCTCGTGTCGGTGCGTAGGTTAGGTCGGCTTCAGTCGAGGTGTCCAATTGCTGTTCTTGGGTTCTTTCTTGGCCGCTGGAGCGCGACGGAGGCAGGGGTTTTGGGGGTTTACCAGCTAGTCAGAATGTTCAATTCCCCAACCCTGAGAAATTCTTGCGCCGTGACTACCATTGATCCATCACTTGCAAAATTCTTGGACTCCCCTGTTGTCTACGGCCAGCGTCCTTTATTTTCTTTCTATGTTTTAAAGAAGGATGGAGCTCTGCAGTACACACGGGAGTTGACTGACAGTATGGCGTAATCAGAAATTGTTGCTTCGTGTGGTTTACTCAACACCGTTTCCTTCTAGTCTGCACTATTATAAGTTTAACATTCTGTGAAATTCCATCCAACAAAGTTGTAAATTCTCCGTTGATATATAGTCATGTGTAATTCTAGACAATTTGACGCAGACCAGCTTATTAACCTTGTATTAATGATCAAATAAGCTTGCGTAGAAAAAGATTGTGTCAAGAGATTATCTTAATAAGTATCCTTCTACACCAGGGTACATAAGTGGGGAATGCTGCTCAGGCAATTGTTTCAAAATTTTATACGGAATTCTGAAATCTTAATATATGACTAGTTTCCTGTTAGTTTATTGCTAATTGTTCAATAATATATTTGGTACTTGTAGAATGGTGCCTCGTTGCAGTCCCTTGCGAAAGGAGCTGTATGTTTTTCTCATAAATTCACTCTTCAAGAAATACAAGATCGTTGGACTTCCTTGCTGTATAATCCAGAGGTCTCAGCACAAGCTTCTGCTCGGATGGTTGAGTATGAGACTGAACTTTCCATTTCCAACCCTGCCAAGGCACATAAACTGTTCAACTCGAAGGCAAGAGATGTTTCATTTCAGAAGCGGAAAGCGGAGAGCGTAAAGAATTTATATTATGCGATGAGAAAGAGAATACGCAATGAGCCCTGTGACACCACCGACCTTGGTTTTCTTATTTCCCCCTGTTCTTGTATGGTGATTGGTGGGGAGTGTGTCTGTGGAGGCGCACTTAGATCTTCACAGGAGCATCATGTGGTTCAAAATATTGAACCAGGGATGGGTACAATGAGCTGTTATGGGCAAGCAGGTGGAAGCTACAGCGGTGCACAACAGACGCATCTTGAAACAAATGGTCATTCTTTCCATGATCAGCATCCTGGGAGCATGATTAAAGATGAGGATGCCACCAATAACACACCATTTGGCTATTCGGATGTAGTTCAAATGTATGACCAACATGCCTATGCACAAAAAAATCCTGAGATAAATGAAGAGAACAATGTGTCTCTTAGAAGTATCACGGATTTTCAGGATTCTATGCAGTTTCAGCAATTGGCCTCCAGCAATCAATGTGGCAGTGAAGTGGCAGAATCAAAAGCATTGATGATTACTGATCAGGGTGGAGTTGAACATGCCCATTTCGCTGCAAACAACAGCGGAGTGCCAGAACATGGCTCACTACACTTGATCCGCCATTCTGAGGGTTCTCAAGCGCCTTGTGGTGCAATCTGGAATGGGGTTGAGGAACCAGACACACTCACTCTTGCTGATGATAAGAAAATAAAGTCAACCAATCAAGACCCTCTCACTTCGCAAGCAAATTTAGATGATGGGATTTGCATGCCTGGTTTAGATCACACAGCAATGCCAGAAGGTGATTACATGGATTTTCCTTTTTTCAGCAACAGTGATGAGTTTGAGCTTCTGAATGGTGAAAATTTTCTGAATTCTCCACATGAGATTAATCAGGAAGACTTAGATGACCCCGATCCCAACATTGTACTGGGTGCTGGCTCCATCCTGCAAGATCTGTTGCACCCGGATGTGGCCAACATTTGCTGTGATCAGATAGATTCTGGCCATGTACAGCAGAATAATGCAGTTGGTGTTTCTGAAATGATGTTGGTCCCTACTTCACCTGAAGTATGTTATCCTGGCCAGTATGTTGAGTGCACATTAAACACGGAAGATCCTGAAATCCCTTGCAACGACGATGCTCTTACACATGGCGAGTTTTCTCCTCTGCACCCTTCTGCTTCTTCTGGGCGGAACTCTGAGTACACTGTGTCTCCATTCCCCCCTGCAACTAGCCCTCAGTCAAAGGCTGAGCATTCCAATACGGTTGATTTGGCCCAGATAAAGAGAGGAGATATGGCAGTTGCCCAATCTTCATCACAACCAATGAAGCTTAGCCCATCCATATCAGAACCAAGAGAAGATTCAGTGGCACTTAATAAAGGTTGCATCCTAGGTGCTAAGTTGTCTGAAGGTCCTTCGACTTCTAGTTTATTTACGCATGGTAACGTTGACACCAATGATGAGAGCACATGCACGCTAGCTTTACCTGCTACCCATCCATCTGGATTTGGTGAAGGACAACCATGCAGTTCAGGACAACCGTGCAGTTCAGGACAGCACGATTTATTCGATAGCTCTCAAAGTTTGATGGTGTACGATCCAGTTCAAGTGCCTGATCAGATAAATTACAACTCACACGATAATCCACCAGAATTACAAAATGGGGCTGCTCCACAGAACTGTATGTCATCACATGCATTGCCAGACTTGGGTCTTCAAGACCCTATTGCAGTCGTGCCAACATCAGCTCCACCAGAAGAATGCTCTGATCTTGAAAATGATGTTCCAAATTACTACGATCTAGAAGCTCTGGTATGGATCTCTTAACTTAGCTAATAGAACCTTTTCACCGTGTTACTTCTGATTCACCCATTTTTGGTATTCATTGCAGATACTTGATCAGGATCTAATACCATGGGATCAGGCTGATTCGGTTAACCCTGAAGGTAAATATCAACCATCTATTACATCATCGCAAATGTGGTTAAGGATGTCTCGCAAATGTGGTTAAGGATGTGCTACATTAAACTATAAAAGTCTTTTTCATAGAGATGCAGTTTTAAGGCTAGCATGAGTAACATTATGATCACAAAGTGGTCCAAAAAAATTATTGTGCTGAACTGTGAATCTTGTTGCTCTGAAATATTGGTCCCGTTATTGTAATAATATGTTAACATCAATGCTGATAGTCACTAAAAAAGAGACTGGTTATCAAATGGGTGCAGTATGGTTCGCTGAGATGCTTAAGTGGCAGAGATTCTGTTCCAGCAGTAGTGTAACGTGTGTGTAGGTGTGAACACACTCTAACTGGATGTAGCCCTTTCCTTCTTAGTGGCGATTTGACTGCAAACCACATAGATGCCATAGAACAATAAAACTGACCAAGCTTGGTCCATGTACACGAAGAAATTGATTGAGTTTACTTTGCTATAATTTTCAATTTTCAGGTATTTCGTACCTTGTACACCTTTTAAGCTACAGTTAGGCATTTTCCTACCACATACAAGGAATTTTTTCTAATAATAATAATTATTATCGATGTTTCTGCATTTCAGTGTCCAGATTTGATCATCCAGAAAGCAGGATATCATTGATAAGGTTGGAGCAGGGCGCTCGGGCTTATTTGAACCGAGCTATCACGTCTCGAGGTGCCTTCGCAGTTGTCTATGGACTGCACTTGAAATACTACATAAAGGATTCTGAGGTAAATTCAACTGATGTTTTTCAGTTAATATGGTCTATCGCATATAACATGATATAGCTCAATTGCTCCACAGCATGGGAAACTTCTTTCCTACGTCTCGTGCTGTACAGTTGCGTCGTTCAAATCTAGTGTTGTATATATTCATAGGTAGAAACAATCCACACTTGCTATTCAATAGCAGTCTGAAGACTCATCCATCTTGTTTCTGTCTCATAGTTGAATGCTGATTGAATTCTTCTAATTCAATTTCAAGTAGAAAGATGCAACTCAGGCTGGTTATTTTAAGGCTTTGAGTTTCATTTATTTTGTCACAATGATGTTTAAACTTGTATGGAGTACACAATATTTTCACATTGTGATATATAGTGGCACCCTTTTCTGAATTCTTAGTTACATGTTTCTTACCTTCTCTCAGGTTATTCTTGGAAGAGAGACAGAAGACGTAAAAGTTGACATAGATTTGGGAAAAGAAGGGAGGGCAAATAAAATATCTCGCCGACAGGTATTTGCTTGAATGTTCTATTTTAAGTTTGGAAATTTTCATTACAGCTTAGGGAATTGTGGACTTCAGTACTTGAGTTAAAAAATGATGAGAAACATCTATACCCTGTAGAACTGTCATATCTTCTTTTTTACTTTAGTTGGTTCTTCTGTTTGAGTTTAGCTCCCTGAGTAAATGTATTTTCAGCTCATCTGGCGGTCTTAGTGTGATTGGCAGTCACAGAAGGCCTACGGTGCCCTGACAGCGGCAAAAAGCTTTGCATATCATGCATTGTCCAAACACATTTTAACAAGCAGGATACATGTTTGGTTGAGCAGGTGAAGTGGTCGGCTTTGTCTAGTTGGCATTATTTGGGAGTGCAGAAGGCTGGTGGCAGATGAATTATGTTCATCTGGGCCTTTTGTTTTTTACCCAGGCCTATATATTTATCTTAACGAGTAGTATCATGGGTTTGTGTTAGCGGTTGATAAACTGTCAGTCTTAACACTCGTTTTCTTGACTTGTTTTGGATAATTTCAACATCTCCAGCTGTTGATGTTAACCACATGTATGTTATAAAATTGTTGATCATGTAAGTTGAATGTCATCTGACCATGCCATTCTCCTTAAATGAACACCCGTTTTAAGTAATTATAACAGTTAACACCAGCCCAAAGTCTTTAAGGCCGTAATACATTCTACTTCTACCCCCACTCTGACGGCTAGGTGGTTGCCTAAGTGCCTAAAGTGGCAAATTTCTAAGGGGCTGCCAGGGCACCTAAGCGATGCCTTAAAAACCATGAGCCCTCTCCCTTGTAGACAGGATCCAGATGGGTGGGGTTCGTGGCTGCCCCAAAACCTAGGGTTTCCCCTCTTTATGTAGAATTTTGCAATGCATCTTGGCCATGGGATTGATGCCCCTTTGATCCAAGGGCTCTTGGGCACCTGTAGAACCTTTGTTTCCCCTCTTTATGGAGAATTTTGCAATGCATCTTGGCCATGGGATTGATGCCCCTTTGATCCAAGGGCTCTTGGGCACCTGGCATTGCAAAATTCTACATAAAGAGGGGAAACCCTAGGTTTGGGGGCAGCCACGAACCCTCTCTGTTTACATCTGACCACAGTGGTTCTATCCAACTTACTGGTCGTGTGTTCTCCTTCAAGTCGCGAGTTTGGTTATCAGTCTGGTACACTGCACTAAAAACTGACCACTATGTATTATGTTTTGCTAAATCAGTTCCTTATCTCATTGATCTTTTTGTCTGTATATAAATACATGTTATGTTCTGACAATCAGGCGGTTATCAAAATGGATAAAGCTGGGTCTTTCCATATCAAGAACATTGGAAAGTGCTCGATCTTTGTTAATAGCATGGAAGTACCAAGCTGCAAAGGCATCAACCTAAATTCTGATTCTTTAATTGAGGTACAGATATCTATTTCATTTTTGTTGTATAACAGTCTCCATTAACAATTAGTTTGATGAGAAGAAAGCTTTGGTCTTAGTAATTATTCCTGTCGTCTCTTTGTTCTGAGTTCTGACACTGACTGCATGCAATGCTTCACTTCTATGCCATTTTCCAGTAGAATCTTTGCAGAGTATCTCTAACAAACTGCCTAGTGCTGCATTTGGATCCGTTGAACAAGCATTATGATTGCCTGTGCCTAGAATTTGGATGAATCATTCCAATAAATTTGTTTGGAACAAATCCTTGGCCATCAATGCAAATACTAAGAAAAGCAGAGGTTTAACAAAAATCTTGAACATGTGCTGTTGATTGTTAACGTATCATGGAAACCTGGAGATCTTCAGTGAAATAGGTTTCACTGTCTTTTAAGATGAAAGTTTCATTGTAATCCTGAGATGGGTTGCCATTCTAGATGGACCTTCTCATGCCATATG
The DNA here is from genome assembly GCA_910589775.1 of Avena eriantha. Classification (NCBI taxonomy): domain Eukaryota; kingdom Viridiplantae; phylum Streptophyta; class Magnoliopsida; order Poales; family Poaceae; genus Avena; species Avena eriantha. The sequence goes on along the minus strand of OU342745.1, from coordinate 516,567,755 downwards.
CAAGGTCACCGCTAATATCGAACATGGACTATTTGTTGAGTCTAGTACAGTACCAGAGTTTGTACCAGTTAGCGGCAGGTGACAGTGTAGTCGATATAAGAGGCTATGTGGCCATGGGAGTTTGATCACATATAAAGAGTTGAAGACCAGACCAAAGTGTAACACTGAGAAATCAGAATATAAAGAAGTACTTGGCATAATGTGACATTGTAACTGAATAAATTAGATGAGGAAATCGGTTTGGTAAAAGCGTCTAGAAACATCATGGTTGGTTGTATGGGTTCCTTCTCAATTATAGGTACTGCTCCATCTTGTGCCATTTCGGTGTCATTTAGTTACGCCATCACGAGTATAGCACTTAAAATAATCCACGAGTATAGCACTTAAAATAATCCACGTAGATAGAAGGACGACTGGTATGCACATATATACAACAGTTTTACTTATTGTTACTCACTTGTACTACCTCCCAACCATCATGCTCGCCTCATTTGTCTGTCAATTTCCTCTGCAGATAAAGGACATGAGGCTAATTTTCCACGCCAACCAGGACGCCGTAGTGCAATACCTTGCCCGCACACCACCGAGGCACAGCTCCTCCTTCCAGCCGGGTTTTTGAGTCGTCGCCTGGTGCAAGCTTATTTGCCGTGCCGCCAGTAGTTAGTTTGTGTGGTGGGTGAGGGGACTTGTTAGAGTAGATTGTGATTACCTCAAGTTACTCTCTGGCCTGGGCGATCGTGTGTACATGGGATGTAAAATGTTAACAGGTTTCTGTTCCATTATAGTGAGCACAAGTCCTCGAGTAGATCTGTTGCGTGCTGGCAGCCAAGTGTATAATATGAATGCGGTTTCATTCTTTGGGAGTTGAGATTGTGGTGGCAAAGTGTGGGAGCAATGTAGCAAGTGCGGCTGGAATAAACGGAGGCGAATGGAGGGAGATTCTGTTGAATGACAGCAGGGGAATGCACCTCCGTGAGAGGCCATTGGGCTGTGGCGTAAAGGCGGACTTAAGTACTACTACTACTAGTTAACCGTGTGAGGACAGTGGTTTTACACGCATCGGCTGAATGGAAGATGCTGGTAAAAAGAAAAGAAAAGAAAATCAGAGAGAACGGTGGCTATTTTTTGCGTCGAAAAGCAAGTGGCTTTCCGCGAGTGAGTGTGAAGCCACCTGCTGGAAATGGGTTTTTCTTCTGCCAACGGAAACGGGAGATTTGCTGAGCACTTTTGGAGGGCTGCTTTGTTTTTGTTTTTTTCCCCACTTTTAGGTTCGACGAGTCATGGGATTGGTGTAGTCGTTTCGTTGGGCACTTGGCAGCATCTATTCCATGGTACCTAACTCAGCCAGCAAACCCACCATCAGACGTCAACTCAACCAACACAAACAACCTTCTTTCTAGATGAAGCTTGTCCAACCTTTGACAGAGATCGATGACCTCCACGGCAGAATCAATAATTTACTGTAGTTTATATGCTTGATGAGACGGAGATGGCTAGTTGATACCCCCTCTATCCCCATCTACACGACACACTCATATCCCGTGATGATCGTCGGTTAGACGAATATTGAGAGCCATTTGTCAAAAATATATACCATCAGAGGATCATCGCGTATAATCTATCTATCTTTTAATTGACAACCAGACCTTGAAATGTGCGAACAATACACAGACTCGGTCGGGAGCGAATAATATATGTCGATTCCGCCTTTTCTACATAGTAAATTCGTTTCTAATATAAAAGATATACGCAAATACGAATTAAAAATTACTGTAAAAAGGCGCATCTAAAGTTTTAGAAAAGTAGTAAAAAACTTTTGGCACCTCTAGGCTCTAGCCGCTATGAACAACTCCAGTACTAGAGCAGGTCGGCAGCAGTGCAGGTCAAAACCGGAAGCACACGCACGCACGAACGGCACGCTCCCACTATAATTGCTTCCCCTTCCCTCGCGTTGCGTTTGCTTCCTCGGTACCTCCTCACGACGACGGCACGGACAAACAAATCGGCCAGCTAATCCCAACATGGGCGGCTTCTTCTCGTCGCTCTGGACCCCTCCCCCCGCCGACGACGGCGACTCCGCCGTCGTCGCCGTCCACTCCAAGGCCGCCTGGGACCAGAAGTTCGAGGCCCACCGGAACGCCGCCAAGCTGGTCAGCCCTGTTCCTCCCCACCCCCCCTGTTTAATCCTCTCGTGAGAGCGTGTCGTGTTCCTCCGGACGGATCTGACCGCTCGTATCGTATGTATGTTGCTCCGCCGCAGATGGTGATCGACTTCTCGGCGACATGGTGCGGGCCCTGCCGCTTCATCGAGCCCGCCTTCAAGGAGATGGCCTCCCGATTCACCGACGCCGTCTTCGTCAAGATCGACGTCGACGAGCTCGGGGTACGTAACTCACCTCCCGTATCTATCGTGTACTTCCTGCTTGCTTGCTTGTCCTTCAGTTCAGAACACCGAATTAGCGCGTGTAATCTGGCTTCGGCTCGTCGAATTGGGATGGGGAAAGGCTCCGATTCTGTTTGATCCTGGGAAAAAGCACCTAGCCTGCGCCTTCGGTTCGGCGAATTCCATCCAAGTTTTGCACGCTCAGCCAGTTCACGAGGAATCGTCCTCGTCGGTAGCGCTCAGTTTCAGTAGATTTTGGGATGCATCCTCGTGTTAAGCAAGACAGTCAATTGCTTGGGATATTTAATCACAAGATGTGGGGCTCACGTTGGTGTGTTGGCACTCTTGCACTGTCCCAGGCCCGCTTTACATGCGTTGAATTGGGACCGGCTGTTGTTGAATCCTTTTCTAAATTTGGATTTCACCTGACGCCAATTTAAAAATTCTCCCACTAGGCTCACCCAAACAGTGAATACACATACAGATATAGAGGTTTGCCTTTGTTTTGTTTAAAACACACGATGCGCATACTTTTCTGCTCAGTCAAGGTGGTAGGGAACATTGAGGCAAATTCGAGATGATTGTATAACCTAACATACACATCCATCATCTATGCCTACTAATTTTAGACAGGCAGAACTCTGTTCTAAAACATGGCCACCTAGACCACACATGTTCTAGACACCTTACTCCTATCTCGCCTGCCTATGAAGCCGCATAGCCTGACAAATGGCAACTAGGCTGGGCCCTGCCGATTCGTAGCACTTCTCAGAACAATCCGCTTCAGAACACCTAATTAGTACGTATAATCTGGCATCGACTCGTGGAACTTGGGAAGCAGAAAGGCTCTGATTCTGTTTGCTGTTGGGGTAATGACTAAAATTACTTCTTCGGTTAAATGTCTTTGATCCAAGCTTGGTCAGCCGTCCAAAGAAAAAAAAACCTGTACCACTGTATATCTAGGAGGGATTCCATCCAAGTTTTGCTCGATCAGCCAGTTTAGGAGGGATCCTCTGTACTGCTCAGTTCCAGTAGATTTTGGGATGCATCCTTGTGTTACGGGGCCGCCAGACAGTCAACTGCTTGCGATATTTAATCAGAAGATGTGGAGCTCACGGTGGTGTGGTGGCACTCTTGCGCTGTCCCAGGCCCGCTTTACATGCGTTGAATTTGGACCGGCTGCTCTTGAATCATTTTCTAAATTTGGATTTCACTTGACGCCAATTTAAAAGTTCTCCCACTAGGCTCAGTCAAACAGTGAATCAATACACATATAGAGGTTTGCCCTTGTTTTCTTTAAAACACATTCTGTTCTAGTCAAGCTGGCAGAGGGAACATTAAGGCAAATTCGAGATGATTGTATAACCTAACATACGCATCCATCATCTATGCGTACTAATTTTAGACAGGCAAAACACTGTTCTAAAACATGGCCACCTAGACCACACATGTTCTAGACACCTTACTCCTGTCTCGCCTGCCTATGCAGCCGCATAGCCTGACAAGTGGCAACTAGGTTGCGCCCTGCAGCTCGCTTAGCACGTAGCACTTCTCGGTACAATCTACTTCAGAACACCTGATCACTACATATAATCTGGCTTTGACTCGTGGAACGTGGGAAGCGGAAAGGCTCTGATTCTGTTTGCTTTTGGAGTAATGACTAAAATTACTTCTTCGGTTAAATGTCTTTGATCCAAGTTTCACAGTCATCCAAAGAAAAAAAGACCTGTCCCACTGTATATTTAGGAGGAATCGTCAGCAGTGCTCTGTTTCAATATATTTGGGTACATCCTTGTGTTAAGCCAGATTTTAAATTGCTTCTTGTGGTGGGGAATGTGGAGTTTGCTGCAATGACACTCTTACATTTGTGTATGATACCTCAGCATTGAACTGAAACGGAATAAGGTAGCTGAGTTTGTACATTTGGGGTTTCATGCCAGTTTAAGAGTTTGCCCAATAGAATCAACTAAGAAGCGAATACTCATTTTGGGGCTTGTTCTTGCTATTGTGCCTTTTAAACACTTGTGAAGATGGCATAGGGAAGATAGATGCCAATTTGAGACGAGTCTAGACATACATATTCATGATTGTTTGGTACTCGTTTGTGGACAGAATTTTTATTTCTAAATTTGTCCACCTAGGTCGCCTTGGCACTAGGCACCAGCACCACATGTCTCGCCTATCTAGCCACCTATGCAACCACATTGCCTGACTAGTTAGTAGTGCGTATAGCTATAATCTGGCATCGACCACTGAATTTGGAAAGGGGAAAGGCTCTGATTTAATATGATCTTGGAGAAAAGCTTATGCCTTCGGTTTAATGAATCCATTGTGCCCAATCATCCAAAAAAATAATTCTTGTGCCACTGTATATTTAAGAGTCGTCGTCACTAATGCTCAATTCCAGTTGAATTGGATGCATCCTTGGGTTAAGCCAGATGTGGGGTTGTATTAAGCAAGTCAGCTGCTTAGTATGTGGTGGGAACTGGATCAGATGTGGAGCTCACCGTGTTGTGGTGGCACTCTTGCATTGTCCTAGCCTCCTAGGGTACAAGCAGTTGCTGAATCTGGGACTTCACTTGATGTCAGTTGAAGAGTTCGCCCAGTAGGATCGATCAAGAAGTGATACTCATTTGCTCTTTTTGGATTCTAAACACAAACTGTGCATATTTTTGCTATAGTGAAGCTGGCAGGAAAGGTTGAAGCTATTTTTAGATGATTGTAGAACACAACATACACATTGATTGTTGGATTGATACTAATTTTATACAGGACAAAAATTGTTCTAAAACATGGCACTTGTCTAGGGGCTAGGCGCCATGCTTAAGTCTCAGCCTGCCTATGCAGCCACATAGCCCGACTAGTGGCAACTAGAATGCACGAGCCACTTGCCTAGCATGTAGCACTTCCCAGAAGACTTTGAATTCACTTAAGTTCAGCCCCAAATCAGTTGTCTCGGGAAGTGCTTCAGTACATATGTGACCGTCAAAAGTTGAGTTGTGCTTGTAGCTCCACTTGGGTATTGGATGGATTATTGTACAGTATACGTTTTTGTTTTGATACCTTGGTCTTGGGTAGTAGAGAAAACTAGCCTGACCTTGTATGAGCAATTATACATGACTTAAAAGCTGAACATGAATGTAAGTCCTAGCTCCACTCCCAAGACTAAGAGAGTGAAGGATGAACAATTGAACAGTAGTCCATATAGTAATTGAAAAGCTTCAAATTCAATTCAAGCCTTTGTGACAGTTTACGCATTCAGATCAGAATGCTTTCCTGTTCTTCTGAAACAGAAGTGCGTGATTTTTCTATTGTTGATGTATTTGAATCTCATTCTGCAGGAGGTTGCAAAGACATTCCGTGTGGAGGCGATGCCAACCTTTGTACTAGTGAAGGGTGGACAGGAGGTGAGCCGCGTGGTTGGGGCTAAGAAGGATGAGCTTGACAGGAAGATCAAAACGTTCATTGGATCGTGCTAATCCTAGCTCAATACCTGTGCTCCAATTATAGTGCCAGGTTCTGGCTTCTCGCAGTGGTAGGGGGCTCCTATGGTTTCCCCGTGTTATAGTGTCAATCCTCCTTCGAAAATTCTGGAAAATTCTATCGTAAAGTGGCAATAAGCTCCTGAAACTTGGATTAGAAATGTGTAAATGTGTAACTCTGGCCCATGTCATTATCTGTCTTCTTTGTGATCAAGTTACTGAGCTATGAAGTTTCGGAAAAGAAAATCTCCTTTTACCATCCAAAGCAAAAAAAAAAAAACTTATGTTAATCCTTTCTTACTTTATTACTAGTACCGTTCTTAAAAAAGCTATATATGTCTCTCTTTGCTGCAAATGATTAAACATTTTTTCAATATAAACTTTATCATGATTAGAAACCTTGAGTTTGGACAAAGCTTAGTACCGATTGGTCCGCTGCATTGGTACTTGGATTTCTCAATAGAAGCCATAGCTGCATCGATGAGCCCTGTTTGCAGATTTTAACTTCTGCAAGAAAAAATAGTAACAGAAGGAAAACAGACTACATTCAAGAACAAGAACACTGCAAAAAGTAATAGAAGGAAAACAGACTACATTCAAGAACAAGAACAATGCAAAAAGTAATAGAAGGAAAACATATATACTACTCAAATCTGAGAACATTAATATTGGATCGGAGGGAGTACTATATTTCTTTCATCTATATAAAGCCATTGGGAACTATTTATTACTCAGTACAGCTTGACCAAGAGTGTGCTGCAGTCTGCAGATAGCATTGCCGTGTCAGGTGTCGATGAACGCGTATAGGACTGGAGTGGATTTCAGATCACCACAGAATCCTCCTCATGGTCCTTGCCTCCACGGATTCTCTCCCCAAAGGGAATGGGCCTCGGGAAGTCCTGGACCCTCGCCAACTCCCACCGTCCGATCCGCACCGCCGACGATTTGCCGGGTGGCCGGTAGACGCTGCCGCACCGGCTGCTCATGACGTAAGCTTCGACGGTGCGGAGGGTGCGGCGACCGAGATCACGGTCCACCCTCATGATTGCGGACCGGTAGACGTCCCCGAGCCAGCCGCAACGGCCATAGGCATCGGCGGTCGGGTTGCACTTGTCAAGCTCCTCGCCGAGCCAGCCGCGACGGCCATAGGTATCGGCGGTCGGGTTGCACTTGTCAAGCTCCTCGAGCCAGCCGCGCAGGCCGGCGGTCGGGTTGCGGTTGTCAAGCTCCTCGCTGATCTCCATCTCGTCGTCGACAAAGCAGACCTGGTTCTCTCCGATCATGTTATCACGCGAGGTTGCTGCTGCGGCGGGGAAGGATCCGGAGCAGGCGTCGCCGACGAAGAGCGCGTGGCCGACGATGCGCTTGACCCGCGCCCAGGTGTCGTCCGGCTCCAGCGCGTGCACCTCGATCATGACGGTTTCGTTGCCCCAGATGTACCTGATGACCGTGAGGAGGCGCCCGTTGCACTCCACCAGGTACCGCCTCGACGAGACCCGCACCTTGCCGTCGTCCCTCTTTGCGGCGGGCGAAGGCGGGAGCTGCTCCTCGTGCAGCCTCCAGGGCTCCTTGCGGAGGAGGTCCAGCTCGCCGTCGTCGAACACGAGCAGCCCGTCGCACGACGGGAGCGCGTGCAGCCTCCCCTCGTAGAACAGGATGTCCTGCAGGTCGAACTCTAGGGAGACTGGCCACCAGGCGCCCTCGTGTCCCTCTCCCGGCCGGCACGCGGCGATCCGCATGCGGTTATCCCCGCAGTCGGCGGTGCAATCGACCATGGCGGCGACGACGCAGCTCGAGTCCGGGGCGGACGACATGACGATCTTGCAGATTTGTTCTTTCTCCGTCCACGGCGGCAGAGGGATCCTCGCCCCGGAGAAGGGGTTCAGCAGGAAGGGGGCGGCGCCGCCGGGCGACGCGATCGGGACGAGGGCGAGCCAGTCGCCGAGGCAGCCGCGGCAGCGCGCGTCGCGGGCGTCCTCGGGGAGGGGCCCGACGCGGTGGATCGCGCCGTCGGGGAGGCTGACACAATGGCCCGGGACGTCGAGCCACGGCGCCGGCGGGTGCGGCTGGCGGCGCCAGGCGGCACGCCACGCGCGGCAGGCGGCGCGGAGGCGGGCGCGGTCGGCGAAGGAAGGAAGCCGGCGGAGGATGTCGCCGAGCATGTCCTCCGGGAGGTCAGCCCACGAGGCGCGCCTCGGCCGTCGCCGGTTGCGCGGTTCCATCTCCATGACGCGCGCAGTGATGGATCGATCCGCGTTACTCGCCAAGCTAGGGCTCGACGTGAAGGAAAACAGGGACGGAAAACAGAGGGATCGAAGAAAATGTGTGCGTGTCAGTGCGCAGATAGAGACGTTTTTCAATCCTGTTATAAGTAGAGGCTTGATTCCCACGGAGCTTATCTTGGCTTTCCACACATCACACGCGTGTTGTTATTATCACCTCAGTTTTGAAGCCCATGTATATGCTTCACAATTTTCAAAATAAAAATTAAAAATCAGATTTAAATGTGTTTGGAAAGATTGAGTAAAATCCCAGATTTACATGAAGATGTGATCTGCGTGGTTTTTTTTTCTATTTTTTTTTCAAAATTCCACCAATCTATTAATAATCATCAACAACAGTACAAAAGAGTCCTAAAAGTAATAAAAATAACAAATAGGTCGCTCGACCAACTAGCGACGACTATAGACACTAGCATAAGCCGAAGTCGCGTCGCTGTCCTCGCACCTCCATCACCGGAGCCAGACAAAGTTTGTCGTAGTAGAGCTTATTGTAGTAGACGGACAGAAAGGCGTCGTGCTAAGGTCCCAAAGGACCAGCACACCAGAGCAGCAACCATCGCCGAAGATGAGAACCGTAGATCGGAAATATATTTCTTCATGAAACTTACGTATACATGGTAATCATTAATATGAACTTGTGCAAAATGATTCAGCCTTTCTTTGGATTTTTTCGAAATGGAGGGTGCGATCCCGGCCTCTGCATGGAAAAGACGCATACGCCTTTATTGCTTTATTATTGATCGGTCAACAAAGAATATACATCACCAACCCGAAGCCACCACACAACACTTACAAATTCGACAATGGAGGAAAATCGTGTCAGCGGGGCCGCTCTGTGCCCGGAAAGACAACGAAGACACTCCACCAGCTAGGGAAGGGGAACAATCGCATACCCCGAGGCACCCTCTAGGCGAGACGAGAGCGTACATCCGGATTAGCTGACTCTTAGCGAGCATCCTGTGTGCACGCCATAGAAGCTATCGCCGTCATCGAGCCTCTGAACAATCTTCACGGTTAAGATCCGCATAAACTTTGCCGGTCCTGCCGCCAACGCCACCACGGCGCCAGACAGTGCCACCGCCCTGCGCGAGGACATCAGTCCGCCCGCTGTCGAGACCTTGTTGCACCACGCAGCCAGGGCTCACCGCCGTCGACACGGAAGATGAGACACCGTACCACCAAAAGACCTCATCCATGCATCTCGAGCTCCAAGACAATGCCCTCAAGAGGGTGAACGACACCAAAAGTGTCGTCATCGTCCGATCTATCCCAGATCTAGGGTTTCCCCCCGGAGCCTTAGGCATGAGGCGGAATTTGCAATAACGACCCCTTCAACAAGGTAAACGCCGTCCAAGAACGCCGCCATCGTCGACTCCGACCGGAGCCCGGCTTTCGCCGGCCAACCGCCTCGCCTCCAACCCGCTCGCTGCAGCCAATGGCTAATCCGCGGGAGAGGAAGGCCGCCACCGCCATCCGCCTTTGATCTGCACGGAGAAGAGGTCGCCTTTCGCCGCGCCGTCGTCGGAGCGGCCGCACCATGACGCCCTACAGTGCCACGTCCCTGCCCATTAGCCGGCCCGCTCCGACAGCGAGGCAAGGAGGCGAGGGAGTCCCCGCCACCGCCGGTGCCGGCTAGGCTTTGCCCAGCCACACCCTCTGGCAGCGGCGGGAACGGAGGAGAGAGTAGGAGGAGGGGAGCTAGGCGGCGGCGCTAGGGTTTCCCCTCGGTCGCCAGGCGGGGGCGACGCCTAGGTCTGCTTGCTAATGCACGGATAAATCTAAAGCGTGATTTTGACATAAAAAGGGCTCCATTAGACTAAGGATCACTTCGTACTTTATTTCAGTTTTGTACTCCCTCCATCTATAATAAGTGTCGTGGTTTTAGTTTGTTTTAGTCAAATTTGAATTAAAACTATAACACTTTTTATGGATCGGAGGGAATAACTATTATGACAATGTATATTGGAGTGATCTTTATAATCTTTATTTAGCAAAGCCGCTCAGTTGGCCGGGAAGCTTTTGCACGCTCACAATCCACCCAAGTTCGCAGTGTTCAATAAAAACTAGTAGTACTACATACTGTCCATAGGAAGATAATTGGGGAAATTTCCCTGAATAATTCATCCGGACGATCTTCCGTCAGATGTAAGTAATTAGCCGGTAGAGATCGGAGTTTTTGATCCAGTCGGTCCGTCCGCCGTAAGTTCAGTTCTTGCTGCTTTTCGATAGACTGTATATTCAATTGGCCGTTCTGAACGCGTACTGTCATATCTGAGATTTTTCTGCTACTGAATGTTGAACCTAAATGCAAATTTCACATATCTATTTACACTATCACCTAGGAATGAACCATATGAAGCATAAATAGTTGCATCTTCAAGTGCTCTTCCATTTCCTGTCGGTTGGACACAAGGAAAACCGTGTACTTTTAACTGTTCTCTTTCTTATTTGCTACAGAGCAGAATGAATAAACGGGGGAGAAGAAAAAACAAAGGTACATATTTTTTTCCAACAACTGGAATTTGTCATACCAGAGTAAGCTCCTGCTCGTTGTTCCATATGTCTTCCTTTTCAGATCTAACTTGGTGGGTGGGTGGGGGTAGGGTGGGGGTGGTGGTGGTGCTGGTGGGGGGTTGGTGGGGTGGGGGTGGAGGGGGGAGGGAAGAACATATGACGTCTACTACAGATCGCTCTCCCATCCTTTTGTTCGATCCTCAACTGATTCCGATTTAGGGGTTTGTCTTCCCCCTTCTCACCATGGTCGTCCAGGAGGGTCTCGATCACTCTCCCCTCTCGCGTCGCTCCTCCAGGCGACCGAGAGGGAAAAACCCTAGCCGCCCCGCCCCCGTCTCCACCCCCTCTCCCCCTCCTCGTCGCGCCCAAAGGTGCCGCCGGCCGAAGGGGGCGGCGGGGATCTGGCCCATGGCTCCTGGCTCGGCCACAGGGGAGGACGATCACCGTGCTGGGTTTGCTGGGCTGAGGCTGCTGACCGGAGGCGCTCTCCCTCCCGACGCGCCTCTCCCTTGGCCAACGGCTCCGGCGGCCGCTCCTCTGTTCATGGCGGCGGGTGGCTCTTAGGATCTGGCGGCTTGGTGGCGGTGGCCTTCGGGGATGGAGGTGCTGTCGGTGGTGCTCTCAGCGGGGGCCTTGGACGCCGGAGCGGCGGCTTCGGATGGTGGCAGCGGCACCGTCTTCTTTGCGGCGAGCGGTGGCCGTGAGTGCTGGCCCGCGTCTCTGGCCATGTGGGCGGCAGGGTGGTTGCGAGCGCTGGTGCGGCATGCGGGGTCTCCCGTCGACTCTCGGTGCCAGATCTAGGGAGATCTCCACCACTGACCGGTGATTCTCTTGTCCTCCGGCTTGATCTCCGATTTCGCCGGCTGGATGGTGGTGGGATTTTCGGGACCGAGGGAAACCCTTGGTCGATGGTGGCCACGACGACGTCGATGCCCCTGGCGCCGGTTCCCTCCTTGGAGGCTTCGTTGAGGTTCCCCTTCACCCCACCCACACCCTATCCAGGGTGAAAACCCTAAACCCTTGCGTGGGCGGTGACAGCGACTCGACGTCGTTCCCCTTCTTGAAGGCACCGCCTGGGGCTGCAGGGGTGGTTGTCAAGTTTCTGGCTGTTGGTGGTGGTGCTTGGCGATGCTTCTTATGTGGCGATGAACCTGGTTGGAGGTTGTTGGGCAAGCTCTTGTCCAGTGCTAGTGGATTTTCCTTGTCTGCCGATCTTCCTGTTGCGCCGCGTTCTGCAGCTTGTGTGTTCTCGGTGGCGGTGCCTCGGGTTGTCATTGGCCATGGTGAGGTATCTGGCGCGGCGACTGCTTTGGTCTCTTCTTTGAACATTGGTTCGCTTTTGCTCGAGAGTGTTCTTGGGGGAACCTCTCCGCCTGCCGACATTGCGGTGCCCTTCGATCCTGGGCGAGAGGGATGGGTCCCTCTTCGGAGTCAGGGTCCGATCGCTGGTCTCCATGCGTTCATCTGGAAGCTATGCAAGCAACCCTTTCGATGTTGATGCCTCCCACTGCCCCTGCTCCTCTCGGCGGCGGCATTTTGGAAGACGATGGTCCTGGCGTTTGAAGCGAAGCTTTCTTTTTTATCCTTTGTTTGCTTACTTCCGCTGTGTGTCCTGTTAGATGTGTATGCGTTGTAATCACTCCGTTTCAGGCGGTTTTCGTGGCTTTATTAATTTAAAGCTGGGCTAAGGCCTTAAGTTTAAAAAAATGGTCGCCCAGGAGCGGCTGGAACGAAAGCAGCTGGGGACTTGGGGAACGATAATCCTGTTTCGGATCTGCGTTTTCTATTTCTTTCTTGTAGAAATGTTTTGGGTTTATGTCTTTAAAAAGGGGCCACGGGATTAGGCAGACAAAAAAACCCACAATAACTAGGACTGAAAATAAGAGAAGTCCACAAACAAACGGGAGATGGGCCAGAGGGAAAGTTGAAAAACAAAAAACCAGGTCATATACAACAGGGGTAGACCGTGAAAATTGACGTACACACGTCGATTGACACATAAGAAAATCTCAGTTAGTTGTGACAGGGGTGGAGCCAGGCCCAGTGCAACCTGGGCTATGGCCCGGGGCGTAGCGCAAATTCGTTCTTACCATCAGCGAATTTTTTTTTGGCCCAGGCCGCAACCCAAGTCTGGCCCATGTGGCCTTCCTCCTTGCTCGTTGGACAGGGAGAAACCACCACGACGCAAGTCTCGCATGACCCCTGGAGCTCCCGTTCGTTCCCAGGAATGCGTCGGCGCCGCCAGCAACCAGCTAGTGAGCTAGGGCAGCACGCACGCGGCACGCCGGCGGCGTCGCGGCGACCCCCGCTCGCCAGACCGTCTCCCCGACCCAGCCCGGCAGCCCCGACCGACCGTCTCCCGCCCTCCCTGGACCCGGCTCCAGTGCGACCTCGAGCTGCGTCGCCATCTGCCCGTCTCCGTCCTCCCCCTGTCCGCCGCCGGCCGCCGCGGCGCCGCCAGTCCCAGACTCCCAGCTGCTTGCTTGAGTGCCTGACTGCTGCCTCTGGTTCCTCCGTTCTGCTAGGTAATTTCAGTATTGCTCGAATTTGGAATTCATCTAGCTAATTGAATTGTGTACTAATAACCGATTGGAATTTGACTCATTTGGATAGTTCATAGTTGGATTTGTTTGTAGTAATTCATTTAATGTTGCAGGAAGACAAGAGGAAGAGATTTTATCCATCCATCTCAAAACCGAACCGATCAACAAATGTGAATCCTCGAGCCGAAGAAACTTCTCAAGCCGAAGAAGCTACTGAAAATGAATCAACTCCCCAAAATAGACCTTCATCATCATCGGTCTCAAGTGAAGCAAGTGATAATCTTTCGTATCGTGTTGCCAATGCCAATACTCGAGTGGGACTTGGTACGGATATTATTATTTCAGATCCCGGTCTTAGGACACCTATTGAGAACTTGGATCCAAACATTCAAGGTGTTGCTAGAAGGGAGTATATTAATTTAGGTCCATGCCAACCTTTTGGTCACAAATATAAGAGGTCGCCTTTTGGAAAATCAGGTAGACTTAGAAGTTTTCATGATAGTTGGTTCAAAAATCATGGCGATTGGTTGGAGTATAGTGTTGCTAAAGATTCTGCATTTTGTTTCTATTGCTTTCTTTTAAAGCAACCTAAAGCACACAACTTTGGTATTGAATCTTTCACAAAGAAGGGTTTTAATAATTGGAAAGATGGACCTAGTGTCCTTAATGAACATGTTGATTTCTCAAATGGAGAGTTTTGAATTTGTTCTCTTATTGCATCTTATGATCAGGCTATTGGGAAAAACTAATGAGTTGTCACATTGTTTGCAAAGTAAAAATCAAAATATTATTCGTGCTGTGAGTTTGATTGGCGTAACACCGGACAAGCTTCAAGGTATCAGAGATAATGGTTGGGATGAACTCATGAAAGAGACAAATGACTTTTGTATCAAATATAACATTGTGGTGCCAAACATGGATGATACAATACCCGCTCGAGGTCGCTCAAGGGGTCGTGGATGCACAATGGTAACTTACTATCACCGCTTTAGATATGAAATATTCAATGTTGTGCATGACCAAGTGCTTGTTGAGTTGAATAACCGCTTTGCTGAAAAATCTATTCAATTGTTGAGATGCATTGCTTGTCTTGATCCAAAGAATTCATTTGGTAATTTTGATGAAGACAAACTTGTCGAACTCGCTGAGATGTATGCTGATGACTTCTCCATGTATGAGGTTTCTTTTGTCCTTAGAAACCAACTTGAGACATTCATTGCTGATGTGAGAGGTGATTCAGATTTTGTGAGTTGTCATGACCTTGGTAATCTTGTTGTGAAGATGGTTCAGACTGATAGACACTTGGTTTTTCCTTTGGTGTATCGTCTCATTGAGTTGGCATTGATTTTACCGGTTGCAACAACATCAGTGGAGAGAGCTTTCTCAGCTATGAACATTATCAAGACCGAGTTAAGGAATAAAATGGGTGATGATTGGATGAATTATAGCATGGTTTGCTATATTGAGCGAGATGTATTTCACTCTATTAGTGATGATTATATTGTATATCGTTTTCAAGCATATTGTTCACGTAGAGGAGTTTTACCTCTTCGTTTTGGTACGTTTTCATATTCATATCAATGATTCACCATTTCATTTCATATTTGTGCCTTTTCTTATGAAATATTTTTGGTTTTTTGAAGGTACCGGTTCTTCTACTACCGATGAGGTTATGGGAGGCTCAGATGAACTAATCAAGTGATTTGGTACTCTTTTGTATTTCGTACTACTATTTGTAGTTTGTACTCATCTCTTCGTATGATGGATTTAAAAATATATGCTCATGTTTGCTATCGTACCAAATTTTCTGTGTTATTACAAGGAAAAAGTTACTAGTTTTTTGTACGCTTAGTTTTTGGCCCGGGGAAAAAGTTAAGTAAAGAGCTCAGGTATAGAGATAACCGAGGTACGTGGGGACGATGATATTTTACCAAGTTCCTCCCAACAAGGGAGTACGTCTCGTTGGAGGGGTGGGCGGTACTAAGACCACCTACGCCACAAAAGGCCTCACCCTATTCTCCCGAGCACCCACCACGCGGCAAGCACCCGGTCCACTATGGGACACTTGAGGGCGGTCACCAAACCCGTACCAGATTGGGGCAATCTCCACAACTTAATTGGAGGGTCACCAAACCCGTACCAAGGCCACTATCTTGGGGAAAGCTCCACAACTTAATTGAAAGCCCCAAGAACACGCCACAAAGGCTACACAACCATCTAGGGTTCCAAGAACCCAAGAGGGACAATCTTCTTGATTTCATCAACCAAATCCTCCATTGAGAACTCAAACCGATGCACCTAATGCAATGGCAAGTCCTTCACTCTGAAATTCCACCAAAGATACAAAAGCTATTGGGGGAATAAGAGAGGAAGAATAAAAGAGGAAATCCACAAAAGAAATCCCAAGATCTAGATCCCAAGATGTTCCCCTCACATAGAGGAGAGATGGATTGGTGGAGTTGTAGATCTAGATCTCCTCTTTCAAATCCCCCAACAAGTTTCAAGAAATATGGGAGGGATTGAGAGGAATAGCAAGCTCTTGAAGGTAGAAACAATGGAGGAGAGAGAGAGAGAGAGTGAGCAAGCAGCCAACCCAAGGAGGAGGAAGGGGGCCTTTTATAGGTCCTCCCACACCAACTAGCCGTCGCAGACAACTTATCCCAGAGTTTTTGGCCTTCAGGACTGGAGTCTCTGGTCCCCAGGACCGGAGTCTCCGGGGTCCAGACTTTGGCCAGGCCTCCGGGAAGCCTCCAGATGCTCTCTGTACACCCCCCGGAGTCTGGGCCAGAATTTGGGCCGGAGTCTCTGGGGTGCGAACCCCGGAGTCTCTGGCCCTCACAAAACTGGCAGAAACACCGATACAAAAACAATCATAACTTTTGCATCCGGACTCTGATTTTGATGATCTTGGGCTCGTTTCGAAGAGGAAAACAAGCTCTAAAAGATTATGCAGGGAACCATCATAGTCCAGAAAGGGAGGATAGAATAAAATGATGAAGGGATTAACCTATCTATAAAATACAAACCGGTAAAACCTCCAAATCGAAAACGCAATAGAGAATGCATATGAAATCCGTTTTCGATGAACTTGAGTTTGTCATGGATGTTAACACAAGCTATAAATCCTTTCATGGATAAGAACCAAATAATAACCAAGAAATATGATGCCAACTATGCAAAGGTTTGAGCTCTATCCAAAAGATATGATCAAGTTACTCACTCGAGAGCTCCTCTTGATAGTACGGTTATCTATCCTATAAACCGGTCTCCCAACAACAACATGAGACCGATAAAAGGGAAAACATATCAAGATAATACCTTTGCCTTGAGAAAACCACTTGATCTTGATGTAGATGATCTTGTCCTTCTCAAGATGGACACCTTTCTTGATTGCTCTTCCTTGAGCTCGAATGATGAAGACTTGAAACATGCTCCCCCATACACCATGGGGAAACCTCTTCTTTGACCTTGTCTTCAAAGATCCATGATCACCGAGGATGGCAAGCTTCAAGCATGAGATCTTCTAGAGATGGTGCATCTTGAGCTTGCACAACATTTCTTCTAACTGCAATTGGATGATGTCTTGAAGATACACATGAGGGTCTCCATCTACTTCTTCAAGACACACTTGATCTTCTTTTCTTTATTTTTATTCTTCTACAAGATTCCAATAGGCCTAAAGCCCTTGGACAATGCTTCTTATTCTTCTTTTCTTCATTTCTTCAAAGCCAACACATGTTCCAAGCGATGCCAATGGACAAATCCTACAAGTGCATCTCAATGCAACCATTATCACATAGAGATTTTCATTAATTACCAAAACCACACATGGGGGCCCACATGCTCTTTCAATCTCCCTCATTTTGGTAATTGATGACTATACCTTTGATAGGGTTTATATAATGAATTTAACGAATAAAATGGTAGCACCAATATCAAATAATACACAAGTATGTGATATTGGTACCACCACCATATATAGAGCAAACTCCCCCACTGACGAGGGTTTAACTCATCAATGCCCATGGTTATGGACTTGGGTTTTGGAGAAGGAGGGAGCGCTGGAAGCATCAATCGGCTAGCAAACAAGCACACAAGGGGACTCGAAGATTTACCCAGGTTCAGGCCTCATAGAGGTCCCTACTCCTGCTTGTCTGCTCGTGGAATTAATAGAGGAATCGAAGATTACAATGGTGCACAGATGCAATCTGGCGAGGGTTGTGAAAACTAGGGTTGTGTGTGTCCTCCTCGCCGCCCCTCCTAGCCTTTATATAGATAGTCCCCGAGTGCCCAGTGGAATCGCAAATTCGACTAGGGACTTTATGAAGCCTTTCGAGTGCATGACTGAATATGTTTTTTGACTGCTTTGTTTGTGTCATATGGATTGTTGATGTGCGTGCCTGATTTAACTGATGTATGGGTATCAGTTAACTACCTTAGGGTAAAACAACGCAATCTACTCGAACTCGAGTCCCCGGACTCGAATTCGGAAAAGTGCTGGTGTAATTCGACTCAAGCCGCAGAGGTCTTACAGGAGTCGAATTCTAGTATATGGGTGTGAGCACTCGATGCGTCCATCAAGGCTTGTTCATCGTACCTATAGGAACAGATATATTTCTGGTAGTGCGCAGCGAATGCGTTGCCAGGCCTTATTCAGGTCTTATCTTCACGCTGCAAGCATGACATCCGATATTTATCATCGCGGAGATGATTCGGGTGACCCAGGAGACGCAATCTATTTGTAGGGAATAATTATGAGGCGGTGTCGCCATAAACTTCGAGTGTGGATGTTATCGACACATAGTACGATGTATAAATAATCATAGGGTGCGCGACCAGCGCTCCCTATGGGAGTAGCCCCCGAGTGCCTGGTTGAGTCAAAGACTCAGGCAGGGACTAAAGAACTTTTGCGACTGCTGTCGTCTTTTGTTTGCTTGTTTCAGTTGAATTTATTTCCGGTCCTCCCTATGGGAGTAACCCATGTCCCTAGTCGAAATCGCGGTTTCGAGTGATTGGGTATGCTTTGAATGTCCATGTTCCTGCAGAAGAGAAAAAGAAAAATCGTAGGGTGTGCGACCAGCGCTCCCTATGGGAGTAGCCCCCGAGTGCTTGGTGGAGTCGAAGACTCGAGCAAGGACTAAAGTAGTCGAAGTCTTCTGCTGCTCAATTTTGGATGACATCAGTGCGGACGATGTGATGATCTCAGAGCGGGTTTGACGGGACGTGACGAGCGGTGGGTCCCATTTTCTGACTCTGACTTGACTGGGCGTGCTTAATATTTGTTTTAACTGTGCCTCCTCGATTTCCGCGCGTAATGGGGGTAGTGGGGGACAATTCACGCTTTGGGTCCTCCACGTGTCGATCACGATGGACGCCGCGCGTCTGATAGGGTTTTGCTAGCCGTTGGATTGCATCTTCCAGGGGGTTAAGTAGCAGTGCTGCGATGGTAATTTTCCCATCTACTCTTTTCCCTGCCTTTGCCTCCGTCGCCATTGCTGCCGCTCCTCTGCTTCCTATAGTTCATCCTCCTCGCGGCACTGGACCAGCTCCGTGTATTCCCTAGTTACTTCTTCCGGTCGCATCGCCACCGCAAGATGGGGAAGAAGAAAGGAGGTGTTGCGGCTGAATCTGCCGCCGCCACTGCCGCTGTCAAGAAGAAGGGCAGATCCGCCGTTGCGGGCACCAGCACTGCCGTCACCGGGAAGAAGAAGGGCACGGGCACTCGTGTCACCAATGGCGCGTGGCGTGCGTCCGTGATCAAGTCATCTGAGCTTCGTCTCCTGCGCCAAGACGGAGTTCTGTCTCCCGCGGTCGCTGACTCGTGAGTCCTAGGTGGTGAGGTAACCCCTTGTCCTCCTGACATTTTCCGGGTGATGTTCCTAGCGTTCATCATCCACGGTCTCTCGCTGCCCCTGCATCCTTTCTTCAGGGGCCTTCTTTGTTTCTATGGGCTCCAGCTACACCAGCTGTCCCCCAACTCCATCCTCCATGTAGCTTGCTACATTACACTTTGCGAGTGCTGGCTCGGAATCGAGCCACACTTTGGCCTCTTCAAACGTCTCTTCAAGCTGAAGCGCCAGTCGGCGTCTGGCTCTGTAGTCTACGATGTAGGAGGCTGTGGTATCCACGTCGACTCTTCCGTCACGTACTTCGACATCAAACTCATGGCGTCCGTCCAAGGGTGGAGGGACAAGTGGTTCTACATCCGTGACCAGAAGGCTGACGGAGACCACTTCGGACTCGCGCCTTTCGATCCCGCGACGCCGTGCAACATGAGGCGCTCCTAGAAGAATGTGGTGATGCCCGGCAAGTCTGCGGAGACAGCTGTGCTGTACGAGCGTGTCTGCGACCTCGAGAGTCGCATGGGTAAAGAAGAGGGAGGATGCGCCCTTATTCGCACGTGGTTGCGCCGTCGCGTCCAGCCCCTGTAGGCTAGAGCCCACCCTATGTTCCAGTGGGCTAGCACGAACGATGTCACTCGCGTATCTGCCGATGGCATTTCCGCGAGTGAGGTAGATAAGAGGGCGCGACTGCTCACCAAGTATACCGCCAAGGATGTGCTCCCCAGTGAACCAGTCGTACCTCCATTCAATGCTACTAATCCTCCTCCTGAGGTACAGTTGTGCTACGAAGTAGCTTTGTTTGTCGAATGCTTCTTTTTCCTTGAATTGTGCTGACTTGTTGTCTGTATGCAGGATCGGAAGGTGTCTTCCTGTATGCCCCCTCTTCCCGAGGGAGTTATTCCTTGTGAAGCCTTGGAAGAGGACGAGTTGGAGTCGACCGTCCCATCTGATGTGGAGGAGGAAGCCCCTGAATCGAGCAGTCCGGACACTTGCAAGCGTTCGCGCATCGAGGATTCGGATGCATCATCTCCTTCGACTCCGGAAGGCGCAGCCATTGGTGCGGAGTCGCCGATACCTGTCGTTCCTGTGAGCGCTGTGGCGCCATCTTCCCGCAAGAAGATGCGGCTGCCGAAGGAGTCGTCGTCGGAGTCAGGGGACCAAACCGTCATTGGAGTCTTATTTTTGGCTCTTCTTTGGAGTTGCATTCTCTTGATGTTGGTTTTGTTCTGCAGTCAGCCGGCGTCGTCATCTTTTGGCAACGTCCAATTTTTGAAAGAATCTGGAGTCGCGATCACCAAGACCAAGAAAGCGGCTAAACGGACTCCTTCCTCCATTGGCGGCCCACTCCAGGCACAATTCATCAAGTTCTCCACATGATGTGGAGCATCAGATGGTTGTCCGGACGACTGCACGTCAATCAACTTCGGAGTCACTAGAGGACCACGTATGTGTAATGTTGCTTCGTCTGGTTTTTGCAGTTGAATGTATCATTCATACCATCTGATGATCCTTTGTTGTTTCTTCTGTTGCAGCTTATTGTGAAGAAAGTTGCTCGCTTGGCGGAGCAGGTGCTTGCGATGGGTCGCCAACATGCAATGCTAGACAATCGCCATCGCATGGTTGAAAGTGAGTGTTTTTAGCTTCTTCTTCATCCTTGTGATATATTCGACTGATGGTCTATCTTTGTTTGTTTCACAGCTGAGCATAATGCACTCCTTCACGACGCCGCTTCCCTCGAAAAGGCGCTCACCACGGCGGTGAAGAGTCGCGATGAGGCAGTCGCAGCACATGACGAATCGCGGAAACACGAAGAGGATTTGCGCACCTCCATCATAGCTAGGGAGAAGTTGTTCGAATAATAGCTTTTCTCAATTGCCAAGGCTCTTTCAGGTATTCCCTCGTCTAGATTTTCGTCGTGTCCCTTCTTTCAAATTTGTTGTTGTGCTGAATTTTGTGCCAATGCTTGATTCTTGTGTAGATGCCAGCGGTTTTAGCTTCGACGCTCAGGCACTCCATCATGATGATGCCTTGGCAGGTGCCATCTCGGCAGTCGAAGATCGTAGTGCTTCCGCTCAGGGGACGCTCACCAAGGCCAAGGGCGTGCTCAGTCACCTCCATGAGGAGCTGGCGCCCAAAGCTGAGTTGATCGAAAATGTAGATGATCTGGTGGAGTCCTTTGCTGGAGGCATTCCTGCAAGCTTCAAGAACTCACTCCGTGCGGCTGGCGCTTCGATGTCACTCACGATGGTTCAGGCCCATGGAGTCGAGGTTGATCCTGCTGCGGTCTCCAAGGCGATGCCTGTCAGCGCGGATGGCCAAGTACGGGCCGCAGCTAATCAAGTACGGGCCCAAGCTAATCAACATAGTTGCGAAGTACTCTAAGGAACTGCAGCGAGCCAAGAAGGCGGCGAAGGCTACGGTGTCGGGGGCTGGCGGGAAGTCTGTGGCATCTGATACTGCCACAGACTCGATGAGGCCCCCAAAACCGAAGTCTAAGTCGAAGAAGCCAGTTGCTCCTCAGTAGTCATGTCTGTAATAGTTAATAACCTGTCTCTTTTGTTTGGAACATGCCTTTGGCGAGTGTATCTGTTGATACTTTATTATGCCTGAATGTACTCGAGTCTTTTGTCCATGCATCGCCTTAGTCTTCATATTATCTCTTGCTTGAATTGTGATAGGGCACATCGAGTGGTCCTTCGAGTGAACCTCAGAATATGCCATCCACTGATGATACTTTGGCGTAGTCGCGCTCAAGGGTGGATGAGATGTCTTTGTTCTCGTGACTCCGTGACCGCGTGAAGCTGTTGGAGCACGAACTGCCTGTGCTCCGTGGTAACGCGGATGTATGGAAGTCGAGAGCGCAGAAGGCTGTCGCCCGAGAGCAATATCTGCTAGGGGAGGTGACGCAGCTGGGTGACCAATTCAAGTGTTAGATTTCTTCTTCCTTATCTTTTCTTGTAGCCACTCGCAGTAGTTCATTGTATTCATACTTTTGCCTTTGCTTGGTATAGTTGTCAGTGCACGCCATCCGCAAGATGAGAAGGACAGGATTGCCATCCGCATGAATGATCTGACCCAAGAGCAGCTTCAGGCAAGTGGGTACTTCTGGGTGGATCATGATCGTGCAATCGCGCTTGCGACCCTGCAGGATCATTCTTCGCGAGTGCTTCACTTCCTGAAGAAGTCGCAATCGTGCTTGAGGAATATTTATCAGACGATGTTCCCGCTGGACATCGTTCCATCGAGCATGCTGGCCCTTCTTGCCAAATTTCAAGACTTGAGTGCAGTCCACGAGTGTGTACGGCAACAGTTAGTGGCTGGTGCCAAGGCTGCCATGTTGCTGGTGCGACTGCACATACCTGATGTGGATGTTGCAGCGGTTGCTGCTGGACCGCCAGCGCCGCCAGTAGGTTCGACCTGGAACATGGTTCCTCATTACCAGGCGGTGGATCGCCCAGCGGAGGAAATCGTCGACTTCTTTGAGGGGCAGACAAACGTTCCTTTGTTGCAATAGTAGATTAGTTTGTATCCTATAGTTGCACCAGTGTTCTAAAGTTCATATATATATATATATATGTTCTGTATAATTGATTGACATTGATGTATATAAAGAGCTTGTGACGTGTATGTTTTGCGAGTGCGTTGCACTATGCGATTCCTTTTCATTAGCCTGACTTGTGTTTATCTCAGCACCTTGCCAACCTGTCAGGTGCATTGCAACTAGGTTGGTGTTTGTCAAGGGTTCGATTAGTGTGTCAGCTACTCAGGATACTGCGGTGGTTCGTAGAATAGATGTGTCTAGGGTGGCGCAGCCCCCGAGTGGATAATTTGCAAAAAATAAAAGAACACAGAGTTTTGGGGCACTTAGCTTTATTTATTCGCAGGATAGTACGGGGTACAATGTGTGGCTAAGTAGCCTTGGCTGAGTAGCCTTATTTGCAATGTAAAAAATAAAATACGGCTAAGGGTAGAAGCGTCGCGGCTGCACGACGTTCCAGGGGTTGGAGTACGTGACTCCTATCTTGAAATCTTTAAGGCGATAGGCGCCACCTGGGATTACTTCTGTAATCACGTATGGTCCCTCCCAGGGGGACTCGAGCTTGAGATGCCCTTGTTGTTTTAGTCGCAGGATCAGGTCACCTTCGATGAAGGACTTGGGGCATAGCCTTCTGCTATGGTAGTTGCGCATGTTCGGCTGGTAGATCATTGATCTTTCCGCGGCGATTTCTCGTGCCTCGTCAAGGTGGTCGACGGAGTCTTCGAGTGCAAGACTTGATTCCTGCTCGCTGTAAGCGACCACTCGCGATGCTTTGTATCGTACCTCTGCGGGTAGCACCGCTTCAACACCATGCACCATGAAGAACGGAGTGTACCCCGTGGCACTATTTGGAGTTGTGCGCAGGCTCCAGAGTACCGATTGCAGCTCGTCTGGCTAGCAGCCTGCAGCTTGTTCGAGTGGCCTGAGGAGTTGCTTCTTGATGCCGCCACAGACAAGCCCGTTGGCTTTTTCGACCTGACCGTTGGTCTGTGGATGTGCTACGGAGGCATAGCTTACGTTGATTCCCAGATTCTCGTAGAATTCTTGGAACTCCTTGGATGTGAAGTTCATCCCGTTGTCCGTGATAATGCTATGTGGTACTCCAAAGCGATAGACCATGGACTCGAAGAACTTGATTGCACTATATCCTGACTGGTTAGTCACTGGCATGGCCTCTATCCACTTGGTGAATTTGTCGACTGTGACCAGGAGGTAAACGTAGCCTCCTCGCGAGGACTTTGGGAGCTTGCCGACCATGTCGAGTCCCCATTGCGCGAAATGCCAGGCCAATGGAATTGGCCGGAGCTCTACGCCAGGTGCGTGTGGGTTGTCCGCAAATTGCTAGAAAGCGTTGCATTTTTGGACGATGTCCTTGGCGTCATGCATGGCCGTAGGCCAGTAGAATCTAGCTCGTAGAGCTTTGGTGATGAGGGCGCGACTGCCGGCGTGGTGCTCGCAAGTCCCCTCATGGATGTCGAGGAGAACAGCTCTTCCATCAGCGTTGGAGACGCATCGTTGGAGTACTCATGTGATGCTGCGCTTGTATAGTTCACCGTTGAGAACAGCGAACGCCTTGGATCTCCGCGCAATGTGCCGTGCGTCAGTCAGATCGCCCGATAGCCTCTTGCTGAGAAGGTATGTGATGTACGGTTGTGTCCAAGATGGCTCGATCATCATGACACTCATCGGTCCTTCGAGTCCTGTATCAAGCTGCAGGTCGTCTATTGCCATTGGCTCATTGGGCGGCGCAGCCCCTGAGTCCTTTGTTGCGCTTGTTGTCTTCTCTGCAGCCTTTGGCTTGATGGAGCGTTTGCACATGCGCTCGAGAAATACCCCAGGTGGTATGGGGGCGTAGGTATAGCCAATGTTGGCGAGTGTGTCTGCCTCTTCATTGTTTTCGCGGCCTATGTGCCGCAACTCACAACCATCGAAGTCCCCTTCGAGTGTGTCGTAGAGGTCACGGTAGGCGATCATATGGTCATTCAGTGCGTCGCACTCGTGCATTGTCTGGTTGATGACCAGCTTGGAGTCACCGTATATTATGAGCCTCTTGGCGCCGCAGGATTTTGCCATCCTCATCCCGTGTAGCAGGGCCTCGTATTCAGCTTCATTGTTGGAGGCGGTGAACTGCATTCGCAGAATATATTTCAGCTTGTCTCCGTAGGGCAATGTCAGTATGACACCTACGCCAGCTCCATCCTTTCGCTTGGATCCGTCGAAGTGCATTGTCCAGAGGTAGGACATATCTGGTTTTTCAGGGAGCTGGTTCTCCATCCAGTGCACGAGGAAGTCAAGGAGAACTTGCGACTTGATTGCATCATGTTTTTCATATGTAATGTCTCGTGGAGACAGTTCGATCCCCCAAAGCGCGACTCGTCCGGTGGCGTCGGGATTGTTGAGGATATGCCCAAGCGGGGCGTCGTTGACTACCACGATTGGGTGTTCCTGGAAGTAGTGGCGCAGTCGCCGGGCTGTCATGAAGACGCCATACGCCAGCTTCTGGTAGTGCGGGTACCGCTGCTTTGTTGGCGTGAGTACCTCGCTGAGGTAGTAAACTAGGCACTGTACCCCGTGGACCTTGTTTTCCTCGGCTCATTCTACCACGAGCATTGTGCTGACCACCTGGTTGGTGGCGGAGATGTATAGCAACAGTGGTTCCCTTTCGCATGGGGTTACCAGTACTGGCAAGGTGGATAGTAGGCGCTTGAGGTCTTCGAATGCTTCCTGTGCCTCGTTGGTCCACTCGAACTTGGCAGCTTTGCGGAGAAGTTAGTAGAAGGGCAGTGCCTTTTCACCCATTCGACTGATGAATCGACTGAGCACTGCGATTCGCCCAGCCAGCTGCTGAACACCTCTTATGTTCTTTGGCTTCTCCATAGCCAGTATGGCTTTTATTTTCTTCGGGTTCACCTCGATCCCTCTCGCGGAGATGAGATACCCGAGTAGTTGCCCAGATGGTATGACGAAGGCGCACTTGTCCGGATTGAGCTTGATCCGGTAGCGGTCGAGGTTGGCGATGGTTTCACGTAAGTCATCGATTAGTGAAGCTTCCTCTTTGGTCTTGATTATGATGTCGTCAACATAGACTTGGATGTTGCGACCAAGTTGGTTCTTGAGGCAAGCCTGCATGCACCGCTGGTAGGTGACTCCTACGTTTTTTAGCCTGAAGGGCATTGTGTTATAGCAGAACACACCAAAAGGCATTGTAAACGCCGTTTTCTCTTGATCGTCCTCCTTCATTCGAATCTGATTGTAGCCTGAGTAGGCGTCGAGGAAGCAGAGGCGCTCACATCCCGCGGTGGAGTCGATGATCTGGTCGATTCGTGGCAGCGGGAAGTGGTCCTTCGGGTAGTGCTTATTCAGAGAGGTAAAATCCACACACATCCGTAGGATATCCGTGTCCTTTTTTGGTACTAGCACCGCGTTGGCGAGCCAAGTGCTTTCCTTGATCTCGCGTATGAATTTGGCGTCGAGGAGTCTGTTGATCTCCATTCCGACTGCCTTTTCTCTTGGCTCAGACAGTCGCCGAATTGTTTGTTTGACTGGCCTTGCGTATGGGTTGACATTGAGTGCATGCTCGGCGAATTCCCTGGGAACTCCTAGCATGTCCGCTGGACACCAGGCGAAGATTTCCCAGTGCTCACGGAGGAACTCGACGAGCGTGAGTTCCTATGCAGGACTCAAGTTGTTGGCGATGAGGGCCGTCTTGGCGGGATCCGATGGGTGGACCTGAACTTTCTTCGTGTGCACCGATGAGTCGAAGGACAGGTCGGGTGAACTTGGCTGGCTCAGGGGAGGCAGACTGTTGTCTGTCGACTCCTTCAATCTTGCGAGTTCCTCCTACATGCCGAAGGACTGGTAAATTCTGCTGAATTCCTTGTCGCAACTGTCGGACCTCTCGAAGCTCCTGTTGATTTTGAAGACACCGTTAGGGCCTGGCATTTTCATCTGCAGATAGGCGTAGTGTGGCACTGCCATGAACCTAGCGAACGCGACACGTCCGAGGATGCAGTGGTACTGTGAGGGCCAGTCGACAACTTCGAAGTCGATGCACGCGCGTCGAAAGTTTTTCGACATGCCGAAGATGACGTCGAGGTTGATTTTGCCAACGGGATATACGCCCTTGCCTAGGACGATGCCGTGGAATGTTGTGTCCGAGGCCTGTAGGCAGGTCAGAGGGATCCTCATTACTCGCAAGGTACTCGCGAACATAAGGTTGATGCCGCTTCCGCCGCCCATGAAGACGTGACTCATGTCGAAGCCTCCAATTTGTGCCTCGAGTACGAGGGGATAATGGCCTGGACGAGGTACTTGGCGCGGATGGTCGCGCTTGTCAAAGGTGATGCAGGAGTCGCTTCCACTGAAGTACTCAGTGGTGGATGGTGGTGAGTTTGTCACCAAATTCACTTGGCGAGTGATGGCCTTTTTCACCCGATTAGAGGGGCGGCCCTTTTGGATCATCATGGTACCCATGGCTCGTGGGTACGGCTCGCCTCCGTGGTGCTGGTCAGGCGCAGCTGCGTTTGGCGGTGGTCCGGGTGGTGGTGGAGGAGCTCCATGTGCCACAGCGCATGGGGTGGCTCCGTAGCCCCTATTGACTGCGTCGCGATTCATCCGAGACAGACCCTCATGAAGTTTGAGGAACTCGCGGCAGTCCTTCCCGGAGTTGCGGTGTCCACCGCTATGGTAGCCATTGTTGCGGTTGTCATCGCGTCTGTCGGCGTAGCCGGCTGCGACCATGTGGACGTCATCGCGGTCGTCCTAGATGTGCATTCAACGCTTGCTTCGGCGATCGTGTCTGCGCTCGAGTTCTGCTTCATCGTCGGAGTGAACGCGATTTTTCTCCGAATCTTCTCCATCTGCCCACCGATTCGCGATTTCCATCAGGTGGTCAATGGTTTTGGGCTTCGAGCGGCCCAGCTCCTCCCTGAGCTCTATGCGGCGAACGCCGCCGTTGAATGCGTCGATTGCGCGATCCTCTGAGATATTTTCTACGGAGTTCTTGGTGATGGACCACCTCTGGATGTACGAGCGTAGCGATTCGCACGACCTTTGCTGGAAGCACCTCAGCTCTTCGATTGACGCGGGCCTTTTGTAGGTGCCCTTGAAGTTGCGCACAAAGCTGTAGACCAGCTCTTCCCAACTGCGAATGGATCCGCGTGGGAGGTTGTTGAGCTATGCCCGGACAGCGCCCTGTAGCTGTAGCTGCAGGCATTGCATGGCCGTGCTTCGACTCCTGTCGTGGAGCCTGACGGAGGAGATATGGGGCGACTTCTTTTTAGCTTGTGATTCTACACAAGCTAGCTTTTGGCAGATTGTGGGAATAAGCTGTGGTGGGGAGAAGCTCACGGAATCTGGTTACTTCCATTCTTTTTGGCTTCTAGACCTTTGACTTGTTTGATGTGTTGAGTTATGAAATGTCTGTAATATCCCTAGAATTCATATGTTATCTAAATAACTGAATAATACACTATGTAGCCGCATAATAGGAATTACTACTCCCTCTGGTCCATATTAAAAGCCTCAATTTTGTCTAAATACGGATACATCTAGTCTAAATATTTGACTAGATAAATAAAAATTTAGATAAAATTAAGCCGCAAAAATTGGACATATTTAGCTATTAAAGTAACTGTAGTGAATAATACGCATGTAGCCATACAGTGGGAGAGACATTTGTTCCACAAAAGTATCCGCACGTTACAGAATTAGTGCACCTACTTGGTCCAACGATCTCGAAGCCACCATGACGTGATGTGTGCGTGTGAACCGAACGAGGAGCAGCATGCACGTACGTGGCCTCGTGTGTGACATGGTACGTGCGTGGGCGTCAGGGCGGCGCGCGGTGGCTGCTGGTTGAGCAGTGGCATTTTTCTGTAAATACCTGCAGGCACAGGGGTAGCTAGCATTACCGGTTCGTTCTATCGCGGAGAATCTGGCCAGAAGCAGGTCCCCGGCCGATTCTGGATTTGTACGTGATACTGGATTTGCGGTGGAAAAAAGCGGCCTAAAATCTAGATCCTTCTTTTGGACTTTAGCAATTCTAGACCGCAAATCTGCTCTAGAAGCTGAAAAGAAGGGGGCCATGGTCCTGTAACCAGATTTTTGGATCCTGCAGACCGTCAAACTTTGGGTTCTCTGATGGGAGCTTAAACCTCTTGGGCATTCTTTTTTGCTTGATAGCCCTGCTGAAGCATCTAGCGCCACAGAGCTCCACATCTTCGTCTTCTGAGTCAGTCGACCGGGAACGTTGCGCCCTTGACTTATCGATCTTGCGCTGCATGATGTCATCATGCGCGTCGTAGTCGTGGTCGTGTCATCGTGAGCGGTGGCGTCGAGACAGATCGTGACTGTCGTCGCTGGATGAGGGCGGGGAGTAGCGTTTTGCCAGAGCCTTGCCTTTCTTTCGGCTCCGTGTCGGCTCTTTGTCGAGAGCAGCCTCGATTAACCCCAAACCTGTGATCGTAGATCGATGCATGGCAGCTCGAGGATATCCAGCTGGTGGCTGGTTGTTGAGGAGGTACATGGTGGCCGCCGTTACCGCAGCTTGTGGCATTTTTGGAAGCACGTTGCCATGCGTATCCACCGTCATGGAGCCAAAGTCGAGGACCTTTGCGGCTTCTACACGCTCTTGTTCAGTGAGGTGGGCCAGTCGAGATCGCCTCTTGTTAGCGATGTACTCGTTGCACTTGGAGGAGGATCCTCCGTGGGAGGAAAGCCCAGCCTGTCGGAGGCTCGACTCATCTGCCACCTTTTTACACACCTCGAGTTGCGCGATTGTCTGCAGTTGGCGTTTGTATTCCTCTATTAGGAGCCAATGGTAGCCCATCAATAGATCTTGCGGGGAGCCGAAGGGCAGAGGGTGGCCTCGTAGGGCTTCTCGGTAGCGGGCCCACTCGAGATCGTTGAGCCTGATCAGTTTGTTCATTCACCATGGTGGGGAGTTCGGCTGCTCTCCCTTGTTGACGGGGGCGCTGTTAGTGGGGCCACCGTTGGGTGGTCCGCCATTGGGTGGTCCGCCATTAGGTATGCCACTATTTGGCAGGTCGGTTCCATTGCCACTGTTGCTCGTGTTATCATGATTGGCGGAGGAGTCGCCCGCGTTGATGACGACGCACATGAAGTGGTTGGGGAAGCTGCTGCTCCCACAACTTTCAGATTCGGAACCGTAGGCTCCATCTTTAGTTGCTAGATTGCTCAGATCGGATTCGCGACTGTTGTCGCTATCCGTATTCTCGACTGTTGTCGAGGCATTGAGCTCATTGAGGGTGCCGAACCACGATGCTAGACCAATCGATGGTGTTGTCGGTTGGTTAGGCATGCGAAGCGTGCCCATCTGACCAACTTGGAAGCGAGAGCTCCCGATTGCCAGGCTAATTCTATCGCCCATGGACTTGAAAGCTGGGCGAGTGGCCGGCGTGTGGACGGTGAATTCGAACGCGCCGAAGAGCTGGCGAATCTCCACTGTTGCGGAGTTGTAGATTGTAGTTGATGGGGCCGAAGAAGCCGCAACATCAGCACTCCCAATTCCCACAGACGGCGCCAATTGACGAGGGTTTTACTCATCAATGCCCATGGTTATGGACTTGGGTTTTGGAGAAGGAGGGAGCGCTCGAAGCATCAATCGGCTAGCAAACAAGCACACAAGGGGACTCGAAGATTTACCCAGGTTCAGGCCTCGTAGAGGTCCCTACTCCTGCTTTTCTGCTTGTGGAATTAACAGAGGAATCGAAGACTACAATGGTGTGCAGATGCAATCTGGCGAGGGTTGTGGAAACTAGGGTTGTGTGTGTCCTCCTCGCCGCCCCTCCTAGCCTTTATATAGATAGGCTAGGTCTCAGGTAGCAGGTCGAGTCGTTTTACAGGTTAGGGTTTACCTTTAAACTTTCTATCTTTAACTTCTTGTTCCGCAAGCAATCGAGAGTCCGTAGGTTACTCGAGTTCTCCATTTGGGCCTTGGCGACACCGTGGGCTTCCGCTGTATTCAGGCCGTATATACCAAGCTCGAGTACCTGGAGGGTATACCCATGTCACCTACAAGCTATGCATGTGTGATGAACTAGAATTTCATTGCATATATTGTCAATCATTATCATTGGTGGAGTTTCCTCTATATAAACCACATGCTAAGCAACACAAAGATGCAAGAGCATGAAAGGCAAATGCTTAAGAACTATCTCAAAGCATAAACCAACTTACCTTAAACCCTCTAAAACTTCTCCCCCATTGGCATTGATTGCCGAAATGGGTGGCAAGTTCTAGAAGGCCAATATAGTGATACTTCCTCCAAAGGTGTGCATTCGCACATATCCAATGATGAATACTTGGGAGGAAGTAGAACTATATTGAGGACCCGAAGGTTGCCAAAGAATTAAAAAAATAAGCATCAAAAAATTACGCAAGCAATCACAAGATCCGACAACCCAATTGAAAACAACAAATGAGTCCAAAATGGAAACAACAATATATTATGATAAGATCAAACGAGTGTTATAAAAATAGAGAAGCTCCCCAAGATTTGTGCACAAGCAGAATAGTTGCATTTGAATACATCATGCACAAATATGGAATCCTCGCTCCACCATAAGCATTTAAAACACAACAAATGAGAAAGAACACAAATGAGCATTATTAAATGAATTAGAGGAGCTGCCCAAAGATTATGCACCAATTATGATAAGTGCATTTGGGAACAAAGTGCATAATCATGGAATCCTCATTCATCCAAATTCATTTAACAATACAAGGCATGTGAG
The DNA here is from genome assembly GCA_910589775.1 of Avena eriantha. Classification (NCBI taxonomy): domain Eukaryota; kingdom Viridiplantae; phylum Streptophyta; class Magnoliopsida; order Poales; family Poaceae; genus Avena; species Avena eriantha. The sequence continues at coordinate 516,536,414 of OU342745.1, read as the reverse complement.
AATAAATATGAGTGCCCGAAGATACAAACAACAGGAACAAGCACTCATAGGCAAATAAATTTGGAAGGCACCAAAGAATTAAAAAAGGAATAAAGGGTGGTGTCCAAGGAATAAAAATCTCAACTAAGAATTATCTTCTCTTATGTGTATAAGTTTCTAAGTGGAATGCATCACAAAGACATATGTCCACAAAGAAACATGCACACATAAAAAAGATACTCAAGAAAGCACATGAAAACCAAAATGAAGTCATAACATATACCAATAAGAGTTTTGCTTGTAAGCATGGCCAAAGGCACAATTTTATCTTATTGTTCATTAATGAACTTCAAACACGAACACACTACATACATTACAACAATCACCAAGGGAAAAGGAAATGGTTGGAATATATGGAGAAAGGCAACAAGTATCACAAAGGAAAAAACAACTAGCAAAATCTCACTATTGCACGTGAGAGAAGTTGATGAAAGTATATACAATAAAATTGCTAGATTGATATATTTGGGATTGCTGAATCATATGCATGATTTTTTATAGTCCCAATTATATGCACTCATCTCAACTGACACACATTTGCAATAAGGAGTTCTCTTAAAATCAAGGCTAGAACCACAACAAATACAAATACAAAAATTCATGCTAGAAGGCAACCCACAAATAGTTGGAAGCATGATATATGAGCATGAGAAAGAGATACTTGTTACCGAGATATAATTGGTAGGATGTAAATGATATGAATTTGTTGATCATCCTATAGCTTACCTCCAATTTCCATGAACACGCCACTTCTTCAAACTTTGAGAGACAAGCATCCAATATATCTCCAATGTACCTAAAACATATTTAAGTACAAAATGGTCCCCAAACTCATTGGTCAAAAGAATTTAGTGAAACTACAATACATAGGATAGACTCCATGAAAATATGTGCATATATATATATATGAAATTGAATTTCATGCACAACTTAGCCGATGGGATTTGTGGAGTTCCCCTATATATTGGATCAAAGAAAGCAAGCATGCCATAATATAAACATGTAGTAAATATGCATGCATAAGGCTTTCAAGAACCAACAAGGGGATACAATTTAAATAAAAACACCAAGTAAATCGAGATGGCACACATAAGAGTGTGACACGACAAAAGGTGTCCAAATTGTATCAAAGAACCAATTCAACACATGAATGATCACAAGTTCAACAAATGAACAAGACAAAAGTCAAAGCGCAAAAGATAGATAAAAACACAAATGCTCTAGGATTTATCTCATTCTATTAGGTCAAAAGACGAAACAAGGAACGAGACAAAACCAACTCCCCAAAAGAGCAAGGTTCCAACAAATGAACCAAACTCTCCACACTTTTCATGATGGCACAAAATACCAAAACAAAAAGATCGAACTACCAAGTACATGAAGCATAATATGGATCAAACGATGAAACATAAACATAATATAGGAGAGCTCACCCATAAGCAGTACGTTATATATAATTTTTCTTTTGAATGCAAAATGCACACAAATGGTATCATCACTAGTACCTACATTAAATAAAACACAAGATGATACCAATAAAATAAGAAGATCCATAAGAGGCAAGGAAGCTTGGGAGACAACACAAAACATTTTCTTGGCAATTTATAGAACAAAATTAAGCAAAGGCCAAAGTGAATATGATCAACAAATTCTACCACAAATCTAGTACTAATTGTCCAAGGACAAGAAGTATTGGGAATAATATTCCCGAGGTAGTTCACAAGGATATCCAAGATCAAATTCAAACTAAGAAGCATATAACAAAGAATAAGAATTAAGCTTGATGCTTCAAATGAGATTCTTGGTAGCTTACAATAGTCACACAATCACTAGTGATTAGAGTAACTTGACGCTAATGGTTTCCATGTGGATATAGAGATATAAATATGAGGAAACACATACCAAGAAACACTCTCACAAACAAGATCCAAAAGATGAGAAACAAATGCATCGAACTTGTTTGAGCAAATGTGTCACATAGGAGCTAGATAATTATCAATTCTAAGTGACACAACCTCGAATTTTCACATTTTCTAGGCTTGTAATATGTACTAAGCATATGACTCCCCCATAAGGTGATAAACAATAAATCTCAACGCGAGGCAAAAGAATCCAAATAGAGATAAGTAATGGACATAATAGAACTTAATTTTCTCATGATAATCATACCACATAGAGACTAGATAATATTGCTAAATCACTACTAAGTGGTATTCCTCATGTACACACATTTTTAGGATTGTGGAATGCCCAAGCATAACACTCCCCCAAAATGGGATAGTCCCACAAGAGCCAAAAATATATCAATTGAATTCAATAATAGCTCCAAAACAAGAAACACACATACATGGTGTGCAAACCAACAAACACAAATAAACTTGATAACTCAAGATAAGTAAGTGGTAAGCATAACATATACAAATACATGCAAGGTACAAAACCAACACATGCACAAGGTGCAAGTAACTTCCAATGTAATGAGATAAGCACATGTTACCGCAAGGAGGAATATTGGAAATATAATAGAGGCAATATAATCCACATGACTTGGCTTGAAAAATATAATAGATGAAGTTCCCTCAATTCTTCATGATGAAACCAAGTCTCCAATGTCCTCCAAAATCACATATTGATCAAGTTTTGGCTTGTTGGTCCCCAACCAAGTTGGGTCCTAAGAAGTTAGTCACAATAGTCTTGACAACCCAAATGGTTCTTTTCTTGACACCACACTGAGCACCAACAAATTTGGCAAACACATTGCCAATCTCATCCTTACGAAGAGCATAAGCATCATAAATCAAGATAGGGTTGGATGAGGAGACACCACTAGTGCATGATGAAGAAATGTGCCCCTTCTCACAACAAATGTAGCAATTTCTTATCTTGCTCGCTTTCTTCTTAGGTGATGCCACAACTTGAGGAAGAGATCGAGTAGTCCTCTTAAGAAGAGGCCCATCTACAACTTGAGGTAGATCTTGAGGCTGCTTCCCTTGTTGTGTGACACCAAGAGGCTTCTTCTTCAATGGACAAGATCTAACATGACGCCCTTCTTCCTTGCACTTGAAGCAAACAATGTTGGCCGGATACTTTACTTGATCTTGGCCATTCTTCTTGTTGCCCTTGTGCTTTAACTTCATAGTGGACTTGTTCTTGATATTGGAGTTGAATCCAAGTCCACTCCTGTCATTGGGGGATTTTTGCACACTCAAGATGTGGTTGAGTGTGTCCTTCCCTTTATGACCCTTTTTAAGTCATTCTTCAAAGAAGTGACTTGAGACTTGAGCTTGTTGTTTTCCTCTACATGGTTAGTGTCAACAACAATATTAGAGAAAGTAGATGCTACATTGTTAGAGCAACAAGGCACATAATGCAATTCATCACAAGATATAGCATGGTTATGTGGAGATGAATTACAAGGACTAACACATGGCAATATCACATTAGGAGTAGAAGTAGAGTGCTAATGTCCACATGAGGCCCACTATATGTTACCTTTGACACAATGTCCTCACGAGCTAACTTTAGCCTATTGATTTGCCACAATAGATGTCTTTCACATACAACTAGAAAAAAAAATTCCTTTTTGAATGGCTATTCCAAAAAAACGTATTTCATTGTCAAAAAAGCGTATTCGTATGGGAGACTAGAAGATCCTCATGCGAGCTTGAGATCTTAACATGAATTTCTTCCAATTTCCCATATTTGCTAGTTAGCAAAGCAAGTTGAGACTTTAGCTCAAAATTCTCCTTCATAATAGATGCTTTACAAGAAATAGAGTTAGTAGCACAAGCATCATTATTAATTACAAGAGGTGAGGGAAACTTGGAAAGCTCTTTTGAATGTGAAGCTTTAAGTTGCTCATGCGACTCAGTGAGTTTGATGAGCTCACTCTTAACGACCCGAGAGCCATTTTCGAGGTGCTTAAAATCCTCAACAAGTTTATCATGGGCAACTAAGAGTTCATCATTTTTAGTTTTGAGAACATTTGCCACCACAAGTTCTCTATCATGGTTTTCCTTTACTCTAGATAATTAAGAGTAAAGGTCTCCTCAAGAGATTCCTTGGTGGTTTGTTCCTCTTCAAGGAAGCTCTTTAGATAGGAAATCTCATTAGCATACTCACTCTCATGTTCATTCTTTTGATATATGATATTTTCTTGCTCCTAAATAAGTTTATTGCCCTCAATAGAACAAGACAAAATTTGAACAAAGTTGGAGCAAGCAATTTTATTTTTACGAAGAGCGGGAAAGACAATCTCTCCCATCTCTTGAATAGATGCAATATCATAATCAACAAGATGATCATCATCATCATCACTACCATCAAAATTATCATTATCATCATCATCATCATCATCATGAGATACAATGGGATCCGAAGAGGTTACCTTTGTTCCCTTAGCCATCAGACATATATGAGAACCAGAAGAAGGTGATGATGAGATTGCATTTGTTGCTCCATTCAAACCATTATCTTGGTCCATAGAATCTTTGTTTTCCTCTACATGGTTAGCAATACAAGCACTAGAGGAAAAAGAAGCATTTTTATCATGGCAACAAGACAACACAAGCACTAGATGAAGGATTATCAATAGTAAGATCACTATCCAAATTGCAATTTCTATCACCACTCACCATATCATTACCTTGTGAAAAATCACATGTTGGTGAAGTGGTAGAAGGTGATAACTCATCACAGTCGGAGGTGGAGGGAATACAATCATCCTCAATAATGTTGGACCCATTATATTTGTCTTGAAGTTTGGTCCATATCTCGTGAGCACTCCGATAAGGCATGATTGAAGAAATAACTACATTGCTCACAACAAGGAAAAGCATTTTAGTAGCTTGAGCATCTATATAAGAGTTCATCTTCTCCTCTAAAGATTCGTTTTGGGGATCCATAGGAGAAGAGAAACCAATATATAGAATCCCATCAATAGATGGGTGAATGTCCCGAAAGTAATCTAGCATGAAAGATTTCCAAACACCATAATCTGTGCCATTGAATATATAAAAAGAACCGTGCACTACTTCACTAGACGACATCTTTACTCTCAAGGCGGTGAAGCCTAAAAGCGAGAGACCTTGCTCTGATACCAATTGAAAGATCACAGATGCCACCTAGATGGGGGTGAATAGGCGGTTTAAAACTTTTACGAGATGGGCTTAACAATGGTGAAATAAAACTAGCATTTTCTTTTGTGAAGCACAAAGCCTAGATATACTAAGGTTCACCTATGTGCACCAACAACTTATGCTAAGCAAGACAATCAATAATGTGATAGCAATAAATATTACTTTAAGCACGAAGGCTATCACAAAGTAAAGTGCATAAGTAAAGAGCTCGGGTATAGAGATAACCGAAGCACACGGGGACGACGATATTTTATCGAGTTCCTCCCAATAAGGGAGTACGTCTCGTTGGAGGCGTGGGCGGTACTAAGACCACCTACGCCACAAAAGGCCTCACCCTATTCTCCCAAGCACCCGCCACGCGGCAAGCACCTGATCCACTATGGGACACTTGAGGGCGGTCACCGAACTCGTACAAGATTGGGGCAATCTCCACAACTTAATTGGAGGCTCCCAATAATCACCACCAAGGCCACTATCTTGGGAGAGCTCCACAACTTAATTAAAAGCCCCAAGAACACGCCACAAAGGCCACACAACCGTCTAGGGTTCCAAGAACCCAAGAGGGACAATCTTCTTGATTTCACCAACCAAATCCTCCGTAGAGAACTCAAACCGATGCACCTAATCCAATGGCAAGTCCTTCACTCTGAAATTCCACCAAATCTACAAAAGCTATTGGGGGAATAAGAGAGGAAGAACAACAGAGGAAATCCATAAAAGAAACCCCAAGATCTAGATCCCAAGATGTTCCCCTCACATAGAGGAGAGATGGATTGGTGGAGTTGTAGATCTAGATCTCCTCTTTCAAATCCCCCACCAAGATTCAAGAAATATGGGAGGGATTGAGAGGAATAGCAAGCTCTTGAAGGCAGAAACAATGGAGGAGAGAGAGTGTGCAAGCAACCAGCCTAAGGAGGAAGAAGGGGGCCTTTTATAGGTCCTCCCATGCGAACTATTCGTTGTAGACAACTTATCTCAGAGTTTCCGGCCTTCAGGCCCCCAGGACCGGAGTCTCCGGGGTCCAGACTCCGGCCCCCAGGACCGGAGTCTCCGGGGTCCAGACTCCGGCCAGGAATCCGAGAAGCCTCTAGATGCTCTCTGTACACCCCCCGGAGTCTGGTCCAGAATTTGGGCCGGAGTCTCCGGGGTGCGAACCCCGGAGTCTCCGGCCCTCACAAAACTGGCAGAAACACTGATACGAAAACAATCATAACTATTACATCCGGACTCCAATTTTGATGATCTTGGGCTTGTTTTGAAGAGGAAAACAAGCTCTACAAGATTATGCAGGGAATCTTCATAGTATATAAAGGTGGATAGAATAAAATGATGAAGGGATTAACCTATCTATAAAAGACAAACCGGTAAAATCTCCAAATCGAAAACGCAATAGAGAATGCATATGAAATCCGTTTTTGATGAACTTGAGATTATCATGGATGTTAACACAAGATATAAATCCTCTCATGGATAATAACCAAGAAAGATGATGCCAAGTATGCAAAGTTTTGAGCTCTATCCAAAATATATGATCAAGTTACTCACTCGAGAGCTCCTCTTGATAGTACGGTTATCTATCCTATAAACCGGTCTCCCAACAACAACATGAGACCGGAAAAAGGGAAAACCTATCAAGATAATACCTTTTCCTTGAGCAAACCACTTGAGCTCGATGTAGATGATCTTGTCCTTCTCAAGATGGACACCTTTCTTGATTTCTCTTCCTTGAGATCGAATGATGAAGACTTGAAACATGCTCCCCCATACACCATGGGGAAACCTCTTCTTTGACCTTGTCTTAAAAGATCCATGATCATTGAGGATGGCAAGCTTCAAGCATGAGATCTTCCAGAGATGGTGCATCTTGAGCTTGCACAACATTTCTTCTAACTCCAATTGGATGATGTCTTGAAGATACACATGAGGGAGTCCATCTACTTCTTCAAGACACACTTGATCTTATTTTCTTTATTCTTATTCTTCTACAAGATTCCAATAGGCCCAAAGCCCTGAGACAATGCTTCTTCTTCTTCTTCTTCTTCTTCTTCTTCTTTTCTTCATTTCTTCAACCTTGAAGCCAACACATGGTCCAAGCGATGCCAATGGACAAATCCTACAAGTGCATCTCAATGCAACCATTAGCACATAGAGAATGTCATTAATTACCAAAACCACACATGGGGGCCCACATGCTCTTTCAGTAAGCACATTTGTCCTAGAGATACAAACACATAGCAGTAGTCAAAGTAATACATGAGTTGATCTAGCTAAAAACACCCAGACTATCTGGAAAAACTGTCCGGGACACTCCGCCTTGCCCGGACATTCCAGTGCGTATGCGCCAGACATTCCGGCTGGGCCGGAGTGTCCGACCCGTACACGCCGGACATTCCGGCTGGAGCCTGGATGATTTTTGGGCAGTTTGTGAGTGTTCAGCTAGAGCAGATCAGGATTGCTAGAACCACTACAAGGATGAGTATTGCATGCAAATATGATGTACCCATGGATCTAGGTAAGACATTGCCCTCAAAAATTCATCTAAAGCAAACCCTAGAGATGGAGAAGGGGAGGGGCACTATACCAGCATCCATGGGGACCTTCACTAGAGGGGAAAGTATCCCAGTGGAAAAGGGAATGCAATGGCCAACAGCAACGGTTGGATCCGGGGTGGAGGAGCCATCCCGGTGGAGCTCTTGGTCGGGGACAGCAGGCAGAGTGCAAGAGGGAGTCGGGGAGGAGAAGAAGGACTGAACCGTTCACTTCTCCCCGACCCCTTTTACGAGTTGGAAACTGCTGGGGCCGGAGTGCCCATGTGATATGCACCGGTGTGTTTGGCCCGGCCGGAATGTCCGAAGTGAATCCAGCGGAGAGTCTGGCCTAGCTGGACACTCCGGTTGGTTCAGGGCGGACAGTCCGCCCCCCTGTGACCAGAAAGCCCAGTTTCAAGTAGTGGACACATGCGTGGTAAGAGTTGCATGTTTAGAGGTGAGCATAGGCCTGGGATTCAGAAGATGTACTATGAAGAACCAAGAAAACAGAGATATTCAAGAAGATGATAAATTAAGTTCCAAATCCAACAAACCAAGAACCAACTCTTCAATAAGAAGAGGGCGGTGGCCGAGGCCACCATGTAAGAGTTTGTGGCGTGACACCACGAAGAATTATCCTTGGGTTCATAACCACTACTCATCAATGAAGCTCACATATCACAACATGATATTAAGAGACTTGAATTTCTTAATGTTGGCATTATGGGGGGAGGGATAGTCCAATGTATTAGGACCGCACTCCCCTATCTCCATGCCTGCACCTAAACCAAATAAGAGTCAAGACATAGGTGAGTATGCAAGGTGATCAAGTCAAGCTCCTTGAATCTATGATATTTAGTTCATTCCTAAAATAACAAAACGTTGCTTCATCTAGTGGCTTCATGAAAATGTCGGCAAGTTGGTCTTTAGTTGACACATAAGATAGCTCAATATCACCTCGAGCAACATGGTCCCTAATGAAGTGATGACGAATCTCAATATGCTTTGTCCTTGTATGATCCACTAGGTTGTAGGCAATCCTGATAACACTTTTATTGTCACATAGAAGAGGCACTTTGTCACAATGGACACCGTATCCCTTTAAAGTTTGCCTCATCCATAGCAATTGAGTACAAGCACTAGCAGCTGCCACATACTCGACTTCGGCGGTGGAGAGATATATACAATTTTGCTTCTTAGAAGACCAACACACCAAGGACCTTCCAAGGAATTGGCAAGCCCTGGAGGTTGATTTTCTATCAGCCTTATCACCAGCCCAATCTAAATCCTTGTATTCACAAAGAGAGAAAGTTGATCCCCTAGGATACCAAATACCATAGTTTGGGGTATGAACCAAATATCAAAAGATTCTCTTGACTGCCATCAAATGGCTTTCTTTAGGAGTCGCTTGATATCTTGCACACACTCCTACACTCAACACAATATCGGGTCTAGATGCACAAAGGTAAAGCAAGGAACCAATCATGGACCAGTATACCTTTTGATCCACATCTTTACTATTTGGGTTTAGTTCAAGATGAGTCTTTGTTGCCATGGGAGTAGGAGCTCCATTTTTTCATGTTGAATCTCTTGAGCATATCTTGTGTATACTTAGCTTGGTTGAAGAATGTTCCTCCTCTTACTTGCTTGATCTCAAAACCAAGAAATACTCTCAATTCCCCCATCATAGACATCTGGAATCTATTAGTCATAAGCTTTGAAAATTCATCATTAAAAGCTTTGTTAAGGAGCCAAGATAATATCATCAACATATATTTGGCATACAAAAAGCTCACCGTTGACCTTCTTAGTAAAAAGAGTGGGATTGATTTTCCCAACCTCAAACCCACGGTCTAACAACAACTCGCTAAGGTGCTCATACCACGTGTGTGGGGCTTGTTTGAGCCCATAGAGCACCTTATCTAGTTTGTAGACGTAGTTTGGGAAGTTGGGATCCTCAAACTCTGGGGGTTGCTTTACATATACCAACTCATGCAATGGACCATTAAGAAATGCACTTTCTACATCCATCTATTATAATTTAAAGTTATGATGTGCCGCATAAGCAAGAAGGATACAGATGGACTCAAGGCGAGCCACAAGTGCATATGTCTCTCCATAATCAATGCCTTCAATTCGAGAGAACCCTTGTGCAACCAATCTTGCCTTGTTCCTCACAACAATTCCATTCTCATCTTGCTTGTTCTTGAATATCCACTTAATGCCTATAACATTGCGACAATCTTTTGGCTTTTCAATTAACTTCCATACTTTGTTTCTCTCAAAGTTGTTGAGCTCTTTGTGCATTCCTTCCAACCAATCTGAATCTTCAAGAGCTTCCCATACTTCCTTTGATTCCACCATGGAAATGTGTGCTTGGTGTTCACCAAAACTCTTCAATTGAGATCTTTTTTTGAGGTGAAACGGTAGGGAAAATCCGCACTGCATTTTTTTATTATATGGGTATGAGTATGTTACAAAGATGAAATACAGATAGTCTATTGATCTAAGGTAGATCAAAACAAGAAAGATAAAACCACCTCTAAAGTGGGAAAAATCTACTCTATCTCTGATCTAAGTGTTGATTCGGTCAGGTTTTGAACTTCTCCTTGTATTTTCCTTTGATTCTGAACTGTATCCATCTCATCTCTTGATAGAAGATTTCTTTCCATCTTTCTAGTGTGGGTCTTTTGTCATTAAAAATCTTCTCATTTCTGCATATCCAGATACCCCAGGTAGCTATGACCATGATTTCCATTGCAAATGGCAGGTGTAACTTTTCTTTGATGTCTGAAATAGCCCTTCAATTGAGATCTAGTGGACATCCCTCTCCTTAGATCCCCTACCACATTCTCTAGAGTGTGGTCTCTTAATTCCAACATTCTATCCACTCTAGCTTTGCGACGAGTTTCGATCTCCTTGTTATTTCTTGTGGGGATGTCTTCATCATTCTAGTCCTCGTCTTGACCATTAACTTGACCTTGATCATCATCAGAATCATTCTCTTCATTAAGAGGCAAAGATTGACCTTGGTCTTGATCAAGCACACTTCTAGACAGGCGTTGAGCTGATCTTATGGCAGATTGTACAGATCTTCCTTGTACAATAGACTAAGCAGCGCTAGACATTCTGGAAAATGGAGACTCAAGCTCCTCTTAGCTAGAGGTTTATCCCTGATCAAGTTGTTGAGGGTCCATAGCTTGTCTTTGGCTTGGGTCATTATCCTCCTCGATAGGATCTTGTTGATGTTGTGAAGATGAGGGCTCCACTTGAGTAGAGCATAGTTCTTCTCGATCCGCCATAAGGGGTTCCTCAACAGGACGGATGAGTCCCGCACCCATTCTTCCTATGGCATCCTGAGGCATTTCATCATCCACATCACAAACATCAACATGCCCCCCTTGGGGACCATCATATTCTTCAAAAACCACACTACAAGATTCTATGACAGTTCCAGAGAGCTTGTCATAGATTCTATAAGTGTGGGATTCGAGACCATAACCAAAAAAAAACCCTCTAATGCTTTGGAATCAAATTTGGACAAACGAACACCCTTTATGCGATAGAAACACTTACCACTGAACACCCGGAAGTATGAAACATTGGGCTTGTTACCGGTAAGAATTTCATACGGAGTCTTGATCAATTCTTTGCAGAGGTAGAGCCGGTTTGATGCATGGCATGCGGTGGAGATTGCTTCAGCCCAAAAATTGTATGGAGATTTAAACTCCGCCAACATGGTCCTTGCCATATCAATAAGAGTCGGGGTTCTTCCTCTCAGCTACACCATTTTGTTGAGGGGTATATGAAGCGGAATTTTGGTGTTTTATCCCCTCATCACTAAGAAATCCATTCAAGGTGTAGTTCTTGAACTCGGTGCCGTTGTCACTCCTTAATGTCAACACAGGGACATTGTGTTAACATTGAGCCATGTTGATGAAGTCAATGAAGTTTTCTTGGGTCTCACTTTTCAGCTTGAAGAAATATACCCATGTGTATCTTTAGTCATCAACTATCACCAAACAATATTTCTTCCCACCAAGACTTGCATGAGATGGAGGACCAAAGAGATCCACATGAAGGAGCTCCAAGATCCTCTTGGACTTGATGTAGTTCATCGGCTTGTGGGGAGAATTATGCATCTTTCCTTCAACACATGCCCTGCATACACGATCTTTGGCAAAACAAATATTTTCTTTTAGTCCAACAATATGACCATCCTTGTGGAGACTTTGCAAAGTTCTCATGTTGACATGGGATAGACGGAGATGCCATAAGCAACCCACATCGGCCTTTCTGAATAAGCACATCGCACTTGTAGTGTTTTTCCACGAAAATTCCACCACATACAAGTCATTTTCGACGTACCCAACGAAAGCGACCTTTAGAGACTTGCTCCACATGAGGATCACAACATCATTATCAATAAAGATGGCAAAGCCCATCTTTCCAAGAGCACGGACTGAAAGTAAATTATAGCCAAGGGTCTCAACAAGCATGATGTCCATGAGAGTAATATCGTGGGCAACCACAACCTTGCCAAAACCCATTACCTTAGACTTTGACTTGTCGGCATATGTCACGGATATTTGATCAACATTTTGTCTCAACTCCTTGACACTAGATGCGCTTCCGGTAATATGACTTGTGCATCCACTATCAAGCACCCATTTTGATCCTCCGGAAGCATAGGTCGACAAAAGATCAAACTAGTTTTTAGGTACCCATTTTTCAATGGGTCCTCTTTTATTAGCAACAAGGGTCTTGGGAACCCAAATATACCAAGCAATATAACCATCAAATGGGCCAACATATTGTGCATACACATCACCATAATAATCATGCATTAAAACATAGTGAGGGTTAGCACTTCCCGCAAGACATAGTTTTGCCACTTGTGGTCTTACTACCCACAATGGACTTGTCTTTTTATTGTGTGGGCTTATTCTTCTTCTTCTTGGCTTTGGAGACATAGCCAATGCCCCCTTTCTCACCATTTGGCCTTTGCTTACTCAAGAGGTTATCAATTGACTTGTTTCCTTTGGGAAAGGTGGCTTAGCTAGCTCCCCCTTCAACCTAGCATTTTCTTCAAGTATATTTGTACAACTAGAAGGAATGAACGTACTAGGTGAAGAAATATTGGTCAATTGAGTTTGAAGATTTTCATGAGACTTTGTGAGTAACAAGAGTTCACTCTCCATGGCCTTGTGAGCCTTGTCAAGCATCCTAAAGTCCTCGGCAAGTTTTTCATGAACAACACCAAACTCAATCTTGTCCTTTTTAGCCTTTTTATATTTAGCAATAGCATGGTCACGTTCCTTGATGAGTTTATTAATAATTAGGTAATTTGCTTCATCAATCCCTTCAAGTTTAGTTTCAAGAGACATCCTAGTCTCTTGTTCTTCTTCTAGAGCATTATTTAGAGCTTCTACCTCAATCATGTGCTCTCTTCCTAATTTACATCTCTCATCAAGAATCTCTTGTGTGTGTGAGAGTTGATTTAAGAGGTCCACAAAATGTTTCTTGTGCTCCCCTTACAAGTTAGTCATAAACACATCAAAAGCAACTGATTCCTTTTTACCTCAAGAGATATCTCATCATCAAATTCATCATCAACTAAGGAGGTGGGGTGTGATGATGATAATACATCCGTTCCTCTTGCCATAAGGCAAGTGACGTTCTTGTTGGAGATATTCTCATTTGGAGAGTCGACGAGTGAGAAGGTAGGTGTAGAAGTAGTGGCAAGAGCGGCCACACCACTTGATGTTTCCTCTTCTTCATCTTCATCTTCATCATTGTCGGAGGAGAATTATTCATGTGTTATCAAGACAATTTCACCCGACTTCTTGTTGGTGGGATTCCTCTTGATGAAGGGTTTCTTGAATGGAGCTTTGGAGGTTTTCTTCAACACAAGTTTACCCCCATGATCTTCTATTTTCTCATAGGGACAACCGGCAACAAAGTGATAGCAGTCACCATAGTTGAAGCAAGTTATCAATTTAGACCCATTGTCTCTTCTCCTATTGGGGTTGCTTCTTTGTTGCATTTCCATCTTGGCCTTGGCGGGGTATTTCCAAAAGTTTCTTGCATAGAAGGCCATATATTTCACCATGAGCAACCTTAACATCTTTGGGATGGCTCATTGAAAGTGCATCATCACTCCCTTCTTCTTCATCATACTCCACAACCTTGGCCTTCAAGGCAAGATTGACACCACTACTCATTCCAATAGCACGAGCACGAGCGTCTTTGGCATTCTTGGCAGCAACCTTGAAAGCGGACATCTCTTGCATAACTTCATTGAAGGTCATGAGATGGTAGTTGTGTCTTCCTTGGAGACTCTTCAAGTTAGTGGGCTCGAAGGGCATGAGTGCACTCACATGCTTCCTCTTGATCCAAACATCATCAATGTGAGAGGCACCAACATTCCTGAAGGCGGTGGCTGTGGATTTGAGTCTTCGATACATGTCTTCATGATCCTCACCATCCTTCATAAAGAAACCTTCAGCCTCATTGCTTAAGGCATCATACCTATTTCTTCTCATGCTCTCATTGCCAACAAACAAGTCAATGAGAGCATCCCAAGCTTCCTTGGCGGTATTGTAGTGCTCAATGTGGGGGAAATCCTTTGGCCCCACACCAAGTTGGATCATGTGCAAGGCTATCGCATTGAGTTGGCTATTGACCACTTCTCTTCTAGTCAAGTTGGTTGGATCCTCCATTTTGAGTCCTTCTTCAATAATGTTCCACAAGTCAATGCAAGAGCTGCGCACATGAGATTTCATTAAAACTTGCCATTGAGAAAAAGTATGTGCAGCTAACTTAGGTGGGTCACCTCTATTATTTATATGGGGATGAGGGATTGGAGGGTCAGGAGAGTACCATCGGGGAACCGCATGGTGCTATTCCTTCCCATCACCCTTTTTGGTGGTGGAGTCAGTGGAATTATGTTCATCCCCCACCACTTCACCTATTGGCTTAGACGGAGCATTTTCCTTAGGGTTAGGTGGTGATTCATCTTGAGATGGATGTGGTGAGGCCGACTTTTCCATAACAAGTTGCTCAACAAGTTGCACAACTATTGGATTTCTTTGCCCAAGGTAGATCTCAAGCTTGTTTCCAAATTCTTGAGATCTACCATGGTCACCGAGTTGCTAGCCTCACCCTCTCCCTCTTCTCCTTGGTCGCCCATAGTCTCTTAGGCAGTTAAGCCCGAATAAAGAGTTGAGGTTCTGATACCAATTGAAAGGATCGTATGGGCACCTAGAGGGGGGGTGAATATGTGCTACTTCAAATTTTACTCTTTTTCAAATCAGGGTTTGACATAAAAGGTAAATTCTCTAGATTATGCAACTATGGTGAATTTACCTATATGTCAATCTAGCACAAACACTAAGTAAGAACAAGATAAGTAAAGTGCGGTAAAGGATAGAAGTAACCAAAGTGGAGCACACGGAGACACAAGGGTTTGTTTCCCGTAGTTCCTTCCTTTTGAGGGGAAGTACATCTACGTTTGGAGAGGGGGTGGTTTCAAACCACCAACGCCATGAGAGGCCTCCCTTGTTCTCCGATGAACCTCACCCCAACGGGTTCGATTCACCTCTTCCACTATATCAGCAACCTTCGAGGTGGAAGCCGACACCTTTACAACAAGTTCGAGGCACACATCCATAACCTAATTGGAGGCTCCCGAATACAAGCAAGCTGTCAAACAATCAAAGACAAGCTTGTAAGAACCAAATCACAAGCTAGGGTTTCCAAAGAAACACTAGAGCAAGGGGCCATCAAGTGAATGATGGGGAAATGAAGATCTCTCTTGGTGAAGCTATAGATCAAGGCCTCCTCCTTCGATTCTCCAAAGATCAATGACTTTGGATGGTTGAGTGAAGATATCTTGAGGATTTGGTGGCTCAAATGGTGATGCTGTTCTTGAACTGGACAAGCATCTCTCAAGGTAGAAGAAGGGGCCTTTATATAGGGCCCCTATAATTAGAGCCGTTGGGAGCCACTTACTCCGGACAGTCCGGCAAAAACTAGTCAGACACTTCGGGTGATAACCATCGGACACTCCGGTCTGGCAGAGTTCTCGGCCAGAGTCTAGCCAGTGTCTGGGTGGTGTCCGGTGTGGCATTCTGACTGTCCGAGCAGGGCGACGAATCCTCAGGGCCGGACAGTCTGGTAGAAACTAGCCGGATAGTCCGGTGGAGCCAGACATTCCGACGCACATCAGCTGGACAGTCCGGCAGGACTTTGTCTCTGCTCAGAATTGATCCTGGGAAGCCCTTTTTACTTAGGTACAAATTACACTAATGTAGCTGATATAACCTGAAACATTTAACAACATATTAAACCTATCTAAGTGTTGTCAACAAACATCAAAACAATATGACGGGCATAAATGCCCTTTCAGTCACCACTGGTAGGAACCTCCTATACCTTCCATCTGATAGCCCATCCAGCCACCATACAACCCATTTCAGTTGTCAGTGTAGCTGCTGGACACATATTCTGAGATAGAGCTGTTGGGTCCGCAGCATAGAAAACAAAAAATTTCCTACGATGAGAACTATACGCCAAGATCTATCTACTAGATACAGATCAACGGTGGACATACATCCATGGAGAACTTACCCTCGAAGACAACGAGTTTTGTTAACGAGTAGGAACTCGTGGTTGATGTAGTCATACGCTTGCCGATCTCAAGATCGTGTGGAAGTCCGAGCGCCGCAAATCAGCAGCGCATCCGTCCTCGCACACACGTCCAAGCCACCGGACAACCTCCACCTCCTCGCTCTAGCGAATCAGCGGAAGTAGCTACTCCTTCCAGACGCAAGGCCACCGGGAACATGTATCTCGCTAATCCGAGACCATGGGGGAATATCTAGAGGGGGAGAGAGATCCTTCACGAGGAGGTGTGGTTTGTGAGAGGGGATAGGGGGGCTTTATATAGGAGGGAGGTAGACCCCTCCCCTCCCATAGCCGGCGCATGAGGGGGGGGCATCCTCCCCTCTATTCATGTGGTGAACCTCCACTCACATAAACATGGCCTCCACCCAAAATCCCACTCACATGTATTTAATTTCCACCAAATTAAATGCAACTCTTAATTGAATAAAACTCTTTTATTTATTTTATTCAGAATTTTGTTAATCACTTTAATTAAAAAACATTCACACAAAACCCCTTGCAACATTTCAATATCACATGCAGAACCACTTTCTGCAATTTCACCCGAAACAATTCCGGTTTCTATCGAAACAATTCCTGTTTCTATCGAAACATTTCCTGCGCTTTGCAAACCTTTTGTCTAGAACATATGTGCTCCTAAATGGTGTCCGGCAACCCTTAAGTGTGTCACCCTACGGTTCACGAATAATGCATACATGATTGAGACTCCTCTCAGATCAATAATCAGAAGCGGGACTTGGAGATCCATACCGACTCCTGCACATTCAACGATGACTTCTGTGATCGTGAGAACCTTTAACGCTAGTAATTTAATCCCTTTGTCTCATGATATAATAGATGTCCAAGATTCGATCATCAATATCCAAATACCTAGTTTGATCTCGTTACCGACATGCACTCTTTTCTTGTTCCCGTGATATAACATTCTAGTGATCACATCCCTTGCTTGCAAGCTATCTTAATGTGATATCACCGAGAGGGCCCAGAGTATATCTATCCGTCATCGGGATTGACAAATTCCACTCTTGATCCATGAGCCTCAACATAACACCTTCATAGCAATGAACCCACCTTTATAGTCACCCTGTTACGGTGTGACGTTTAATGTTATCAAGAAACTCTTCTGGTGTTAGCAATTAACATGATCTCATGGTCTAAGGACTAAGACTACTTCGTATGATGTTATAGAAATATAAACATAATGACTTGATCGTAATGCTATACTTCGGATGAATGTTCATCACATCATTTCACAAATGTCGTGACCTTGTTATTAACAACATCCAATGTCCATGATCAGGAAACCTTGATCATCTTGTTAATCAACAAGCTAGTCTATAAGAGAGGCATAACTAGGAACCCTTTTTTTTATTAAACACACATGTATTGATGTTTCCTATCAATACAATCATAGCATGCAAAATAAACATCTAACATATACAAGGAATACATAGTAACAACTTTATTATTGCCTCTTAGGGCATATTTCCTTCAGTCTCCCACTTGCACTAGAGACAATAATCTAGTTTACATAGTTATAAATCTAACACCCATGGAGTTCTGGTGTTAATCATGTTTTTCCCTAGGGAGAACTTTAGTCAAAGGATCTGCTACATTCAGGTCCGTGTGCACTATACAAATCTTTATATCTCCATCCTTGACATGCTCGTGGATGGAGTGAAACCGGCGTTTAATATGCTTGGAATTCTTGTGAGCTTTGGTTCCTTGGCGTTGGCTATGGCTCCATTGTTGTCACAATAGATCACCATTGGGTCCAACGCACTAGGAACCACACCTAGTTCCGTTATGAACCCCTTCATCCAAACTGCTTCCTGCGCCGCTTCTGAAGCAGCAACATATTCCGCCTTCGTCGTTGATCCAGCCACCACAGGTTGTTTGGAGCTCCTCCAACTAACTGCTGCTCCGTTCAAGAGAAATACGTATCCGGATTGAGACTTAGAGTCATCCGGATCATTGTCAAAGCTAGCATCGACATAACACTTAGCGACTAGCTCTTCTTCACCTCCGTATACAAGAAACATATCCTTAGTTCTTCTCAAGTACTTAAGGATATTCTTGACCGCTATCTAGTGTTCTGAACTTGGATCAGATTGGTACCTACTAGTCAAACTAATAGCATGTGCCACATCCGGTCTTGTACATAGCATGGCGTACATTATAGAGCCTATGGCTGAGGCATAGGGGATCTTATCCATTATCTCTCTTTCTTCCGCTGTAGCCGGACTTTGAGTCTTATGTCTTGCCTTGCAACATAGGTAAGAACCCCTTCTTACTTCTGTCCATATTAAACTTCTTTAATATCTTATCAAGGTATGTACTCTGCGATAGCCCAATTATGCGTCTTGATCTATCTCTATAGATTTTAATGCCTAATATATATGAAGTTTCACCAAGGTCCTTCATCGAAAATTTGCTGTTTAGATAACTTTTAACACTATTTAAAAGATCTATATCATTTCCAATCAATATTATGTCATCCACATATAATATTAGAAATGCCACATTGCTCCCACTCACTTTCTTGTAAATACAAGCCTCTCCATAAGTTTGGACAAATCCAAACTCTTTGATCACCTCATCAAAGCGGAGATTCCAACTCCGGGATGCTTGCTTCAGTCCATAGATGGATCGCTGAAGTTTGCATACCTTATCAGCATCCTTAGGATCGACAAAACCCTTAGGTTGTACCATATACAACTCTTCTTCAATATTACCATTGAGGAACGCAATTTTGACATCCATCTGCCATATTTCATAATAGAAATATGCAGCAATTGCTAACATAATCCTAACCGACTTAAGCATCGCTATGGGAGAGAATGTCTCATCATAGTCAACTCCTTGAATTTGTCGAAACCCCTTTGCAACAAGTTGAGCCTTATAGATGGTCACATTACCATCAGCACCAGTTTTTCTTTTGAAAATCCATTTATTCTCAACGGCCTTTTGATCGTGAGGTAAGTCTACCAAGGTCCAAACCTGGTTTTCGTACATGGATTCCATCTCGGATTTCATGGCTTCTAGCCATTTGTTGGAATTAGGGCTCATCATTGCTTCTTCATACGTTGTAGGGACATCTATTTCATCAATCATGAAATTCGTAATAGGATTGTCGTACAGTTCAGGAGCTGCACGTGTCCTGCTTGACCTGCGAGGTTCGGTAGTGTCCTCTTTCGGAGTTTCATGATCAATATCATTAGCTCTCTCTTCATTAGGTGAAGTCAACTCCGAAACAACTTCCGGTGTTGCGCTACTCACCATTTCATGAAGAGAAGGTTCAATAACCTCTTCGAGTTCTACCTTCTGATTACTCACACCTTTCGCGAGAAACTCCTTCTCCAGAAAGGGTCCATTTTTGGAAACAAAGACCTTGCCCTCGGATCTATGATAGAAGGTATACCCAATCGTTTCCTTAGGGTATCCTATGAAGACGCATTTTTCCGCTCTGGGTTCGAGTTTATCCGGTTGAAGTTTCTTCACATAAACATCGCATCCCCAAACTTTAAGAAATGACAGCTTAGGTTTGTTTCCAAACCATAATTCATACGGTGTCTTTTCAACGGATTTAGATGGTGCCCTATAAAAAGTGAATGCAGCGGTTTCCAGTGCATAACCCCAAAATGACAGTGGCAAGTTAGTCAGAGACATCATAGATTGAACCATATCCAATAAAGTATGATTACGATGTTCTGACACACCATTACGTTGTGGTGTTCCGGTAGGCGGGAGTTGTGAAACTATTCCACAGTATTTCATATGTGTGCTAAACTCGTAACTAAGATACTCTCCTCCATGGTCAGACCGCAGAAATTTGATCTTTCTGTTACGATGATTTCCAACTTCATTCTGAAATTCTTTGAACTTTTCAAAGGTTTCAGACTTATGTTTCATTAAATAGATATACCCGTATCTACTCAAATCATCCGTGAAAGTAACAAAATAATGATATCCACCTCGCGCCGACACACTCATTGGTCCACACACATCAGTATGTATGATTTCCAATAAATCTGTTGCCCGTTCCATTGAACCGGAAAACGGCGTTCTAGTCATCTTGCCCATAAGGCATGGCTCACATGTATCAAATGATTCAAAATCAAGTGATTCTAAAAGTCCATCAGAATGGAGTTTCTTCATGCGTTTAACGCCAATATGACCTAGACGGCAGTGCCACATATATGTAGATATATCATTATCAAGTTTAATCCTTTTAGCATCAACATTAGGAATATGCGTAATACTACTATCGAGATCCAACAGAAATAAACCATTCAACACAGGTACATGACCATAAAAGATATTATTCATATAAATCAAACAACCATTGTTTTCAGACTTAAACGAATAACCACTTTGCATCAAACACGATCCGGATACAATGTTCATGCTCAGTGCAGGCACCAAATAACAATTATTCAGGTATAAGTAATCCCGACGGCATATGGAGAGGCAACATTCTGACGGCAATCACATCAACTCTTGATCCATTGCCGACCCGCATCGTGACCTCATCCCTTGCTAGCTATCGCTTGTTCCACAGCCCCTGAACCGAGTTACATATATTAGCAACCGATCCCGTATCAAATACCCAGGTGCTACTACGAGTACTAGTCAAGTACACATCAATAACATGTATATCATATATACCTTTGTTTGCCTTGTCGTCCTTCTTGTCCACCAAATACTTGGGGCAGTTGCGCTTCCAATGGCCAGTCCCCTTGCAATAGTAGCACTCGGTATCAGACTTAGGACCAGCCCGAGGTTTCTTTTCAGGCGCGGCAACAGATTTGCCGCCCTTCTTTCCCTTCTGCTTGCCTTTCTTGTCCTTCTTGAAACCGGTGGTCTTATTGATCATCAACACTTGATGTTCTTTCCTAATCTCCACTTATGCAGTCTTAAGCATTGACAGAAGCTCGGGAAGAGACTTCTTCATGCCCTGCATATTATAGTTCATCACGAAGCTCTTGTATCTAGGTGGCAGATATTGGAGAACACGATGTATGCCTAAGTCAATGGGAATCGTTATTCCCAAGGACACAAGCTTATCGGCGTACCCAGACATTTTGAGTACGTGCTCACTAACGGAGCTGTTCTCCTCCATCATGCAGCTAAAGAACTTTTTAGAAGCATTATAACTCTTTATGGCAGCATGGGTATCGAAAATCATTTTCAATTCTCCCATGGTATCAAAGGCATTGCCATTTTCGAAACGCTTTCGAAGTTCTGGCTCTAGCCCATACAGTATGCCGCAATGAACTAAGTTGTGGTCCTCCTGACGAGTATATAGACGTTCTTTTCCTCGTCAGGGGCATCAGGAGCTGGTGGGGGGCCTAGCGGCGCCTCTAGCACATATTTCTTTTGTGCAGCAGTGAGGAGAATCCTCAAATTCAGAGCCTAGTTGGTGAAGTTGCTACCATTCGCAGTAAGCTTCTCTTTCTCCATGAACACATTGAAATTAAAAGCAGGTGGTGCCATCTACAACAGAGTATATTTAGACTAAGTTTATGATAGATTGAGTTCAACTAATCCAAATTACTAATGAACTCCCACTCAAAAACGACATCCCTCGTGTCCTTTTGGTGATTACATGAACCAAATCCACTACACCAAGTCCGATCATCACGTGAGTCGGTGTAGCTTCAAAGGCGAGCATCTGTATGGGCATCATATCAACTATATGACTCATGCTTAACCTTTCGGTCCATGTTTAGAGGCCATGTCTGTACATGCTAGGCTCGCCAAGTAAGAACCTTAGTATTTGCATGTGTAAAACTGTCTTACACCCGTTGTATGAAAGCGTAGAGTCGAAAACACCCGATCATCACGTGATGCCTCAAAACACGATCCACAAAACGGTGCATACTTAAGGAAGAACACATTTTATCTTGATATCTAAATGAGGGATCATCGTATAATGCTACCAAAAGCGCCAAACTAGCAATATAAGATGCTAACATCTAATGTGTGAAGTGAGATGATACGGTCCATGCATTTGATCTCTATCATTTGCATCGTGGTATGATCTCTATCATTCCTTTGTGTGTAAGGCCAAGGTCTATGGAACTTACACGTTAAGTGAGTTGTAAGAGTATCTATCATACATCTACTTACAACAATACCATATCAAGACACTAGCCCAGCAACGAGATAAACTAGACGCCTCTAATTTATCAATTGCAAGTTTTACGTGGCTTAGGGCTTTCGGAGATAGAACCGGTCTTACCTACGAACATGAACCACAACGAGGATAACCAAGTTATCAGCAACTCGTAGTAAATCAGATATTGACTATAGTAGGAGAGACAGACACCCGCTAGCCACTTATGCAAAACTAGTTGCATGTCAGTCGTGGAACCGGTCTCATATACGATGAAATGTAAGGTTGGTCCAGGCCGCTTCATCCCACTATGCCACCAATATCAAAAATACATAGAAGATGCAATAACATGATCATCATCGCCCACATATACACATATGTGTACTACCCGTGCAAAGCACCTATGCATAGATCAGGCTCTGATACCACTGTTGGGTCCGCAGCATAGAAAACAAAAAATTTCCTACGATGAGAACTATACGACAAGATCTATCTACTAGATATAGAGCAACGGGTGGACATACATCCATGGAGAACTTACCCTCGAAGACAATGAGTTTTGTTAACAAGTAGGAACTCGTGGTTGATGTAGTCGTACGCTTGCCGATCTCAAGATCGTGGGGAAGTCCGAGCGCCGCAAATCAGCAGCGCACTGTCCTCGCACACATGTCCAAGCCACCGGACAACCTCCACCTCCTCGCTCCAGCGAATCAGCGGAAGCAGCAACTCCTTCCAGACGCAAGGCCACCACGAACATGTATCTCGCTAATCCAAGACCATGGGGGAATATCTAGAGGGGGAGAGAGATCCTTCACGAAGAGGTGTGGTTTGTGAGAGGGGAGAGGGGGGCTTTATATAGGAGGGAGGGAGACCCCTCCCCTCCCATAGCCGGCGCATGAGGGGGGAACTCCTCCCCTCCATTCATGTGGTGAACCTCCACTCACATAAACATGGCCTCCACCCAAAATCCCACTCACATGTATTTAATTTCCACCAAATTAAATGCAACTCTCAATTTAATAAAACTCTTTTATTTATTTTATTCAGAATTTTGTTAATCACTTTAATAAATAAACATTCACATAAAACCCCTTGCAATATTTCAATATCACATGCAGAACCACTTTCTGCAATTTCACCCGAAACAATTCCGGTTTCTATCGAAACAATTCCTGTTTCTATCGAAACATTTCCTGCGCTTTGCAAACCTTTTGTCTGGAACATATGTGCTCCTAAATGGTGTCCGGCAACCCTTAAGTGTGTCACCCTATGGTTCGCGAATAATGCAGACATGATTGAGACTCCTCTCAGATCAATAATCAGAAGCGGGACCTGGAGTCCATACGGACTCCTGTTGTGGCGCCCCGCTAAAACCACTACTAGAAAATCGCGGTGTTTTTGTGCATTGCATCATCATGACCGCATGCTCATGTCATCATGCCACATTGCATTTGAGCATCGTCGTCATCATGCATGGTTTTTGCCTAAACTATTTTCAAAACGCCTAGTTTTGTTTTCTAAATATTTCCCGTCTTTATTCAAATTAAAACCCGGGTCTCCGGAATATTTTGGTTTGTCTAAATACGGTTTGCAAAAGCCCTGTTTTAAATAAATAAAATATTTATTTTATTATTAGGGGGCAGCCAAACCGGGCCGATCCGACCCAGCCGGCCACCCCCAAAATTACCCAAAACCAGCCTGTCTAATCCCTAATCTACCCAATCCTATCCTACCCAGCCTCCCTCCACCTCACCCTGACCAATCCCCTCCCTCCACCTCACCGAACCCCCTCCACCTCATCTCTCTTCCCTCACACAGACACCACACCTACCCCAACCCACCCCACCTGGTCTCCACCTGCCCAATTCCTAATCCCACAAACCACCACGCTACCAACCGCCCACCCCATGGACGAGCCGCACCGACACGCCCCCGCGAGCCGGCCCCACCCCGCAACCTCCCTCCCCACCTGACTCGCTCCTCCTGTGCCCCGCGCCCACCTTCCCGTAATCCTCTCCTCTACCGCGTCTTCCTCCTCCCTCCTCGTTCCCCACCACCGACCGGCCCGTCCTCGCCCATCTCCTCCGCAAGCTGCCGGCCGTATCTCGGCCTTCCCCGGCCGCCGCCACCTCTCCCCCCGCCAGGCCACCTCACCTCTCGCTGCCGCTCGCAGGCCCCGTCGCCCTTCCTCCGGCCTTCCTCGGCCCGGCCGTCTGCCGCCGTCCCCTCTCCCCTGCGTCCGCCGCCTCCATCGGCCTCGTCCCTGATAGCGCCGCCAGCGAGCTCCTCCGCCCTCCCCGACGCGCTCTGTCCTCCTCGCAGGCGCCCTCTGCCGCCATGCGGTCCTGTCCTCTCCGGCACCCGCAGTCCCCCAGAGACCGCTCTGCACGTTCCCTGCCACCGTGGCCGCCACCGCCCCCGAGACCCTCTGCAGTGCCGTCGACGTCGCTCTGTTTGCTTCTCTGAGTTGCGGCTACGCTTCCACTCGCCCCTGCGACTTCTGCACCGACGACGGTCGTGCGTCCCTTGCCGTCCCCGTGCGGCTCCACCCTGCTGCCTCCGCCTCCCGGCCCATCTCCAGCAACGGCCTGCCGTGCGCTCGTCTTGCCCCTGCCGTTTGTAGTCCCGTTCCTACCCGAAGGTTGGAGACGTTGTGCTACTCGTGGGTTTGGGAAGAGGAAGTGGCTGTTTGGTGTTGCAATTGAAGAGATGTGTGAAGAGGGCTAAGATGGTGACGTGGATAAGTGTGAAGATGGTACTGCCGAAGCCCCCCAAGTTCACCGGGAATCGACAAGTTTGTCCACCGCCACTCAAGACCGACAACATAAGAAGGAACCCGAAGATCTTCGTACACGGAACCTCAAGATCTCCTTTGCGGATGGAACCACAAGATCATCTACATGAGTCTGACGATCGAGACCCCGAAAGACTACGCAAGACCATCGATGCCACACCCGAGTCCGGCACCGACACCCGAGAACCTCAACAAATGACGCCAAGATCTACATCACGGATCCACCGGGCGAGACCTCGAAGGCCTTCGATGCGTGAAGATGTATCCTCGGAATTCCGAGGAGATCGGCAAGAACGCCTACACGGACGCCAAGACCTAGATCCGAAGACCGCCAAGATCGCCACCGGAATGCCAAGTTCTTCATCCCGAACGCCAAGTCCGGCCGATACGAGGAACCGACAAGATCTTCATGACGACAAGATCGACACCGACCAGGGCGAATCCGATGCGCCCCTGACGTCAAACCAAGGCCTTCTTCCCGGAACGCCAAGCTCTCCTGCTATTTTCCGAGAACGATCCCGTTTCTCGATCCCCGTCGAACCCTGAGACCGGACCCCGAACCCCCGGAACCCAAGATCTTTCGAACCCAGATGTGTGACCCTAAGCCCCTATTTTTATAATATGACATTATCAACTGTCGCATATTAAATTGTTCATGCTTGCATACATATTTGTGGGTATGGGGGCATTATGCCGATTCACCTCATAATTAAATATGGAGTCAATATGCGGGATACTTTTGTCTTATTCTGGACTCCATTTAAATTTGTGTAGCGAATCGATGTCATGTTTTGCCTTGTTACGACAACATTTAAATTGCGGGGTTTCTAAATAACTTGAACCTATTCATTAATCATCGGGGCCCCGGTTCCGCTTAATACTGCCTAATTGCACCGCATCTGCATCATATCATAAAGCATGCCGGATCTTCTGCCGTAGTATTAAATATTGCATCCGGTGTTTCTTCTAGTGTTTGCTTCTTCGTGGATTAGGCCGATGAGTTGATGCGAGTATCGACAAGTTCTCCGGATAAGAACCTTCGGCAGTGTTTCCCAGGCGAGCATCTCTCCCCCTTCTACCTA
This sequence comes from Avena eriantha, assembly GCA_910589775.1. Classification (NCBI taxonomy): domain Eukaryota; kingdom Viridiplantae; phylum Streptophyta; class Magnoliopsida; order Poales; family Poaceae; genus Avena; species Avena eriantha. The sequence continues at coordinate 516,510,027 of OU342745.1, read as the reverse complement.
TTTTGCATTTTTAGTCTTTATTCTCCCTGTTGATCTATTGCTATCCGTGTCGCGATGCTTTAGTTTCCGTGCACCATTTATACTCCTTGCAGCCTCTATATTGCCATGGACACATCCTATTGCATGTTGTTTGATAGATAGTCGGCCTTGAGAGTCGTAGTTGCTTGCTTCTGTGTTGTTTTGCGTCGTTGTCGTTCCACCGTTGACGGCAAGTTGGCACATGATAAATGGTGGAGATGATCATGACTTTAATTACAACTATTAAAAGGCTAGATATAACTAATGCAGAGGCATCGGTGGGCAATAGATGTTATTTGGTTCTTCCACGCTCACTTGTGTCCCGTAGGACCCCGAGTACTTGATACCTGTTCCTTGATTTTTCGCACTATCCACATCCGGGAGGCCGTGGACCCCCCTGAGCCAGAGCTTGATTCATTTCTATTTCTTGGGGCCACAAACTAGTTTGGGGTTTTATTACTATCCTGTACTTATGCCATGCTTTACTGTTTTATTTACGATTGTGCGTGGAGCACCTGTACTGTTTTGGATCGTGACACGTTTTCGCTGTATCGACAAGCCCAGTCACACTTTCGGGTTCCCAGTCGTTTACCGCCGTCCACACAAACCCTGGGTCCATTCCGGAGCCGGCCAACTTCGTTGTGGGTAGCTTAGTGGGGTGGCCCCTTGAAATATTTCTGAATCATGTGATCGCTTTGTCGTGAATGCCTCGTTGGGTTTTGATTTGGTTTTTTCCGAGGTTGATCGAGTGTGTGTTGCTATTTGTGCACCCCTGCAGGGTAAATCTTTCTAAAAGCCGTGTCCGCGGTTATGGACGACTTGGAGCACAGTATCTCGATCATAGACAAGCATAACTAAAGTAGTGCTATAAATTTGACTTAATATATCTGACTAGTAATCAACTTCACTATAACGGAATGGATATTAAAAATGCCAACAACTGGTGAATCTGTGGTGATCTATGTCATACTATACCTGCCTAGTAAGTATTGCAACTCCAATGGAATGTGATAAAAGTGCCAACAATTGCTGGGTTTTGGGATTCCTCAGGACAATTATATCTGACTAGTAAATGTTCCAACTACAACGGAATGCTACCTAAAACTGCCCACTACTTATGCGATCAGGATGACTCATGCTATCTATATCTGATTAGTAATTGCTGCAACTATAATGGAATGAGTAAAACTGCCAACTGTGTGAGTTCCTCGGTTTGACTTCCTCGTTTGGTCTCGAGGGGGAATACCAGGATGGGTTTGTTTGCTGTTAGCTTCAGGTTGGGTCCGAATAGGTCTTTCTTATCCCTCTCTGACAACCGCCAGTTGTATCGAGTCTCTATAGGTTCTTTAGTGCCGTTGCGCTGCCGCTTCAGCCCACCATACCAATGTAGGCGAGAGCCGCCGAATTCTAGCCTCGCCATGTACTGGCCTCAGTACTGACGCTCCTCTTTTTCCTTTGCCCTTTGTCGGCACCCCTTTTGTTTTAGCAGGTTTGAGATCGACATTGTTAGCAGGGTTACCCTTCCGGCTTGGCCTGGGCAGGGTTATGGACGCCATTGGTTATTCTTCAGGGCTCTTAGCCCAATTTGCATCTTGTCCGTACTCGGACGCTGTATGGTTTTCCAGGTGATTTGGATCTTTGTATTGTATATCTGTATTCTTGACTCTTGGAGTCGTGTTGTATATATATATATCTGTTCTGTGGGTCCCATCGAGGACTGTTGTGTAATGGTATTACTTTGTTTTCCACCCGCATGAAAGTGCCTGGTGGGCGTCCTTGAATCGTTTCTATGCGGGTTTGGCGGAAAGGGCTAAAACTTGCATAGGGCCGATTTGAGGGTGTTACAGAGTGGTATCAGAGCTCAGCAGTTGCGATACCCCACAAGTCCAGCCTGTAGGATAACCTAGCTAACGGCCGAAGTAGAGTGTCAAAACTATTTTTGCAAAAATCGGTTGGATAGATCTGATTAGGTCTGATTTTACTTCTTACCCCTCTGCTGTTCTCCCCTTACCTCTGCGTGTTTTGAATCTCCTCTCTTATCTTTTCTTCGAGTCCAGGAATTCTTGTGGTTGGGTTTCCGTCGTACCTTCAGGGTTTCACTTCCTCCTTTGATAACGGTGCTTCTACATCCGGTCTTCGTGTTATCTGAGGAATCCTTCATCTGTTGGACTCCTCTCTGATCCTTGTTATGCCTTCCGGTGTTTTCCGACGCGACGACATCATCTACGCCAGATCCGATGCAGATTCTGCATCACTCCTTTGTTCCGAACCTTGTTTGACGAGATCTTCAGTCTAATTCCGAGGGTTGGTTGCATGATTCTCCGATTCGTGTGCAGAGTAATGGTTTGGGTGCGCGATGGACTGATCACCATCTGACTACTCTTATCATTCGCTTTCGTATATCGAATCGGTGGATCCAGCAATGTTACTCCATCCACAGAAGCTAGAGGTGCCTTTATTTGTTGATACCTCTACCTTCGCCCCTTTGTTCCCAGAGTGTTCTCTCGACAATCACGGACAATGACCTCTTGTTAGTGGTGTCGCGAGGATCTACACGAAGCGAGAAGATTCAGGTCATCGGCCTTCTTCCGGTACCATGAGGCGGATCTCGAGGGCGCCCTAGTTAGTGGTGTCGAATTGTGGTAGCCCGCTAAAACCACTACTAGAAAATCACGGTGTTTTTGTGCATTGCATCATCATGACCGCATGCTCATGTCATCATGCCACATTGCATTTGAGCATCGTCGTCATCATGCATGGTTTTTGCCTAAACTATTTTCTTGTTTTCCAAATATTTCCCGTCTTTATTCAAATTAAAACCCGGGTCTCCGGAATATTTTGGTTTGTCTAAATACGTTTTGCAAAAGCCCCGTTTTAAATAAATAAAATATTTATTTTATTTTTAGGGGGCAGCCAAACCGGGCCGATCCGACCCAGCCGGCCACCCCCAAACTTATCCAAAACCAGCCTGTCTAATCCCTAATCTACCCAATCCTATCCTACCAGCCTCCCTCCACCTCACCCTGACCAATCCCCTCCCTCCACCTCACCGAACCCCCTCCACCTCATCTCTCTTCCCTCACACAGCCACCACATCTGCCCCAACCCCACCCCACCTGGTCTCCACCTGCCCAATTCCCAATCCCACACCCCACCACGCCACCAACCGCCCACCCCATGGACGAGCCGCACCAACACGCCCCCGCGAGCCGGCCCCACCCCGCAGCCTCCCTCCCCACCTGACCCGCTCCTCCCGTTCCCCGCGCTTACCTTCCTGTAATCCTCTCCTCTACCGCGTCTTCCTCCTCCCTCCTCGTTCCCCACCACCGACCGACCCGTCCTCGCCCATCTCCTCCGCAAGCTACTAGCCGTATCTCGGCCTTCCCCGGCCGCCGCCACCTCTCCCCCCGCCAGGCCACCTCACCTCCCGCTGCCGCTCCCAGGCCCCCGTCGCCCCTTCCTCTGGCCTTCCTCGTCCCGGCCGTCTGCCGCCATCCCCTCTCCCCTGCGTCCGCCGCCTCCGTTGGCCTCGTCCTCGACACTGCCGCCAGCGAGCTCCTCCGCCCTCCCCGACGTGCTCTGTCCTCCTCGCAGGCGCCCTCTGCCGCCGCGCGGTCCTGTCCTCTCCGGCACCCGTGGTCCCCCCAAGACCGCCTCCGCACGTTTCCTGCCACCGTGGCCGCCGCCGCCGCCGCCCCCGAGACCCTCTGCAGCGCCGTCGACGTCGCTCCTGTTCGCTTCTCCGAGCCGTGGCTACGCTGCCACTCGCCCCTGCGACTTCTGCACCGACGACGGTCGTGCGTCCCTCGCCGTCCCCGTGCGGCTCCGCCCTGCTGCCTCCGCCTCCCGGCCCATCGCCAGCGCCAGCCTGCCCTGCACTCGTGTTGCCCCTGCCGTTTGTGGTCTCATTCCTGCCCGAAGGTTGGAGACGTTGTGCTACTCGTGGGTTTGGGAAGATGAAGTGGTTGTTTGGTGTTGCAATAGAGGAGATGTGTGAAGAGGGCTAAGATGGTGACATGGATAAGTGTGAAGATGGTATGGCCGAAGCCCCCCAAGATCGCCGGGAACCGACAAGTTCGTCCACCGCCCTTCAAGACTGACAACATAAGAAGGAACCCAAAGATCTTCGTACACGGAACCTCAAGATCTCCTTTGCGGATGGAACCACAAGATCGTCTACATGAGTCTGACGACCGAGACCCTGAAAGACTACGCAAGACCATCGACGCCACACCCGAGTCCGGCACCGACACCCGAGAACCTCAACAAATGACGCCAAGATCTACATCACGGATCCGCCGGGCGAGACCTCGAAGGCCTTCGACGCGTGAAGATGTATCCTCGGAATTCCGAGGAGATCGGCAAGAACGCCTACACGGACGCCAAGACCCGGATCCGAAGACCGCCAAGATCGCCATCGGAACGCCAAGTTCTTCATCCCGAACGCCAAGTCCGACCGATACGAGGAACCGACAAGATCTTCATGACGACAAGATCGACACCGACCAGGGCGAATCCGATGCGCCCCTGACGTCAAACCAAGGCCTTCTTCCCGGAACGCCAAGCTCTCCTGCTGTTTTCCAAGAACGATCCCGTTTCTCGATCCCCGTCGAACCCTGAGACCGGACCCCGAACCCCCGGAACCCAAGATCTTCCGAACCCAGATGTGTGACCCTAAGCCCCTATTTTTATAATATGACATTATCAACTGTCGCATATTAAATTGTTCATGCTTGCATACATATTTGTGGGTATGGGGGCATTATGCTGATTCACCTCATAATTAAATATGGAGTCAATATGCGGGATACTTTTGTGTTATTCCGGACTCCATTTAAATTTGTGTAGCGAATCGATGCCATGTTTTGCCCTGTTAAGACAACATTTAAATTGCGGGGTTTCTAAATAACTTGAACCTATTCATTAATCGTCGGGGCCCTGGTTCCGCTTAATACTGCCTAATTGCACCGCATCTGCATCATATCATAAAGCATGCTGGATCTTATGCCGTAGTATTAATTATTGCATCCGGTGTTTCTTCTAGTGTTTGCTTCTTCGCGGTTTAGGTCGATGAGTTGATGTGAGTATCGACAAGTTCTCCGGATATGAACCTTCGGCAGTGTTTCCCAGGCGAGCATCTCCCCCCTTCTACCTATTTTGCATTTTTAGTCTTTATTTCTCCCTGTTGATCTATGTCTATCCGTGTCGCGATGCTTTAGTTTCCGTGCACCATTTATAGTCCTTGTAGCCTCTATATTGCCATGGACACATCCTATTGCCTGTTGTTTGATAGATAGTCGGCCTTGCGAGTCGTAGTTGCTTGCTTCTGTGTTGTTTTGCGTCGTTGTCGTTCCACCGTTGACGGCAAGTTGGCACATGATAAATGGTGGAGATGATCATGACTTTAATTACAACTATTAAAAGGCTAGATATAACTAATGCAGAGGCATCGGTGGGCAATAGATGTTATTTGGTTCTTCCACGCTCACTTGTGTCCCGTAGGACCCTGAGTACTTGACACCTGTTCCTTGATTTTTCGCACTATCCACATCCGGGAGGCCGTGGACCCCCCCTGAGCCAGAGCTTGATTCATTTCTACTTCTTGGGGCCACAAACTAGTTTGGGGTTTTATACTATCCTATACTTATGCCATGCTTTACTGTTTTATTTACGATTGTGCGTGGAGCACCTGTACTGTTTTGGATCGTGACACGTTTTCGCTGTATCGACAAGCCCAGTCACACTTTCGGGTTCCCAGTCGTTTACCGCCGTCTACACAAACCCTGGGTCCGTTCCGGAGCCGGCCAACTTCGTTGCGGGTAGCTTAGTGGGGTGGCCCCCTGAAATATTTCTGAATCCTGTGATCGCTTTGTCGTGAATGCCTCGTTGGGTTTTGATTTGGTTTTTTCCGAGGTTGATCGAGTGTGTGTTGCTATTTGTGCACCCCTGCAGGGTAAATATTTCTGAAAGCCATGTCCGCGGTTATGGACGACTTGGAGCACAGTATCTCGATCATAGACAAGCATAACTAAAGTAGTGCTATAAATTTGACTTAATATATCTGACTAGTAATCAGCTTCACTATAACGGAATGGATATTAAAAATGCCAACAACTTGTGAATCTGTGGTTATCTATGTCATACTATACCTGCCTAGTAAGTATTGCAACTCCAATAGAATGTGATAAAAGTGCCAACAATTGCTGGGTTTTGGGATTCCTCAGGACAATTATATCTGACTAGTAAATGTTCCAACTACAACGGAATGCTACATAAAACTGCCCACTACTTATGCGATCAGGATGACTCATGCTATCTATATCTGATTAGTAATTGCTGCAACTATAACGGAATGAGTAAAACTGCCAACTGTGTGAGTTCCTCGGTTTGACTTCCTCGTTTGGTCTCGAGGGGGAAGACCAGGATGGGTTTGTTTGGTGTTAGCTTCAGGTTGGGTCTGAATAGGTCTTTCTTATCCCTCTCTGACAACCGCCAGTTGTATCGAGTCTCTATAGGTTGTTTAGTGCCGCTGCGCTGCCGCTTCAGCCCACGATACCTATGTAGGCAAGAGCCACCGAATTCTAGACTCGCCATGTACTGGCCTCAGTACTGACGCTCCTCTTTTTCCTTTGCCCTTTGTCGGGACCCCTTTTGTTTTAGCAGGTTTGAGATCGACGTCGTTAGCAGGGTTACCCTTCCGGCTTAGCCTGGGCAGGGTTATGGACGCCATTGGTTATTCTTCAGGGCTCTTAGCCCAATTTGCATCTTGTCCGTACTCGGACGCTGTATCGTTTTCCAGGTGATTTGGATCTTTGTATTGTATATCTGTATTCTTGACTCTTGGAGTCGTGTTGTATATATATATCTGTTCTGTGGGTCCCATCGAGGACTGTTGTGTAATGGTATTACTTCGTTTTCCACCTTCACGAAAGTGCCTGGTGGGCGTCCTTGAATCGTTTCTATGCGGGTTTGGCGGAAAGGGCTAAAACTTGCATAGGGCCGATTTGAGGGTGTTACACCTGCACATTCAACGATGACTTCTGTGATCATGAGAACCTTTAACGCTAGTAATTTAATCCCTTTGTCTCATGATATAATACATGTCCAAGATTCGATCATCGGTATCCAAATACCTAGTTTGATCTCGTTACCGACATGCACTCTTTTCTCGTTCCCGTGATATAACATTCTAGTGATCACATCACTTGCTTGCAAGCTATCTTAATGTGATATCACCGAGAGGGCCCAGACTATATCTATCCATCATGGGGATTGACAAATTCCACTCTTGATCCATGAGCCTCAACATAACACCTTCATAGCACTGAACCCACCTTTATAGTCACCCTATTACGGTGTGACGTTTGATGTTATCAAGATACTCTTCTGGTGTTAGCAATTAACATGATCTCATGGTCTAAGGACTAAGAATACTTCGTATGATGTTATAGCAATATAAACATAATGACTTGATTGTAATGCTATACTACGAATGAATGTTCATCACATCATTTCACAAATGTTGTGACCTTGTTATTAACAACATCCAATGTCCATGATCAGGAAACCTTGATCATCTTGTTAATCAACAAGCTAGTCTATAAGAGAGGCATAACTAGGAACCCTTTTTGTTTATTAAACACACATGTATTGACGTTTCCTATCAATACAATTATAGCATGCAAAATAAACATCTATCATATACAAGGAATACATAGTAAAAAGTTTATTATTGCCTCTCAGGGCATATTTCCTTCAAGAGCAACATTATTCACCAAATCATTACCCAATCGAACCAATTTTGAACCAACATAGTACTAAAGATCATCTAGGAGTACAATAATAAGATTTTCAAATAAAAGCACTAATAGAAGTAACTGAAATCAAGCACTTGAAAGAAAATGTATGTATTAAAGAAAGAGTGTACCTTTGAAAGTGCAACGAACATTTCCTAGAGGAGGGTGAATAGGATTTTAAAATTATTACGGTTTAGGCTCTACTAAATACGGAATAAAACTAACATTTAATTTATAGAGCACAAAACCTAACCACTAGGTTCAACTAAGTGCACCAACAACCTATGCTAAGCAAGACAAGCAACAAGGTGATATCAAGATATAAAACTTCAAGCACGATGGCTATCACAAAGTAAATTGCATAGGTAAAGGGGTTCGGTTAAGATATAACTGATGGACACGGAGACGATGATTTTATCCTGAAGTTCGCTTCCAAAGAAGATACATCTCCGTTGGAGGGGTGCGATGGAGCAATGCTCTCCGAACGCCACAAATGGCTCACCTTGATATGTGGTGGCTCGATGCTCACCCAATGCCACGCAAGGCCTCACCCCAAGATGCGAAGGCACGCAACTCACTGATGCCACAAAAGGCTCACCCTATTCTCCCGAGTGCGCACCACAAAAGGCGGGCACTCGCTCCACTATGGGACACTTAAGGGAGGTCACCGAACCCGTACAAGGTTGGGGAAATCTCCACGACTCAATTGGAGGCTCCCAACAACAAAGCCACAAAAGGCTACAAAGCCACAAAAGGCTACAAAGCCACAAAAGGCCACATGCTTGAGGTCACTCCACAATGGAGGCCTCAAGAAGTCAACACACCAACGACACAACCGTCTAGGGTTCCAAGAACCCAAGAGAAACAAGCCCACAAGCTTGTACTCGCCGAACCTCCGAGGAGAACTCAAACCTATGCACTAAATGCAAGAGGAAAGTCCTTCACTCTCAAATTCCACCAAAGCTACAAAAGCTATTGGGGGAATAAAGGAGGAAGAACACAAGAGGAGAATACAAAACTCTCCAAGATCTAGATCCCAAGAATTCCTTCACAAAGAAGGGATTTGGCTTGGTAGGGTTGTAGATCTAGATCTCCTCTCACAAATCCCTCAAAAAGATGCAAGAATCATAGGAGGGGGAAAGGGAGAGGACAAGCTCTCTAAGGTCAACAATAGGAGAGAGAGAGAAGAACAGACCAAAAGAACTAGTCCCACGAAGGGGAAGAGGATCCCCTTTCAAAGGGCTCCCAGATCTGCCTGTTATGTTTAGATTCGTGCACGACCGGTAATACTGCTGGGTGGGCGGTACTACCGCCAACACCCTTTCAACGGTCAGAAAACAGTGAGATGAAAGACAAAAATGAGCCTGGCCGGCACTACCGCCGGTTCACCGGTACTACTGCTTGGGACAGTACTATCGCCCCAAATTCTAACCAAATTTCCAACAAAATAGCACTCAAAAATAGAGAGGTTACTAAACTAAAATTAGGATGAGCAGAATAACCCAAAATTCTAACCAAATTTCCGACCAAATTTCTGACAAAATAGTACTCAAAACTACCGACGACAATTCTGCCCGAGCGGTACTTCCGGCGCCTGGCTGGTACTTTCGCCCATGGATGGTGCTACCGCCTTTACTTGTGATCATAGTTCCGGCAAATAGAATTCACAAAACAGAGAGGTAACTGAACTGCAACTAGGATGAGCGGAAGTGGCTCCGGAACTTCCGCCGGTAATACTGACGGCAAGAATGCCCTAGCGGTACTACCGGTTGCTCGCCGGAACTACAAATTAGGAAAAACTTTAGAACTAAAACTGTCATAACTTTCGCATCCGAACTCCACATGAGATGAAACCAATTTTGCTAGAAATATTGGGTATCACCAAGGGAGAAAATACCATGAATATATATGTGAGATATCTCCCAAGGTATTGAGCTAGAAGACTCGCAAGATCAAAAACGCAATAAGATATGCAAGGGAAATCCGTTTTTGATGACCTAGAGCTTGTTATGATGAAAACCACAAGCTCTAGATCCTCACATGGACAAGAACCAAACAACAACCAAGAAATATGATGATATGTATGCAAAGGTTTGAGCTCTCTCCGAAAGATGTGATTGACTCACTCAGTCGAGGGCCCCTCTTGATAGTACGACTATCTATCCTAAACCCGGTCTCCCAACTAACAACACGAGACCAGCAAAAGAGAAACCATATCAAGACCATACCTTTGTCTTGACCATTCCACTTGAGCTTGATGTAGACTGTCTTGTCCTTCTCAAGATGGAACTCCGTTCTTGATTGCTCTTTGCTCGCTCTTTCTTGATGAAGACTTGCAAATTGCTCCCCATACTCCATGGGGAAACCTCTTCTTTGAACTTGTCTCATCACTCCATGAAGCTTCAAGCATGGGATCTTCTTGAGATGGTGCATCTTAAGCTTGCACTTCATTTCTTGATGACGTCTTGAAGATAGCCATGAGGAACTCCATCTTATTCTTCAAGACACTCTTGATCTTCTTCTTCTTCTTCTACATCTCTTCATATTTCATCCTTGATAGTAACACATGGCCCAAGAGATGCCAATGGACAAATACTACAAAGGAAACTCAATTTACACATTAGTCCATAGAGATTGTCATTAATTACCAAAATCACGCATGGGGGCATACATGCCCTTTCAACCTTCATCTTTGCCAGAACCATAAGTGAAAAATGAAAGAAAGAATGGATGAAGGTCATCCTATTGTACCTGGAAATAAATTGAGTTAATTCAAAATTAGCAACCGAGGAAAAATAACCAAAGAAGAATTACAGCATACAACACTCACCAACTTCTAACACTATAATGGCATATGTTTTTTCAAGTAGGTCTATCGTGATAGATAGAGCTATTGGTAGTTGTCCTTCTGCTTGCCGACATTCTTTATGATTGTGTGGCATGTAGTAGCCGATGCCTCCTCCAATTTCCATCACCTCAATCATAATATATTGTACTGCGATGAAACTTCGGGAAAGCGTGTCCACATCATAGTTGTGGAATTCTTCCTCTACACCCTCTATCAGTTCCTTCATAGTTCCTGGTGCTCTATTATTAGTGAGGGATTCAAGTGACCTAAAGAAGCAAAGGTCCAATACATTCATGTCCATACTGTTTGGTAGTTGATTCATCAATTGAATGTCTAGGTCAGTCGCGGACACAACCTGTCAAAAAGAAGTATCACTAGGGAGTAGATGAGGTTTTGCGTTATCTTGTTGTATCAAGATTGTTCTTCCTATATCCTCGTCGGGCCACTGGTCTTGGATTGCTGGAACTACTTTCTCGCAAATGAACTCCCTCGTGACATTATGTGTTACTTTCAATGGTTTCAATTCAATTGTTCCTCTAGGTTTGTGTCAACTTTTTTTAGCTGACATCTCTTAGATAAATGCCTAGGTGCCAATCTTTCCACTAAATGTGACCACTCCTCCTTCACCGTACCTAGGCTTGGCCATAACTGTCAAGAACATCACTTTCTCAATGTTGTTCTTATTATGCACTGTGCGCAATAGTACAGTTTCGTCGGGGAGTAGGTAGTAGTTGTTATTCACCTTAGTCATGTAGAACCACTTTTCATCTATGTGGACGACATTGTCCATTAGCTTGAACATAGGCCAAGGACTTGTCAACCAGCCCTTGTCGAGCATTGAGACACAGAACTGCAGTCTCTTAACCTTGTTTGCTAGTGTCATATAAGGTTTCAAGCGGCTATTGTGGCATCTCAGAAAACCCAACATAAACATCGGTGTAAGGTTGACCAGCTCACACCCAATGATCTTGCTAAACCTCTAATGGTCCTCCTTTTGTTCAGTTGTACTATTGCTACACTCGGCAGATCCAGGTCTTTCTTTTTTCTCCCAACATTACCCTTCTTCTTATTTGAAACATCAACTACTTCATTACATGCAATATGGCCCAAGGATTTTAACCATATTCTTTCAATTGTACGGATACTTGTATTCAACATAACTACAATGAGCTCCTTGTCATGCACTTGAATTGAACCATCTCTTCAAGAAGCTCTATCAAATTGAGACCCGCTTATTGAGGAAGCTCATTCAAACCAATAGCCGCTTCTTGAGGAAGCTCTATCAAACCAAGAGCTACTTCTTGAGGTAGCTCTATCAAATTGAGACTCGCTTGTTCAGGAATCCAAATCAAGACCCGCTTCTTCAGGAAGCTCATTCAAATCGAGGCCCACTTCTTCAGGACGATGAATCCGAGGGAACTCATCCTTGTAGGTGTTACGTAGGTATGTGCACATTCCTATAAAACAACGAGATTGTTTCAAGAACAAAAATTACATGGTTTCTTTCAAGAACAAGAATGACATGGTTTCTTTCGAGCATAGTAGATTACCATGTACCAAAGGTTCAGAGAATATGTCTTTTTGACACATCCTTGTATATTTCCACATATGATGTGCTTTATAGGGTAGTTTCTTCCTCTTTTTAGACAACTTCCATAGATTGTCCCCAGCAATTTGTTTCTTCCTATACCTATGGAAAGAGAAAATTAAATTTACTTTCATTGTGAATCTGTTCTTGTAGATTAGGGCCAATTGAAACTAACACATTAGATAACACTAGTTCCTAATCAAATTTCATCGTTCTCTTTTGTTATCTTGTACACACAGAGGAGCAACAACCGGAGAAGCAGGTTTCAGGTGCATTTTCTAATATCTCACAAGAACAACTGCATAATACAAACACAACAAGAAAATATAGCAGTACATGTCAACCAGACATCAACATAGGTACCTTTTGGTCCATATGAACCTGATAGTGACATACTCATGCAAGTGATGCAATCTGGAGTTCTTTGTTGAGATAACTCACCGTATCCACTTCAACATACCAACATCTTAGAGTATCTTACTTTGTCTTCTGTCAAATCGGCTCCCTATATACATGCAGGTGATGCAATTTGGATTTAGTAAAATACTCATGAGAAAGGCACAACCTGACATGCTTCATACGCTTGAAGTTTTATTTAGACATTTTATAAGTTCATTTGGTGTATGATATGATAAGCACAAACAATGCTCATTCAGATTCCCAGACTAGAGTAAGTAACAACTAAGAATACTCATTCGAATGGTCCGGCTTCAGAACCATTTAGTTCTGCTTATCTAAAAAATATGCTCATGCATCTAGAGAGTTTGAGATGCTTAGGTCAAATGCTTAAATACTATTTACTGTGCTATAAATGTCCATCAGGTATTGAACCAGATTACTTATTCTACACAAATATAAACCAGTGGTACAGGAAACCTGTGACAAAGATATGCATAAGATACCTAGATATGGCAGAAGATACCTGGTAGTTAACCAATTGAAAATGTGATTCAACAGTATGGACACAATCTAACATCAATTGTTTAGAAATATTATAGGGAAACTCAGACTAAAAGATGCATTGGCCCTATCAAAAAGAGCACCAGCACCAAGCTTTTCTTTCCACCGAATTCTGAGCCGTAATTTGTCAGTTAACTGCTATAGTTAAAACTTTAACATGGTTAATGTGTAAAATGCAGCTTTGTGATTTCAATGCAAGGAATAAGAGAAAATCACGTCCTATCCACCCGCCAACATCTAAATCTAGAACTAATGCTGCAATATATTGGCCCTCTACCTCACAATACACTCCACCTGCAAGGTCTCGTCCATTCCCCCTCAGTATCATCCTTTAAATTCGAAGAATGATAACACGTAAGGTAAATATTCCTCTGCAAAGCTAGTTAATTCAAAAAAAGAACAACCTTAGAAGCTACATAAGTTCAGAACATGTTACCATGCTCCCAAAACAACCAAATATTGATAACTATCACATATATAGTAATCAGTTCATTGTGGAACCTACTGCAGAGATTAGATCCCAGGTGGACCCACACATGCGAAAAAAGTTAGAAGATGCGTCTTTAGAGATTTACTCTGTAAACATTTTTCCGAGTTGCAAATGCATGCGTAAATTAAAATTTGGGATTTGCCTTGTGCCCACAGCAAGCCGGAGCGGTGGTCGACGGCGTCAGCTCGTGCAAGATGCGTCTTTTGCTCCGGTAGTAGCAGCTCCCCGTCGACACTCGATGCGCACGACCTCAGCAGCCCGGTACAATGACGGGGGCGACGACGACGGTGCATACAGCCTCAATAGATTCGTCTTCGGTGCGGACGGGGGCGCCACCACCACTTCATATCCGGCCGCCAGAGGAGGGGAATATCTCATATTGAACTCGAGGAGGAAGAAGACGACGCGGGGGAGGAAGATGGAGGCGGTGATGACATGCGGGGAAGGTAGAAGCGGCAGCCGGGCGCGGGGGAGTCAAGGCGGCATCGGCGGTGGATGGGAGGGGTGGGTGCGTGGGATGTGAATTAAGGCGGTAGCGACGTGGAGCAAGGCGACATGCGGCATGTGGCGTTGGGTGGCGTTGAGGGGAGAGAGTGAGAAGGAAGACACCGTGTCGCAAGAATCGGAGGAAGACACCACGGTGCAAGCGAGGAGGAAGGACCTAGAAATTGGTCAGAAATTTGGCAAGGGCTTTTGTGTAAAACAACCGGTCCGACATCATATCTTTTACGGGACTGAGGGAGTATTTTTTGACCCGTAATAATTTCCTTACCGAGTCGAGCGAGCGAGAGGATTAGAGGAACTCGAGCGGTCGTCCTCGTCCCGTCCGTCTGTCTCTGAACGCCAGCGGCAGCGCCGAGCAGAGCAACGGCTGCAAGGGCGGTGGCCACTTGCTCCGGCGGAGGCGGCGGGCGGCGTCTCCCTGGCCCTCAGCTCCCCGACCGTCTCGCCCCCTTCCCGACTCCCTGTCCGGCCGTCCCCGACCGGCCGCCTGGCCCGCCTCCACCACTCGCCCCTCCGGCCACCGCCGCCGCTGCTGCTGCCTGCTGCTCTTTGCTGCGTCAGCCACTGGTATATACATCACTTTAAATTGTTTCATTCGTGTTGTATTCGACATGAGCACATACTCGTTACTTCCTATATTAGGAATGGCCTCTAGCTACGGTAGCAGAGGAAGCAGACTTCGATGACAGATATATTTACTGTTATCATTCAGTTTTTCGGCACTAGTAAAAAAATGGTTTAGGGTCGATTTCTCTTCTGGGTTACGAATCCTAGTTTGCCTGGATTGTTATTTTTAAGATTTTATTCAGTTCTTTTGTTTGTTCTAATCAAAATCTTCCTTCCTGACCCATTCCATCCAGCCTTTTGAGGATTTGTTCGCCTCAGCATGGAGGGACTGACGGAGAGCGAGATTGCCGGCTTTGCAGTGGGAGCCCTGCTGCTCGGCGCTAGCATCGCAGCACAAAGTGTCGATGGCTTCATCGCCACCTCGCAGAGGAGGTTCTTTTTCGGTTCTTGCTTTTGCTTGCTGCTAGAAAAAAATCGTTATCCTCACTGCTACAATCGTAGAAGAAAGGAAGATAACTGGCAGGAACAGAGGAGTAGAGTGAAGTCCTTACAAACCAAAATGGAATGAAAGCAAAGAAACATTCTGGCGAGTTTTAACGGAAATAAGTGACTTGTATTTGTCTAGATTCGCACGTATCTATACACTAAAATGCGTCTAGATACATATGAATCTGGACAAATCCAAGTCACTTATTTCCGGACGGAGGGAGTGTTACTTTTGCTTTGCAAACACAACGATGTCATTATATGCTTTAAACTTAAGTAAGATGAAATTAAAAGTGCTTGGATCCAAGGATTATTAAACCTTAATAAGTAAACTCTCTTAGCTTATGCGAAAATTTCTTTCGCATTTGGGAACTTCTGAAATCAGCATGGGCTTACATGCTACAGTGCAAACTATGCCGTCATCATTGTGAGTTCACATATTTGTAATGTGGATCATGTTTTCCTTTTGTGGCTGCCCAATCAACTCACATTTATCTGTTTGTTAGTTCTAATCTCTGGTAGAGATCAGTTTATGCGAATTAAATTAAAATGCTAGTACAAACATTTTGTTTCGAATGTTTGATGAGTACCAACTGAAATATGAGAAGTATAAATAAAGCGAACCGTCTCATTGGAAATTTATTCTGAACAAATGGGGTGAGCTAATAATAATATTGTTGCCAATTATCTAGCCAGACACAAAATGGGGCATCTGCAATGAAACCCAAATACTAGCCTTGTTTCGCTAAAAAAATGTTACTGCATTGCAGGTCTTTAAACATGTGCAAGCGCTGCGGTGATCTTCGCATGGTAGCATGTTCAACATGCAAAGGAGTAGGTTTTGTTAGGAAAGGTGGAACCTTCACATTTGGCATGCTGGAGGATCTCTATGAAACGCTTGGAGCTGAAGCGAAGGCTGCTGATTTGGTCGCTTGCTCAAAGTGTCGTTCTAAAGGCCGCCTCCTGTGTCCAGAGTGCTCCAAGGTCAGATGACATAGCGTTTTGTGATTACTGATCAGAATATGTTGTCCAGTTCATAGACCACTGGTATGCATGGACTGATCGACCTATGGACTGTGTGCTTTTTTTTTTTGCTTCTACTACTCCACCGAAATAGTAGCATGCAAATGTTGAACATGAATAAGCATTCAGCATGTATTGTCAGTTCAAACCATATGTTTTTTTTACGACGGCAGCTTGGCTGCTTTCATTGTGAATTTGTGATTAGAGTTGAGGGTACAGGTGGACAATAGACTGTCCAAAGGTACAGGTAAAAACAAAAAAACACAGGAGACTACAAGAAAATACTACAATAGCTAGGATCAGAGGGCTTCGCCATGATCAGGAAAAAAAGGAAGGTAGCCTATCCGGTCCTAGAGTTCTATCAACAAGGGCAAAAGAATCCTTCTTCTCCCAGCGTCCACACACTCCTGGCCTTGAGAGAGATTCGTCGGGAACACTTCTTGTGGAGAGCGAAGCTGCTTCCTGAATACGCGCTTGCAGGGCACAGTGGTGGACGTGGCCACAGTTCTGGGTGTGGCTATGGGAGAGGAACACGTGAGGATCCTTTGTGGGCTTTCTCCACTTCTCAATTCAATAAAGAAAGAGATGATCTACATGATGAGGATCCTCTGTATGTTGATCCTAACAAGAAGTGTGGCATGCAAGGGATTGGTAAAACTACTTATGGTAATGTTGTGTCACCTGCGGCACCGATGGTTACTGATCAAGTGAGTCACTTCCAGGACGCTCCATAAAATGGTGCAGCAACAAGCCCTCCCTGATCCGAAGCGTGTGAGGACGGCTGCAGTTAATGGCAGTTCAAATGGGATGGAGTATGGCAGTTCGTGATATTGCGACGCTTGTTCAGTTGCATTCCCCTTCCATGGTGTTCTTGTGTGAAACTAGGAAAAAAGCTGATAAAATGAGAAGGCTCTGTGGTCGTTTTGGCAACGATGGTCTGAGCAGTGAGTTGGCACTTTATTGGCACGAGAATCTGAATGTTTATGTCGATGATGCTACTGATCGCTTTATTGACCTATTGATTCGTGATTCTAATGATATTCACCAATGGAGACTCACTTGTGTCTATGGTGAGCCAAGCGTGGAGCATCATCATTTGATGTGGGACAAGATGGGTGAGATGAAATTGCGCCATGATCTTCCCTGGTTAGTTGTTGGTGATTTTAATGAGTGCTGGTGGAATTTTGAACACTTCTCGGCGACGTCTAGAGTTGAAGCCCAGATGGCGCCATTTAGAGATGTTCTTGGAGTATGTGCACTAGTGGATCTGGGGTTTACAGGAGTACCCTTTACATACGATAACAAGAGAGCGGGAAATGCCAACGTCAAGGCGAGGTTGGATCGGGCAGTGGTTACGAACAATTGACAAAATATTTTTCCGTTTTCTAAATGGTGCAACATCTGGTAACTCCTTGTTCGGACCATGTCACATTTTATTTATTAAAGGTGAAGTTGAAGAGCCACGCCATGGTGCGAAGAGATGTAGACAATATGAGGTTATGCGGGAATGAGAGCATTCACTTCCTGAAGTAATTAAAAATTCGTCTATCAAGACTGTTGAAAAGTTGGGAGATGTGGAGGTGGTACTTCATAAAACCATGTGTAGATTACATGACTGGAGAAGGTAAATTTGGAAATGTAAGGGATAAACTACAGAAATCTAGAGCTCAATTAGAACAACTTATGAATGTGAATACGGATAGACAGGAGATTAGTGAAGTTTCAGATAAAATGAATGAGCCGCTGTATCACGAGGAGATGATGTGGATGCAGCGATCACGTTTGACATTGCTAGCAAGGTGATTAGAACACAAAATATTTTCATAGCAAATATGTTTGGAGGTCAAGAAAGAATAGAATTCGAGAACTTGTGGATGATCTTGGAGTAGAGCATGATGATATTCCTACCATGCATAATATGGTGAATGAGTACTTTCAAGGCCTTTTTTGGCGGATGGGAATGTAAACCCGGAGCCGCTGATCAGCCTCTTCGAGAGACGTATTTCAGATGAGACAAATACTCACTTATGTAATGAGTTTTCTGAGAAGGAGATAAGTGATGCGTTACTTCAGATCGTACTGTTAAAAGCGCTGGGTCCTGACGGTTTTCCTACTAGGTTCTTTCGGAGGATTTGGGATACTTTAAAGGAAAAGGTGATTGGTGTGGTGGAGGAGTTTTTTAGAATAGGTGTAATGCCAGAAGGTGCCAACACTACTTCAATAGTCCTGATTCCAAAGGTGAACAACCCTCATAAACTTTCCGAGTACCGTCCAATAAGCTTATGCAATGTGGTGTACAAATTGGTTTCTAAATGCTTGGTGATCCAATTGAGGCCCTTATTAGATGATATTATTTCGCCAGCCAAGTGCCTTTGTTCCAGGACAGATGATCACAGATAATGCCTTACTAGCTTTCGAGTTCACGCACCATATCAAGCAAGAAAAAAGACCCAACAAAGAGTTTTTGTGCATATAAGTTAGATCTTTCAAGGCGTATGATCGGGTTGGTTGGTCATTCTTGAGGTAAGTGATGCAAAAGTTAGGTTTCTCTCACCGATTCGTTGATTGGATAATGTCGTGTGTAACGTTGGTGAGATATTCCATAAAATTCAATGGAACCCTCTTGGATTCATTTGCACCGTCGCGTGGGCTACGGCAAGGTGATCCTTTATCCCCATTATTCTTATTCCTATGTGTTGCTGACAGTCTTTCAGCTCTTCTAAATAAAGTAATTGATGAGATTTTGATATCTCCAATCAAAGTGTGTCGGCGGGCTCCTGGGGTTTCACTCCTTATTTTTGTCAATGATACTTTGTTGTTCTTTAAAGCAACTCTTGAGCAATCTAACCATGTGAAGCACAAGTTGGATACTTATGCGTCCTGTACTAGACAGCTTATCAACCCTTCAAAGTGTTCTATCTTATTCGGTGGTGTATGTGAATCTAATGCTCAATAGGAGGTTCAGTCAGTGTTGAATGTTGTGTCACTGAACTTTGAGGAGAAGTATTTAGGTTTGCATATTCCTGATGGTAGGTTATCGAGAGAGAAACTTAAGAATTCACATGCTCAATTAACTAAACGCCTTTTTATGTGGGGAGATGGATATTTGAATCAAGCTGGAAGGGAGGTATTTATCAAAGCAATAACTCAAGCACTTCCGACATACATTATGGGTGTATTTAAGTTTCCGTTTTCTGTATGTGATGATCTCATGAAGCTGGTTAGAAACTTCTTCTAGGGAATAAAGGATGGAAAAAGGAAAACACATTGGCGCTCTTGGGAGAAAATGCAAAAGCCAAATAATCAAGGTGGATTAGGGTTCCAAGACTTCCGAGTGTTCTAGCAGGCCCTTTTAGCTCACCAAGCTTGGAGGATGATTATGAAACCAGAGAGCTTATGCGCTAGGGTGCTCAAATAAAAATACCATCCTAATGGGAAATTAGAGGACATAACGTTCTCTGGTAAAGCATCTTCTACTTGGGTGGCAATTTCTCATGGGCTGGAGCTTTTGAAGAAATGGCTTATTTGGCATGTAGGGAATGGACTAAATATTCGTATTTGGTGAGACCCATGGATTACACAGCCAGATACATGTAGACCGGGTTTCATCCAAGAGGAGATGCAAACTCAGATATGTCTCAGAATTAATTGACCAATTCGGAAGATGGAAACTAGATGTGTTGAACCAATACTTTTTGCTAGCGGATATTTCTGAAATATTAAAAATAGGACTTCTGCAAGATTGGAGGCAGATCATCTTGTTTGGGCTCCTCTAAACCACAATATTTTCATGGTTCATAGTGCCTACGACTTGGCAATGCAGGAACAATGGAGGGAACCGAATACTGCACCTAATGGTGGGAGGAAGGTTTGGAATGTTATTTGGAAATCATCTGTGTTGAAGGGTAACCTCGTGGGTGGCCCGATCTTCACGGATCTCGTGTCAAATCGACAGGAAAGCGAGGGGAAAGGGAGAAGGTAGCGTAAGCGGACGCACACCTCGTGAAGAACACGATGAACACAAAACTCACATGATACAAGGCTGATTGCTCCCGCTGGTGGCCACTGGTCCGATAGAATCCTCGCAAGGAAAGTTCGGTCAACGTGCTCCCTCGATCCCACGCGGAGAGGGAAGAACACCTTGGGGAGGGTCTTGACTTCTTGGCAAAGGGCACCGGTGCCAAGGCCTTATACAATGAGGGAGGCGCGATGTAAACTCCAATGAGGTGGTGACGATAGTCGGTCCCCTTTTCCAAGGTGATAAGGCAAAACTAGAGATTCCACAAAGGGAGTGTCTTTAGTCTATCATTTATGCCTAGGGATACATGAGGGGGTGGGGGCTCTATTTATAGGCCAACCACTAGAAGGGGGATAGTTTAGGCTAAGGGGAAAAGTAAAGGGAATATTTTAGGGCATCAAATCTAGATCCGTGCGCACACGAGATTTCCGGTGATAAGTCCGGCGGTGCCGGATCTGGCGCCGGAAATTCCGGTCGTCGCCGGTTATTCCGGTCCTTCACCAGAATGGCGTATAGAAGTGTGTTCTAGCTAGATTTACGGTCCGCCGGTTCTGGCGCCGGTTTGGTCAGTGCGGGTTCCAGTCTGCTGGTTCTGTAGGCGGGAATTCCGGCAGTGGGTTCAGCGGGGCCGGAGCCTTCGCCGATTTGGCTCTGCCTCTTTTGTCTTCTCTTCCAAGCCTCCGACTTGTCGGGCGTCAGTCCTCGGGCTTCCTCCCTTGCCTCCGTGCTTGTCGGTGTGAACCTATCATGGTCATAGGACGGGGTATGAAGTAGTATACCATTCAATAGGGTAGAAAGTGAGATCTCAAAGAGGATAGGATTCACCTTTGGAGTCCATGACGACTTGGCATAAGTTGGAGACCTTGATGTGATAACGACCGTAGGCCCGGTTGAAGGAGATATGCCCTAGAGGAAAATAATAAATAGGTTTTTATTGTCATATCTCAATTAGTTCATAATAGTTTCATACTGTGCTATAACTGTATTAATACAAAACGTTAATACACGTGTGGTATGTAAACAAACTGTGTCTCTAGTTACCTCTAGCGAACTAGTTCATTGGTCATGAGGATGATCTAGGGTTTCGAGATCATGGGCATTTATGCCAATTGACAATGAGGTCACATCATTAGTTGAATGATGTGATAGACAAACAAACCAACCAGTTGTATCTTAATGAGATATAGTTACAAAGTTCACCATTAATGATAAAACTAAGGAAACCTCGCGACCTGTCCTTAGACTGTGAGATAATGCAAATCACCGTTCTAGAGGGAGCTTAGATGGTTATCAAGTATCACTCCGTGACTGGGTGATCAAAAAGGTTCTACTCAGGTTTCCCAAAGGAGCGCGTAGAGGAGTACATATCAAGACCAGGATTTTCCAATCCATGTAACGGATAGATACATATGTGGCCATCTCGGTGACATTGCATTAACAAAGCTTGCAAGCGTGTGACTGGGTCACATAATGCAACGACACGGAAACGAGAAAACAAGTTCATCGGTAACGAGATCGAACGAACGTATAGATATAACGTAGATCAAATCTCGGATGAACTAGGTATCAAGAGGCAAAGGGAATGGGAAATGACTGTTTACGGTTCAAACGACATTGTCATCGTGGAATGCACAGGGGTCAATATGGGCATCCCGGTCCCGCTATTGATCATTGATGGAGATCATGTATGTGCCATTCCCGAGTCGTGGGGAAATACACTTAAGGGTACGATGAGCTAGAGATCCTCTGTAAGTTGGAATCACCATATGAAAGAGAAAAGGATACCGAAAAAGTTCCGTGAGAGAACCAGAATCGTTCCGGGAAAGTTCCGAAGTCGTTCGGAGGAAATCGAAAGGGAACCGAAAGGTGTTTCAGGTAAAATCGGATTTTGTAATATGTATTTAGATATTAATTAATGTAATTACTATTAAATATAATATTAAAATCTAATTTGTAGGGGTATTCCACTAATGGGCCAAACTTCCTAGGGAAAAATGGCCCATTAGGGAAAACCGAAGGAGGGAAGGGCCAAGGGCCAAAGGGCCAAGGCCCAGGCGCCTCAAGGGGGCCCACCCAGCTAGCCTAGGTATGTGCGCGGGGTGGGGCCCACCCCTGGTCGGCTGGCCCATGAGGCCCATGGCGCCTCCCCCTCCTCTCTCCCTTGTTTAGTCCCACATGGGAAACCCAAAGGGGAGGGCACACCCCCTCCCCCTATATAAAGGGGTGCCCATGGGTGGGAATAAACACACCAATATTTGGAGTAGTCCTTTGGTTGACTTTCTCCTTCCCTCTCTCTCTCATCTCTATGCATTGGTATGGTCCCAAGTAAGGACTGTCCGAGCATGAGACACCGCACCTGCAGCACGCCGTTGTGCTACAGGGATTCCAAGCCAGAGATCTACTTCCGCACTCCCGGCAGGGATCAAGGAGTCGGAGGTCGTCATCGTACACCGTATGTGTACGAAACCACGAGGGTCCTCGCTTGAGGCACCTTGGATGTCGTGAGCCGGAGCTGCTGGACGATGAAGGAGCAAGGGGTGACCTGCGAGGAGCTTCACGACCTTGAGGTCGGCTACGGCTTCGACTACTTCAACCACGTTCCCCTTGGAACGTTAACCGCGTATGGGCTACAGGGGTATGTATTCTATATGCTCCGGTCGTTACTTCATTACTACATAGATAGATCTTGGGCGTTAGGAGGTTCCAACGTAGGAATTTTTTTGTTTTCTGCTGCGGAACCCTTCAGTGGTATCAGAGCCGATCTATGCGTAGGATTGTTGTACAGCCAGTACGCACATGTATTGTGCGGGCATTGATCCCTTAGTTGTTACCCTCTAATGTGTACTTGTTTATATCGCGGTATTGTTTGATGAAGCGGCCCGGACCGACCTTACGCGTATTCGTACGCGAGACTGGTTCCACGCTCAACATACGCTTGTACCGTATAAGTGGCTAGCGGGTGTCTGTCCCTCATTCAATAGTTGATATTACATTTACAACGGAGGGCCCCGAAAGGGGTGTAGTAGAGACAACTGTTGGATCCATGTTGTGGTTGGAAAGTTCATAGATTAGAAACGGTTCTATTGCGAAAGCCCTAACAACCACGTAAAACTTGCAAAAGATAAAGTAGAGGCGTCTAACTTTATTTTGCAGGAGGGCTTGTGTTATGATATGGCATTGGTCGTTACAAAGGTAAAGTTGTTTACTTTTATGTTACTAAGTTAAGTAGTAATAGCCATCGTTCCGATGGACGACCGGGTGGTGGCGTCGTGGACTTGGCGTCAAACCAGGGGCAAGATGGAGATCATGCCGGAGCGCTCGATGGAGATCAAGGCGCAAGAAGAAGGACCATATCATATCACAAATTTACATATGATGTTGATACCTGCTTTATTTCTTATTATATGCTAGTATTAGATACTCAACGGTAGCGAATAAGATAATCCCTATTTAATTCCAATGGTAGTGTTCCCCTTGTGTGTGCACCACCACGAAAGTTTGCCGTTATGAAGCCAGCCGTGACGATCGGGGCTAGACATATCTACATTCGCATACAGTGGGTGTAAGCCATGTTGCACAGCAAATACACACAAGTTAGATTTGGCGAGCCTAGCATGTGTAGACATGGCCTCAGAACACAAGAGATCGAAGGATCGAGCATGAGTCACATGAATGATGTGATTGACATTGGGGAATGTCTACGTTTGATGCTGTACTGATGGCCGTGACGATCGGGGGAGGTGTAGAGGATTGGGATCATGTGATCACTAAAATCGTCCAGGGGATGACAATTTTAGTGGGAGCTCAATTAGGATTGAACTCATATTATGAACTTAGTCTAAATGTCTGTTTGCAAATATCTTAGTAGATCATGGCCTATCCCATTGAGGTCCTTTGCGACCATGGGAAATTCTTGCTTGATATGGAACTTAGCAAAAGGGTCCAACTTCATAGATTAATACCCACGCCTGAGGGATATCCTCGTAAAAGGTGATCTTCTCTTCTTGATACTATGACCATTAGGAGATAATCCGATGACTCTGCAATGTTTGTGTGTTCTCCGTAATCATCCAACAAGCCATTCTCCATTCGATGGAGAGTTGGATTACAATCTTGTATTCTGCAAGATCAGGCACATAAAGTATGAGCCGTTGGATGAGTTTTCTTCCATGATGGATGAAAAAGGGAACATTTGGAGAAACACTTAGCAATCTTGCATTAGATTTATGAACTCTCATAAGGGATTGATTGCAATGGAGGTCATGAATGAAAAAGGGTATATGTTAGATATACAAAGTTATAAATGTAATTCTTGCAAAACTCGTTGCAGTTTATATAAGTATTGGATACTTGTCCCGTTTTGTGAAAACAGGATGGTCTGCTTGACAATTGCTTGAATTGAGGCAATGTGGCAAGATGACGGCAATCAAAATAGTTGATGGCCGACATCACCCCTTTCCTCAAAGGTTTATCATTTGGATTAGTGGACTTGAATATAATTCGTAATCCTGGTTTGTGTTTCTTGCTTTTGGCGAGATGATTGTTCATATGAACGAGTTACAAGACAGTTGTACTATTCTTATGAATAATACCGTTATGGTCACATTACGATTATAAATGAGTTACTCTCAACACTATGTTAATGATAATAGTTTAAACATTTATAAAGGATTAGAATGCTAAAAGATATCCAAGGTTTAGTAATGACATGACACTATAGTTTAAGTCATTTTGGTTATTGCATTTTCTTCATGAAGATCGGGGTCCTAGATTCTTAATCTAGAGACTTTGTAAAACCATGCCTCATTGGGCAGAATGACTAAAACTCCACATTCTGGTAAAACGGTGATATGCAAAGAAATGTTGAAATTTATACATAGTGATGTATCGTATTTTCAACAAATAGTGGAAATCATTATTTCACACTTCATTGTGGATTTAAGTGAATATGAATATTTACTTAATGAAACATAAGTTTGAAACTGTTTTGAATTGTTCAAAAGATTTCAAAGTGAAGCAGGATATTGAATTAACAAGAATACAAAAGTCTCTTCGATTTGATCGACATGACTAAAGTATTTAAATTAATTTTAGCATAAAAGGATATGTGAAAGAGGTTTCACAAATTATGATAATAAGGGCAATTTCAAAGTGTATTGAAGTGTCTAAATATCATAATCATTATGTATTAGATACATATGTTACAATATTATCTTTTATCGGGGTTATAGTTATCGTTTAGAGTTAGAGATCGAAATAAGCGAACACTCGGTTGAAATATATAGGAACATCTAAAGATTCGTGGAAACAACACCATAAGTGTTATGGCATGTTCGAGTTTCTGGAGATTTCGATAAGTTGAAATCAAGACGAATAAACAAGACTTTGTAGAGCATTCTTAGGAAGCTATGAATGCATCTTACATAAAGGACAAACCTGCTGTTGTCCAAAGTTGACGTGTCTTGATGAAGATACATGTGGAATAAAGTAAAAGTTCAAAACAAGGTATTTGACCTTGCCTCCGAATTGTTGAGTGGCGCAGCGGAATTTGTTTCGTGAAACTGAACTCTACAAATAGAGGAGAAACTAATGATAATGATCATAAAAGTTTCAGCGAATACTTTTACTAAAGAAAGTAGGATTCAAAAATATATACTCTGCAAGTTCGTGGAAATATATTATTGATTCACTTGTCATGTTTATGAACAAGACATACCTACGAATTACAAAGAAGCGTGATGGACCTAAGTGCGAGAAATGACTAGGAGTCATAAAATCCTATATTAAGTTACATTTACGATTGCAAAGTAATATGTTACTTGATCTTATTAAGTAAAGTAGTTTACTTGATATTTCTGAATGACTTCAAAGTCATAAGAAGGAAATGAAACTTAATGGAGACGTAAAGCTCGATTTGTCACACAGTATGGACAAATTCAAGGAGTTGACTACAAATGTAGTGATGCTTGAGTCTATTGGATTTACACTAGCAATATATGGATATTGAAGTCTCGTAGCTGGAATTCTCAATTTGATGATGATCAAAGAATTTTGGAATGTCCAAGATTATCGAGAGGACCTGCATTTGAGTGGGAGCTAATTAGCTTTGCCAAATCTTAATATGTAAGAGACATATTTTGAGTGGGAGCTAAGTAGCTTAGCTGAATCATAATATGTATCAGACATATTTTGAGTGGGAGCTAAGTGAAATCCCTGGATCTCAAATATGGATGTTATATTTGAGTAGGAGCGTGAAATCATTCTAGGATATATGGACAACATATGTGAATGATGTGATTGGTGTTAATAACATTTAAATAAATAAATTGGGATGAAGTTGAAGTTATTAAACAATGAGATCTATCGAGATAGATTGGTGAGTTTAATAAACATTGAATGTCGAATGCTTCTTGGACTTGATTCTGAAGATGTTCAGAATGTCCTAAGCAAGATTCTGAAGAAGTTCAGAATGGAACAAGGTAAGAAATAAGTTCTTACTATATGAAGCATTGTCTTAGTATTACAACGATGGTTAAAAAGGAAGAAAGAGATGTGTTGCATCTCCTATGCCTCAGCCACGTTCTTCCATACAACCATATTGTATACTCGACGTAATGTGACCCAAAGTTTTGGTTGGAAGGACATGCTCTTAACTGTAAGAATATGTCTTGATGTGATTCTTGAGTTAATCACTGAACCAGAATTAAGTTTGTACTTAAATGGCAAGAAGCAAAGTAAGTGGCATAGTTGCATTTCATGCACTAGGATCTACATAGATATAGAAGTATAAAGGCTCCATCTGATGTGATGTATATTGTTATGGTGGGGCTAGTTCGCTTTTAACGTAGAATGATGTGTCCCAGGGCACAGTGCCCATGAGAAAGCCCTCGAGGTTGATCTAAAGTCACTGTAGGCTCCTGGAAATCGGCCTCGTTCTGCTGCCATAACTGCCGTATATACACAAAGGATTGCAAAGTGTGTTTCAAAGTTTAGATGACAAAAGTGAAAACGACCGTCGTTATAAACAGTAGAAACAAAGTCTCACTTTGTTGCCAAACGAATACTGCGACCCATTATGAGATAATGGTGTGAATGTCAAAATTAGGAAGACATTAACGATTTGCAAAGACACAATGATCTGGTAAAACAGAACATGGACATGACGTTTTCCATAAGCATGCATGATCAATAAACGCATATGTGATATGGTTTATGATGAGTAAAATGCAAGTTAGATTATTTGTACTCTAGTGCAAGTGGGAGACTGAAGGAGATATGCCCTAGAGGAAAATAATAAATAGGTTTTTATTGTCATATCTCAATTAGTTCATAATAGTTTCATACTGTGCTATAACTGTATTAATACGAAACGTTAATACACGTGTGGTATGTAAACAAACCGTGTCTCTAGTTACCTCTAGCAAACTAGTTCATTGGTCATGAGGATGATCTAGGGTTTCGAGATCATGGGCATTTATGCCAATTGACAATGAGGTCACATCATTAGTTGAATGATGTGATAGACAAACAAACCAACCAGTTGTATCTTAATGAGATCTAGTTACAAAGTTCACCATTAATGATAAAACTAAGGAAACCTCGCGACCTGTCCTTAGACTGTGAGATAATGCAAATCACCGTTCTGGAGGGAGCTTAGATGGTTATCAAGTATCACTCCGTGACTGGGTGATCGAAAAGGTGCTACTCAGGTTTCCCAAAGGAGCGCGTAGAGGAGTACATATCAAGACCAGGATTTGCCAATCCATGTAACGGATAGATACATCTGTGGCCATCTCGGTGACGTTGCATTAACGAAGCTTGCAAGCGTGTGACTAGGTCACAGAATGCAACGACACAGAAGCAAGAAAACAAGTTCATCGGTAACGAGATCGAACGAAGTTATGGAGATACCGTAGATCAAATCTCGGATGGACTAGGTTTCAAGAGGCAAAGGGAATGGGAAACGACTGTTTACGGTTCAAACAAAATTGTCATCGTGGATGCACAGGGGTCAATATGGGCATCTCGGTCCCGCTATTGATCATTGATGGAGATCATGTCTGTGCCATTCCTGAGCCGTGGGGAAATACACTTAACGGTATGATGAGCTAGAGATCCTCTGTAAGTTGGAATCACCATATGAAAGAGAAAAGGAAACCGGAAAAGTTCCGTGAGAGAACCGGAATCGTTCTGGGAAAGTTCCGAAGTCGTTCAGAGGAAATCAAAAGGGAACCGAAAGGTGTTTCGGGTCAAATCGGATTTTGTAATATGTATTCAGATATTAATTAATGTAATTAATATTAAATATAATATTAAAATCTAATTTGAAGGGGTATTCCACTAATGGGCCAAACTTCCTAGGGAAAAAGGGCCCATTAGGGAAAACCGAAGGAGGGAAGGGCCAAGGCCCAGGCGCCTCAAGGGGGCCCACCCAGCCAGCCTAGGTCTGTGCGTGGGGTGGGGCCCACCCCTGGCCAACTGGCCCATGAGGCCCATGGCGCCTCCCCCCTCTCTCTCCCTTGTTTAGTCCCACATGGGAAACCCAAAGGGGAGGGCACACTCCCTCCCCCTATATAAAGGGGTGCCCATGGGTGGGAATAAACACACCAATATTTGGTGAAGTCCTTTGGTTGACTTTCTCCTTCCCTCTCTCTCGTCTCTATGCATTGGTATGGTCCCAAGTAAGGACTATCCGAGCATGAGACACCACACCTGCAGCACGCCGTTGCGCTGCAGGGATTCCAAGCCGGAGATCTACTTCCGCACTCCCGGCAGGGATCAAGGAGTCGGAGGTCATCATCATACACCGTATGTCTACGAAACCACGAGGGGCCTCACTTGAGGCACCTTGGATGTCGTGAGCCAGAGCTGCTGCACGATGAAGGAGCAAGGGGTGACCTGCAAGGAGCTTCACGACCTTGAGGTCGGCTACGGCTTTGACTACTTCAACCATGTTCCCCTCAGAACGTTAACCGCGTACGATCTACAAGGGTATGTATTCTATACGCTCCGGTCGTTACTTCATTACTACATAGATAGATCTTGGGCGTTAGGAGATTCCAACATAGGAATTTTTTTGTTTTCTGCTGCGGAACCCTTCACCGGCTACATCAGCTCTCCCATCAAAAAGAGTCATCCTCGACTCTTCATGCTCATCACAAAGTAGAAGCGGTCGAGAGACATTCTTGATCCCGGGGTTCACCATATAGTCATCCTTGAGAAGATTGACTTGACAACACTTCAATGTTCCTTCACCTTCCATGAAGCCTAAGCCCACAAGAAAAGCGAAGCAACACTCAAAGAGTAGCCAATTCATAAAGATTATATCATGAGTCCTCAAGTAGAAGGAAGTCACCTTATGATGTAGAGATATCTCATTGAATGGCAACCCAAGGTAACTCTCCATGATTTGTATTATCAACTCTTTGTCCATAGAGGTTGACATGTATACACTTGTACCTTCACACAACAAAGACCAAGCAAAGTATGCTCGTGTGTGATAGAGGAGCATGTCATTTGTGGCATGTCCATTCTTGTTCACAACACTATTAGCACAAATCAAGTATAGCAAACGAAATGCATATGCAAGGTCCAAGTGCATGGAAATTGTTTGAACATCGTCCAAATGTGGGAACTCAAAAACTCCATAAAATGTCTTAGTGTGGTACTCAAAGCAATTGACTAAGATATTGATCAACATCTTTGATGCAAAGCTAGGAGATTTCGACAAAAACACATGAGTAATAATATCCAAAACAACATCATTATGTGTGCGAACCAACCATTGGAAAGAGAAATTGTTCACTATGTTGGATGCCACACACAAATCATCGAAAGCAAATATCACGGGAGTATGTGTATCACTAGCAGAAGCAAAAGCAACATGTTTGCAAACAAACCAAATGAAAGAGCAATTGTTCCTTATGTTTATTGCAACAACTATACGAGGTACTTGGAAGCTGTCATGACAATACATGCTCATAATGGTATTATGGTTGCACACAAAACATCGGAAAGAGAAATTGTTCAATTTTTTTGTCACAACACATAAAGCATCAATATCCAATAACAACGAAACATGATTGTCACAAGGTGATTGAATACCATTAATATGCTTGCAAGCTGACCATAGGAAAGAGCAAATTTTCAACATGAAATATGCAAAGCATGCAAAAGGTAAAAGAGTCGGGTTTGATCTTGAACTCACTTGGGGGATGCTCTCTAGAGCTCTTTTTGTCAACTCGTGCTCAACCGAGGTTGACATTCTTTTGCGGGTACCTATACACATCATAAATAAAAGGAAGAACATGTGTGCATGGTAGAGAAACACATCATCCATCATGATGTATCTCTTCTTGTGCACATCACCATTAATATCAATCAAGTGTAAACTAGATGCATAGTGAGTATGCAAGTGGGGAACATGCTTATCATGGCAATCATCAAAATCTCCAAAAATTGAGAAAGCTGTGGGGGCCATCTCAATAGAAACCATATGAGAATTATTGTTGCAAGCAAAGCAAGTGAAAGAGCAAGTATTCATCTTATTGCAAGCAACGGGGGAAATTGAATAACTATCATGACAAGGAATGTCCGAAGCAATAGCATGGTTGCCAACAAACATATGGAAAGAGAAATTATTCATCAAGTTTGTCGCAACACGAGGATCATTCTTAACATCATTGCAAGCAAAACATTAGAAAGAGAAATTGTTCAACATATTGCAAGCAACAACGGGAAATATGAAACGTTTATAGCATGGCATGTCTATGGGAACATCATCACAATCAAATAATTTCACATATGCTCAACATTATGCAAAGGCAAAGTATCACATGGAAACGTGAATGAATCATATGTGATATCACAAACATCATCCATAGCATGCCAATCATCACAAGTCATCATGTCCACTAGTGGGATCATGGCATCACCAACACCCTTATTTTTACCTTGTTCATACCTCTCATATGATGTGGGTGTTGTAGTAGTAGTAGTGGCCTCCATGTGGGTGACTTCGTCTTCTTGATGTAGCCATGGCGTAGCATCATCTTTAAGAACCATGTACATCTTGTCCATTTGAGGCATCATAAGTTCAACGTTTGTCTCTTCTTGATCCATGGAACCTAGCACATCATGAGAAAACACACTAGAGGTAGAGGGTAAGTTGTTAGAAATCATAATGGTCTCACATGACCTATCAACTACCACTCTCAACTCACTCGGTGTATCACTCATGCCCTCAAAGTGGAAGCACTCAATCTCATGCATGGTGGAGTCACTCATCGCACTCTTGCTTTCACTCAAGTGGGTTAAGTGGCTGTCGTACTCACATGGGATTGGTACCACATAATCACTCAAGCGTGTAGGGATATGCACGGTGTGCTCAACTCCATGTGCCTGTTTTTGTGAAGGGAAAATCCCATGCTCACCATTCTCGACCTTGTTGTTGACATTTTGTAGCGTAGGCTTTTTTACTTGGAGCTTGCTCATCCTTCGCCGTGGCCACCTTGGCTTGTGTAGATGATGACCCACAAGTACAGGGGGTGTATAGCAGTATTTTCGATAAGTAAGAGTGTCGAACCCAATGAGGAGCAGAAGGTGCTGGCTAGTGGTATGGATCAGGAATTCTCTGCAAATACTTAGCAAACGGATTTTTAGGGGTTTTCGATAAAGCAAGTAAACAAAGTACGAGTAAATAAAAGACAGTAAGAATGAATGCATCAAGTGGCCCAATCCTTTATGCAGCAAAGGACAAGCCGGTTGTATTTCTATAGATGACCAAACGTTCTCGAGGACACATGGCAAGACTGTGAAGTGCTTTCGCTTCATATAGTCGATTAATCTTCTCTAGCTTGCTAAGTGTTGTGTGGGTGAACCTGTGCTAATGTACCGCCCCATCCAAGACTAAATACATACTTGTGATTAAACCCCTTGCAAACATCCGTAAGTACAAGAAAGTAATTAAGGTAGAAACCTAACCACAGCTTTAAACTCTAAGACCCTTACGTCCCTTGTGCAATGGTTTCCTAACGGGGGTTCAGGTTTCTGTCACTCCGGCAACCCCTACGATTAGTAGCCAAATACACAATGCATTCCCCTAGGCCCATATAGGTGAAGTGTCATGTAGTCGACGTTCACATGACACCACTAGAAGATGTACACCACAACTTAAATAACAATCTATTGAATCTTTCTCAACGCAACTCCACTACTAACAACAAGATTTCTCCCATGTCCTCAAGAACAAAACGAACTACTCACAAGACATCATATGGATCATGATCAGAGATGGAATAATGATGTATAACAATCTGAACATAAACAATAATTCAATGGTTCACTCAATAGCATCAACTACAAAGAGTAATCAACACCGGGAAAGTTTCCCCTATGAACTATGCAAGATTCAACGCAATTGTTACAGCAATATGGAGATGGTGATGAGGGTGCTGATGGTGATGATGGTGGTGATGATGATCCCGATGAAGTCCATCTTGATGGTGGTGTTGATGGCGACGATCTTCCCTCTCCGGGAAGGAATTCCCCCGGCAGAAATCTGTCTGCCAGAGAGATCTTTCTCTCTCGGTGTTTTCCGCCCCGCAGAGGCGGCGGAATCTTTCGGTGGTCGCTCCCCGGGTCTTAGGGTTTCGTGGGGATGATATACGCTAGAGGAGAGAGGCTAGAGTTGGCCAGGGCGGCCAAACCACTCCCAGGCGCGGCCTAGGCCTGCCTGCGCCATGGGGTGGTGTGGGCCCCCTGTGGCCCACCTCCACTCCATTTTCTGGCATCCAGAGTCTTCTGGAAAAATAGAATTTTCCGTATATTTTCCCGGATTTTCTGATCTTCGCGATTTTTGCCTCCAAACAACACCTTTTCCATCAGAATCCTGACTGCAGCAGTGCATGCTCCAAAAGTCATCAACCATGCAAAAATAGATGAAATAACATAAGTATCACCTCTCAATACGAAATATATCAATAAATAATAGTGAATTAAGACATAGAATAGTGATGCAAAATGGACGTACCAAGCATCCTCAATAAAAACTCAAGCATCCTCAATAAAAACCTATGCAAATAGCAAATAAAAAGATCGCTGAGATGCTCATTGTCTGCTTGCCTTGTCATTTTGATTATGGGAAAGCTCCCATATCATGTGCAAGGGGTACCGCGTTGGCGGTTCTTAATGATACACATACACTTACAATGACAAGAGCTTACTCGTGACTGAAGTTGAGTAGCATGAGGATCGGTCTTCATAAGTAAGGGGCATGAGATTTCGGTTTATAACTTGTCAAGCATATCCTCTTAGTTGTGTCACTTTAACCTTAATCACCTTCAAGATGCTTATGATAGGGGCAATGAGGCGAAGGAGGCAAGGTCGATGGCCAGCCAAGGGGCCCACACCATGCCCTGGCGCGGCCTAGGTGGACCCGCACCTAGGGGTGGTGTGGCCACCCTATGGCCCCTCTCCGACTCTCCTTCTGGCTCCATGAGTCTTCTGGGAAACTAGTAACTTTGGCTTTTGTCCCGTCCAATTCCGAGAATATTCATTTTCTGACTTCCTGGAACCAAAAACAGCAGAAAACAGGCAACTGGCACTTTGGCATCTTGTTAATAGGTTAGTCCAAGAAATCATATAAAAAGTACTCCAAAGTATGGACAAAACACAAGAAAGTAGATAAAACCAAGCATGGAACATCAAAAATTATAGATGCATTTGCAATGTATCAAAGAACCACGATGATCACAAAGCAAAACAAGTCAATCCACAAGATAGGAATTATATACAAGGAAACACACACAGTGGTATAAATGGGACTTGTGCGGCGGAGAAAGTGAGCTAAAAACCAAATGATTACCTAGCGAAGACTATAAGCTCGTGTCGCACAAGTGCAAGGAGAGACGCTAGTTCGATTGCAATAAATTGGTGGGCTACAAGATATGCACAATAAGTACCACCTATATGATGTTCATCGAGCTTGTGCTTCCAATTCTATGAGGCACTTGTTTCTTTCTTTCTTTCCTTTTTCTTTTTTCTATTTTTTTCTTTTCTTTCTTTTTTAGTTGCCTTTTTCTTGTGCCAACAACTATACATGATAACTATATGAGATAGCGGTGCTCACAACTTTTGATGGAATTCTACAAGTATCAACTGTGCATAGCCTAAGAAATCATAGGAGGAACTAGTCTCAATAGGTGTTTGTTGACCGCAAAGATAGTGTAGCTCACAAAGTAAAGCAAGTGGGGAGAAGTCGCGGAATTTTTATACCTTTCCTCGCCGATCTTCACCCTTTATTGGTGGATTCTGCCTTTCTCACGAAATTTGGATGGAGTAGATAGCATGAACCGCTTGGATGATGTTGTAGAGCTCCTTCTACTCTTCGAAACGAGCTAAAGAACACCCAATCCGAGTTCGTATACAAAAGTTATGTTCAAAACGGTGTGAAGCTGAAGTTGTTAGGGGCCAAACCGGTCGGACCGGAATTCTCGTAGGAAATTCCGGCGGCGGAGCCGGTTCGCCGAAATTCTTGCCAGAAATTCCGATTTCAACTTTGGTCCGCCGGACCTGGCGCCAGAACGAGTTCAGGGACGCAAAAACTACGATTTCTATAGAAAAACTCGATGGAAAATTTTATATCTAAGGGGAAAATCAAGGAATTAGGCCATGGGAACGCAGGGGAATATCGACAAGTTTAGCAAGGAATCCATGGATCAAAACCTACCAAAACACACTCAAATCACTGATTGATCCAAAACACGAATTGAGGCTATTTTTGGTGGAATTTTCGAATTTATGGGGAAAAGACCAAATCGATGAGAAATCCGTGGCAACCAAAAGCCGCTGATACCAGATGTTGAAGGGTAACCTTGTGGTTGGCCTGATCTTCACGGATCTCGTGGTCAAATCGATGGGAAAGTGAGGGGAAAGGGAGAAGGTAACAAAAGAGGACGCACACCTCGCGAAGGACACGATGAACACACGCAAAACTCACACGATACAAGGTCGATTGCTCCCGCTGGTGGCCACCGGTCCGATAGAATCCTCAAGGAAAGATCGGTCAACATGCTCCCTCGATCCCACGCGGAGAGGGAAGAACATCTTGGGCGGTCTTGACGTCTTGGCAAAGGGCACCGATGCCAACGCCTTGTACAACAAGGGAGG
Source organism: Avena eriantha (assembly GCA_910589775.1). Lineage (NCBI taxonomy): Eukaryota > Viridiplantae > Streptophyta > Magnoliopsida > Poales > Poaceae > Avena > Avena eriantha. The sequence goes on along the minus strand of OU342745.1, from coordinate 516,474,561 downwards.
CTCGATGCAAACTCCAACGAGGTGGTGACGATAGTCGGTCCCCTTTTCCAAGGGGATGAGGCAAAACTAGAGATTCCACAAAGGGGGTGTCTTTAGTCTATCATCTATGCCTAGGGATACATGAGGGGGTGGGGGCTCTATTTATAGGCCAGCCACTAGAATGGGGATAGTTTAGGCTAAGGGGAAAAGTAAAGGGAATATTCCAGGACATCAAACCCAGATCCGTGTGCAGACGGGATTTCCGGCGATAAGCCCGGTGGTGCCAGATCTGGCGCCAGAAATTCCGGTCATCCCCAGTTATTCCGGTCCTTCACTAGAATGGCATACAGAAGTGTGTTCCGGCTGGATTTCCGGTTTTGGCGCTGGTTTGGTCGGTGCGGGTTCCGGTCCGTCGGTTCTGGAGCCGAGAATTACGACGGTGGGTTCAACGGGGCCGGAGCCTTCGTCGGTTTGGCTCTGCCTCTTCCGTCTTCTCTTCCAAGCCTCCGTCTTGTCGGGTGTGAGTCCTCGGGTTACTCCCTTGCCTCCGTGCTTGTCGGTGTGAACCTATCATGGTCATAGGACAGAGTATGAACTAGTATACCATTCAATGAGGTAGGAAGTGGTGTCGTCCATGAGAGTCTTGGATAAACCATAACCGTCAATAAGTGGATTGACGATTAAGGCGTATTTTCCTCGCCTGTGTAGCTTATGCGGATGATCAGCGCGGTCAAACGTGATTGCCACTTCCGACCAGTCCAAGAATTGGGGGACAGCCAGAACTGTTGCATTGAGCTCATGTAGAACTGCTTTCTTGACCTTTGCTGGTTGAGATCCGAGGAAGGTGACGTAAGTGTCTTTTTTGGTCGGAATTTTTTTCATCCCTTCCGGCTTGGGATTTGAAGCATCAGCTTCCTCCATGTTGGAATCTTCCTTGGTCTCTTTATCCTTTTCGGGATTCTGTTGGAGATATGCCCAAGAGGCAATAATAAAAGTGGTTATTATTATATCTTTGTGTTTATGATGAATGTTTACATCCCATGCTATAATTGTATTATTAGGAAACACTAATACATGTGTGTTTTGTAAACATAAGAGAGTCCCTAGTAAGCCTCTTGTTGAACTAGCTTGTTGATTAATTGATGATCATGGTTTCCTGATCATGGACATTAGGATGTGATTAATAACAAGGTTATATCATTAGGAGAATGATATGATGGACACACACCCATAGTAAGCGTAGCATAAGATCAAGTCATTAAGTTCGTATTGCTATAAGCTTTTAAATGCATAGTAACCTAACCCTTCGACCATGAGGTTGTGTTAATCACCATCACCGGATGGGTACTTTGATGACATCAAACACCACTTCGTAACTTGGTGGTTATAAAGGTGTCACTGGGTATTCTGAAAGTATGAGTTGAAGCGCATGGACCAAGATTGGGATTTGTCCATCCATATGATGGATAGATATGCTCTGGGCCCTCTCGGTGGAATGTCATCTAGTTAGCTTGCAAGCATGTGACTGGGTCACAAGGGATGACATAACATGGAACGAGTAAAGAGTACTTATCAGTAACGAGGTAGAACTAGGTATGGAGATGCCGACGATCAAACCTCGGATAAGTATAGTATCGCGTGACAAAGGGAATTGGTTTCGTATGTAAATGGTTCAATCGATCACGAAGTCATCGTTGAGTATGTGGGAGCCATTATGGATCTCCAGGTCCCGCTGATGGTTATTGATAGGAGATGAGTCTCTGTCATGTCTACATATTCACGAACCGTAGGGTGACACACTTAAGGTTCGAAGTTGTTTTAAGTAGATATGGAATGTGCGTTGGAGACCGAATGTTGTTCGGAGTCTCGGAATGGATCCGGGACATCACGAGGAGATCCGGAATTGTCCGGAGAATAAGATTCATATATTGGGGATCATTTTCTGAGTTAGGAAATGTTCCGGAGTATTTGTATGAGGATTCTAGAAGGTTTCAGAATGTTCCGGAAGGTTCTGGAAGGTTTCTTGGAGTTTGCTTGAAAACCAAGGAAGGGATCAAGGAGTCCTGGTGGGGCAAGACAAGGAGTCGTGGGGGAGGAGGACTCCTCCCCCCCTCCCCAATCCGCCGGCCATAGGAGGGAGGGGAGTCCTACAAGGACTCCCCCTCCCAAGGCGCCCTCCCTCCTTTAAATAGAAGGGGGAGGCGCCACCCCTTGCTCCTCCTCTACAACACAAAAATCTCCGCCGCCTCTCTCCTCCTCCTTTCTTCTGCACAGGCATAGGCGAAGCCCTGCAGAATTCTCTACTCCACCACCACCACGCCGTCGTGCTGCTGTGATTCCGTGGAGAAGATCTACTACCTCCGCTTCTCGCTGGAACGAGGAGAGGAAGGTCTGCTTTGACTCCGCACATGTGACCGACTGCGGAAGCGCTGTCGGAACGCGGCGCCGGAAGGATCGTCCACACGATCTTGAGATCGGCAAGTGATCAACTACATCAACCACGAGATCTAATCTCGTAACGCTTTCGGATCTACAAGGGTTAGTACCGATCTATCTCGTTGCACACATCTAATAGATTAGATCTTGGCTTTTATCTAGATTAGATCTGGTTTTGTTCGTTCTTGCGGTAGAAATTTTTTGTTTTCCATGCTACGAACCCATCAGTGGTATCAGAGCCAGGTTTATGCGTAGATTTGTTGCACGAGTAGAACACAATGGTGTTGTGGGCATTGGTGCTCGTGCCGTCTTTTGCTTTGTGTACTTTGCATCTTGCGGCATGGTGGGATGAAGCGGCTCGGGCTAACCTTACATGTCATCGCACATGAGACTTGCTCCACGCTTGACGTGTAACTTGCTTTGCACAAGTGGCTTTGCGGGTGTCTGTCTCTCCCACCATAGTATATATCCCATTTACACTTTGCACTTGATAGCACTTGTATCAATGTTGTGGTTCAGTTTCGTAGGTAAGATCCGTTCTAGTTCGAAAGCCCCAAACCACATAAAAAATGCAAATAAAATTAGAGGCGTCTAACTTGTTTTTGCAGGGGTTTTGTGATGTGATATGGCCATCATGTGATTGTGATTGTATTTGATGTATGCAATGATCCTTGTTGTAATATGGCAACCGGCAGGAGCCTAATGGTTGTCTTTAATTCTGTTAAGACATGCGTGTCTATTCATCTTGTAATAGCTTTATTCCAAGTAGTTGTAATAGTTGCTAGTGATGATGGACAACCATGAAGCGGCGCCACTGACCTTGACGCAATGCTGGTGATGATGGAGATCATGTTCGTGCTTTGGAGATGGAGATCAAAGGCGCAATAAGAAAGGGCCATATCATATCACACTAATTATGAATTGCCTGTGATGTTAATCCTTTATGCATCTTGTATTGCTTAGATCGCGACGGTAGCATTATAAGATGATCCCTCTCACTAAATATCAAGTAATAAAGTGTTCACCCTTAGTTGGCACCGTTGCTAAGACTCGTCGTTTCGAAGCATCTCGTGATGATCGGATGTGATAGATTCTACGTGTGCATACAACGGGTGCAAGCCAGATATGCACATGCGGAAACTAAGGTTATCTTGACGAGCCTAGCATGTACAGACATGGTCTCGGAACACGGAATACCGAAAGGTAGAGCATGAGTCATATAAATGATATGATGAGCATGAAGATTGTTCGCCGATGAAACTACATCTTCTCTCGTGAAGATCGGACTTGGTGTAGTGGACTTGGTTCGTGTAATCACTAAGACAATGTGAGGGATGTTGTTTTGAGTGGGAGTTCACCTAGTTAGTTTAAGAATTAAATTTGAACTCAATTTGTCATAAACTTAGTCTAAACTACTTGAAAATTGTTGTAGATTATGGCGACCCCCTCCATCAATTTCAATGCGTTCCTAGAGAAAGAAAAGCTTAAGAACAATGGAAGCAATTTCACCGACTGGTTCCGTGGACTGAAGATCGTCCTCAGGGCTGGTCAGTTGACCTATGTGCTTGAAGCACCGCTAGGTGACCCACCTGCAGAAGATGCCACCGATGACGTAAAGAATGTTTACGCCACTCGAAAAAATCATTACTCCACAGTTCAGTGTGCCATCCTATACAGTTTAGAAGCGGAGCTCCAGAAGCGTTTTGAGCACCACGACCCGTTCGAGATCATTAAGGAGCTCAGGCTAATTTTTGAGACTCGCGCGGCCATGGAGAGCTATGAGGCCTCCGAAAAGTTCTTTAACTATAAGATGGTAGAGGGAAGCTCCGTTAGCGAGCACGTGCTCACCATGTCTGGGTATGCAAACAAGCTCCAAGAATTGGGGATATCGATTCCTAATGAATTGGGGATTCACCGTCTCCTCCAATCACTGCCACCAAGTTACAAGAACTTTGTCATGAACTACAACATGCACTGCATGAACAAGACGTTGCCTGAACTATCGTCCATGCTGAAAACTTTTGAAGTGGAGATCAAGAAGGAGCACCAAGTGTTGATGGTCAATAAGACCACCAATTTCAAGAGACAGGGCAAGCCTAAGAACAAGGGCAACTTCAAGAAGGACGGCAAGAAAGCTGCCGCACCTGCTAAGAATCCCAAGGCTGGTCCCAAGCCTGAAACTGAGTGCTTCTACTACAAGGGTGCTGGTCACTGGAAGCGTAACTGCCCCAAGTACCTAGCGGATCTGAAGAACGGCAACATCAAGAAAAAAGGTATATTTGATATATATGTTATAGATGTGTATCTTACTAGTAATCGTAGTAGTGCCTGGGTATTTGATACTGGTTCGGTTGCTCATATTTGTAACTCGAAACAGGAGCTGCGGAATAAACGAAGACTGGCAAGAGACGAGGTAACGATGCGCATTGGAAATGGCTCCAAGGTTGATGTGATCGCCGTCGGCACGCTCCCTCTACATCTACCTTCGGGATTAGTTTTAAATTTGAATAATTGTTATTTGGTGCCTGCGTTAAGCATGAACATTATATCTGGATCCTGTTTATTGCGAGACGGTTACTCTTTTAAGTCCGAGAATAAAGGTTGTTCGATTTATATGAGTAATATCTTTTATGGTAATGCACCTGAGATGAATGGTTTATTCTTACTGAATCTCGATAGTAGTAATACACATGTTCACAACATAGATGCTAAACGAATAAAATTGAATGATAATTCTACATACATGTGGCACTGTCGTCTTGGTCACATTGGAGTGAAGCGTATGAAGAAACTCCATTCTGATGGACTTCTTGAATCACTTGATTTTGAATCACTTGAAAGATGCGAAGCATGTCTAATGGGAAAATGACTAAGACTCCATTCTCTGGTACAATGGAGCGAGCTACAGACTTATTGGAAATAATACATACCGATGTGTGCGGTCCAATGAGCGTAGCATCGCGTGGTGGATATCGTTATGTTCTCACTTTCACTGATGACTTAAGTAGATATGGGTATGTCTACTTTATGAAACATAAATCCGAAACTTTCGAGAAGTTTAAGGAATTTCAAAGTGAAGTGGAAAATCATCGTAACAAGAAGATTAAGTTTCTGCATTCTGACCGCGGAGGTGAATATCTGAGTTATGAGTTTGGCATGCATTTAAAGAAATGTGGAATTCTTTCGCAGTTGACACCGCCGGGAACACCACAGCGTAATGGTGTGTCCGAACGTCGTAATCGAACTCTCTTAGATATGGTTCGGTCTATGATGTCTCTTACAGATTTACCGCTATCATTTTGGGGCTATGCTTTAGAGACAGCCACATTCACTTTAAATAGGGCACCATCTAAATCCGTTGAAACGACACCGTACGAATTGTGGTTTGGTAAGAAACCTAAGTTGTCGTTCCTTAAAGTTTGGGGTTGCAAAGCATATGTAAAGAAGTTACAACCTGATAAGCTAGAACCCAAAGCGAAGAAATGCGTCTTCATAGGATACCCTAAAGAAACAATCGGGTATACCTTCTATCATAGATCCGAAGGCAAAGTTTTTGTTGCCAAGAATGGATCCTTTCTTGAGAAGGAGTTTCTCTCGAAGGAGGTGACTAGAAGGAAAGTAGAACTCGATGAGGTTATTGAACCTTCTCTTGGATTTGAGAGTAGCGCAGCACCGGAAGATGTTTTTGTGCCGCCTGCACCAATTGGAGAGGAAGCTAATGATAATGATCATGAAACTTCAAACGAAGTTACTGCTGAACCTCGCAGGTCAACGAGGGTTCGTACCACTCCTGATTGGTATGACTCTGCCTTGAACATCATGTTGGTGGACAACGCTGATGACCCTGCGACGTATGAAGAAGCTATGGTGAGCCCAGATTCTGACAAATGGCTAGAAGCCATGAAATCCGAAATGGGATCCATGTACGAAAACCAAGTGTGGACTTTGGTGGACTTACCGGATGGTCGTAAGGCTATCGAGAACAAATGTATTTTCAACAGAAAAACAGATGCTGATGGTAATGTTCTATAAAGCTCGACTTGTCGCAAAAGGGTTCCGACAAATTCAAGGAGTTGACTATGATGAGACATTCTCACCAGTAGCGAAGCTTAAGTCTGTGAGGATTTTGTTAGCAATTGCTGCACATTTCGATTATGAGATTTGGCAGATGGATGTCAAAACGGCGTTCCTTAATGGTGACATTCAGGAAGAGTTGTATATGGTACAACCCAAGGGTTTTGTCGATCCTGAAGATGCTGACAAGGTATGCAAACTTCAGCGCTCCATTTATGGACTGAAGCAGGCATCCCGGAGTTGGAATCAACGTTTTGATAAAGTAATCAAAAACTTTGGATTTATACAAACTTATGGAGAAGCTTGTATTTACAAGAAAGTGAGTGGGAGCTCTGTAGCATTCCTAGTGCTGTATGTAGATGACATATTGTTGATTGGGAATGATATAGAACTTCTTAATAGCATCAAAACCTATTTGAATAATAGTTTTTCAATGAAGGATCTTGGTGAAGCGGCATATATTCTAGGCATCAAGATTTATAGAGATAGATCAAGACGCCTAATAGCGCTTTCACAAAGTACATACTTAGACAAAGTTCTAAAGAAGTTTAGAATGGAAGAGAGCAAGAAAGGGATCGTGCCCATGTTGTCAGGTAAGACCTTGAGTAAGACTCAAAGTCCAGCTACGGCAGAAGATAGAGAGAGAATGAATAATATTCCCTATGCCTCGGCCATAGGTTCTATCATGTATGCCATGTTGTGTACAAGACCGGATATAGCACATGATGTTAGTTTGACTAGCAGATATCAAAGTGATCCTGGAATGGAACACTGGACAGCGGTCAAGAATATCCTAAAGTACCTGAATAGGACTAAGGATATGGTTCTTTCTTATGGAGGTGATGAACAACTTGTTGTAAACGGTTACACCGATGCTAGTTGGAACACCGATCCGGATGACTCGAAGTCACAGTCAGGATACGTATTTATTTTGAATGGTGCTGCAGTGAGCTGGAGGAGTGCAAAGCAAAGCGTTGTGGCGAAATCTTCAACTGAATCGGAATACATAGCTGCTTCGGAGGCTGCACAAGAAGCCATATGGATGAAGGAATTCATTACTGAACTTGGCGTGGTTCCCAGTGCGTTGGACCCGATGGCCATCTACTATGACAACACAGGTGCCATAGCTAATGCACAGGATCCAAGGTCACATAGCAAGCTGAAGCACATCAAGCTACGTTTCCACGCTATTCGCGAGTATGTCCGAGATGGTGACATAAAGATTTGCAAAGTACACACTGATTTGAATGTGGCAGATCCGTTGACTAAACCTCTCCCTAGGGCAAAGCATGACCAACACCAGAATGCCATGGGTGTTCGGTATATTACCATGTAATCTAGATTATTGACTCTAGTGCAAGTGGGAGACTGTTGGAGATATGCCCAAGAGGCAATAATAAAAGTGGTTATTATTATATCTTTGTGTTTATGATGAATGTTTACATCCCATGCTATAATTCTATTATTAGGAAACACTAATACATGTGTGTTTTGTAAACATAATAGAGTCCCTAGTAAGCCTCTTGTTGAACTAGCTTGTTGATTAATTGATGATCATGGTTTCCTGATCATGGACATTAGGATGTGATTAATAACAAGGTTATATCATTAGGAGAATGATGTGATGGACACACACCCATAGTAAGCGTAGCATAAGATCAAGTCATTAAGTTCGTATTGCTATAAGCTTTTAAATGCATAGTAACCTAATCCTTCGACCATGAGGTTGTGTTAATCACCATCACCGGATGGGTACTTTGATGACATCAAACACCACTTCGTAACTGGGTGGTTATAAAGGTGTCATTGGGTATTCTGAAAGTATGAGTTGAAGCGCATGGACCAAGATTGGGATTTGTCCATCCATATGACAGATAGATATGCTCTGGGCCCTCTCGGTGGAATGTCATCTAGTTAGCTTGCAAGCATGTGACTGGGTCACAAGGGATGACATAACATGGAACGAGTAAAGAGTACTTATCAGTAACGAGGTAGAACTAGGTATGGAGATGCCGACGATCAAACCTCGGATAAGTATAGTATCGCGTGACAAAGGGAATTGGTTTCATATGTAAATGGTTCAATCGATCACGAAGTCATCGTTGAGTATGTGGGAGCCATTATGGATCTCCAGGTCCCGCTGATGGTTATTGATAGGAGATGTGTCTCTGTCATGTCTACATATTCACGAACCGTAGGGTGACACACTTAAGGTTCGAAGTTGTTTTAAGTAGATATGGAATGTGCGTTGGAGACCGAATGTTGTTCGGAGTCTCGGAATGGATCCGGGACATCACGAGGAGATCCAGAATTATCCGGAGAATAAGATTCATATATTAGGGATCATTTTCTGAGTTAGAAAATGTTCCAGAGTATTTGTATGAGGATTCTAGAAGGTTTCGGAATGTTCCGGAAGGTTCTGGAAGGTTTCTTGGAGTTTGCTTGAAAACCAAGGAAGGGATCAAGGAGTCCTGGTGGGGCAAGACAAGGAGTCGTGGGGGAGGAGGACTCCTCCCCCCCTCCCCAATCCGCCAGCCATAGGAGGGAGGGGAGTCCTACAAGGACTCCCCCTCCCAAGGCGCCCTCCCTCCTTTAAATAGAAGGGGGAGGCGCCACCCCTTGCTCCTCCTCTACAACACAAAAATCTTCGCCGCCTCTCTCCTCCTCCTTTCTTCTGCACAGGCATAGGCGAAGCCCTGCATAATTCTCTACTCCACCACCACCACCACGCCGTCGTGCTGCTGTGATTCCGTGGAGAAGATCTACTACCTCCGCTTCTCGCTGGAATGAGGAGAGGAAGGTCTGCTTCGACTCCGCACGTGTGACCGTTGCGGAAGCGCTGTCGGAACGCGGCGCCGGAAGGATCGTCCACACGATCTTGAGATCGGCAAGTGATCGACTACATCAACCACGAGATCTAATCTCGTAACGCTTTCGGATCTACAAGGGTTAGTACCGATCTATCTCGTTGCACACATCTAATAGATTAGATCTAGTTTTGTTCGTTCTTGTGGTAGAATTTTTTTGTTTTCCATGCTACGAACCCATCAGATTCTTCTTTCCCTTCTTCCGCTTAGCTTTGTAGCCAGCGGTATCATCTCTTTTAGTGTCGTTGTTGAAACGACACTCAGCGTTTATGTGGGACGAGCCCCCATTGGCGTCTAAGTGATGCATACTTGAGTTATTGGCAATGTCGGCCCAAGAGTAGCTTTTGCCTGGTTGCTGGTCTCCTCTACCTTGAACTCTCGAAGTCCCACGACTGCGTCCGCAGCCTCCGCCACGTCCTCCTCGTCCTCCAGACCCGAAAGTGGAAGTAATCACTGTCGTTTCCGTGTTTGGTTTTTCTTCCGAGGTATTCTTGCGCTTCTGAGCTTGTTGCTTTGGTTGTTTTGCCGACTGTGGCACAACTAGGGCGTTGAGTAATCCCTCTGCGTCATCGTCAGCATCTGCATACTTGCTCGCTGTTTCTATCATCTCTCCCAAATCAGTGACCTTGTCACACTTTAAGCGATGACGTAGTAAACCAACTGGGAGACCTGCAATGAAAGCTTCAATCACAGTTTTGTCATTTACTCCTTCACAGGAGTTCTTGGTGTCGATCCATCGTCCGAGATAGTCCCGGCAAGTTTCTCCGACTTTCTGGGTGCAACGCTGTAGGTCTCCGACCGTACATGGCCTCCAGTATGTGCCTTCGAAATTCCGAAAGAATGCACTTTGCATGTCATACCAGTTGTGGATGGTGTTCTCCGGAAGTTCATTGAGCCATGATCATGCCATCTTCCGCAACATAAGTGGGAGATATCGGGTTGCGACCAGGCTATTTCTGCCTTTGGCGATGCAGCAATCTTGGAAGAAATCATGTAGCCAAGTATCTGGCTGAGCTATGCTGTCGTAGGCTTGAATATGTCTTGAGATAGCAAATCCTTCCGGGAATCTTGTAGCTCGTATGCATGGTCCGAAGCACTTTGGGCCCACGTATATATCATCATTTTCATAGCGCCGCGCCTCTATATTGGAGTTAATCCTGTGCATTGCATCATTTGAGGATAAAGATCGCCTGAGTGATGGCTATGGCTACGGTGCCTTGGAGCCAGACTTCGGCTTCTGCCACCACCTCCTCCACCACGACGCCCTCCTTGGTCTCCTTGGGAGCCGTTGTGATGGCTACTTGGCGGAGAGGGTGGAGCAGCTGGGTTATTTCTGGCTGATCACCGGCCTCCGTCCGGAGCGTCATTATTCCGGTTCCGGGGAGGGTCTTCATTGTGACGAGCCCCCTGCCGGCTTGTCACGGCACGGTGTCAGTTGTTCCTTCGCACGTCATCCGGATGGCTTGCATGTCTAGGAGGTGGCATTCTTTGTCGGTCCTCCTCCTGACATTTTTCTTTATCATCATCCCTGTGGTCTTTCGACTCTCGCTAGGGCGGGTTCCTCGGATTCAGTGCAGCAATTGCCTCTTGCTCCGCAACTGGGCTAACATTACGCTAGTCACGAGCAGCTTTGTGGTGTTGTCCCGAAGATCCAGTTCTTGAGTAATTGTCTTCCCGGCGGTCGGAATAGTGGTGCTGCTCCGGAACGCACTGGGGTCTTACGTCAGCCCATGTCGGATCTGTGCGACATTGGTCGGAACCGTAGACCAGCTTTTGACTTCTGGACATGGCGACCTTTTGCTGCTCCAGTCCCTTGTTGAGTAATTTGATGCCCAACCGGATCTGCTCCGGGCCTAGATTAGCCGATAGGATTTCTCGGGCCGCAACGGTGTTCTGTACTGGTGTTGGATACACCCAATCCCCTTTGTTGTCTTTCTGAGGCATCCCCATTTCTCCTCCAAAGAGGACTTTGTGAATCTATGGGAATTGGTTGTCATTAGTATGACGTTTCCTGGTCTTCTGATGTTGCCTAGAGTTGTACTTCTCTGTAGTTGCCATGCTTTTTTTCCTCCTCAATGTTTTTGGCTTCATCGAGGAGTACTTGGCGACGCGCTTCTAGGGCCTGGGCCCTTTCGTCCAGCTCTTCAGCAGTAAGTTCTGCAGCTGTAGGGATATGTGTGGTTAGTGCAGAATCGATGAGTTTACGCGCACCTTTAGTGATCACGTGTCCATCCATCGATTCTTCTTTTTTGGGCTCGTCTAGGATAAGTGCTCCATCCGAGTCTTCCTCATATTCCTCAGCGATCACCTCCTCTGCCGGAGGATCTTTCGCCGGGGTCTTGTTCTTCTTGTTCCTCTTCTTTGCCTTCTTGGCAATGCCGGTAGCAAAGATGGCTTTGGGCCCGTTTCCCGGAGTCAATCTCTGATCGGTACTTTCAGCCATTTGGTTCTCGGGATCGTCTCCGAGATCCATGTTGTCCTGCACTTTGGGAGAGTTTTCTCCAGATCCTTCGTCCATGTCTTCTCCTTCTGCTGCAGCCGTGGAGTTAAGCTTCTCATCATATTCCGCGGAGAACTTTTGAAAATCTGCCGACGTCATCGATTCGTCCGAGGATGCGGGTACGTCGGTGTTTGTTCCGATCACTTCCAGCACAGAGTCGGTGTTGTCTCCAGCATCGGCAGTGCCAGATGTGGATCCCACGTACCCGACAAAGTGGGATGCGCCCCTCCTGAGATAACTGCGGTCCTCATAGTAGGCCTCGTCAAAACGTTTGATGGTCTCGAGAATTGCATCTACGCCTAAGTTTTGCATCATCATGCGTCTTAGTGTGTACCTCAGGAAAGGCCTGTCCGTCTCGGCATCGTCAGAGCCGGAACCTTCGTTACTGTTGTGCTCCTCCTGGATTTCGACCTCAGCGGGTGGGTCGATCTGGGATTCGGTCTCTCTAGGGAGATCCACTCTAGATTCGACTTGGACCACTAGGTCTGCTTCAGGCTCGGATTTCTCCACTATATCCGCAATTGGTGCGGGCTGAGTGGGATTAGGGTTTCCTGAGATCCGGAACTCTGCCGCCTCCGCGGACAAAGGGGACCCAGAAATTTCTTCTGCCTCTATCATCACCACCGGGGTGGGTGGGACAGGTTCAGCAAAACCGATGTAAACATCAATCTCGCCAAAAGACATGATGGTGTAGGCAGTCACAGCCTCCCTAGCCGGGATCCAGGTCTCGTCGAGAACGATGAGAGGGACGCCGCTGGCGTAGAGGATGCGACCGACGGTGATAGTCTCATCGATTCTGATTCTTGTGGATTCCGCTCGGAACGCAGATTCGAAGCTCACTTGCCCCACGGTGGGCGCCAACTGTCGTCGAATTGATGACAAGTACGCCATGAGGGGGTCCTCGAGGCGTGCAGAAGAGAGGGGTGTGAGACGTACGCTGTTCCGGGACGGTGAGCACACAAGTTTACCCAGGTTCGAATCCGCTGGCTTTGGATGGATCCTACTCCTGCTAGCAATCCAGTAATACGACAGAGCCAGAATATGGGTTACAAGGGTTCGCCTGTGCGAGTTGAGATTGTAGACTATTGAGGGTGCCCTAAAAGCTCTCCCTAGGACGACCTATATAGATATCCGGCCTAGGGTTTACAGGAGAGATCTATCCGGCTACGACTAAGAGTCGGTTATAGAGTACATCTTGAACTACAAGTAACACTACGGGCCTATGTCGGTAAGTCTTTTGGGCCTTCCCGTAGCCGGATTGGACTCCGTCTCTTCTCCCTGACTGGACCGCCCGTAAAGCAAAGCTCTAACCGAAGTGGGCCACCCTGGTCAGTGAGGAACTGTGAGGATACCCGGAAAGTATATCCCCAACAAGTGGGATCTCAAAGGGGATAGGATTCACCTTTGGAGTCCATGACGACTTGGCATAAATTGGAGACCTTGATGTGGTAACAACCGTAGGTCGGGCTACATCAATTTGTGCCGCCAAAAATGCAATATTTTGCCTGGTGGCTGGTCAATGATTCATTGCCAACCTGGAGAAATAATAACAAGCGTCAACTAGAGGCAACCAATCGGTGTCCTGTTTGTGGAGTAGAGGCGGAGGATAATTTCCACCCGTTTATTAGATGCAACATGGCATGCCAGCTATGGACCCATATGTCAGAGAAGTGGCATCTGCTGCCCTTGGATTCAATCAGTAATTCAGGCACTGAATGGCTTCTTAACCTACTTGGGAATCTGACCGATGGGATGATAATTAAGTGCTATTGACTCTTTGGCGCATTTGGTACGTTCGAAATGAGATTGTTCATGATAAATCACCCCCACCAATGGAAGCCTCTCGTCGTTGCTAATGAGCTATCTGGAGTCATTATTTCAAATTAAGCATCATTCGAATGAGGACATTATTAAGGGTAATTCATCCTTGATCCAGATGATGTACAACTGCATATGACCCCGGTCTTGGTGGTAGATCCTCAATGGTCTCCACCTCCTGATGGATGGTATAAACTTAATATTGATGGCTCCTTTGGAGCTAATGGGGATGCATGTGTTAGTATTATTCTGCGTGATCATAATGGTGGAATCACCCTATCATCTTGCCGGCAACTATTTTCATGTAGAGATGCACTTGGAGGGTTTATATATGTCCTTACATTGGTGTATCCATCTTATATTAATTGAAGTGGATTGTTTGGAGATTGTCAACCTTTTAAGGAGTAAGGATGTTGATCGATCGGTCTACTCGATGATGATAGAAGAAATCAAGGCCCTGTTGAAGGATTGCTAGAATGGTGTTACTCATATTAAGAGACGTCAGAATCTAGTAGTCATTTTTTTGACAAACTATGCTAGAACTAGTAATATAGTAATAGAACCGCAGTGTGGCCCGCTTCTGGTCCAGAAGGTTTGGAGAGCACATTGGCAGAATACGTAAATCCTAGACGTACTGACGCGTTGCTTACGGAAACAACTACGGAGAGGCGTGGAACGAATTGATTGGATTAGCTTGGATTCATTTCTTAAAAATCGGAAACATCTCACCTGCCTTCTATGCAACCGGTGAGTCCGTAAGTGATTTCCGTAAGAAAACTTCCGTAGGTGTAGCATTACTCGGCAGAATATAGCAATTTTCTGATGTCTTGAGTAATACAAGTTCAATTGCAAAAAAAAAAGCGCAATTATAGGGTAAAAAGTGGAATCACTCTAAAAAAAGAATAGTGAGGTCCATATAGAAACAGAAATAGAAAAGCCTGAAATTTCGTCCAAGTCTCTCATGGCAGTTCATCGAGCTTCACATCAATTAATTCTTCTGAAACAGAAGTGCATGAATTTGGACGAGTGAAAGGTGGGCAGGAAGTGTCGCGTGGTTGGGGGCTGGGGCTTAGTACGATGAGCTCCACAGGAATATTAAGACTTTTCATCTCGTCGTGCAAATCCTATGGTGTCCCCTTGTTGTTTTTTAAGTGCCAATCCTGCTTCCAAAATTCAGCAAAAAGTGATGATAAAGCATCTGAAACTAGGTTTAGAAATTTGTAACCCTGGCAGGTCTTAACTCCGGATCCAAAGGTAATGGACGACCCTCGCTGGATGCCAGCGTCCCGTTCGCGCCGACAAATGTCCTGCCCGGTAGGCGTTGCAGCGCTGGTCGCTCATGCTGTAGGCACTGACGGTGCGGAGGCGGCGGACCACGGACCTGTAGAGGTCGCCGCGACGGCAGGATGCTTCGACGCTGCGGCTGAGCACCCACGGGTTGCGCTTGCGCTTGTCAAGCTCGGCGCTGATCGCCATCTCGTCGTCCACGAAGCAGACCTGGTTCTCTCTGATCAGGTCGTGGGAGGTCGACCCGGTGGCTGCGATGCTGGCAGCGGCCGGGTAGGCTCCGGAGCAGGCCTCGCCGACGAAGAGTGAGTGGCCGACGATGCCGTCGACTCGCACCCAACTGCCATTCGGCTCCAGCGCGTGGACGTCGATCGTGTGGGTTCGCTGGGTGTCGTGCCAGACGTGTCTCATGACCGTGAGGAGACGCCCCTCGCACTCCACCAGGTAGCGCCTCGTCTTGGTATCCTCGTCATCGTAATCAATCTTAGCGGCGGGCGGCGGGAGGTGCCGCTTGTGCAGTCTCCACGGCTCGCGGCGGAGGAGGTCCAGCTCGCACTCCTCGAACACCACCAGCGCGTCGCACGACGGGAGCGCGTGCAGCCTCCCCTCGTAGAACGCGATGTCCTCCAGGTCGAACGCTAGGGATACGGGCCACCAGGCGTTCTCGTGTCCCTCTCCCGGCCGGCACACGGCGATCCTCCTGCCGTTCTCGCCGCAGTCGACCATGGCGGCGACGACGCAGCTAGCAGAGTCCGGGGAGGATGACATGACGATCTTGCGGATCGGCTCGTCCTGATCCGTCCACGGTAGCAGCGGGATCGTCGCCGCGGAGAAGGGGTTCAGCAGGAAGGGGGCACCGCCGCCAGATGACGCCAGCGGGACGAGGGCGAGCCAGTCGCCGAGCGAACCGCGGCAGGGAGCGGCGCGGAAGTCCTCGGGGAGGGGCGCGACGCGGTGGATGGCACCGTCGGGGAAGCTGACGCAGTGACCCGGGACGAGTAGCCACGGCACCGGCGGGTGCGGCTGGCGGCGCCAGGCGGCACGCCACGCGCGGCAGACGGCGCGGAGGCGGCAGCGGTCCGCGAAGGACGGAAGCCGGCGGAGCACGTCGCCGAGCATGTCCTCCGGGAGGTCGGCCACGCGGCGCGCCTCCGTCGCCGGTGGCCCGTATCCACCAACATGACGCACGCAGTGATCGATCGATCCGTCAACCCTAGGGCTGGACGTGAAGGAAAATAGAGGGCGGATCGAAGAAAATGTGTACGGGCGAGGTCGGTTCGACAGGCTCACAGGCCTAGCCTTTTTTTTGGAAAAATATTTTTTGCCGGAAAAATGAAAGGCCCAGGTCAAAAAAAAGGTGGCCCATGGGAATCTGCTACGCCTTTCTTCCACTAGAACAAAAGCTGCTCCTCCCCACGCTCCCCACAATTCCAATGAATTTGTTTGCCCGCTGTCTCTACAGATGCAAGTGCAGCTTGCACAAGCTTGACAAACACTATTGCATCTTGACCAAGGGGAAAACAACTCACAGTCATCCATGTTACATCCATCGTACCATAGAACACATGAAAGGAGGAAAATCACATGATAAGGAACTATCTTGTTATATACATCTATGGTATTAGTAGCTTTCTAAGTGCATATAGAAGCATGTAACTATGTCGTTCCCTTCGTGGCGACCCGGGGGAAAACCTAGTGCCATCGGAGTGCCTTCCAACGTTCCTCTCCCTCCGCCACTAGGGGGATCTACTCCTATAATTTATAACAGTGAACACATGAAATCTATAAATAATATCTCAAAAAAATCTATAAATAAGACTAATAAATAGCACTGCAATATGTAACTTGTAAGTATTACCTATGAATGGCTTGCATCCATTGAGAAAACCTTGGAGTAAAGCATTGAAGCATATGAATAAGCCATGAAATCTTGGGTTAGGGCTAGGATATTCCACCAGTCCCTTGGTGGTCACAATACACCTACTGCATGGGTTGGTCACTAATATAGCATTCAAATAATCCCTCATCCCAGTGTATTGTTTCTTGTGATCTTGAATGACAACAGCATATGCCTTCATTCTTGCTCTGTAAGCTTTGCTCTTCGGCAATTCAACTCCAAACTTCAACTTAGCATTGTCTATTAAAGTGTCAACACAAGTATTGGGGTATGTCCTTATAGCTTGCTCAGACTGATCTGCTAGCCAATCAATGCTCACCTTGGTGTTCTCACCATGAGCTATGCAAGTGTGCTCACACATATATTTCCTAATGCAAAAAGTCTACTCATTTGAAATCTTGGAACCTGTCAGGTAGAAACCACACCCCTATTTTTTTGCCTTCATCAGTGCACCACACAATAATCGTATTAGGAGTGTTCCTATGATAGTGAAAGCTCCTGAGCTGAGCTATGTTGTAATTTCTGAGAGTTGTTCTAAATTGGTACAAATCTTTGAAGCATAGCTTGATGCATAATCGTAAGTGAGAGTCTACTCTGCTGGGATCATACCACATTCTCTTCTTTCATCTTCTTTAACTTTCTCTTCCTGCCACTAGCAAGTGTGAACTTTTAGACTGCCCCATCATCATCACTTTCCCCTATATCTTCTGGACTGAGGTCCTCATCACTTTCCCCTATACCATGTAGATAGGATCCGGGGGCCATGGGAAGCGCGGGTGGAGGAGCTCCGACCAGGGGCGGCATGGGCAGGCGAGCTCCAGCCGGCAGGGGTGGCACATGCGAGCGAGCCGCGGCTAGGGGGCATGGGCATCGCGGGTGGAGGAGCTTCGACCAGGGGGCGGTGAGCTCCGGCCGGCGAGTACGGATTGGATGGGTCAACATCGTCCCACTTTTCCCTTTTATTTATTATATTTTAATTAATTTTAGTAGGGTGACAGGTGGGGTCGACTCCACCTCAACAACTTTGACACTTATTGTCAACGGAAACCTGACAGCTGACATGTTCTCTACTTGAACGTCCCTTGGTCACACTCCTGCACACGCACTAGGCGCACCACTCGCACCATCTCCACTAGTGCACGATAGCACAACGAATGTACTCAAACCTATATATAAGCAGAGGCAATACAATGATCAGCGCTACGGTGCATTCGATCCCCTTTCTCCTGTATACATGGTATCAGACGTTGCTCCCTTTTGAGCCTATCTCCATCCACTTCCACTGCCGCACCTAGCCATGACGATTCCGCCTTCCCCACCTTCGCCGGACAGCACTGGCCCCTCCACTCCCCTCCGAGCACCACCCACTTCTACCACTCTCGTTACCCCAGCTACCTTCGTCACCCCTGCAGCCGATGCGCCTTTTCAGTGCGCGCCCAGCACCTCTGCTTCTGCCGCCACCGCGGCCCTAGCATCGCCACTCGCCGACATCTTCATCAACCAACAGGTTTCGCTCGTGCTCACCCTCAACCCACCCAACTACACCCAGTGGCACACCCTCTTCGAGGTCACCTTCACCAAATACGGCATCACCGACCACATCGTCAATCTGCTACACGCCGCGCCGGAGTACTGGCATCATGATGATGCCCACATCGTGTCGTGGCTCTACAATCAGGTCAGCCCACAAATCTCCGTACTGGTGCACCAGCGCAACGCCACTGCCTCCTCCATCTGGGCCTCCATCGCCATGTTGTTCCTGGAGAACACCAAGCACCAGGTCGTCTTCCTCGCCACGGAATTCTACCACATTGACTAGGGCGTCGACTCATCATCTAGTACTTCACCCACCTTAAGGGTTGCGCCGACTGCCTCGCCGATCTCGGCGAGCCCTTCTCTGACTGCGACCAGGTACTCAACATGTTCCGCGGCCTTGCGCCCCGCCTCCAGTACGCCATTCCAATCCTCACAATGCAGAGGCTGCTCCCGAGTTTCCTCTCCTGCCGTGCCTTCCTTCTCTTGGAGGAGAGCCGTCACACGGCGCACACCGACGGATTCGAGACGGCCCTACACGCCGCTCGCACCAACACTCCCTGGCTTCAGCAGAGACAACTCCGGCGGGGGCGTGGGTGGCGGCCACAACACCGGCGGGGGCAATGGCTATAGGAGCGGACGCGGTGGTGGCTACAAGGGGAAGGGAAAGGCGCCCGCTAGTGTCTTCGGCGGCGCCAACTACACCACCGGCAGTACCTCTGCACCATGCCGATGAGTGCATATTTGCATCATGTTTTGTATTATTATTTTTGCACTACAGATGTAGGATCTTGGTATTTTACGGTGTTCGCACGCATGTTTTATGTCTATTTTCACCAGGATCAGGACAAATGATGGATACAATGGACACAATTCTTGGAGCAGTTGTATTGGGAAGAAAAGGAGTCAAAAACAACGTAAAACGCTTATTTGGGAAATATCAATAACACCAGAAGAAAACCTGAAGCAATCAAGGCATAAGACGGTTCAACGACCAACTATACGGCGGGAATAAAATTTTTGGTCGTATAGTTCCGTTCGTATAGTTGGCGCCGCCACCGCCTCCTCAAATAGTTTCACCCCGTGCAACTGGATCGGGGAGATGACATACAGAACACCCAGAAATCGCCGAAACCTCACCTACGCAGATCTTGGAGGCCAAGGCATCGATCTTCATCTTCATGAACCGCTGCACCACCATCATCTCCGTCCATCCCATCTTCATCTCATCTAGATCTTGTTGTAATTTCCGTACTCGTTGTGGATTTATACAAGAACTATTCATTTACAATTGCTTCCATTACCATTGCCATGATGTTGATTGCCTCCATGTCTGAGTAGACCTTTAGTTCTTGGGGAGATAGACAAACCCTAGCATATGATTGAGATAAGATAGAGATTATTATGTTATAAATCATTATGTGTATGTGTTAATTGTCTTCATCTTGATGTTGGGAGTTGTGCATCTCCTTAATATTTGCCTCTTATCGGGACTCAATGAAGGGGATTACTTGTTGGTGGACGGAGGGATGATAGCACTTACTGTGACTATAAAGTTGTTATCATTCTTTACGTACTAACTTGGGGAAACAAGGATAACTTATAAAGCCATGTCCATGCTGATGAGTTATCATGTTTTACATTATTATTTTGCATTATAGATGTAGGATCTTGGTATTTTACGGTGCTCGCGCGCACATTTTATGTCTGTTTTCACCAGGATTAGGACAGATGATGGATCCAATGGATATAATTCTTGGAGCAGTTGTACTATGGAGAAAAGGAGTCCAAAACAATGTAAATCGCTTATTTGGAAAATATTAATAATACCAGAAGAAAACCAGAAGCGAACAAGGGAGGCAGAGAGTACAACGACCAACTATATAGGCAGAGCAATTTTCCGGCCATATAGCTCCGTCCGTATAGCTGGCGCCGCCTTCGCCTCGTCAAATAGTTTCACCCCGTGCAATTGCTTCGAGGAGACGACATACAGAATGCCTAGAAATCGCAGAAACCTCACCTCCGGAAGGCATCTGGAGGGGGAACTCATCCACAAGGGATCCATCTTCACCCTGCGCAGATCCGGGAGGCCAGGGCATCGATCTTCATCATCCACCGCTGCATCACCACCATATCCATCCATCCTATCTACATCTTGTCTAGATCTTGTTGTAATTCATATACTCTGTGGTTTATACAAGTACTATTCGTTTATGATTGTTTCCATTACCATTGCTATGGTGTTGATTGCATCCATGACTGAGTAGATCTCTAGTTCTTGGGGAGATGGAGAAACCCTAGCATATGACTGAGATGAGATTGAGATTATTATATTATACATCATTATGTGTACGTGTTAATTGTCTTCATCTTGATGTTGGGAGTTGTGCACCTTCTTAACATTTGCCTCTCACAAGGACTCAATGAAGGTGATTACTTGTTGGTTGACGGAGGGATGATATCACTTACTGTGACTATAAAGCTGTTTTCATTCCTTACATACTAACTTGAGGAATCAAGAAGAACTCACAAAGCCATGTCCATGCCATGGGAGAAATCCCTTAATAACGTAGTAACACGATGGTTGTCGGTTATTGCCTACTGTGGTTATGAGGATGATGTGTGCAGCAGTTGCTGGCTATTCGTCCATATATGGATCTCCTCCCACATACATACACATTATGAGAATATTTGTTATAATACACTCGATTACTTAGTCTAAATTGCTAGCGGTGGATCCACTAATCCCTGAAAACGTCTTTTCTCTATTGTAGTTCCAAAGTTCTATTCCACAAGCGGTTCTTACTTTCTACATTAAGTTTTGCTTTACTTTAAATCACCTTGTTCAACCAAAAATCCAAAAACAACTCTACTTTACTTGCATCTTAAAGTTATTCCTTAAGTACTATGTTTTGGTATGTTAAAAGCATTTTAGTCTTTTGCCTACTGCTCCATGTGGGATCGATATCTTTATTTCGAAACTAGCTACAAACGATCTGTGCACTTGAAGTCATCACATGCCACGGAAGAAATCCCTTAATAGCGGGATAATATGGTTGATGTCGTTTATCCGTCAGTTGTGGTTACAAAGGATGATGTGAGCTGTGGTTACTGACTATTTATCCATATATGGAGCTCCTCCCACATACATACATATCATGAGAATATTTGTTATAATAATCTTGATTTCTTAGTCTAAATTGCTAGCGTTGTATCCACCACTTCTTGAGAATGCCTTTTCCTCTATTGCAGTTCCAAACTCTTTTACACATGCGATTCTTACTTTCTGCATTAAGTTTTACTTTACTTTAAATTGCTTCATTCAATCAAAAACCTAAAAATAACCCTACTTTTCTTGCATCTTAAAGTTATTTTTTAAGTACTTCGTTAGTTTTAGTTAAAAGCATTTTAGTCTTTCGCCTACTGCTCCATGTGAGATCAATATCTTTATTTCGAAACTAGCTACAAACGATATGTGTACTTGCAGTCATCACGCGCCCACCAACACCATCCTCTGCGCCCGGCTCCAGCATACTTGGTCTGTGCCCCGGTGCGCCACCCTTCCGGGCGCGACCACTCACACGGCTCCCCTTCGACACCGCCCTACTACGGTTCCCCCACCAACTACGGCAACATGTCACCCTACGGCACCCCTGCTACACCTGCCCAACAGCCTACTGGCCCCGCCTGGGACCAATCGGCGCTTATCCAGGCCCTCAATGCCATGGCTCCGCCTTCCTCTGCGTCGACGGCCGGCGGTGGCTAGTACTTGGACACCGGAGCCACGACCCACATGACATCCTTGTCAAGTATGCTCTCCTCAGCTCGCCCCGTTTTCTCTTCTCGCATTGTTGTTGGCGATGGATCGTCGCTGCCTGTCTCGCACACCGGCCGCACAAACCTACCCACCACAACCCACCCTCTAGCCCTCAATTCTGTTTTAGTCTGCCCCAACCTCATCAAGAATCTGGTCTCAGTTAAAGCCCTAACTCGTGATAATCCTATTAATGTTGAATTTGATCACCTCGGTTTCTCTGTCAAGGATCACATACAAGGAAGGAAATCCTCAGATGTGATGATGACGGAGATCTCTACCCTGTCACTGCGCCCGCCGTCCACCACGACCTCACCGTCTACACTTATAAGTGGGTCCCACTGTCAGTTTCAGCGTCAATTCGCAGTCAAACGCGAATCAGTGCATTTTGTAAAAATTTAGTTCAGATGTGGTAGTTTTATGCAATTGGGAGGTCGACTGGTACCATTTAAAAAATTTAGCATGTATAAAGTGGTAGTTTCATGCTAACTGAAGAAGGTCGGGTGTGGCCCGCTTGCGTTGGTCGGTACTCCGTACGTATTTGTTTTCTCGGCAAAGGTTTGTCGGTATGTGGAGTCACACGTCAGCACCGCTCGTCGTCGGTGCGTTCATCAATCCCGTCGGCGCCCCTCACGCGGGAAGGGATAACACTGGAAAAGACCCAAGCGGTGCTGACTCTGCGCATCTGACGCTATTTTAGTTAAGTCCGAACTCCGTCCCAACAGCAGAGGGGGATTTTCATCGGGAAAGCATGGAGGCGCAATCGTCTCAGGCGCCCCTGCGCCTCAGCCTCCCTCTCGTCTTCCTCCTGCTCTGCTTCTTCCCCGCTCTCCTTCGTTTCGTCTCCACCGAGGCCGAGGCGGCTCCGACGCTGGTCACCACCCTTCCGGGCTTCCACGGCGCCCTCCCGTTCCGCCTCGAGACCGGGTATGCTACGCATTATTCCTCCTCAACCATTCGATACATCCATCCTCGCGTTCCTGTTCACTCACCAGCTACCAGCTTCGCTTGGCAGGTACGTGACC
The DNA here is from genome assembly GCA_910589775.1 of Avena eriantha. Lineage (NCBI taxonomy): Eukaryota > Viridiplantae > Streptophyta > Magnoliopsida > Poales > Poaceae > Avena > Avena eriantha. Next base: position 516,451,331 of record OU342745.1, on the reverse strand, counting down.
GTGGACGAGGAGAACCGCGCGGAGCTCTTCTACTACTTCATCCAGTCGGAGGGCGACCCGCGGCGCGACCCGGTCCTCCTCTGGCTCACCGGCGGCGACCGCTGCACGGTGCTCAGCGCGCTCTTCTTCGAGATAGGCCAGCAACCAGCTCCCTGACACCTCGAAGAACCTCTGTCTCGCCTTTTGTCAAGTTCAGTAGTATTCAGCAGGCACTGGTATGCAGTGATGCACTCTCTTGTCTGCAGGCCCGTTGAAATTCATCATAGAGCCCTACTACAACAACGGGACCGTGCCACGCCTGCGGTACCACCCCTACTCCTGGACCAAGGTCGCCAGTGTCCTCTTCGTCGATTCGCCCGTCGGCGCAGGGTTTTCCTTCTCCAGGAACCCCCAAGGCTATCAAGTTGGAGATCTCTCTTCTTCCCTGCACCTCAAAAAGTTCCTCACCAAGGTACGTCGTCAAGGGAAAAAACATTTCTCACCAAGGACATCAAGCCTGCCCTTGCTGCGAAATTCTGAAATTAGATACTGCCTCACTAACCTCCGAAGTCCAATTCGCCTATATATATCCGAGCAAAGTCTACTTTTATCTGCTGCTAGCTACCTGTCCGAAGAAAGAGCAAACAGTTTTCATCAGTTGGCTACTTACCATTTTCGTGCTCATCTTTTTCGATCAGTGGTTCAACGAACATCCGGATTACCTCGCAAACCCTTTCTACGTCGGAGGAGACTCGTACGGTGGAAAGCTCGTTCCATTCATCGCACAGAAGATCTCGGAAGGTACATCACCACGGTGATTCCTTTGGAGGGGTGGATAGTCTATTCATACTTCAATGCTGTTTTATTTCAGATATTGAAGCTGGATTGAGCCCGTTAATCAATCTAAAGGTACTCCATTTTTTCACCGTGAATCCATTCACTTATTATACAGATAATAATGTTACAAAAAGCTTTGACTGCCATACTAGTAATCTAAATCTAACAAGAGCAGTCTGTGCCATGGTTAAACCATGGTCAGGGCTATCTGGTAGGCAATCCGGGTACAGGGGAAGCCATTGATCATGAATCAAGAGTGCCATTTCTTCATGGAGTCGGAGTCATTTCAGATCAGCTCTACGAGGTGATTAATTATACGCGCTCCCAACTCTTGCTCAATCACCTACTGACCTGCAGCTAACTATTCCCTCATGTGCCACTATTTCAAGACGATAAAAGATCACTGCCCGACGGGAGATTATTTCGACCCCAAGAATATGCTTTGCGCTCAAGCTATGGACAAGTTCAACCGAGTAAGGATACAACTACTTTGACTTCACCCCTTTCCGTGGGTGTATAAATTCAGTGAAAAAAGAACGATACTTGATTCCTGTCTCGACCATGACATTCAACACTTGCACAAGAGCATCTCTAGCAGAAACCGCATCCGGTCCCGTCCCGCAAAATAACCGCCAGTTGCGGTATGACGCGAAAAAGTGGTTTTTTAGATACCGTAAACTGTACCGCACCGGAAAAAAAATTACGGTTCAACGCAAATGGGTGCTTCCGTGCTGCATATTTTTCGTACAAAAAGCTCCCAATGTGGTTTACTACAAACGAAAAAAAAGTTGTGGTTTACTACAAACGAGAAAAAAGTTGGCGGGAAGGAATATTCAGCTACAGTGTCTCCGTACTCGTCGCTGCTGCCACCACCAGAGGTCAGTTTTGGTCATCCCGCCATCGCCGCCACCGTCGAAAGTCGATCGCCGGAGCTGCGGGTAGCAAGCAGCTAACACGCGCAGCAAGCAAACAACAAGCATCCAAGCAGACGGAGGCGGCCAAGCGGCTAGCCAAGCACACGCGCACGCCCGGCAAGCAGAAGCCAAGCGCGCGCAGAAACCAAAAGCAGCGAGCAAGCAAGCAGCGAGCATGGGCAACAAGCAGCCAAGCAGGGACGGGCGAATCCAGGTGGCGGCGACGCAATTCTGGCTGATGGCGGCGTGAATCGGGACGTCTGCTCGAAGCAGTGGCGGGCACACACCATACCTGATCCCCGTACGAAGAAGGACGATGGAATATTCGTGTTTTGCGGTATGCATACGAGGTAACTGTTCCGCGTCGTTATTTTTCTAACAAAAAAAGTATTTTTCAGTACACCGTATTCGCGTTTTGCAGTACCACGAGATGGGGTATCTGCTATAGATGCTCTGACCTTAATATGCGTCTAGCTATTCTTGTAACAACTAATAGATGTTCCCTGCAGTTGTATGATGAAATCTCCCATCCACACATTTTGTATAAGAAGTGCGCTTATGTGTCTCCTCGACCAAACGATCAGACCTCAGAAAGAAAGATGCTAAAGGAGGAAACTGGAGCATTGAAACGTCCACCACCTCGTCCTCCAATGGATTGCCATGTAAGTCCATCTTAATTTACTCCATTCATCGCTTGATTTTTGTTGACTAGTAAAAAGAATCAGCCATGGTCACATGACTGGATAATATTTATGCACGTACAATGACCTATAGGCTATGATATGTTTATGCACATAATACAATTTAGTAGATATATCGTTTGTGATGTTCTTTTAGGTATATTTATATTGATTTATTGTCTGTGATCTCTCCTTAGGGACACTTATGAAGTTCATCTGGTGGTGATCTAATTAAGTACAATTAAATATATCATCGGTTGTGATTTTCTTACTACAATATAAATATATCAGTTGTGGTCTCCTTTTTGGATAATGGAAGAGTAACCCTCATGTCTCTGCACAACGCTAATTATGACAAGGTTCAAAAAGTCTTAAACTAAAGCCCAAAAAAGCAACAAGGAACCAATAGACTGGGAATTCGGGTATTAAAAAGCTATATGTGAGGACATAAATCCCTCGGAAACTTACTCAAGCTTGTTAAACGGTCCGGACACTACAACAACAGCCAGCCGATAGACATAGCCTGCCATGGGTGGGAGCACACCTAAAAGAGTCATTTATCTAAAAACATGATTGCCAAAAGAATCACAAATGTATGTGAAAAATAACGAACAAGTGTTAAATCAAATCCCAATCCGAACAACAAGCCAATTCAATTATGTAAATTACAATCAAGAGAATGGTATTGTATAGTCTTCTCATGTTTACAAAAAAAACACATATCTTGGCACCATTACATTTCTGTTTTGCTAAGTTGTGTTTGGTTACAAGAACCCCCCTAAAAAGGTACCCGTCAGAAAAATCTTGACATTTAAAGGGGTCCCCTAACTTCAAAATGTGCCTAATGCAACAACGAAATCCTTATGTAACCGAAGCCTTTTATATACATGGAGATGATTGTAGGAGTCCTAGATTGATGAATATTCAGTGCAAGTACATATTTCTCAGCATTGGGATGAACATTACTAATTTTTTTCACACAGTACATTCCATGCTATGAACTAATGTTTGACAATCACTGTCCAAAAAGCGATACTTGATTAGGAATTTGTGATCTCAGCAGTTATAGTTGTGAAGATAAATGCTCCCTCGTATGTTTAGGTTTAGTTCTGAATATCTATCATTTGTCGTTTAGTAGCAAAGATTGCCGGGTGTTATGTTTTTATGTGAGTTTCTAGCATCTCTTTTTTGTACCATGTTTTGCTTCTAGTATTTTATAATACTAATGGAAATAGTAGCAAAGCTTCTACTTCCAGAAATCCCAAATACAATTTGCAAAAAATACACATAAAGATACTCATAAGATGTTTCTTTATTATTAAAAGCATTTCAAAATCATGTTCAATTCTTTTCCATCTACAGACCTTTGGTAACTACCTGTCATATTTCTGGGCTAACAACAACGTCACTAGGGAAACACTCGGGATAAGGAAGGTAATTGTTTATTTCTATATAGGAAAAAATATAGCCTATATTTTTAATATCGAACTACTCTTATATATCTCTATACCCCGGTAACTTAGGGGACCAAGGAAGAATGGGTGAGATGCCACGATGGAGATCTACCTTATTCCTGGGACATCAAGAGCAGCATAATGTACCACCATAACATGACAACAAAAGGTTATCATGCCTTGGTATATAGGTAAATACCAGTAAGATTTTAAAACCCCTATCATAAATATTTAATATATTATTGAAAGTATGCAAAGTGCCAACAAAGTACATTTCCCTCATCAAAGATATGTACATTAATGTTGTGAAAAGTGTTATTGGAGGAGATAGCGAGACAGATACCTTCCCGATTACTATAGGACTACATCAAGGTTCAGCTTTGAGTCCACACATTTTTGACTTGGTGATAGATGATATCACTAAGGACACACAAGGAGATATTTCTTGGTGTATGCTTTTTCCTAATGATGTGGTACTAGTAGATGAGAGTAGGGTAAGAAATTCAATAGGAAACTGGAGTTGTGGAGGCTGACCTTGGAATCCAAGGGGTTTAGACTTAGCAGGAAAATACAGAGTATATGTGATGCGACTTAGCGCTAGATGCGAGGACACCAGGGTTAGTCTAGGAGGGCAAGTAATGCCTAAGAGGGACACCTTTCGATACTTGGGATCAATGTTGTAGAGCAATGGTGGTATTAATGAGGATGTTAGCCACAATATCATGGTAGGGTGGATGAAGTGGAGGCAAGCATCTAGAATCCTATGTGACAAGAAGGTCCCACAAAAGCTAAAAGGTAAGTTTTATAGGACGGCTATCAGACCTGTCATGCTTTATGGAGCCAAATGTTGCTCACTAAGAGGCAACACATCTAACAAATGAGTGTCACAGAGATGCGTATGCTAAGGTGGATGTGTGGCCAAATAAGAAAAGGCCAGATTAGGAATGAAGTGATACACGATAGGGTAGGGACGATGCAAATTGATGAGAAGCTTGTCCCATATAGATTAAGGTGGTCGGGGCATGTCCAATAGAGGCCACCAGAATCACCGGTTAACAGTGCGATCTTAAGGGGTATTGATAATGCAAAGAGGGTAGATGGTGACCAGATCTGACATGGGAGGAGGCAGTTAAAAGGGACCTAAAGGGCTGGAATGTATATAGAGATTTAGCTTTCGATAGGGCTGCATGGAAATCAACAATCCATGTGCCCTAACATTGATTTAATCTTTTGCTCTTTTACTTGCACTTTCCACTAGTTAATGCTTGACTTGTATTTTAGTTTATGTTTGACTTGCATTTTTCACTACTTCCTGTTTGACTTGCACATTTCACTAGTTTATATTTCGGTTTAATATCTAGCCTACCCCAAAAAATTTGGTACAAAATGCTTGGTTGTTGTTGTTGTATTGAAAAGCTGCTATATTACCTATGCAAGCGACAGTTCCGCCAAGTTGTAATAGCACACATACAACAACACAATATAGGATATGCTTTGATGTACATCTCCAATTATCAGGTTGCCATATACTTTCTCAACCTCTCATCTATGTTCCTTGTATAGTGGAGACCATGATGCCGTTGTACCATTTTTGGGTACACAATCTTGGGTGCGATCACTCAGCTTCAGTGTTGTTAATCAATGGAGAGCTTGGCATCTTGATGGCCAGTCCGCTGGGTGAGTATTTTTGTGGGACACGCAATGATTTATTAGTTTCATTCCTTGTTATTGGATTTTTTATTAGACTATATAAAATGGTTTATATAATTGCACTTATGTTTGGAAATATTATATAATTGCAGATTCACCATAAGATACACAAATAACCTGACATTCGCTACCATAAAGGTAACACCATATCTATATTTTTCTTCATTTCTAAGACCACTGAAATTTGAAATCAGAAAATTATACCCCCTCCGATCCAAATTAATGACTCGGATTTGTTTAGATTCGGATATATCTAGACATGTTTTAGTGCTAGATACATCTGAATCTAGATAAATCCGAGTCAATTAATTTGGATCGGAGGGGTTATCACAATGAGATATGAAAATTGTCATATACTAGTTAGTTGGGCACTTTACCCAATTGAAAACTTAAGAGTTGTCTATCCAATAGACTATATAACTGCACGTAGTTTTTATAGTACTCCTAACACTTATTGCTTAATTTAAATATAGGGTGGTGGACACACTGCACCCGAGTATCAACCAGAGAGATGTCTCGCTATGTTCAGCCGTTGGATTTCCGATGAGCCACTTTGATTAATGTGTCTAATTGCCACATACACAATGTTTGAATGGGTATAGGAGAATCATGTCTGGTTTCAGAATTCATATAATGGAATATGTATGAACCATGGAACCAAACAAACATAGTTGTCATGATGAATGGATCTGGGGCTTGTTGGCATGGCACCTCGGAGCTGTGATTGATTTGTAAAAAAGAAGGACCAAATGACACATTGTTTCTTCCTTAAGTTCTTCATTCATATGGCAATTGCATCTCAATGTATTGTTACAAATGAATTGGCACTGTGGAAGCTAATTAATTGACGTGAAGTCTACCTGAAGAGATAGAAAAGATTTGCAGGACATATGTTCGCATCATCGGGGTGAGTTATAAAGCTACATTGATTTCACATCTTCTTTTCGTTCAGGATTACCTCATGTTTATTAAGGCTGATATCGAACACCTGAGTTCTAGTCCTCAGAAACACGAATTTGAGTTCTATTTATTCTCGAGGATCAGGATTTGTTACTCCGTAGTAATAACTAAGATAAATTTCCTAACACTCATGCTTAAAAGGTTGTATGCTATCCGCCACCCTCCGATCCCCCCACCACCCCACGCCCCCACGTTTTTTTATCAGCAAGAGCAGTTACCCCTGTTCCACCAGAATTTCAGAGTTATCACACTTTTTCCTACAACAGAGTGCAGATCAAATTCAGCAATATCACCTTGTATGTCTACTAAACGGTAGCCTCAAGATTTTCACGGAAATTTGTACCAATCATACAAGAGTTTCCCACAAAAGTATCCGACCAACTCAAAGACTTTCATGCATGGGCCATCCTAGAGGGAGTTGTGGTACTACACGAAGCCATTCACTGCAACAGTACAGGCAGGTGCTGGCATTTTTAAACGCCGAGCTACATGTCTCGTTGTTGCGGTCGTGCTATGACGGCAAATAAAAACCACGGTCAGGAATAACTGTGTCGAGAATACTGCACAGGCGGAGTTTTTTTTCTTAAGAAACACAGTACAAACGCAGATGCTCACAATGTGTACATACACTCATCTCTATGAACACACGCACGCACACCCTACCCCTATGAGCACCTCTGAAAGACTGAGCTGGCGGGTCTTGAGATTGACGAAGTCATCACAGGCGCCTCGCTATCGACGGAAACATCGCCTTCCACTGAAAAAATATTCCGTCTTTGAGATACCAAAACATCAAACTTGGGGTTTGAACTCTGGTGGGCTGGGGTACCACTGTCCTCTAACCATCCAACCACAAGTTGGTTCTCGCACAGGCGGAGATTTTTGTCTTGCGGCACATAGGATTCGCCGTGTGACCTATTCCCTCGGCAGTAGGCGGATGTGCCTCAGTAGATTAAGAGTCCGCGCAAAATTTAGTGCCGCGTAGAGATAAGGTGCGACATAATAGTTTGCCCTTTTTGGTACATGTTTTGATGGCAAAAAACTTAACCACAATCAATGATAAAGAAGTTAATTTTTTTTCATTCCATTCAAATAAAAATTTTAGTTCCATTGAAATAGTAATTTTTTAATTTCAAGATTTGAGCACCTCTCTATCCATTACTTAAAAAAAATTAAAAAAAATCCAAATATGCTAGTAGTACAAAGAAAGGAAGGTCCTTAGCCGCTTTTTTTATCAAGTGACCGACTAAGAGCATCACCAACACAAGCCCTAAAACGCGCGTGGGGTAAAAGTCGCTCACTTAACGCACGCAACCGGTCAAGGCGCTCTAGCAGACGCGCGAAAATATCGTGCGCGGGAAAAACTTTGTCACGCGTAGAGAAAGCGGCAACACGCGCTAAATTTGATGCGCCAGCTCCAGCGTGCTGGATAAAACGCGAGATGTTAAAGACGAGGTGTTGAAACTCCAATAAGTCATTCCTTAAAAAATAAATTCGGCGGTCGCTGACTCTAGATATTATGCATGGGCCATAAAAATGTATGGTGGAACAACCTTAGGCTTTGTTCGGTTCCTGCAGAAACAATCCCCGCGTGGAACAAACCCTCCGAGGATTTGAGTGATCCCCTCACGTAACCCGAACCCCATTAATCCAACCCCATTAATCCAGTTCCTTAAACCCCGTGTGACCCCTGCACGACTTTGGCTTATTCGGTTACTCACCAAGGAACATCAGCTAATGACCAGGAGCTACTTTAATACAAGATCGTTTCTGCACGTACAACAACATATTGCTTTGTTGAAACATTCAGCATAATAAACACAAATTTTACTCAACGTCGTCTCTCGCCACACCATAGCTGCAACCCCTCTAGGCCTAGGCCAGGGGCTAGATCAGGCCCGAGCGCCGCCACGGGCCAGCGTGCCACACCATCTCGCAGCTTCCTACCCACATCGATGTTCCACCACTTTGCCGCCGAACGCACGGACTCACCGCCGCCATGCCCACTCGCAGCATCGCAACCCAATCGACGTTGCTTCTCTGCACGAAGGAGCTCCGCCAAGGTGCACATTCGCCCTAACCCCTTCGGCAGGCCGGGCGCCGCCACACCGGCCAGGGAACTCCGCTAGGGTGCGTGCTCACCCTAACCCCTTCGATGTTGTGTGCTTCGGCAACATCCTGGAAAATTTCCAATAGGAATCTAGTTATTGTAAGGTTGTACAAGCTCTAATTCAAAACAAACATTCTTTTTAGAAAATAGACCACATCTCAGCTCTCGCTTGAAAATCAGCACAACCCATATGCAATTCATCTAGTAATAAGAACTTTGCTCACGAGTTTTGACAACAAAAGGCAAGTAAAGCATATCCAACTACTTTGCGTATAAACAAAGAACATTTATATAACAGAGCAAGGTAACTCTTGCAGCTCACAAGGAGTCGACAACGAGAAGTCCGCCAGAGGAAAGGTTCAGAGGAGAAGGGGGAATTAATTCTCTGTAAGTTTGTCATTACTTCACTTCTTTGTTGTGAAACAGATTGCCAGGAGGTGCCAGGTTAGGGCTTAGTGGAAGTGAGAGACTCTTTCGCATGGGGAGAACGAGTTCTTGGTTAGTTTTCCATCCTTCGCGGACCTTGACAGGGTGGATGGTAGCCAGTTTTCTATTCCTCAGAGCAAGACTCAGCTGTCTGTGTCCGCATACAAACTGCAGGAGGTGCCACATAAGTGCGATTTACATCAGGTCTGGCTGCATGTGGAGGGGGTTCCGCATTCCTTACGCACTTTCCTTGGTTTGTGGGCAATGGGTTCTTTGATGGGCACTACTATTGATGTGGACTTGCTCTCCCTGAGGAGGAGGGGTGTTGTTCGCATTTTGGTCGGCATGTTTGATATTACTGTGTTCAATAAGAAGTAGGATGCTCTGGACTTTTACCTCACCTCTGATGTTGTGGTTAAGTTAAAAGGGTATGAGCTTCGTTTTCGGTTGGAGCCAGAGAGTTATGTGCCTGATCCTGACTTCTCACCATATCTGTGGAAAAGGAATTAGGATGATCCGGATGCTGGTGGTAATGGGAACTCGGGTGATGATGCTATGGATACCTCTGAGCCGTCTTTGACCCCTACTATGGGTAGGCTTTCTGGCCAGTTGGTTGGGTCCGGGAACTCAGCTTCGTCTTCATCGAGACAGGTTCCTGTGCAGGTGTATGATGTGACTCTTTTCAACGCTTCTTTTGTTACGAAGCGTGAAAAGGAACTGCTTGACGCCCTACCACTTGACTCTCCCCTTCGTGGTTGCCGCTCTGCTAGTGCTTCTCCACGTGTCACTCCATCTCAGTTGCATGCGGCTCTCGAGGTGGTGAATGGTTTTGCCGGCAAGTCACCTTCTCCTTCTCGCGGTCGGCCTAATATGATGGGCCACACTATTCCGCGGCCCCGTGGGGATGGGCCAGTGCTTATGGAGGTGGTCTCTGAGGGGGTGGCGGATGGGCTTGCCCAGGAGGGGCTGGCCGCTTCCAGGGTGGCGCCTGGCATGCTGGCGGATGCTGCTCCGGCGCCTTTGGACGAGGGCCCTGGCGTGACCGATGGTGGGGAGAACCTGGCCTAGGAGGGGTCGAGGTCTTCCCCAGCTGACGGCGATGGCGAAGCCCAGGCGGGATGGTCGCTTGGGAGGACCTGGCCCAGGCAGGGTTGGGTCCTCTCCCCGACGGTGGCGTGGTCGAGGCCCAGGCGGAGCGGCACGTTGGGGGAAACCTGGCCCAGGCGGGGTTGGGTTCTCTCCCATGTACGCTGACGCGGAGGAGTCTTCATCGTGGCGTCGATGCTCTTGGCGCATCTACCACAGATGAGGACTCGTTGGTGAAGACTATGAGGCGGAAAGCGGAATTAAATCTCGATTCTAATGGTATTTTGAGTTCGTCGAAGTCTTTCAATTCTTTTTCAACTCCTGGCATTGTTGATAGGCTAGCCAATGTTGGTATTAGTATGAGTAGATATGTTAAGGAAGTTAATTTTTCCTATTCTACTTTGAGACATATGGAGGTTGACCATTTAACGGTTACTCCTAAAGTTTCTATGCTTTTTGACACTTTACTAATAGAGGAGGAGGAGTTGCATGCCACCGTAGATGGTCAATTCCTGTCTCACTTGGTTGGTGAAATGTCGGAAATCAAAGAGCCAAAAATCTCGCAAGAGGTCTCGTGTATCCAAATCTCCTATTATTTCTCAATGAATGGCATGTTTTCAAATAGCAGAGGTCTTCGTGACTTGGCTAAACATTTGTTCTATGCTGATTGTGTGAGAGATAAGTTAGATTTTTTGGGTATTTCTGAAACTGGTAGACATGATTTCTCACAAGCCTTACTCAATCACCTTTCTGGTGGAGTAGACTTTACGTGGGTTTCACGACCGCCGCGAGGTAGATCCGGGGGAATCCTGTTAGGCATCAGAGATGAGACTATGGAAGTCTTAGCTAGTTCGGCTGGAGATATTTTTATTAAACTCCATATCCATAACAAAGCTGATAACTTCATATGGTCTCTAGTTGCTATGTACGGGGCTGTCTAGGATGTGTTTAAGGCTGATTTTTTGCGTGAGTTGGTCAATCTGGCTAAGGACAATCCGTATCCTATTCTCATAGGTGGTGATTTTAACTTGCTGAGATTCCCTCATGAGAAAAGTCGGGGTCGGTATGATGAGCATTGCCCTTTCATGTTTAATGTTGTCATTGACAGCTTGGACTTAAGAGAGGTTACAATGCTTGGAAGACGGTTTACTTGGGCTAACAGTCTTCCGGAGCCTACATATGAAAAATTGGACAGAGTGCTTATGGATACCGATTGGGAAGATAAATTTCATATGGTAAATGTTCGCGCTTTGGAACGTATTGAGGCTTTATCGGATCACGCTCCATTACTTTTATCTGTTGGAGCACCATTACGTCCATCCACACATAAGTTTAAATTTGAACTTGGATGGATGGAGCGTGATGGGTTCCATGATTTGGTGAAGGCTATTTGGAAAAGACCGGTTAGTGTTGCAACACCCATACATCGATGGAAGAACAAAATGCGTGCCCTACGCAAGTTCCTTCGTGGTTGGGTCAGACACACTACCGGAATCCTTAAAAAGGAGAAAAATACGCCTTTCTACCATCATTAATGATTTCGAGGCTTCTGTGAAAGTTAGGCTATTATCTGCACAAGAGATTGAGCTAAAAAACCAATCAAATGCGGAAATTGCCAGACTTCTTCGCGAGGAGGAACTCAAATGGTACCAACGCTCTAAGGCAAAATTTGTCCTTGAAGCAGATGCGAATACAAGATACTTCTATGCAGTTGCCAATGGCAAGCATAAGAAGAAACTTATTCACTCTTTAATTCAAGATGAAGATACGATTGAGGGTCAAGAGCAGCTAAAAGCTTATATTACGAGTTATTACAAGGACTTGTTTGGGGTACCGGTAGATAACTCTTTCGAGTTGGATGAGTCCCAAACAGGGGATATCCCTTAGGTTTCTGTTGAGGAAAATAACTTTTTAACCGCCCCTTATAGAGAGGAGGAGGTTAAGAAAGACGTTTTCCAAATGTAACATAACAAGGCGCCAGGTCCAGATGGCTTTCCAACAGAATTTTATCAACATTTCTGGGAAGTTATTAGAGATGATATGATGCTTCTTTTCTCTTTTCTGCACGTTGATCAGCTAGAACTTTTTAGACTAAATTTTGGCAACATCATTTTATTACCTAAGGTTAATAACGCGGAACGTATACAACAGTATCGATCAATCTGCCTTCTTAATGTTAGTTTTAATTTTTTTACAAAAGTTGCTACTATTAGATTAAATTATATAGCTGATCATGTTGTACGTCCATCTCAAACTGCTTTCATGCAAGGACAAAACATCCTAGATGGTGTAGTAATCCTTCGTGAGACAATCCATGAACTACACTCAAAAACACCGAATGGTGTATTGTTCAAGATTGACTTTGAGAAGGCTTATGACAAGGTTAATTGGTCTTTTCTCCAGCAGACACTCCGCATGAAAGGTTTTTCAGAGGAGTGGTGCAATCTCGTACAGTCTTTTGTGATTGGAGGTAGTGTAGCCATCAATGTCAATGATGACATTGGCAAATACTTCCAGACCAAAAAGGGCTAAGACAAGGGGATCCGCTGTCGCCTATACTATTTAACATAGTGGTTGATATGCTGGCTATCCTGATCGAGAGAGCTAAGGCTGCCGGCCAAATTGAAGGACTAGTTCCCCATCTTGTTGATGGTGGTATCTATATTCTTCAATATGTCGATGATACTATCATATTTATGGAACACGATCTAGAGAAAGCTAAGAATCTGGAATTAATACTATCAGCATTTCAGCTTCTTTCTGGACTGGAAATCAATTTCTATAAGAGTGATTTGTATTGTTTTAGCGAGGCTGAGAATGAGGCCCACCTATATGCTGAACTATTCGCCTGTAGCTTGGGGCAATTTCCAATCAATTATCTGGGAATCCCGATTCATTATCGGCGGCTCATGATTGCTGAATGGAAACTCGTTGAGGAAAGACTGCAAAAACGTCTTGATAGTTGGAAAGGTAAATTACTATCACTTGGTGGAAGACTTGTCCTCATAAATTCAATACTTACAAACATGGTACTGTATATGATCTCGTTCTTTCAACTACCAAAAGGTGTCTTGAAGAAAATGGATTATTTCCGATCAAGATTCTTGTGGCAAGGTGATGGTGAAAAAAACAAATATTGACTTGGCAGACAGAATGTGGTTTGCAGACCGAAAGAATACGGTGGACTGGACATACATGATTTGCAAGACAAAAACACCGCACTTCTGGGTAAATGGTTGTTCAAACTACTAACTGAAGATGGTATCTGGCAAACCATTCTTTGGAGGAAGTATATAGGCTCTAAGGCGTTGTCTCAGGTGGTTTGGAAACCCGGAGATTCACACTTTTGGGCTGGACTTATGGCGTCTAAAAAACACTTCTTTTAGTTTGGTGTGTTTAATATTAAGGATGGATCGCAGATTAGATTCTGCATAGATAAATAGCTTGGACAAACTTCCCTCCGCCATCAATATCCTGCTCTCTACTCAACTGTTAGACCCAAAGGAGATACACTATCCAAAGTGTTGGAAGCTAATCCTCCTAATGTGTCGTTTAGACGAAGCCTCATTGGACCTAGGCTTGCATCATGGAACAATCTTTTATTAAGACTATCCACAGTACAGCTGTCTGAGGGGGTGGATGAGTTCAAATGAAATTTACTTCAGAGCGGTAAATTTTCGGTTGACTCAATGTATAGAGCTTTGATCTAACCTGATATTCATGTCGATAACAATTTTAAAATTTGGAAAATGAAGTTACCCCTTAAGATGAAGATATTTGCTCGGTACCTTCGTAAATGTGTAATTCTTACTAAAGACGATCTTGTTAAGAGAAATTGGCATGGAAGTACGCATTGTGTATTTTATCATCAAAATGAGACAATACAGCACTTATTCTTCCAATGTAAATTTGCTCGTGTTATATGGTCAATCATCCAAGTAGCCTCTGGGTTATCTCCTCCAAGATTGGTTGCCAATGTATTCGGCAACTGGTTAAATGGGATTAGAGATAAATATGGGACTTTATTTAGGGTGGGAGCGCTTGCCATTATTTGGTCGTTTTAGCTATGTAGAAATGCAAGATTTTTAATAACATAGTTTCTTCTTCTTTGCAGGTGGTTTTTATCGTGCGACGAATATCCTACGATCATGGATCCTGCTAATGCTTATGGAGTTCCACGACTTGTTTGCGGTGGGGTGTACGTGATTGGAGGATGTGGCGAGGGATATTTTCTCCTGACATGGATGCAACTGACATGGATGCAACGTGATTTGCGGATTGAACTGTCATAGCCGCAGACTGTCTCTTTTATTTTATGGAGTGTAATACTCGTACTTTAGTTTCGTTCTCGTTTTATGGTTCATCGGCTGTGTGTATCTTAGTTATGCAGAGGCCGGGTGTAAACATTGCTATTGAGTAATAACGCACCCATTTTCAAAAAAATAAAATATACATGATATATTAACATATCAGTACCTACTGAAAAACTACGTACTACAAATGAGTCCTACCAACTATAACAATACATGTGACTTTCAGACAAATAAGCATCTCAATTGTAGTATGCCGGTGGTGAAAGGCCATAATACCTAACGAAAAAGTAGTACCTAGTTATATTTGATTGGCTCATTTGCATTAGACATTTTTTTTGCATTAAGACATGGACTTCTAACAGAACTTATCTGAACCTTCATGTATACCTAGTTTCGCAGAAAATTGACCACAACAGGGCAGGTTTTGCAAGATGATTCTATAGTAATTTGCACTGCAATTATCAAATTAATAATTAGTGGCACAAACTCTTCATTGTTATTCCATTTTGCCTCAGCAACATTGCTGAAATTGACCAATCAAAACTGTATCAATGAGAATACAAAAAATCACCAGGGGAGAATAAGAAAACTGTGGCACTAATCTGATAGCATGGCAAAAGCATTTTATACATTTTGTTGAACTCTCATATCCAAGAAAAGAACGAACCAACCAAAAAACTATAATAATTCATGGTTTAGGGGTGATGAGAGGGGAATGAAGAGGAGTGATTTACCGTCGCGGGCCGCCTTTGGAGAGGAGGGGGACACCGGTCAAAAGTAGCTACAGTGGTTGCCGATCTCCCGCCGCTGCACGTCTAGGTCGTTGTCGAGCTCGCACCGCCGCTCCGCTTCACCTGAAGACACCCCGACTAATGCTAACACCTGTGGAGAAAGGAGGAGGCACACAACCACCTTCAACAACTTACTTGTGACGCCATTGATCCCTTCGTCCCTACTTCCATCCACCGCCGTCACCTCCCAATCGCGAGAGGAAAGGTGGGGGACGCTGCGATTCCTTTTTTTGCTGTACTGATTCAGGTTAGATTCCACGTGAAGGGAGTCAATTGTTTTTTCCCCGATGAAAAGGCTGGGTTGGGGAGGGATTTGACAGGGATACAACACATGGCGGGTGTAACCGAACACATCAAAGAGCATGGGCGGGGCCAAATCCCTGGGCAGGTTGATCCCGGTTGACCCACGGCGTTTGGACTGAGATCCCGGCAGGGGTGGGATCAATTGAACAAGGCCTTAGGCAACTTCTCCAGGGAAGGAAGAAGAAAATGCTACACTGACATCCACACTTCCGGCATAGCCGGCTCTGTTCCATCTCTCTTGTTACTCATCCTTCTCATGTTGCCTACCTTATCCCTGCTAACCAAGATGTTGGGACGAGGCATCTATGCTCAAATAAGGCCTTCTTTCTACATGAAACCTAGGGGAGCCACAACTGTAGTAATCGGACATGGACCATGACATGTGTGCAGGAATTCTGAGTTTGGTATGGTAGAGTTCTCTGAAAAGGACGAATTGCCCCTCCCGGGTCACACGCGCGGGCGACCCCGGAGGGAGAAACCCTAGACCCAAAAGAGCCCCACCTAGGCAATCCCTGGCCGCTGCCGCCATCGGCGCTGGCAGTGGTGGCGGCGCCCGGCTGTCAAAGGAAACATGCAGGGTTGGGCGAGCCTCACCGGGTCTTCCTCGCGCGGGGATGAACGGCAGCTAGGGTAGCGCGAGGTGGTGGAGCGGCATAGAGAGGTGGCGGCTGATGTGCTCGTCGTTCGACGTAGAGCTTGTTGGGAACCCCAAGAGGAAGGTATGATGAGCACAACAGCAAGTTTTCCCTCAGTTATGAAACCAAGGTTTAATCGAACCAGTAGGAGCAAGGAAACACCCCAAAGGTGTTACTAGCTGAGCTTTGGCAGGGCGCACTACCGGTGCTAGTAGCAACGTGGAGACCTGCACAACACAACCACTGAACTTTGTCCCCAACTTGCGATGAGGTTGTCAATCTCACCGTGTTTTGTGGAAAACAAAGGATTAAACGTAACGAATGGAAAGAAGTAAAAGTTTGTAGAAAGTAAACACAAAGCAGTAAAAGATTGTAGATTGTATGTAAAAGACAAGGACCGGGATCCATAGTTCACTAGAGGTGGCTCTCCTTAAGATAGATAACATGTTGGGTGAACAAATTACAGCGAGGCAATTGACAAACACCGAGAAAGCAATACATGCATATACTAATCATCTTGACTCCTTTGAGACTTGATTGTGCATTACAACATAATACATAGACCGCCATCCAACTGCATCTATGACTAATAATCCATCTTCAGGTTATCATCCGAACCCCCTCCAGTATTAAGTTGCAAGCAACAAATTATTGCTTTACGAACTGCGTGTAAAGTAAACAATACGATTGTTCTATGAACAAAGGATTGTTGTTTTCTCCCTAGTAGCAACAGCACATCCAGTACCTTAGATATTTCTGTCACTTCCCCAGATTACCAGAGGCATGAACCCACTATCGAGCATAAATACTAACACTTGGAGTTGCTAGCATCTACTTGGCCAAGATAGCTACTAACAACGGAAAGCATGCAAGATCACAAATAACAAAGACATGATAGAACCAATAATAAATCTGAAATAGCATCTTAATATCCATCGAATCCCCGCAAACACAACATGTATGAATTACAAATAGATGACCTTGATCATGAACGGAGCTCACAAGATCTAAACATGAAAGCACAAAGGAGGAGAACTAGCCATCTAGCTACTACATGGATCCGTAGTCCAAGGATGAACTACTCACGCATCACACCGGAGGCTTGCATGGTGATGAAGAGGGCCTCCAGGGTGAATTCCCCTCTCAGGCAGGGTGCCGAGAAGAGCTTCAGATCCCTCCCGATCTAGGGATGGAGATGACGGTGGCTACAGACTCTTTCGTGGATTTTTGATCGGGTACTTAGGGTTTTCGTCCCGACGGCAATATATAGGCGGAAGGAGAGGCCGAGGGGGTGCCGGGAGCCACCACACCACCCCCTGGTGCGGGCCCAGCCTGGACGCGCGGCTAGGTGGTGTTGCCGGCCCCTGGCCCTTCTCCGTCTCGTATTCTGGCACTTGATCCCTTCCGGAAAAATAGGCATTTTGCTTTTGTCCCGTCCAATTCCGAGAATATTCATTTTCTGACTTTCCTGGAACCAAAAACAACAGAAAACAGGCAGCTGGCACTGTGGCTCTTGTTAATAGAGTCCAAGAAATCATAAGAAAAGTACTCCAAACTTGGAACAAAACACAAGAAACTAGATAAAACCAAGCATGGAACATCAAAAATTATAGATACGTTTGCAATGTATCAACATCCCCAAGCTTAACTCCTGCTCGTCCTCGAGTAGGTAAGTGATAAAAAGAAAGAATAATTTTTGAGGTGACATGCACCATCAAAGACTTGATCAAAGTATTTGCAAAAAATTCAAAGTTGGAATCATAGTACTTCAATCATAACATGAAAGACAAAGTTCTAGCAATAAGCAAAGAAACTATGATGCAACATGAAAAGGCACAAACAAAAGATTCATGAATAACAATGCTTTGCAAGACGTTTCTTTGTTTCACATAAAGAAAACATAGCATAATAGTATTCAGCCTGTCCCTCAATAGAGTAACACATATAAATGCATAGGACACCTTCAAAGTTCATAAGAGTGACTAGATACAATAGTTTAAAACAAGCAATATCAAAGTATGCATCAATCAACTAGTCTTGGGACAATGCACATAGAACTAAGAATGGCCACTATGCTCTCAAAGTAGGTGCATAAAGATAGAAGGTGGAGACTCAATATAATGGTGGAAGAAAAGCCTTTGTAAAAGGAAGTAGGATTCAAGTCTCATAAAGAGCTTCCAAAAATTATGGTACTTGTAATTTTCAGCTCCCATTGCCCCTATCATAAGCATCTTGAAGGTGATTAAGGTTAAAGTGACACAACTAAGAGGATATGCTTGACAAGTTATAAACCGAAATCTCATGCCCCTTACTTACGAAGACTGATCCTCATGCTACTCAACTTTAGTCACGAGTAAGATCTTGTCATTGTAAGTATATGTGTATCATTAAGAACCCCCAATGGGGTACCCCTTGCACATGATACGTGAGCTTTCCCATAATCAAAATGACAAGGCAAGCAGACAATGAGCATCTCAACGATATTTTTATTTGCTATTTGCATAGGTTTTTATTGAGGATGCTTCATAGAGTGCACATTATGGTGATGCTGCAAGTTTCCACCATGATTAGTGATGACCCACAAGTATAGGGGGTGTATCGCAGTATTTTCGATAAGTAAGAGTGTCGAACCCAACGAGGAGCAGAAGGTGCTGGCTAGTGGTATGGATCAGGAATTCTCTGCAAATACTTAGCAAATGGATTTTTAGGGGTTTTCGATAAAGCAAGTAAACAAAGTACGAGTAAATAAAAGACAGTAGGAATAAATGCAGCAAGTGGCCCAATCCTTTATGCAGCAAAGGACAAGCCGGTTGTATTACTTAAGATGACCAAACGTTCTCGAGGACACATGGGAAGACTGTCAAGTGCTTTCGCTTCATATAGCTGATTAATCTTCTCTAGCTTCGTAAGTGTTGTGTGGGTGAACCTGTGCTAATGTACCGCCCCATCCAAGACTAATACATACTTGTAATTATAACCCTTGCAAACATCCGTAAGTACAAGGAAGTAATTAAGCTAGAAACCTAACCACAGCTTTAAACTCTAAGACCCTTACGTCCCTTGTGCAATGGTTTCCTAATGGGGGTTCAGGTTTCTGTCACTCTGGCAACCCCTACGATTAGTAGCCAAATACACAATGCATTCCCCTAGGCCCATATAGGTGAAGTGTCATGTAGTCGACGTTCACATGACACCACTAGAAGAAGTACACTAAAACTTAAATAACAATCTATTGAATCTTTCTCAACGCAACTCCACTACTAACAACAAGACTTCTCCCATGTCCTCAAGAACAAAACGAACTACTCACAAGACATCATATGGATCATGATCAGAGATGGAATAATGATGTATAACAATCTGAACATAAACAATAATTCAACGGTTCACTCAATAGCATCAACTACAAAGAGTAATCAACACCAGGAAAGTTTCCCCTATGAACTATGCAAGTTTCAACTCAATTGTTACAGCAATATGGAGATGGTGATGAGGGTGCTGATGGTGATGATGGTGGTGGTGGTGATGATGATGATGATCCCGATGAAGTCCAGCTTGATGGTGGTGTTGATGGCGACGATCTCCCCTTTCCAGGAAGGAATTCCCCTGACAGAAATCTGTCTGCCGGAGAGATCTTTCTCTCTCGGTGTTTTTCGCCCCGTAGAGGCGGCGGAATCTTTCTGTGGTTTCTCCCCAAGTCTTAGGGTTTCGGGAGGATGATATACGCCAGAGGGGAGAGGCTGGAGTGGGCCAGGGCGGCCACACCACCTCCAGGCGCGGCCTAGGCCTACCCGTGCCATGGGGTGGTGTGGGCCCCCTGTGGCCCACCTCCACTCCATCTTCTGGCATCCTTAGTCTTCTGGAAAAATAGGATTTTCCGTATATTTCCCAGATTTTCCGATCTTCGCAAATTTTGCCTCCAAACAACACTTTTTCCATCAGAATCCTGACTGCAGCGGTCCATGCTCCAAAAGTCATCAACCATGCAAAAATAGATGAAATAACATAAGTATCACCTCTCAATACGAAATATATCATTGAATAATAGTGAATTAAGACATAGAATAGTGATGCAAAATGGACGTATCAACTCCCCCCAAGCTTAGACTTCGCTTGTCCCCAAGCAAAACTGAGCTCAATAAACATAGCCTCAGGTTTATGGAGTGAAGAGTCGATAAAAGAATATGGACAAGAAGCATCACATTCATCAAATACATAGATCATAATAGAAGACAACTCACTATTATACAACTCAACCTGCAATGAGTAAAGGAAAACACAATAAAGATACATAAAGTGAATCATAATTGGTAATGGCAAACTTAGCTCTTGGTCGAAGAATAGTTGATAATTTGCTGGAGTTCACAAATAGCTAGCTTTTCAATGATAGCTTTCAAAATAGTAAACTTCAAGATAAGAGCAACGTGCAAAGCAAGGAACATAAGAAACATGAACGCATAAATCATCATATGAATGAATGAAACACATCAACTCAAAATACTTGCTGAGATAGAAGGGAATAGGTTTACTGACTCAACTACAAAGTAAAAGAAAGGCCCTTCGCAGAGGAAAGCAGGGATCGCAAGTCTCATAAAGAGCTCCCAAAAATTATATTACTTACTGTCTTTCAGCTCTCATTGCCCCTATCATAGGCATCTTTATGTGATTAAGGTTAAAGTGATCAAAAAGAGGATATGCATTGACAAGTTGTAAGTTGAGAATCTCATATCCCTTGAATACGAGGGCCGCTCCTCATGCTACTCAAGTTTAGTCACCGGTAAGTTCTTGTCATCGTAAGCATATGTGTATCATTGAGAACCGCCAACGGGGTACCCCTTGCTCGATGATACGGAAGAATCCCTATATCAAAATGACAAGGCAAGCAGACAACAAGTATCTCGGCAATCTTCTTATTTACCATGGGAATATGGTGCTTTTTTCTCTCTTTCCTCTTTTCATAATATCTCTCCCTTTTTTTCTTTTTTTCTCAATCTCTATCTCTTTTTTTATAAGAAGAATGCTTCATAGATACTCGTTATGGTTACGCTGCAGGTTTCCACCATGTCAGCATGGATTAGACCAGCGGCCCAGGCATTTCTCTAACACACATGCATAACTCCATGGACTTACAAGCTCCCCTTTCATTTCACACCGACGACATCCATAGACAAAAGAACATGATATAAACTAGGTACAAAGTACCAGTGCAATGTTGAAAGCGTTCCCCATGACAACATGGTTCTGCTAATTCTCAACTCACAAAGTGTAAGCATATACGCAACATAGGTGAGCACAATGGTTC
This sequence comes from Avena eriantha, assembly GCA_910589775.1. Classification (NCBI taxonomy): domain Eukaryota; kingdom Viridiplantae; phylum Streptophyta; class Magnoliopsida; order Poales; family Poaceae; genus Avena; species Avena eriantha. Next base: position 516,429,831 of record OU342745.1, on the reverse strand, counting down.
AAGTTTATTAAATGCAAGAAAGTAAAGTGTGCCATCAAGTTCGTGAGAGCTTTAATCACTAATTTTCACATAACAAGTTTAATTTGGGAGGTAGATAAAACAAGAATTTACTTGGAATAGCAATAATGCTACTAGGTAGGTATGGTGGACACAAATGGCATGGGTTTTGGTTTAAAGGAGGTGGATGCACGAGAAGAATTCCCTCTCAGTACAGGTTTTTGGCTAGCAAGGCTGGGTAGCAAGTATAAGAGTTGAAGGAAACAACCAAACATACAAATGATAAAAACAAACATGCAATCTTCCTTGGAAGCAAAAAATATCTTAACTAGAGAATACTAGACTTATGAGCAAATCAAGAAAGAAAGATGATGAAATTATTTTTCTTTAGAGTACTTCTATCTTTTTCTTTTCAACTCTCAAAAAGGTGTTGCTACTGACCGAGCCAGGTTTTCCAAAACCAACTAAATTAACTCAATGATCCCAAAGTGATACCAATACTAACAACAAGATCAATCATATAACCACGAATTGAAAACTAAAATAAGCTATGCAAAAGAGTGAATGATAGAACTTCTCATTAATATTCCATAACGCCAACTCACACCAAGGGATACATATCTAACGAGAGAGGGGACACTTCCATAATGCAAACCATACTACATAATAACTCCTCTATTCATGATATGACTCTACTAATAAGGTAAAAAGATAGAAGATAGTGATATGATACCGCGGCACTCCCCCAAGCTCGGAACAAACCAAGGGGATGCCAAACCTGATGACGAATTACTCGTTAGGTGGTGGTGGTATCCTCTCGATGAGCTCTCTAATCAGTTTCCCCAAGTACTCAATCTTGAAAGTGAGAATACGAATCAGCTGTGAGTTTTGCTCAATGCGGCTCATGATCATGTCGTGTTGAGAATTCCAGCTCTTGCTATTCTTTCCCGACTCTTCCTCCTTGAAGTCTTCTTTTCCTGCATGGCTAGAACGAGGCAAATCCCAATTGGAGGGTAATTTCCCCTTGGGCATATTCTGGTATTGATGCTCATGAATAAGAGTTCGGAAAGGATTCTTGGTGCGTGGAGGAAGTGACCAGGGATCTGAACGGTGATGAGGAGGCTTCCCTCTAATGGCTGGGTTTGCCACCACTCCAATGCTTGCGATGGTAGTGCCGGTGTGCGGACATTGGCCTTGCTCCTCTTCACCTTCACTCTTGATCTCCTTCTCCTTCCCGGGGTCCTGGAGGTCTTCCTCCATAGGCTCCTTTCATTTATCCTTGGTAGACACCATTGTGCTTCTGAGCTTTCAAAGAGTATGTCCTGACAGAAACAGATCGAAACAAAAACACGACGAAAACATGATATACGGACCTCGGGGGACCCGGGGGGTTATATATTACGAAGTTTCATATCAAAAGGAAAGTACTGGGAGAAAACGAGTCGGAGGCGGAGTCCGGGGTGGACTCACCACCTGGTGCCGCGGCCAGGGGAGGGCCCGCGCCACAGGGTGGTGTGAGCCACCCTGGCTCCGTTTCCGTCCCTTTTTCGCTTCGTAGCTTTCCCTATTGACTGAAAACTGCAAAAATATAGTTGGATTGTATTTTCGTGGAACTTTTCTTACCAGAACTGTTACCTAGTTGGAAACGGACTCTGCAGGTCTCTAAATTTGGTATTTAGTGGATCCTTCCGGAGTCACCACTTGAATCATCAATATCTTCATCTTCATATACTTATTACTTGAGTCATAAAACCCTTCTCTTCCTTATTACACAATTATCTCCACTTCCTAGAAATTTCTTTCACACAAAACTTCACACAGTTCCCATTAGCAACATTAGTATAAGTGAAGTGACAAAACCTTTTGAGTTCAACTTTGAAATGAAAACCATCAAAACAAAAGCTACTGTAGCAACTCCTTCCGAAAGCCCAAAAAGAATTCAAAAAGGAAATCGCATAAAGAAGCAAATGCAAGATTGGCAAAATCTGTCAAAACAGACCAGCAGGTAAAGATCAATTTTTTCGAAAATCTTCTGTTGCTCAAATCAAAAAGTTCAAAACTAACGAAAGTTAAATAACAACCTGGGGCAGAATCACAAAAAATTACAGCTCAATCCGACAGACAGAGGTGTCTCACAAATTTTTACGGTGAAACACAAAAATCTGTTTCGGGACAGCAACTTCCCCAAATCTTACTTCTCTCTCATTAGAGGTTGATCTTGACACAAAAACCAAACAAAACGGATAAGGAGAGGTTATTACCGAAGTAATAACTTACAAGACTCAAAGAAAGAAAAAACAATCTGAAAGCAAAAAACAAATTGGGTTGTCTCCCATAAAGCTATTTCTTTATAGCCATTAAGATGGGCATGATAATTTTGAAGAAGCTCTCATAGGGATATGAATTGAAGCGAAAGAGAGCATTAAGAAGCAAAAAACACCCACACATTTAAGTCTAACCCACTTCCTATGCAAGGGGATTTTGTAAACAAACAAGTTATTGAAACCAAAGGCAACTTGCATAAGAAGGCAAAAGAGGTGCAACATAAAAACTTTCAGCATAAAACGAGGAAACTTGATATTATTGAGATACATCAGAACACTTTTACCTCTCTCATAGTAACTTTCAGTATCATGCATAAACTTAAAAATATAGCTATCACAAGGACTATCATAGCAATGATCACTTATTCTAACAGAAAACACAGGAATACTAGCTCTCATAACACTACTTTGCGAAACCATATTAGAGGTATCCTTACAAAGGATAGGGTGTCCCTCTTTTTCATATTTAGTAACAAAGTCTTTCACACTTGCTACAATAGGTTCATCAACCATTTGTTTATTAGGTTCAACAGCTTTACTTGTACTTTCATTAAACATACTAGCTATCATAGAATGTTCCTTCATCTTAACTGGGAAAGGCATTTTCTCAATGTAAGGTTTAGGTAAGACATGATTAGTAGTATAAACTTCAGTATTTCTTGCAGGAACACTCATAGCAATATCTTTATAAGGTTCATGATACTTATTCCACTTCTTTTTAGGCACTTCAATATAGGAAGCAAAAGCCTTAAAATAAGAAGCAATAGCTTGAGAGTCTAGACCATAAGCATTTTTAATATTTTGAAAGTCATCAGTTCCCATAAAAGTTTCAATGCATTCATAATCATAATTTATACCTGACTTTCTACCTTTGTCATTCTCCCAAGCTTCAGCATTGTCTTGAATACGGTCTAGAAGATCCCATTTAGCTTCTTCTTCCATGCGAGTGAATGATCCAACACAAGAAGCATCCAATAAATCTTTATCATGTAGGGGGAGCCTTGCATAAAAGTTGTTGATAATAATATTGTTGGGGAGCTCATGAATGGGACATTTGAGAATTAGTAACTTCAATCTCCCCCAAGCTTGAGCTGTACTCTCTCCATCAAGAGGCCAAAAGTTGTATATTTGATTCCGATCTTTATGAATCTCACTAGGAGGATAAAACTTTGAATAAAAGAGAGGCACTATTTCCTCCCATTCCAGAGCTTGACCATTCTTCAGCAGCTTATACCATTCCTCAGCTCCTCCTTTCAGTGATAAAGAGAATAACTTCTTCTTAACTTGATCTGTAGTAATACCTGCACACTTGAACAACCCGCATAATTCGTGTATAAAGAGTAAATGATCACCAGGATGGACAATTCCATCCCCAACATATTAGTTATCCATAACACGATCAATAATTCTTGTAGGTATTTTGAAAACATCATTCTCAGCAGGTGGTGGCTTATCTACTACCTTAGCAGTGGTAGTAGCATTACCAAATAAGAAACTCAGCGAATTATCCATAACGAAAATAAAGCAACTAGCAGAAGTAAACAATACTCACAGTAGAAGTTTCCTTTACCAGTTCCACTCTCCAATAGCGCTTCAGTCCCCGGCAATGGCGCCAAAAAATAGTCTTAATGACCCACAAGTATAGGGGGTGTATCACAGTATTTTCGATAAGTAAGAGTGTCGAACCCAACGAGGAGCAGAAGGTGCTGGCTAGTGGTATGGATCAGGAATTCTCTGCAAATACTTAGCAAACGGATTTTTAGGGGTTTTCGATAAAGCAAGTAAACAAAGTACGAGTAAATAAAAGACAGTAGGAATAAATGCAGCAAGTGGCCCAATCCTTTATGCAGCAAAGGACAAGCCGGTTGTATTACTTAAGATGACCAAACGTTCTCGAGGACACAAGGGAAGACTGTCAAGTGCTTTCGCTTCATATAGCTGATTAATCTTCTCTAGATTGCTAAGTGTTGTGTGGGTGAACCTGTGCTAATGTACTGCCCCATCCAAGACTAATACATACTTGTGATTATACCCCTTGCAAACATCCGTAAGTACAAGAATGTAATTAAGGTAGAAACCTGACCACAGCTTTAAACTCTAAGACCCTTACCTCCCTTGTGCAATGGTTTCCTAATGGGGGTTCAGGTTTCTGTCACTCCGGCAACCCCTACGATTAGTAGACAAATACACAATGCATTCCCCTAGGCCCATATAAGTGAAGTGTCATGTAGTCAATGTTCACATGACACCACTAGAAGAAGTACACCACAACTAAAATAACAATCTATTGAATCTTTCTCAACGCAACTCCACTACTAACAACAAGACTTCTCCCATGTCCTCAAGAACAAAACAAACTACTCACAAGACATCATATGGATCATGACCAGAGATGGAATAATGATGTATAACAATCTGAACATAAACAATAATTCAACGGTTCACTCAATAGCATCAACTACAAAGAGTAATCAACACCGGGAAAGTTTCCCCTATGAACTATGCAAGTTTCAACTCAATTGTTACAGCAATATGGAGATGGTGATGAGGGTGCTGATGGTGATGATGGTGGTGGTGATGATGATGATCCCGATGAAGTCCAGCTTGATAGTGGTGTTGATGGCGATGATCTCCCCTTTCTGGGAAGGAATTCCCCCGGCAGAAATCTGTCTGCCGGAGAGATCTTTCTCTCTCGGTGTTTTTCGCCCCGCAGAGGCGGCGGAATCTTTCTGTGGTTGCTCCCCGAGTCTTAGGGTTTTGGGAGGATGATATACGCCAGAGGGGAGAGGCTGGAGTGGGCCAGGGCGGCCACACCACCTCCAGGCGCGGCCTAGGCCTGCCTGCGCCATGGGGTGGTGTGGGCCCCCTGTGGATATGGTGGATTCTTTGGAATAACTTGGTTTAGGGAGTTGTATGCATGAGTGGAACTCATACTTTGTTGTGGAGGCTAGCAAAAGACTGGGAGCGACAAACTAAGAGAGCAATAATGGGCATAATCATGCAAAGCGACAAAACATCATTGATCAAAGCATAAAGTGATACTACAAGTTGAAAACTAAAGGATCATAAAGTCTATGGTGACTTTGGATAGTCATAACATGGTGTGAGCATGCGCCAAGTCAACCCAAATAAAGCATCAAAGGAGAATACCACTATATTATGCTTTAATATGCTAAAACAACGCATGATTCATCCAAGGCACATTAAGCAATCTCAATTGTTTATAACAAGTCATGCTACAACAAATAATACTAAGCATAAAGCCAAAACAATATCAAGCATGGCATGACAAAGCATAGGCCACAGTCAAAAACAAGCTCTTTTTACCACACAAGCATGAACTTTCCTACTCTTTTCCAAACCAAACTATTTGCAAACCAATGTATGAAAGAGGGGGTCCAACCAATTTATTCAGAAAACTAAGCAAACCAAGCAAACTAAAAACCAAAATGAAAACAAAAAAGAAGACGCTCCAAGAAAAATACAACTGTGCATGAAACAATAAAAATGAAACGTTTGGAAGAAACCTGGGGATTTTATTGATAAAGAAGGGGATGCCCAAGGCATCCCCATGCTTTGACGCTTGTACTTCTTAGATATTTCTTGGGGTGACACACGTGGCATCCCCAAGCTTGAGCTTTAGTCCATCCTTCATCTCATTACTCATTCCTTCCATACACCTGAAATTTTTCCTTCATACAAAACTTCACACAATCTCATTAGCAACATTAGTGCACTCAAGATAAATAAGTCTCAAGGTTCAGTTATAACACCAAATAAACTTCCATTAGAACACTAGCTACTGTAGCACTTCCCTCAAAAAGCTCAATTCCCTAAAAGAACTCAAGAAGGAACCAACAAGAAGCAAAATGCAGAAAATGGCAGAAATCTGTCAAAACAGACCAGCAGGTAAAGACTAATTTTTTCGAAGACCTTATGTTGCTCAAATAAAAAAGTGTTGAACTAACGAAAGTTATATAACAACCTGGGGCAGAAGCACAAAAAATTACAGCTCAATCCGACATACATAGATTTCTCACTAATTTTTACGGTGAAGCACACAAATCTCTTTTGGGACAGCAACTTTCCCAATCATTACTTCACTCTCATTAGAGGTTACTCTTAGCACAAGAAGCAAATAAAAAGGATAAGGAGAGTTTATTACAGAGGTAATAACTTCCAAGACTCATCTAAAACTTTTTGGTTATCTCCCAATAAGTACTTTTCTTTAACGCCTTTAAGTTAGGCATAAGAAACAAAGAAAGAATCAAGTGTTCTCAAATGAAGAAGCATTAAGACCAAATTTTGTTTTCATAGGAGAAGCAAAAGAAATCTTTTCTCTCTTTTTAGGGAAGTGTTCTATACCTTTCTTGAGTGGGAGTTGATATTTAATGGTCCCTTCTTTCATATCAATGATGGCACCAACAGTTCTAAGAAAAGGTCTTCCCAAAGTAATAGGACAAGAAGCATTGTATTCAACATCCAAAACATAGAAATCAACGGGGACATAGGAATCGTTAACCATAATAAGAACATCATTAAGATTCCCCATGAGTTTCTTTTTAGCATTAGCATCAAGTGGGACATTCAAATACCAATCTTCAAGAGGAGGCAAATCAAGCATATCATAAATCCTTCTAGGAATAATAGAAACACTACTATCAAGATCACACAAAGCTTTGAAATCAAAGTCACTTTCATATTAATGATGGGTTCCCAACCATCTTCTTGCTTTATAGGAATAGAAGCTTTATGTTTCATCTTTTCTTCTTTAATCTTTATGAGAGCATCAGTAATGTGTTTTGTAAAAGCCATGTTCATAGCACTAGCATTAGGACTTTTAGCAAGATTTTGTAGGAACTTAATGACTTCAGAGATATTGCAACCATCAAGATCAAAATCAACTTTATCATCTAAAGTAGTAGAACTATTACTAGCCTCAACACTAGTGGTGGTGATAGTAGAAACACTAATGTTTCTAGCAATTTCCCACTTAGCATGTAATTCAACTAATAGTCTAACATTTTCATCAATTCTTACCTGTATAGCATTAGTAGCTGCAAAGGGATTATCATTAGTTTCAGGTTTAGCAGCCATTTTATTAATCAATGAAGATTGAGCTTCAGACAAAGATAATATATTTCTTTCAGCATTAGAGAGTTTCAATTCTAAACTAGGAATTTCCCTATTTAGACTCTCAAGTTGATGGCTAATGTTCTTCAAAATGATAGATTGTTCCTCCATAGTTTTAGTAAATAGTTTATTTTGCTCATTGATAAATTGCAAATGTATCTATAATTTTTTATGTTCCATGCTCTTGGTTTTATCCACTTTCTTGTGTTTTGTTCCAACTTTGGAGTACTTTTCATATGATTTCTTGGACTAACCTATTAACAAGAGTCACAGTGCCAGCTGCCTGTTTTCTCCTGTTTTTGGTTCCAGGAAAGTTAGAAAATTAATATTCTCGGAATTGGACGGGACAATAGCCAAAGTGCCTATTTTTCCGGAAGTGATCAAGGGACAGAATACGAGACGGAGAAGGGCCCGGGAGCCACCACACCACCTGGCCGCGTGGCCAGGCCTGGCCCGTGCCAGGGGGTGGTGAGACCAACCCTGGCACCCCCTCGGCCTCTCCTTCCGCCTATATATTGCCTTCGGGACGAAAACCCTAAGTACCCGATCAAAAATCCACGAAAGAGTCTGTAGCCGCCGTCATCTCCATCCCTAGATCGGGAGGGATCTGAAGCTCTTCTCGGCACGCTTCCGGAGAGGGGAATTCACCCTGGAGGCCTTCTTCATCACCATGCAAGCCTCCGGTGTGATGCGTGAGTAGTTCATCCTTGGACTACGAATCCATGTAGTAGCTAGATGGCTGGTTCTCCTCCTTTGTGCTTTCATGTTTAGATCTTGTGAGCTCCGTTCATGATCAAGATCATCTATTTGTAATTCATACATGTTGTGTTTGCAGGGATCCGATGAATATTGAGATGCTATTTCAGATTGATTATTGGTTCTATCATGTCTTTGTTATTTGTGATCTTGCATGCTTTCCGTTGTTAGTAGCTATCTTGGCCAAGTAGATGCTAGCAACTCCAAGAGTTAGTATTTATGCTCGATAGTGGGTTCATGCCTCTGGTAATCTGGGGAAGTGATAGAAACCTCTAAGGTACTAGATGTGCTGTTGCTACTAGGGAGAAAACAACAATCCTTTGTTCATAGAACAATCGTATTGTTTACTTTACACGCAGTTCGTAAAGCAATAATTTGTTGCTTGTAACTTAATACTGGAGGGGGTTCGAATGATAACATGAAGGTGGATTATTAGTCATAGATGCAGTTGGATGGCGGTCTATGTATTATGTTGTAATGCCCAATCAAGTCTCAAAGGAGTCAAGATGATTAGTATATGCATGTATTGCTTTCTCGGTGTTTGTCAATTGCCCCGCTGTAATTTGTTCACCCAGCATGTTATCTATCTAAGGAGAGCCACCTCTAGTGAACTATGGATCCCGGTCCTTTTCTTTACATACAATCTATAAACTGTTTCTGCTTTGTGTTTACTTTCTGCAAACTTTTACTTCTTTCCATTCGATACGTTTAATCCTTTGTTTTCCGCAAAACACGGTGAGATTGACAACCTCATTGCAAGTTGGGGACAAAGTTCTGTGGTTGTGTTGTGCAGGTCTCCACGTTGCTACTAGCACCGGTAGTGCGCCCGCCCAAAGCTCAGCTAGTAACACCTTTGGGGTGTTTCCTTGCTCCTACTGGTTCGATTAAACCTTGGTTTCATTACTGAGGGAAACTTGTTGCTGTGCTCATCATACCTTCCTCTTGGGGTTCCCAACGAGCTCTACATCAACACCGCCATCAAGCAATTTTATGGGCGCCGTGCATTGAGCCATCAAGCATTTTTCTAGCGTCGTTGCCGGGGAGTCAAGGACATCTTCACAAGGGGAGTCCCTCATAACCAATCTCTTTACTTTGTTGTTTTTGTTTTGCTTAGTTTCTTTTTGCTTTGTTTGCTTGTTTTGTTATCAAAAACACACAAAAAAATAGTTTTACTTGTTTGCTTTCTTATTTGAAAACCCAAAAAAAGACTACTCTTGAAAACACTAAGTTGTGTGACTTCATTAGCACCAACAACAATGATTTTATGAGCACACCTATTGCTCCACCTGTGGCTGAAAATACTTTCTTTGAGATAAAACCTGCTTTACTCAATCTTGTTATGAGAGAGCAATTTTCTGGTATTGGTAATGAAGATGTTGCTTCCCATCTAAATAACTTTGTTGAACTTTGTGAGATGCAAAAGCATAGGGATATAGATGGTGATATTATTAAACTGAAATTGTTTCCTTTCTCTTTGAGATGAAAAGCTAAAGAATGGTTGAATTCCTTAACTAGGAATAGTATTGATTCTTGGACTAAGTGCAAAGATGCTTTTATTGGAAAATACTATCCTCCTGCTAAGATTATATCCATGAGAAGTGAAATAATGAAGTTTAAACAACTTGATAATGAGCATGTTGCTCAAGCTTGGGAAAGAATAAAATCTTTGGTAAAGAATTGTCCCACTCATGGACTGCTTGCTTGGATGATCATCCAAACTTTTTATGCAGGATTGAACTATTCTTCAAGGAACCTATTGGATTCAGCTGCTGGAGGTACCTTTATGACCATCACTTTGGGTGCTGCAACAAAATTTCTGGACAATATGATGGTTAATTACTCTGAATGGAATACTGAGAGAGCTCCACAAGGTAAGAAGGTAAATTCTGTTGAGGAAACCTCCTCCTTGAGTGATAAAATTGATATTATTATGTCTATGCTTGTTAATGGGAAAGCCCATATTGATCCAAATAATGTTCCTTTAGCCTCTTTGGTTGCTCAAGAAGAGGAAGTTGATGTGAACTTCATAAGAAATAACAATTTTGGCAACAATGCTTATGGTAATAATGCTTATAGGAACAACTTTGGTAACAACAATTATAAGCCATATCCTCCCAACAATGGTAATGCTTATGGGAATTCTTATAACAATAATAAGAGTGCTCCCTCTGAACTTGAAGTTATGCTTAAAGAGTTTATTAGTAAACAAACAGCTTTCAATAAAACTATTGAGGAAAAACTCTCTAATGTTGAAAGAAATATAGCATCTTCGGCTGAAGCTCAATCTACTTTGAATAAAATGGCTGCTAAACCTGAAACTAATGAGAATCCTTTGCAGCTACTAATGCTATACAAGTAAGAATTGATGAAAATGTTAGACTATTAGCTGAATTACATGCTAAGTGGGAAAGAGAAGATGAAATTGCTAGAAACATTAGTGTTTCTACTATTACCACCACTAGTGTTGAGGCTAGCAATAGTTCTAGTACTTTAGACGATAAAATTGATTTTGATCTTGATGGTTGCAACATCTCTGAAGTTATTAAGTTCCTACAAAAGCTTGCTAAAAGTCCTAATGCTGGTGCTATGAACATGGCTTTTACAAAACACATTACTGATGCTCTCATAAAGATTAAAGAAGAAAAGATGAAACATAAAGCTTCTATTCCTATAAAGCAAGAAGATGGTTGGGAACCCATCATTAATATGAAAGTGAATGACTTTGATTTCAAAGCTTTGTGTGATCTTGATAGTAGTGTTTCTATTATGCCTAGAAGGATTTATGATATGCTTGATTTGCCTCCTCTTGAAGATTGCTATTTGAATGTCCCACTTGATGCTAATGATAAAAAGAAACTCATGGGGAGTCTTAATGATGTTCTTATTATGGTTAACGATTCCTATGTCCCCGTTGATTTCTATGTTTTGGATGTTGAATACAATGCTTCTTGTCCTATTACTTTGGGAAGACCTTTTCTTAGAACTGTTGGTGCCATCATTGATATAAAAGAAGGCACCATTAAATATCAAATCCCACTCAAGAAAGGTATAGAACACTTACCTAAAAATAGAGAAAATATTTCTTTTGCTTCTCCTATGAAAACAAAATTTGGTCTTAATGCTTCTTCATTTGAGAACACTTGATTCTTTCTTTGCTTCTTATGCCTAACTTAAAGGCGTTAAAGAAAAGTACTTATTGGGAGATAACCAAAAAGTTTTAGATGAGTCTTGGAAGTTATTACCTCTGTAATAACCTCTCCTTATCCTTTTTATTTGCTTTTTGTGCCAAGAGTAACCTCTAATGAGAGTGAAGTAATGATTGGAAAAGTTGCTGTCCCGAAACAGATTTGTGTGCTTCACCGTAAAAATTCGTGAGAGATCTATGCATGTCGGATTGAGCTGTAATTGTTTGTGCTTCTGCCCCAGGTTGTTATCTAACTTTCGTTAGTTCAACACTTTTTGATTTGAGCAACATAAGGTTTTCGAAAAAATTCGTCTTTACCTGCTGGTCTGTTTTGACAGATTTCTGCCATTTTCTGCATTTTGCTTCTTGTTGGTTCCTCCTTGAGTTCTTTTAGGGAATTGAGATTTTTGAGGGAAGTTCTACAGTAGATAGTGTTCTAATGGAAGTTTATTTGGTCTTAGAACTGACTTATTTATCTTAAGTGCACTAATGTTGCTAATGTGATTGTGTGAAGTTTTGTATGAAGGAAAAATTTCAGATGTATGGAAGGAATGAGTAATGAGATGAAGGATGGACTAAAGCTCAAGCTTGGGGATGCCACGCGTGTCACCCCAAGAAATATCCAAGAAGTACAAGCGTCAAAGCTTGGGGATGCCCAAGGCATCCCCTTCTTCATCAATAAAAATTCTAGCTTTCTTCCAAACGCTTCATTTTTATTGTTTCATGCACAGTTGTGTTTTTCTTGGAGCATCTTCTTTTTCATTTTCGTTTTGGTTGTCGTTTGCTTTGGGTTGCTTAGTTTGCTGAATAAATTGGTTGGACCCCCTCTTTCATACTTCGGTTCGCAAATAGTTTGGTTTGGTTTGGAAAAGAGTAGGAAAGTTCATGCTTATGTGGTAAAAAGAGCTTGTTTTTGGTTGTGGCCTATGCTTTGTCATGCCATGCTTGATATTGTTTTGGCTTTATGCTTAGTATTCTTTGTTGTAGCATGAATTGTTATAAACAATTGAGATTTCTTAATGTGCCTTGGATAAATCATGTGTTGTTTTAGCATATTAAAGCATAGTATAGTGGTATTCTCCTTTGATGCTTTATTTGGGTTGACTTGGCACATGCTGACACCATGTTATGACTATCCAAAGTCACCATAGCCTTTATGATCCTTTAGTTTTCAGCTTGTAGTATCACTTTATGCTTTGTTGAATGATGTTTTGTCGCTCTGCATGATTATGGCCATTATTGCTCTCTTAGTTTGTCGCTCCCAGTCTTTTGCTAGCCTCCACAACAAAGAATGAGTTTCACTCATGCATCCAACTCCCTAAACCAAGTTATTCCAAAGAGTACACCATACCTACCTACTAGCTTATGCTATTCCAAGTATATTCATGCTTTTGTTTACCTTCCAAATTAAACTTGTTATGAGAAAACTAGTGATTAAAGCTCTCACGAACTTGATGGCACACTTTACTTTACTTGTCCTTAATAAACTTGAACCATTGTGTCTTCTATGTTGTATATGCTTGCACTTATTTGTTGGGAATTAGCAGAACCATGCTTTCATGGGGAACGCTTTCAACATTGCACTTGGTACTTGTATCTAGTTGATATCATGCTCTTTTGTATATGGATGTCGTCGGTGTGAAATGAAAGGGGAGCTTGTAAGTCCATGGAGTTATGTATATGTGTTAGAGAAACGCCTGGGACGCTGGTCTAATCCATGCTGAGATGGTGGAAACCTGCAGCGTAACCATAATGAGCTGTCTATGAAGCATTCTTCTTATAAAAAAGAGTCCTATATTGAGAAAAAAAGAGAAAAGAAAAAAAAAGATACTATGAAAAGAGGAAAGAGAGAAAAAAGCACCATATTCCTATGGTAAATAAGAAGAATGCTGAGATGCTCGTTGTCTGCTTGCCTTGTCATTTTGATATGGGGATTCTTCCGTATCATCGGGCAAGGGGTACCCCGTTGGCGGTTCTCAATGATACACATGTACTTACAATGACAAGAACTTACCGGTGACTAAACTTGAGTAGCATGAGGAGCGGCCCTCATATACAAGGGACATGAGATTTCTGACTTATACTTCGTCAAGCATGTACACCATAGTTTGTTCACTTTAACCTTAATCACTTCAAGATGCTTATGATAGGGGCAATGAGAGCTGAAAATTATAAGTACCATAATTTTTGGGAGCTCTTTATGAGACTTGAATCCCTACTTCCTTTTACAAAAGGCCTTTCTTCCACCATTATATTGAGTCTCCACCTTCTAACTTTATGCACCTACTTTGAGAGCATAGTGGCCATTCTTAGTTCTATGTGCATTGTCCCAAGACTAGTTGATTGATGCATAACTTGTTATTGCTTGTTTTAAACTATTGTATCTAGTCACTCTTATAAACTTTGAAGGTGTCCTATGCATTTATATTTGCTACTCTATTGAGGGACAAGCTGAATACTATTATGCTATGTTTTCTTTATGTGAAACAAACAAACGTCTTGCAAAGCATTGTTATTCATGAACCTTTTGTTTGTGCCTTTTCATGTTGCATCATAGTTTCTTTGCTCATTGCTAGAACTTTGTCTTTCATGTTATGATTGAAGTACTATGATCCCATCTTTGAATGTTTTGCAAATACTTTGATCAAGCCTTTGATGGTGCATGTCACCTCAAAAATTATTCTTTCTTTTTATCACTTACCTACTCGAGGACGAGCAGGAGTTAAGCTTGGGGATGTTGATACATTGCAAATGTATCTATAATTTTTGATGTTCCATGCTTGGTTTTATCCACTTTTTTGTGTTTTGTTCCAACTTTGGAGTACTTTTCATATGATTTCTTGGACTAACCTATTAACAAGAGCCACAGTGCCAACTACCTATTTTCTGCTGTTTTTGGTTCCAGGAAAGTCAGAAAATTAATATTCTCGGAATTGTACGGGACAAAAGCCAAAGTGCCTATTTTTACGGAAGTGATCAAGTGACAGAATACGAGACAGAGAAGGGCCAGGGAGCCACCACACCACCTGGCCGCGCGGCCAGGCCTAGCCCGCGCCAGGGGGTGGTGAGGCCAACCCTGGCACCCCCTCGGCCTCTCCTTCCGCCTATATATTGCCTTCGGGACGAAAACCCTAAGTACCCGATCAAAAATCCATGAAAGAGTATGTAGCCGCCGTCATCTCCATCCCTAGATCGGCAGGGATCTGAAGCTCTTCCCGGTACCCTGCCAGAGAGGGGAATTCACCCTGGAGGCCTTCTTCATCACCATGCAAGCCTCCGGTGTGATGCGTGAGTAGTTCATCCTTGGACTACGGATCCATGTAGTAGCTAGATGGCTGGTTTCTCCTCCTTTGTGCTTTCATGTCTAGATCTTGTGAGCTCCGTTCATGATCAAGATCATCTATTTGTAATTCATACATGTTGTGATCAAGATGCTATTTCAGATTGATTATTGATTCTATCATGTCTTTGTTATTTGAGATCTTGCATGCTTTCCGTTGTTAGTAGCTATCTTGGCCAAATAGATGCTAGCAACTCCAAGAGTTAGTATTTATGCTCGATAGTGGGTTCATGCCTCTGGTAATCTGGGGAAGTGACAGAAATCTCTAAGGTACTAGATGTGTTGTTGCTACTAGGGAGAAAACAACAATCCTTTGTTCATAGAACAATTGTATTGTTTACTTTACACGCAGTTCGTAAAGCAATAATCTGTTGCTTGCAATTTAATACTGGAGGGGGTTCGGATGATAACCTGAAGGTGGATTATTAGTCATAGATGCAGTTGGATGGTGGTCTATGTATTATGTTGTAATGCCCAATCAAGTCTCAGAGGAGTCAAGATGATTAGTATATGCATGTATTGCTTTCTCGGTGTTTGTCAATTGCCCCGCTGTAATTTGTTCACCTAGCATGTTATCTATCTAAGGAGAGCCACCTCTAGTGAACTATGGATCCCGGTCCTTTTCTTTACATACAATCTATAAACTTTTTCTGCTTTGTGTTTACTTTCTGCAAACTTTTACTTCTTTCCATTCGATACGTTTAATCCTTTGTTTTCTGCAAAACACGGTGAGATTGACAACCTCATCGCAAGTTGGGGACAAAGTTATGTGGTTGTGTTGTGCAGGTCTCCATGTTGCTACTAGCACCGGTAGTGCGCCCTGCCAAAGCTCAGCTAATAACACCTCTGGGGTGTTTCCTTGCTCCTACTGGTTCGATTAAACCTTGGTTTCATAACTGAGGGAAACTTGTTGCTGTGCTCATCATACCTTCCTCTTGGGGTTCCCAACGAGCTCTACATCAACACCGCCATCAAGCAATTTTGTGGGCGCCGTGCATTGAGCCATCACTCATATTGCATTTGCATGAAGTTTTTAGTGGCTCTTTCAACTTCTAAAATTCTTCCTACACTAGGTAATTCAGGTTTACCATTATAGCCATAAGTATTACTAGGAGGGTAGGGCCTATAATTGTTGTTACCAAAATTGTTCCTATAAGCATTATTACCATAAGCATTGTTGCCAAACTTGTTATTTCTTATGAAGTTCACATCAACTTGCTCTTCTTGAGCAACCAAAGAAGCTAGAGGAACATTATTTGGATCAATATGGGCTTTCCCATTAACAAGCATAGACATAATTATATCAATATTATCACTCAAGGAGGAGGTTTCCTCAACATAATTTACCTTCTTACCTTGTGGAGCTCTCTCAGTATGCCATTCAGAATATTTAACCATCATATTGTCCAGAAGTTTTGTTGCAGCACCCAAAGTGATGGTCATAAAGGTACCTCCAGCAGCTGAATCCAATAAGTTCCTTGAAGAATAGTTCAATCTTGCATAAAAAGTTTGGATGATCATCCAAGAAGTCAGTCCATGAGTGGGACAATTCTTTACCAAAGATTTCATTCTTTCCCAAGCTTGAGCAACATGCTCATTATCATGTTGTTTAAACTTCATTATTTCACTTCTCATAGATATAATCTTAGCAGGAGGATAGTATTTTCCAATAAAAGCATCTTTGCACTTAGTCCAAGAATCAATACTATTCCTAGTTAAGGAATTCAACCATTCTTTAGCTTTTCCTCTCAAAGAGAAAGGAAACAATTTCAGCTTAATAATATCACCATCTATATCCCTATGCTTTTGCATCTCACAAAGTTCAACAAAGTTATTTAGATGGGAAGCATCATCTTCATTACCAATACCAGAAAATTGCTCTCTCATAACAAGATTGAGTAAAGCAGGTTTTATCTCAAAGAAAGTATTTTCAGCCACAAGTGGAGCAATAGGTGTGCTCATAAAATCATTGTTTTTGGTGCTAGTGAAGTCACATAACTTAGTCTTTTCAAGAGTAGTCATTTTTTGGGGTTTTCAAATAAGAAAGCAAACTTGCAAAACTAATTTTTGTGTGTTTTTGATAAAGAAACAAGCAAACAAAGCAAAAATAAAACTAAGCAAAACAAAAACAACAAAGTAAAGAGATTGGTTATGAGGGACTCCCCTTGTGAAGATGTCCTTGACTCCCCGGCAACGGTGCCAGAAAATCTTGATGTGCTCGTCGTTCGACGTAGATCTCGTTGGGAACCCCAAGAGGAAGGTACGATGAGCACAGCAGCAAGTTTTCCCTCAGTTATGAAACCAAGGTTTAATCGAACCAGTAGGAGGAAGGAAACACCCCAAAGGTGTTACTAGCTGAGCTTTGGCAGGGCGCACTACCGGTGCTAGTAGCAACGGGGAGACCTGCACAACACAACCACAGAACTTTGTCCCCAACTTGCAATGAGGTTGTCAATCTCACCGTGTTTTGCGGAAAACAAAGGATTAAACGTATCAAATGGAAAGAAGTAAAAGTTTGCAGAAATTAAACACAAAGCAGTAAAAGATTGTAGATTGTATGTAAAAGGCAAGGACCGGGATCAATAGTTCACTAGAGGTGGCTGTCCTTAAGATAGATAACATGTTGGGTGAACAAATTACAGCGGGGCAATTGACAAACACCGAGAAAGCAATACATGCATATACCAATCATCTTGACTCCTTTGAGACTTGATTGGGCATTACAACATAATACATAGACCGCCATCCAACTGCATCTATGACTAATAATCCACCTTCATGTTATCATTCGAACCCCCTCCAGTATTAAGTTACAAGCAACAAATTATTGCTTTACGAACTGCGTGTAAAGTAAACAATACGATTGTTCTATGAACAAAGGATTGTTGTTTTCTCCCTAGTAGCAACAGCACATCTAGTACCTTAGAGGTTTCTATCACTTCCCCAGATTACCAGAGGCATGAACCCACTATCGAGCATAAATACTAACTCTTGGAGTTGCTAGCATCTACTTGGCCAAGATAGCTACTAACAACGGAAAGCATGCAAGATCAGAAATAACAAAGACATGATAGAACCAATAATCAATCTGAAATAGCATCTCAATATTCATCGGATCCCCGCAAACACAACATGTATGAATTACAAATAGATGATCTTGATCATGAACGGAGCTCACAAGATCTAAACATGAAAGCACAAAGGAGGAGAACCAGCCATCTAGCTACTACATGGATCCGTAGTCCAAGGATGAACTACTCACGCATCACACCAGAGGCTTGCATGGTGATGAAGAAGGCCTTCAGGGTGAATTCCCCTCTCCGGCAGGGTGCCGGGAAGAGCTTCAGATCCCTCGCGATCTAGGGATGGAGATGACGGCGGCTACAGACTTTTTCGTGGATTTTTGATCGGGTACTTAGGGTTTTCATCCCAAGGGCAATATATAGGCGGAAGGAGAGGCCGAGGGGGTGCCGGGAGCCACCACACCACCCCTGGCGCGGGCCCAGCCTGGCCGCGCAGCCAGGTGGTGTGGCCGGCCCCTAGCCCTTCTCCGTCTCATATTCTGGCACTTGATCCCTTCCGGAAAAATAGGCACTTTGGCTTTTGTCACGTCCAATTCCGAGAATATTCATTTTCTGACTTTCCTGGAACCAAAAACAGCAGAAAACAGGCAGCTGGCACTATGGCTCTCGTTAATAGGTTAGTCCAAGAAATCATAAGAAAAGTACTCCAAAGTTGGAACAAAACACAAGAAAGTGGATAAAACCAAGCATGGAACATCAAAAATTATAGATACATTTGCAATGTATCAGCGGCGCACGGGGAGATGGGCAGGAGGAGCACAACCAGGAGGGTCTGTGGGCAGGCCGGCGGGCAGCGTGGGTGTCGGAGGCGGCGACGCGGCCCTCTGCTGCAACACGGGCTGGGCCATGAAGGTGGAGCAGAGTGGAGGTACTCGTGGCACTAGCTGCAGCGTTTTCCCTAGCGCTGGGCTCCTGGAGGCAGCAGAGGCCGTAGAGGAATGACGTAGGTGGGCCTTACGCTGGCGGCGCGGCCTAGATCTAGGCCCTTCCGGGCTTGATCTGAGCCTGAGAACTGCGGTTGCTGCGCTGCTATCAGGAGATGATAGCTACGGCAACGAGATCTCCTTCGAGCTGGAGGTGGAAGCAAGGCACGGGCTACGGGAAGGTGGAGTGCTCTTGTTTCGTCAGTTGACGGGAGGTCCATGACACTTTGGCTTCGACGGTGAAGTGCTGCTATGGCGGCGGTGTGAACAACTTGGACATCTGCCCCAATCCAATGTGAGAGGAGGGATGTGCTCGACGGACAAAAGTCTTGCTGCCTTTGCCACCGCCGACGGCGCCTGAGGGTGTGATTCCCCTCCTTGGAGGCGTCGCCGAGGTGAGCTGACACTTCTCTCGCTCTCGCTCCGGTTTGGTAGAGGTATCCGGGTGAAAGCCTAGGTCCGGAGCTGGATCGGCGCGATGGTGTCGTCTTCGGCGTCGTCACTCTGTTGGGAGCATCGTGTTTGGAGACTCAGCGTGGAGGCTCCATGTTGACCTCCTCCGGTGCCCGCAGTTGTCCTAGGGTGATCTCCATGGGCGCAATGCACGCCTTCATCGGCGAGTCCAAGACGAGGCCCCTTCTCGAACCCGACCAAGTCCCGTCATCTTTTTGATGGATGATGCGTCAACAAGGAGAGTCCTTTGAAGCGTCTGGTCTTAGGATGCAACCAGCTTAGGTCGAGACGCGGCTTTGTTACTTAGCTTAGTACAAGCTCTGTGTTGTTTTTGTTGTGTTTGTGGTGGCTGTCTTCGGACTAGCTGGAGTGGAGGTTGTGCTACACTTGTTGTTCGCATTGTTCGCAACGAGTGGGAGCATTCTTGTACTCAAACTTCCGCCTTCTATAAAGATAAAGTACGTCATTGACGTACTCTCGAAAAGAAAAAACAGGTGTGCAGGAACACCTTAGTTATCTTCAACGGGGAAGGAGGAGGGTCTCACTCACTAGGACTAACCAGTGAGACTCCATATGCGCTCGATCTCCCTTGAGACATACAAACGAAAACAAAAAGATAAATAAAAATTGAATTGGTTCGAAAGAACCTCAGATTGCACTACCGAGTTTTTTTTACAATATACTCCATTTCAAAATATAAGATGTTTTTAATTTTTGTGAATTTTGAAACGGAGGGAGTGCATCGGGCTTTCACAAAAGTTAAAACATGTTATATTTTGAAACGGAGGGATACGATCATACCAAAATTCAACCTATATGAACTGAAAATGACACATACCAAGGCCTAGATTATGTAGTAAGTAAGTTTTTTCAGTAAATATAATTTTTTTTTGTTTATAAAGTGAGCGGCAATCATCACAATTCTATACTACTCTATAACCTACGAGTACAAGGATACAACCGTGTTCATGTTAGTTAATGTAGTATGTCAGCATACGATTATACTTTCCTAATTAAAAAAAAGGAAAATGATATAAAATTTTGGCAACTAGGTCTCCAACGAAGTATGTTTTTGCTATTATAACTATCTTTTTGCTTTATAGTTTTGCTACAGCAATTCTATATTTTTGCTACAACAATTCTATAGTTTTGCTAAAATAGTACAAAATATTTGCTACGACGTCTCCGGCGATGTCTCCAATGATATCTCCGGTGAGATCGGTTTTTGCTATGGTAACACATTTTGTTTGCTAAAACATCTTAGTCGAGTTCTCCTTCTCCTCGAAATAGGCTTTCGACCAGCTATATTAATATAGCAACCGACTGAAACCGATGCTGGGCCAGACAGTACAACTCCCAAAAGAAAAACAAAGAAAACGAAGAAGAAAAAGAAGAGAAAACAAAGCCGACAACAGTAATGACCCGCCACCGCTACACCCTCCGGAGAATTCCACCATGCTCCTTGCGCTCTGAAGCGTCTCGTACCAAGCAGCACCCCAAGAGGGAAAGCGACGACAATGGTGCTGCTGCCCGGACTAGTCCTAGGGTTTCCCCTGATACGCTACGGGAGGTAGGGAAGAGATACACCCGACGCCCTTCAAGAAGGACAATGACACCCACAGGCGTCACCACGTCGGTGTCTAGACGACAAAGATTTCTCCCGACCCCTCAAAAGACCACACTCGCGGACGCTTCGTATTGCTCCACCAAGTTTGCCGCCCAGCAACACACACCACCACGGTCTTGTAGTCACCACCGTCGTCTCACCGTGACCCATGATGCGGGGCTGGTAAGAAATAAAAAGGAGAGACTTTGGAACGGGTCGACAGAACATCAACACGCATGAGGGAACTACCTCTGCCGCCAGAAGGCGATAGCCGACCAGATGCAGCAGCAGGGGAAAACCAGACCCTCCCTGATCCGGCTGAGCCCGAATGGGTCCGTGAAGCCCTACCGCCGCATTGCAGCAAGGGTGCCGCTGTCATTGCCCCAGGGTTACCCCCTACTTCATCATCCACCAGTGGATCTGCCTCACCGCAAATCCGCCAGCCAAGCAGCAGCGTCGTCGCCATCATGCTCACCCGATCCAACTGGACCTCCACCGGTCACCATCCCAATAATCCTACCACTGCGCAGCCACGTCACCCTCTAGAAGACCAGCTCAGGCCCACCGAGGTGAGGTTGCTGTTAGATCCATGCCTGGACCAGATCTAGCCCGGTCACACACCGAAGCCCAGAGGGCCCCGAGACGGCCATCACCGCTAGGAGCTCCATGGGCGGGGAGCCTCGTCGCCGCCTTTAATAGACCGCCCAGGCCCGCCTGGCCCGTGGCAGGTCCAGATCGGGGCCCGAGTCGGTGAGCCGCCCTGCATGAACCCTCGTCGCCGTAGCAACCCCGTCGCCGCTGCACCGTCAAGAGGAGAGCCAGCCCACCAGGGAGCACCGACCGAACCACTGCCTCCCACGACCATTGCCGACCTCGACTCTCGTCGCCCGGTCCAGCAGCCGCCGGTCCCGAGCACGACACCACCCACCCACACATCCCTCCACGCCCCAGCAGGGAGACGCCGCCGCGCTGAGCATCACCAAGGCCACCACCGCGCCACCTAGCCAGGCACCGCCGCGTCCCGCGCACACGCGTCGGCCCGGTCGTCGAGCTCGGCCCGTGCTGAGATCTGGCGAACCAGGGAGAGATGAGGGGCCCCGCCGCCATCGACGCCGAGCGGCTTTTCCGACGTCGCGTCCCGGTAGCGGCGATGAGGAAGGGGAGGCCCACCCAACAACCCAACAGCACTAGGGTTCCCACTGGTCGCTCGCGAGAGCAACGCGGGAGGAGAGAGCTTTTTTCCACCGATACTCCTTCATCCTCGACGAGAGATGGCTCAATCCTGTCCAAAATAATCCTCCCGACGAGGTCACCGGCGAGGACAGTCTTTTTATTTTTGTTTTTGTAAGCTGAACCTTTTTTGCTGCACTGTAGTAAAGCCGAGATGTTTTGTAGCAAAAGGTAGAGGTTTACCGCAAAAGCGAGAGTATGAGCTATTTTGGAGACGTGTCATGCAGGGGAACGGGGATTTGGGGAATTATCCTCCGGGACGTCGACAGGTGGTCCCACGTATCCTCCCGGCCCCACCTCTCAGCGTAATACCACTCGAGCCAGAACAGCCCCTGTTTTCCGCTCGCGTCCCACAAGCCAAACTCCCATGGCGCGCCACTGGCCTCGGGCTCTCCTCCGCCCACTCCTGCTCGCCTCGTAACCGCCGTCCCAATCGATCCAACCAACATCCAAGCCGAGTTAATCCAATCCGCGGCCGCGAGCGGGACAGCAGACTCGATCCGAATGGCCATGGCGGCGTCGCTTCTCGCTGCGCCCTCTCTTCGCCCATCAGCATCGTGCAGACGGAGGCCCCTCCTGGCGGCCCCCGCGCCCGCCCGTCGCCTGTGGGCTCCCGTTTCCCCTCCTCCGCGGACCCCGCAGCTCGCGCGCGTGTCTCGTGCTGCCCCCGCTCCCATCGCGAGAGCCGCTCGTGGTGTGGCGCCGTCACAAGGCGGGGGCGAGGCGACGGAGCGGGGCGCTCTGGCGACGCGGCTGGCGCTGGGCGTGATCCTGGGCTCCGCCGCGCTAATCGGCTGCGGCGCGGCCCTTGCGGCGGCAGCGGCGGAGGACTCCATCAGGGCGTCCGGGTTCGGGCTGCGGGTGGCGGCGTCGCTGCGGAGGCTCGGCTGGCCCGACGACGCCGTCGTCTTCACGCTCGCCACGCTGCCCGTGCTCGAGCTGCGCGGGGCCATACCGGCCGGGTACTGGATGCGGCTCCACCCCGTCCGCCTCACCGTCCTATCCGTTCTCGGGTTTGTCTTTGCTTCCCCCCACCCAACAATGTCATGTCATTGCTTCATTTGATGAGGTCTAGCATCTGCCTGCAATGTGTTCGGTGAATTGCCGGTGGCGCTTTGGCTGCATATCGAATAGGGCGTGTAAAATACAGAGGGAGATACTTCTACATTGTTCTGAAACTAGTACATAGTATTACTGCATGGTACTAGATACTAGTATTACGAGTAGAGATATATTGTGACTTCTGAAACTAGTACATACAGTATTACATGGTACTAGATACTAGTATTACGGGTCGAGATATATTGCGACTTCTGAAACTAATGTGTAGGATAGGCCTAGTCGAAATGTGTGTCTAGCTTCTGAACTAATGTGTAGAACAAGCCAAGTGGAAATGTGTGACTTCTCAAACTAATATGTGTAACAATCCTAGTTCAAAATGTGTGTTTTGGCTTGTCTTTAAGTTCACACGCAATGAAATACACCTAGTTTGATAAAGTCGGTCACACGGCTAGGTAAAGTGATAAATCAGGGTATCGGGTATGAAGAACAATGTGATAAATTAGGCTACTAGCTTAACTAAACTATTGTTTGGCTTATACATAGCGAAATTAATGATGAAGTTGATTTACTGTGTAGCACATTTTTTTTATTGTTCGAATAAACACCATGCTGTATTAAAGCCTGAAAGGGTTCAACAGTCCCCAAAGAAAGGTCAGCATAGTAAATCAACTCACGTAGATGCCCTTTGGCATGTGTTTAAGGGCAACCAGTGCCAAAATACAGCTAACTCATTGCAAAATGATATTTACCATGACATGGAAACTAAGTGCAGATAAAGATATGTTAGCTCATTTTTAGCTAGTGTGCGGAACAGAGAGTGTCACTTAACTGACGGCCATCTCTAGGACAACTTAGCTACTCTCCCGATTTTTTTGCTCAGGATAATTAGTTCTGTAGCTGTGCATAGCTGAGATTTAGAGATGGTGACACTTAATTATCGCTTACTAGTTACTACAGGTTTGCAGTTCCAACATGGTAAGATAATTGATTCTGAATAGAACGCAGTACGAGCAAGGGGTTGAAAAAAAATGAACAACTATGGTTGAATGGAAAGCGTCCATTTTTTGTATCTAAACAATTTGTGATGCTGAATTTATTCCTAAACATTTTTTTGGTCATTCTTAACCCCCCAAAGTATAGTTACCGAAGCATTTTCCTCTGTCTGGTTTTGGGGATGGTTTTAATGGCATGGACCTAACCCTGGTTTTGCATATGTGTGGGCTAAGTCACGTTTTTCCTGCCCCCTCCTGTCTATCTCCTCCCTCCCCTCCACATGCTTTCATCCCTGACAGATCCCCGAATACAATCCTGTGCCCACACCTTGCTCCAATTCCTGACCATGAGAAATTTGCTCCCAGTGGACTTGATGGTGATGTTATCTGAGAGCTGCTGGCAGATGTGCTCGAGGAGAAGGCCTTCACCGACCTGTGTGTGCCTGGTCTCCTCTTCCCTCTTCTCAGTCCAGCGCATCGAAGCCCACCGTGGGTGCAAGCCTGCCCATAGCTCCATGCTGTGCAACCTAGATGTCGGTGTTGACATCAGCGACACAGCGAATCTACCAACAAGAGCTGTCCACCAACTTCTTCTCACCCACTTTGCCTGCCACCTCTAGATAGCAGCGAGATTACTCCCTCCCCTCTCCTTTTGATTTATTTGTTTAAAGAATTTAGGACCATTACAACACCTCTAGATAGGAAGCAATGTGTCATGTGTATTGCCTGAATGTGCTACAAACTGATAGCAGCGACTTATTTCATCTTTTGGCATGTCGCTGCCTTTCGGCAAGTGTTCACAGCTAAGTCATTTGTTGCAAACTGTTACCTACCATGATATGCGAAGTTAGCTAATAAAAAGATATGCTGGCTCATTTGTGTGCAACTGAGACTGCCACATAACTGACGGCCGTCTCCAGGAGAACGTAGCTTTTGTTCCGGTGTTTTTGCTCAGGATAATTAGTAGTTTTGATAGTGACACTTGATTATCGCTTACTAGTTAATACAGATTTGGAGTTCCTACATGGTAAGATAACTGATTCTGAAGAGAACCCAGTATGAGCGAGGGACTGAAAATTAACAACTTTACTTGAATGGAAATCATTCATATTCTGCCTCTAAACTATTTGCAACACTCACTCTATTCCTTGAACAATTTTCTGTCAGTCTCAACCCCCTAAGGTAAGTTACTGAAGCATTTCCCCCCCTCTCTGGTTTTGACACTTTTAATGCTGTTAAGGATGGTTTAGCCCGAGTGGCATACACCTCACCCTGGTTTTGCACATGCGGGTGCTATGTCGCCTTCTTTCTTCCCTCTCTCCCCCCTCTCCTTCTCCTCCTCATCCGATCATCACTTACCAATCCCGAAATCCAATCCTGTGCCACTCACACATCTCTCCAGCGGCCTTGACGGTGAGGAGTCGCTGCAGATATGCTCCAGAAGTAGGCACTGGAGCATCTCCTACCGGCAACAGTCTCACGTCTTGACATGCCTGAGCAAGCCCACTGATAGCTCTATGCTGCACTACCTATCCTTCCGCCTCACCATCCTATCCGTTTTTGGGTTTGTCTTTGCATTCTCGTGTTGCTGTATTGTTTGGCGGGGTCTAGTAGTTGCCTGTAAGGTGTTCGATAAATTGCCGGTGGCACATTGACTGCTTGTCAAATAGGGTATAATACGAGCATATAGTATGCAATGTTCTGAAACTAATTGATATAGTATTACATGGTACTAGATACTTGTACTAGTACTAAAGACTTGTGGAACTAAAGCGTAGAACAATCCTAGTTGAAATGTGTTTGGCATCTGAAACTAATGTATAGAACAAGCCTAGACTTCTGAACTAATATGTAGTGTAGAACAAGCCTAGTTGGAATGTTTGTTTGACTTCTGTAACTGATGTGTATAATAATCATGATCGAAAATGTGTGTTTTGACCTGTCTTTAAGCTCACACATAATAAAATACACCCGGTTCGTTGAAGTCGGTGACCAAGTGTGGTAAAAAGATAAATCATGGTATTGCATGAACAATGTGATAACTTGGGCTACTAGCTTAATTAAAAAAATTGATTGGATTAGGCATAGCGGAATAAGGATGAAGTGATTGACTATGTAGGCTATGTTTTTTTATTGTTCAAATAAACACCATGTTGTATTAAAACCTGAAAGGGTACAACAGTCCCCTAACAAAGGGCGACACAGTAAATCAGCTTTACATAGCTAAGTCATTTTTTGCAAAATGATATCTACCATGACATACAAACTATTATATAAACATATGCTGGCTCATCTTAGTTAGTGTGCATAATAGTGTGCCACTTAACTGACGGCCGTCTCCAGGACAACTTATCTATTGTCCCGATGTTTTTGCCCGGTATAGTCAGTAGTTTTGTAGCTGTGCATTGCTGAGATGAGATGGTGACACTTGATTATCGCTTACCAGTTACTTCTACTTTGCAGTTCCTACATGGTAAAATAACTGATTCTGAAGAGAATACAGTTAGAGCGAGGGACTGAAAAGTAACAACTGTAATTGAATGAAAAAGTTCACCTTTTGCCCCCAAACTATTTGCAATGCTCATTTTATTCCCTGAACAATTATTGGTCACTATTTGCCCCCCCCCCCCCCCCCCCCCCCCCAGAGGCTAACCTAGAGTTACCAAAGCATTTATCCCCTGTCTGGTTTTGTCAATGTCTTAACGTTGTGGATGATAGTTTTGCCTGAGGCGCACACACCTCACCCTGGTTTACCACATCCGTGTGCTATGTGACCTTCTTCCTCCCTCTCTCCCCTCCACCTCATCCTATAACCACTGACCAATCCAAATCCAATACTGTGCCACTGAAAACACCTCTCTCCAATTCCTGACCATGAGCAGCTCATTCCCAGCACAGCCTTTATGTTGACAGTATCCAAATGCTGCTGGCCAATATGCTCCAGGAGAATGCACTCAAGCGTTTCCTGCTCACAGCAGTCACACGTCTTTACTGGCCTGGGCGAGCCTGCTCTCCTCTCCCCTCTATGTCCAGCACATTGAAACCCCTGCTCTCCTCTCCTCTCTTCTCTATCCAGCACATTGAAACCAGCCATGGCCCATGGGTGCAACCATAGGACCCCCTTTCACCAAGATAAGCCATGACCTGGCGCCAATATTCGAGTACTGGTATTCAGTTAGGAGTAGGAGGATGAGATGAAAGCATAGATCTTCCTGTCGAGCTCATCCTTCTTAGCCCCAACCACGCATCTCACCTGCTGCCTGCCTTTTACTATACAAAGGTCAGCTCTGCCTCCTGCAAAATTCCAGTTTATCAACATTCAGAAAACTTCTGTACTCCCGTTTCATCAGAAGAGGAAATTATCTGCTCTGATTGGATTTGGTAGTGTTCAGAAGATGGAAGAGAGTGGAGAGAGGACAGGGTGGGCAGGAAGATGGTGATGTCATCCACGTGTGCTAGATCAGGATGAAGTGGAGGCCAAGTGGTTGACTATTTAGCATTTGATACGGTTGTTCTTGCGTTCTGATGATCGATAATTTTGTGTTGACATTTTATACTTCTATGGTTATTTTTCAGTGAGGCGGCTAAAATGTAAATTACCAGTTGTCACTCTAGTGTCAGCAATTTTATCCTTTCTCTTCAAAAAATGTTTCATGCTAATATACATAGAACTCATTTCTGTTATCTGTTTCTCCAGGAACATGGTGCCTGTACCCTTCATCATCCTCTACCTGAAAAAACTTGCGACTTTTCTCTCGCAGAGAAGTGCTTCCGCGACCCAGATTATGGACCTCCTCTTTGAGCGGGCACGGCGGAAGGCTGCCCCTGTTGAGGAATTCCAGTGGCTTGGGTTGATGCTGTTCGTTGCTGTTCCATTCCCAGGTACCGGAGCATGGACCGGCGCTATCATTGCATCTGTTCTGGGCATGCCATTCTGGTCGGGCTTGTCCGCGAATTTCGTGGGGGTCGTCCTAGCAGGGTTGCTGGTAAATTTGCTAATGAACCTTGGTTTGAAGTACGCCATTGTCACCGGTGTATTGCTTCTCTTTGTATCAACCATCATGTGGGGAGTTCTTCGGTCCCTGAAGAAGTCATTGACTACAAAATGATGTTATGACTTGAGTACATGCAAGCTTCAACTTTCGAGAGTTAATTCGCCAACCCTTGTGAGATGTTTAGTTACAAAAACCATTTCTTGGCCCCCATTAGTAATGCAATAAACTGTCAACTCATATATAGTCTCTTACAGTTTATTCATCAAAGAGTCCCATATATATAGTCAACTTATATGCAGTTATTCAAGATGTTGAACTGAAACTTCTGGATTCCTTCAGTCTGTATCTACTACTTCACGCTGGTGCAGAGATAATAGATTGGTCGTTGTACAATGCACCTAGCGTGCGTGAATTTCGTCATCATGTTGTGCAAGCTGATGTAGTTGGTAAACATCGATAACGCCTGCCTACTGATTAAAAAGCTAACATCCAGTTGAATAACAAAACCTTCCAAATTACCCAACAAAAAAGCATATAAAGAAAAAAAACATGATAACCGCACTGAGAGTTTTCTTCATTACAGAGTCATCAACACACTAAAAAGGTAAACAACTTTAGGTAACCCAGATCAGCGGCTGAATCATATGACTGTCTCGAGCATAGAGCTTGAGTGGTGGGCGTTGGGCGTTGGGCGTTGGGCGATATGGGCTGAGTCCGGTCCTCGCCGAAATCAAAGTCAACCATGATGAACTCTGTGTCATCCGAGCCACTAGGAGACCCGTGCAGGGGAATTGTGATGTGTAAATCTCCAAA
This sequence comes from Avena eriantha, assembly GCA_910589775.1. Lineage (NCBI taxonomy): Eukaryota > Viridiplantae > Streptophyta > Magnoliopsida > Poales > Poaceae > Avena > Avena eriantha. The sequence goes on along the minus strand of OU342745.1, from coordinate 516,400,940 downwards.
CTCAGATCTAGTAGGTGATAGCAGTGCTCCCACTGACACTTCACTCTCAATGTTCTTGTCCCGCCCAATGTCTCCCTCCTGTCGGTGCCAAATCTTCCTTTGTCTCTCATCAATGATAGAGATATCCTTAGCCATCCCAGTTACCGTGCTTATGATCATGTCGATCTTCGTCTCTGTAGTCACTACGGCGGTCTCAAGAGCTGGTGGAGGCATGCATATGAGTAGGTCTGCCTCTGACAGGGGCGACGTCCTGGTGGCGACGCTCTTTATCAAGATTAGCCCTGGCTGTCAAGTCCCTATGCCCTGTGGTAGCAGATGCTGATGCCCTCTTGTCCTTCTCACCGAGCTTGGAGTCCCTGTGCTTCTTCATTTCCTCTTCCCAACAATGTTGCTCCTCCTGATAGTAGAGCACAAAATGGTAAACTACTACAACATGTACAGGCAGGATGGTTTCTCACATACCCTGAACAAGAACAGATAAAGTGGCCTTTTGCAGATCGTACCTTGCAGCAGAAGAAGCTTCGTTGCACAGGTCGAGCAGAATGGCGCAGGCTTCCTCGCGAATCTCCTCACACAGGAAGACATCAAGGACCAGGTCTTCCGTCAGGCCCTCATGTAACAGCTTGGCTTCAGTTGCAGCGCCCTTGAAACAGACAGACAACGTTTTGCGTTTAGTCTCACTCAGGCAAATGTGTAAAACGCCAGTCAACAAATGATAAGCCATACCTTTGTTCTGTCGATCTGGAGCCACGCGCTTACCATCATTGCGGCGCCAGCCATGGCGGCTAGAGATCCGGAGTCTCTGTGCAGCATAAGACTCAGGGCATGCCCCCTGATCTGGTTGCTCAGTATGCAGTCTGGGTAGGAGGACATGTACACCCCATGGATAACCCACTACCTCATCAGCTTAGCCTCTTTGGCGATGCACTTCAAATAAATCAGTCTTGCAGTTAGTTAGCGCAAAGACCAAAGATCACCAAATCGAACAGATTAAGTAGGCATGCGTGCACGTACCACCAAAGCAGCAGCGGCAGCATACGCACCTACATATTCGCCATCTCCATCGATGATCTCGCCGTCAGTTAATCCTACAGCAACCCTCTTGCACTGAACCATGAACCTGACCTCCATCTCGAGACACTTCAAAATGTTTTGCAACCGATGGAATCAATCAGCAAACCAATGTACTCATGACACTGCAGTACAAGCTAGGTAGTATAGTAGAAATGAAGCAGATCAAAGGAAGTTCAGATTTGGTAGAGGCAATGCATGGCAAGCAGGAGGTATACAAGTTAGTTACCAGGCGGGAAAACGGAACCAGGCGGCCATTCTCGTTCGTCCACGCAGATCGCCTCACGATTCTCTCATCGGTAGAGGCGGCGCCATCGACGGATTCAGGAGGGTTGCGGATGTAGTACTCGCAGAGGTACTCCATGTAAAGGGGCATGTCGTCCACGGGCGCGCACCGGTACATCGGCAGCAGCCTCCGCCATCCCCATCCCTTCTCCATAAGATCTAGGTGCCTGATCGCCCCGATCGGCGGTGTTATCATCCGATCAACCGACAGGTTGCCATCTAGTTGCACCTGATAAGCCCACGACTTAATCCTCCTCCTGACAGTGCTGGGAATGGGATCGTACTCGATGCCGTTGGCGGCCAACACCTCGCCGCCGTAGGGGTCGAAAATCTCCTCGTTCTCCTCGCTCTTCGCCATAGCCATACCCAGCCCGGATCTGCTCTATCTATGTTCCTTCTAGGGATCTTACTGCTTTTTGTAGAGAGGGGGAGGGGGAGCCGGCGGCTGGGGGTTTATAGGGCTCGATCGTACTACTTGCGGGAATGGGGAAGACTAGAGCGCGGCCGTGTGGGTTCGATCTCTCTGGTTTGAATTTCTGTTTCTCAATGTAGAAAACGGAAAACCTGGCCTGCACCGGTCCACAGGCCAGCCCATGAGCGGTCCACGTTTTGTTCAAAGGAAAATTTGGAGCACTTTCATTCTTTATTTCCCAATTGTGCTCGAGAGGTTTCTAGAATTTGAATCAATGTGAATTCTTTTTTTGCGTGGTCTACTTTCCATAGGAAATTTTCTCTTTAGGTCCAACCTCATGAAAACATGCTTACGCTTCTATGACAACTATGGCATATACACATTCCTTCAAAACAATTCATGTGTTTTTCTTACAACGCAACTAAACGACACGTATTACATATTCATGTGTGTTCAATTTCTATAGATTCAACATGTTGGAAAGATAATGATAAGCACTATCAAATAAAAATAAAAATAAAACTGGGAAAATATCAAGTAGAGAGGTGAGGAACCTCCCTAACCGGTAAAAACTCCAACATTCTTGTCCATGTCCATTTTCAAGTATCTTTATCAAATTATACTATATTGTGCCATTACCTGCATTAAAATGATATTCTACTCTCCTATAACTACGAATTGCCTGTGTGGGGGCAATGGAATCGGGCTTGTGGTGGTGGTTCCATTGTACTACTACTGGATATACTCGTATAGGAATAGTAGCAAATGACTTTAGGTATTCTTGATTCGTATAGATAGCGTTAACAACAAGGGCTTGTAATGGGACGGGAAAATTAGCTGAGTCTATGTTCTTCCGCATATCCTCGGGCAAATAGGACCTAGTGACTTCTCATGCTTCGTGGGAGCGAGTAATCTCCCAGTTTTTTTTCCAGAGACTGATGGGCATATACGTTTTAGGAGTGGTAATGTGTGCTAGAACCCAAAAAGTACGGGTATAACCACATTTACGATATTAGGCGGATATGTAGGGTTGTGGAGAAGGGCAAAACATGTCTTGGAGACCGTATGCCTAGCTAATTGGTCCAGGAGCATTACGTGTTACGGACCCGACGTGGATTCTAAGGGACACATGTGGGTAAAGTAGTGCACCTTTGAACGTTGTATTGAACTGTGGCATGTCACGCCTTTGTTGAGAGAAAGAACTGCCCTCGCTACGGGAAAGGAATCACTAGATATTCTACCAACCTGTGAAGTTTGGAGGACATAACTTTCTAGAATAAAACATGACTTGTGTAAAAAGAAATATCACAAAACTTGAATCAAGCTTTTGACGTACAATCATGGAGCATTCTAGACAGCTATCTCTCTTGTAAACTTGTTGAGTAGGTTCTATTTCATCCTTAGGATCTGAACCTGTTGCGAAAGGCAACCGGGGGAATCGGCTGGATGAGGAGGCAGAAAGATGTACTCCCTCCATTACTTGACGTTGACATAAGGTGTGTATTTGTTTTTATGAAAAAATCCGGAATATCGGGTGTATTGCGTTGCACCACTCGTCTGCACAAACCTCCCTTTTCTGGATGCAGACGGACATGTACACGGATAATACGGACAGTCCGTATACTTCTCACGTTTGTACCAGGCTATACTATACGTAAAAGTTTTTCTTCTGGTGCGTCCTAATCGAGATGTAGGCGGACTGTCGGTGTTGTCCGTTTATTTGTCCTCCTACATCCCTACTTCCTTTATACAAAAATTTGGCACATTTTCCGCGTGCTTTTGAGAAGAATGATGTTGAACTGGAACTTCTAAATTCCTTGTGGGTCTCTAACATACTCCCTCCGTTCGAAAATATAAGACATTTTAGCTGTATGAATCGAATGTATCTAGACATCTTTTAGTATATAGATTCGTAGAGGTTCAGAGTGAACCTTATACTAAAAAGTATCTAGATACACTCATAGCACAAAGCTAAAATATCTTATATTTTCCGAACGGAGAGAGTAGTAGATAGTAGAGTGACCGTGCACCTAGCGCTAGCGTGCGTAAAAAAAAGTATACTAGTTATCGTGTTGTGCAAGAATATGAAGCTGGTAAACACCTGCCTGTCTACTGATTAACAAGCTGGCATCCAAATGAATTACTCCCTCCGATCCAAATTAATTGACTTGAATTTATCTAGATTCAGATGTATCTAGTATTAAAACATGTCAAGATACATCCGAATCTAGACAAATCCGAGTCAATTAATTTGGATCGGAGGGAGGGAGCAGTAAAAACCTTCCAGATTACCGAAAAAAAAAGAATGTGGAAGACAAAACCATGGAAATAAATCCCCGCGAAAAGCTAGCTTTCTCTGATTAGAGATTCATGTCCTGGGGCCACATGACATGGAGATAGTGGGTGCCCCAGACACACAGGAGGAAGCTCGCGTGATTAATTTACCGGCTTGTGGGGAGATGCATGCGCAGACGATCAGCTTTCAGCTAGCGCCGGTACTAGCACCGGGCAGAAGGGAGCAAAACTGTGAGCTGCGGCCTGCGGGCCGGGCCAGCTTTTACCGGCCGTGTACCGTGCACGAACAGTGTTTCCTTCTTCTATCTCCTGTTCCAAGAGAGAGAGAGCCACAAGTGTGTGGCGCTGTTGATTGATACTAAAACGTACTACTCTAGTAGCCTTTTGCTTCCAAAGTAGAAGTAGAAACACCGTAGACAAGTAACGTACAGAAAGGAAGGAATCGTGTAGACGCGTAACTGAGTTTGAGCACGTATACAGTACATGCCGATACGGATTCAAAAATCGTTTTAACCGGTTAGTAACTTGGCCGCGGCAAAAGATGAAATGTCTTTCCCAATACAAAAAGTTGTAGGTAGGAACAAAAAGGAGAGGAACCGATGGAGGGGCGCATCGTCGTGCATGCATGTCAGGCACAGCCGCACAGGCGTTGCCCTGCCCATCGCCCATCTGCCCACCGAGGAGCCCAGGGGCGCGGCCTCTTCTCCCTGCAAGCCTGCCACGCAGCTAGCTGCCCCGCCAGCGCCCAGGTCAGGTTACGCGTGGTGGTGGACTGGAGCTGGAGCTTGGTGGGACCCCGAGGGCACGCACGCCCTCTCTTCTAAAAATAAAAAGCAGCTCCCCCTCGGTCTCGTACAGGACACAGCGTACGTAGCGTAGGTGCAGGGAGGAATAAGAGATTCAGAGTGGTGCAAGTGTAGCCATATCTCATGCGCTTTCTTGGTTCATATCACTTGGTCAGGAGATGACCCAGGCAGGCAGGCAGGCAGGGCGCACCCACCGTGGTCGTGCATGGCAGGCAGACGTGAGAGGCAGAAAACGCAAAATTAACCTAATGTTAGAATGAGATCACAAAAATACCTAAGTTTACAAAAATTTCACGATTTAACCTATTTGCTTGGCGCCTTACCAAGCGGCTTCAAGTTCAATAGGATGACGCCGTGCGAACCGGCGCCATGCTAGGCATGGCGCAATAGTGAACGGCGTCATAGACTCGTCCGACGTGGCGGTCGTCATCAGACCTTGGTCCACTCCTGCTAGCATGGCGCCATGGCGAGGGGCGCCATGATACCTAGCATGACGCCATAGCATAGGGAGCCATGGTACTTGGCCTTTTTTATTCACAAAGCACTATGGTTCTTATATACACACTATCATGAAAAGTATTTTTTACTGAATCATAAGAGGGAATTTGTGTTGCCGTGTAGTTCTTCTCTATTAGGTGCATGACACACATGTATACGAGTACATATAGGCTCACACACATGTACGTATATTTTTTCTAGCACAAGAAACGATACCCTACTACTACTGTTATACCTTATCATAAAGACATGCAACACCGGCAACACTTGACGCCAAGGCCGTCATGGCGACCCTCCATTTTGTCAAAGCCAAGCTCTTCTTCATCGACTATGAGTACATGCATCTCGCCAACGACACACTCAAGATACTCGCCGGTTGCGGCGCGTCCATTCCACTAGATTATGTCATCGACGACCTCGACCGGGCCATGGGCGTGCGGCTTGGGGAACTCGAGTACGAGAGTCCTTCGTTTTCCACAACAACGACAGAGCAAAATTTCTAAAAATGTTTTTTTGCATATTTTATATGAATTTGTAAGAAAAACTATTCTATAAAAATTTAGACACAACATTACCTAGTAATGCCTGGTTGATTTTTGATTCATTGACTGTAGGATTGTATGCATTAGCACTGGGCATATTTCTTATATCTCACCCATTAAAATAGAAATGATTGGTTTTGTTTTCCGCAAATGTAAGAAGACATTTTATTAAAAGGAAGAATTGGACACTTAAATAGTTATAGTTTGCTGGAATAGTCTACTTTCGCAATATCAAGACCCATACATATATCCTTCTACGCACGTAACGCACTTCACTATAAATATAACAAAAAATGTAGCTCCCATTTGACCGTCGTAACTATTATTTGCGCCAAGAATTTTAGGAGCAAATTTGCTCTAATTTGGACATGGAAACTCATAAGACGGAAGAAAGAAAATCACACTCGACCAACATGCGTGTGTGTAGAGCAGTAGTAGTAGATGATGTTTCTGACTCCATAATAAATAATAAGTATTCATGGACAGGTCCATGTGAGCCTATATGTATGTATAGAGAGCTGCAAGTTACAAAGTTAGATGAAATTTTGGTTGATCAGCGAAACGGCGCCATCCGCCGCGGAGCCATGCACAGCACCATGTTGCCGGCTGCCACGGCGCCATGCTCAACTGCTCGTGGGGTCCTTCGGGCGACGACTGCTATGTCGGATGGTCCATGACGCCATTAGTCGTGGCGTCGTGCACACCGTGACGCCGTGTTCCGTGGCGTCGTGCTGCATAGTTTGGCTCCGTCCGGTACGGCGCCGTGCTTTTAGGTTAGTTCGTAAAATCTTTCAAAAGCCAGGTCATTTTGTGATTTTCTTTCGTTATTAGGTTAATTTTGTATTTTTTGCCAACATGAGACATGGCATGGCCCGTTGGCCGAGGCCCGAGGAGACCAACACAGGAGCAGCTGCAGCAAAGCCTGGCCGCCTGCGACGTGGACCACGGACCGCCAGCCCCCATGCATGGTGGACTGGTTGTGGTGGTGGTAGACTGGAGTTATTGGGTGGGACCCCACGCTGCCGTTCCACCGATTCCATGGCCTCGGGCCCTTGCATTGCATGCACCGATCCTTCGTCTTGTTCTGGATCGCGGTCAGGTCCTGCTCCCTCCGCGCAATGCCCATCGCCCATCGGCCGAGGATACCGAGACAAAAGCGCAAGCAGGGGCGCGGCCTCTTCTCCCTGCAAGCCTGCCGCTGCCTACCACGCAGCTAGCTGGCCCGCCAGCGCCCAGGTCAGGTTACTTGTGGTGGTGGACGGGAGCTGGAGCTTGGTGGGACCCCGGGGGCGATTCTTCCATCTTTTCAATCCAATGGCAGTGGCAGGGTCTCGCGACCGTAGTGTGCATGAATCTGGCTATCGTGTCGCGCAAGAAGATGAAATTGGCATTGGAAACTCTCTTGGCCTATCATCATCTTCTGGGTTGCGCAGACGAGACGATGAGAAGGAGGCACGCAGCTTTAACGGATCGCCTTCCTTTGTCCGTTTCCTTGTTCCTCGCCTCTGTACCACAGCCGTGGGGCGCGCGGCTGATTGATCAAACATGGAAGGATACCTATTGCAAAGCAGCACGCCCTCTGCCCCGTAGTACTCCAGTACAGGACACAGCCTAGGGATCAGAGCTTTGAGGTGTAGCACGGACGGAGACGGTGTATCATGCGCTTTTCCGTTTTCTTTTCCGGTTCATATATCACTTGGTCAGTATCGGCTATCACGGAAACGGTCCAGCTTGGTCGTGCATGGCAGACATGAGACATGGCCGAGGCCAAGACAGGAGCAGGGCCGCGTCCGCTGCAGCTAGGCAAAGCCTGCCTGCCTGCAAACGACGACGTACGCAGCTGGACCGCCAGCCCCGGCCATGGTGGACTGGGTGGGGTGGTGGTGGTAGACTGGAGTTGGACGCTGCCGTTCCACCGTACCGATTCCATGGCCCCTTTGCCTGCATCGATCGATCGTTTCTTTTGTCCTGTCCTGGATCGCGGTCAGGTCCTGCTCCCTCCGCTTGCTGTAAACAACCTTTGCCCTTTTTGTTTACCAAGGGATCAGACCGGTGGCGCATGCGTTCTTCTAATCTACTACGGCTGACTATCAACTTTTTTCTACTAACGAAATATACATCGATTATAGGCCAAAAAAGAGAGCTCGTATTCCAGTGGAGTTTTTAGTGATATAATTTCATAACATGTAGTAACACGTACGTACTACTACACTATTGGTCAAATTAGACACGGAAACGACGACATCACTCTCTTGGGGACCGACGGAGTATTGCACAATAAAAAGGTAAGTATATATTCAATTAAAAGACGCAGCCCACAACTCGAATGAAGCCTAGTCATCCCACGAGCCTGTTTTTGCTCCCTGGAGCCTGGACGGACTTACTGCGACCTACCAAACGCGTTCTTGGCTTATCATCATGTGAGGAGGGGGAGCTGCATGCGCAGACGATGATAAAGAATCAGCTTTACACCTCCCTTTGGCTGCTTCCTTGTTCCTTGCTTGTGTACCAGGACCAGGAGCCGTGCCCCACGGCTGGTTGATCAAACATGGTAACCTTTCGCAAAGCGGGACATAGCATAGGTGCATGGAAGAACCGTGCTCTTTTTTTTTTTGGTTCATATCACTTGGTCAGTATTGTTTAGCGCAGCCTGTACAAATCCTTCCACCAGATGCTGTTAATTCGCTACGGAGATTTGCATCCCACGTACTTCCTCCGTTCAGAAATATAAGACATATTAACTTTGTAAAAAATAAATGTATCTAGACGTTTTTTAGTGTATAAGTTCACTCTGAACCTCTACGAATCTATACACTAAAAGACGTCTATATACATTCGATTCACAAAGCTAAAACATCTTATATTTCTACCATGATAGATGATGTATGTATATCTCAATTCTACAACTCCACCTACCAATTAAATCTCCCCTCTTTCCGAGAAATAATTGAAATCTCATTCCTTTGAAAAATAATTAAATTTCCCGTCAACACTCTTTAATTTGGATAGACAATCCGGGACGGACAGGCATGAGATGAGACATGGCATGGCCCGGCCCAAGGAGGCCGAGACAAGAGCAGGCAGGAGCGCATCCACTGCAGCAAAAGCCTAGAAATGCTAAATGCCGCTCGCGTAGCGCAAGATGCTGAATCTTTTAACAAATTCGTTGGTCTTCGATATATTGAAAGTTTGATGGGTACCTTCAAAGATATTTGTATAAATTTAAGAGCAGTCTTGCTAACACTTACTCGTGGTTCAAATTTTACCTAATATTGATAAATCGACTTAAATTCATTTAAGTAGACGAAGTTAGTTAGGAAGCTTATGAGAACTTATAAAACTAGGCAATTAATCGCAAGTGAAGGGGCTCCTCCCTGTTGGGACGGCCCCAGTTCCTAGTGATGGCGTTTTTTCTTTTTTCATTTTCATTTTTCTATTTTATTTTTTCCCTTTATTCTTTTTATTTTTTATTTTACTTTTTCAGTTTTTCATTTTCAAAAAAATCCTTATTTTGGGGGAAAACTTGATTTTCAAATATTGATTCATGATTTTGAAATTGGTTCATAAACTTTAAAAATTGATTCATGACCGAACAATGTTTATTATTTCGGGAAAATTGTTTTTCAAAATTTGGGTGATGATTTTGAAATTGGCTCATGAAATTGGCTCATCAAAATTCGGGATTTATTTCTATAGTGTTTGCTAGTGTATGTATGCATTGGATATGAGCTTGTCTTAGTGTTTGGTATAGTGTTTGCTATGTTGGGGAGCACTTCAATGGGAAATTAGCCGGTTGTATAATAATATAGCTTAGGATATTATAAGTGATAGTGCCAATCCCTTCTATGTTGATTATCACAATGTTTGTAGATTCGCCGGATATGTGGACGGAGATTGCACGTCAGATGAAGTTTGCGGAAAGTACCAAAGGCAAGTATCCCAATATGTCATACAAAGATGCTCCGGTGCTACCAAGATATCCGATACCAAAATGTTGATGTGGTAGACCGTGTCATATCCAACAATCTAACTACCACACTACTGCTGGCCGCGCATTCTACCGTTGTCCCGATACACGCATGAGTTTTGTTGGCTTGTGACATTTTGTCTATCATACTTTCTCTCAAGACTGATTATTGATATGGTAAAGTTTTTTTGATAGGAACATTGTGCATGCTACTTCTTCTAGTGGACCGATGGCCCTGAATGTTATGATGACTATCTTCTTTCATGGGGTATGAGCATTCTTTTGGGTCCAAAACCAGCCGAGATGTGGATACACATTGTGCGTCCTCCTCCATCTCCACCTAAGTATTGGAAATTACACGAAACTATCCCTAAGGCTCCTCCACTTGTTTGGTGTGAGCATTGTCAAGATATGACACGTTGGTGTCCCCTTTACGGGCCCGACACTTTGGAGGAGTCTTGGAAGGTTTTTGATGAGGAGAAAAAGAAGCATGAGGATGAAATAAACTTGGAGTTGCAACAGAATGCAGTAGCGTGAGAGGAGCGGTCAAGGAAATACGAGTTAGAAGCTAAAAGGAAGAAAGAAGAAGAGGCAAGGAAGAAAGAAGAACAAAGGGAAGAGTAGAGAAGGAAAGAGTGGGATGATAGCAAGGCTTGGTTGAATAAGGAAAACACAAAGTGGAAGATGTGGAAGTATTGAGAATATTCTGATATCATCATGTATTAGGCTTGGTTGTAAGAGGGCCTCCATGATGCTCTAATTTGGCACCGTTTTTATTATGTTTGTAATGAGTACCTGAGATGATGCAGTGGATGAAATATTTGCAGCTCATATTGTTTTCTACTTAGATGATAAGGACATTGCATGGCACGAAATGATAATAAATTGCTAGACGGTACCATTTATTTGTTTCTACTGCTGGTGCTCGGGGAATGGAAACCATTGACCGCTCTAAATCGAAGAAGCTTCCCTCAGTGTTCTTTCCCCCTCTGTCGGTTTCTTAGGTCAAGGCAGGGAAGGAGGGATCATGGTGCAGAGGGGATTGGGGATCCTCCACGTTGCGGCTGCGCTGCTCCCTCATCCCCGTGGCCTCACTCTCCTCCGTCCCCCATCTCCTGCTTTGAGCATGGGCATCGTGCTACTTCCACCCCGCCTCCTTTGCACCTCCGCATGTGGCGCTGGAGCAGGGATTTGGCTCGTCGTGGAGGGCATACGAGAGGATTGGGGGAAGAGAGGAGGCGGAGGACTGAGGAAGAAGAGGAGGGGACGAGACCGGTCATGATGCTTAGGTTTTCACTCCGTCTAGGCCAGCAGAAACGACCGACGCGGAGCAGCAATTTTTTTGTCTCAACAACCTGACCCCACTCACGGAAGGGCCCAAGTGTCATGGGCTTCTCGGCTGAGCACCAACGGTGAACAAGGAGGAGCGAAAACGGACGGTGGTGAATCCTCGCGGGAGTGAAAATTTACTGTTGAGAGAGGATCTCACGGCTCAGAAGCATGCGCACGCGAGATTGCCTAAGGAGCCGGGTAGCCTACGGCTTGTTATAGGAAGCCTGACCCCACTCACCGAAGGGCCCAAGTGTCATGGGCTTCTCGGCTGAGCACCAACGGTGAACGAGGAGGAGGGAAAACGTACGGTGGTGAATCCTCGCGGGAGTGAAAATTTACTGTTGAGCGAGGATCTCACGGCTCAGAAGCATGCGCACGCGAGATTGCCTGAGGAGCCGGGTAGCCTACAGCTGGTTATAGAAAGTAATTGGTTTGTTTACATACCACACGCGTATTAATGTTTCCCATTGATACAGTTATAGCACAATACAAAACTATTATGAACTAATAAGATATGATAATAAACACCCGTTATTATTTGCCTGTAGGGCATATCTCCTTCAAAAACAAGGAGGAATATAAGTGTGAAAAATATGATATCTTTGGTGCATAGCTTAAGTACTTTAAGAAAAAAATATTTTCTTGGTCATACCAAGGATCAAGCAAGTAATAGAAATGCAATCAAGGAAGCAACTGACTCATAGCTTGCTAAAAAAAACTTTTTATTGCTCCTAATTTTTGCACTCTGGATACATAATCAAATTTACAAAAGATGGGGTGTTACAAACCAGTGGGCGGCGGCAGTGGCCCTTGCACTCAGATGACAACATGCATTCCCGATAGCACGAGCCCACGGGCAGCGGTGGCATTCGGTATCTAAAAGGATTTGCGTACTTATGTGCAAGTGCGACATAGCAATGTAAGAGTATATGGTGTGTATACTTACAACTACATGGGCGTCGTGGAGGGGCAACATCGTGGTGTTGCTCACCGTCCACACTTGTACTTTTAGCGGCTCGAGCTATAATACTGGAATGAGAGAAATTATATTGCATCCCCTAGGGAGTTTTTCTAACGGTGTCATCATATTTTTCATATTCCGCAAGTCAGTATAAACGTATTTGTACTAAAATATTATACTTGTTTCTTACTATTTTTTAGCAATCCATCGTCATATAGCTAGTGTGCTGTGCTAAACAGAAACCATATTTTGTACTAATGTTACATTAGTTTTGTTAATACATTGCGCCTTACAAAGACTTTAACCAAATCATCTCAAGTGTGGTAAAATGAGAAAAGTCAAAGAAACATATCTTTTTTGGATCAATTTGTGTGGCCTGCGTGAATATAGTGTATGTGTTTGTGTCTGTATCCTTAGCTATCTTGATAGAGATCTATAAATTGTATGTTATAAGAATACTTGACAGAGGTTTCTAGTGTATTATTAATACTCAAATAGAATAAATCTAGCGTGTATACAGAGTTCAATGGAATCTTATCACCGAAACAATGGCAAGTTGATGTCATTTTTTGGGACAAATGTATTTTATTGCTGTCGTAGAAAGAGCAACATATAGGGGAGGGTATCTCTTCGTATGTTGTTGCAAAACAATATGATTAGAGGTGTGTATGGAAAATTTATGGTGATGGTCATCATACAATAACAAATTTTAACAAAACAATGTTTTTTGAAATAGCTGTGGTCACCTCGTTCGAACACTACATAGTCCTGAGTCAGGAGGGCATTAATGGAGATTTGGTAGAAGGCACGAGCCACACAAGACTTCTAGATGCTAACTCCAAAACACATTGATCTGAGACGTGCAATACTTCTCATATTTGACCCTAGGCTACCCGAAGACACTCTAGTTCCCCTTGATTTCATTCAAAGGACAATGAATGGAGCAAAGGATCATGAAGGTCTATTTATATCCTAGTGGTTCTTGACAAAGACAAGGTCTACACTTGAGATGGTTGGTGGGAGGGATGGTTAAGGTAATACTTGGTTCGTTGGTCCATTGTGGACAAGTTTGCCTTTTGAAATAATTTTTGATATCAACGACTACCCGTTAGGTGTTGTTGGTCAACAAGTTGACAAGAAGCTCATTGTTATTTATTATGGTCTTAAAACACTTGATGGAGCAAAAATAAATCATTCTACAACTAAAAATAATTTTTAGTTGTTACCTTTGCTTGTGATAAATTTAGATCTCATATTGTGGATTCCAAAGTTACTAACATTGATCATTTAGCTACTAAGTACCTTATGGAGAAGAAGAACGCCAAGTCTAGGATTATTAGGTGGGTTCTTTTATTACAAGAATTTTCATTTAACATTTTTTATAGAAAGGTGAAGACAATTCTATGATGATTATATTGCTAGTAATGATAGTTTTTGTAATGAGCAGTTAGCTGGTATTAAAGTGTCTTCTTCATGGTTTGCTAATTATGCTGATTTTACTGTTGGGACTGTAATACCACCATATTTTACCTACTAACAAAATAAAAGGTTTTTCTACGATTTAAGAAAAAAATTGAGATGGTTGATGGTACTATTAGGCATTGTGTTCCTTAATTAATATGAACATGAAGACATTTTTAGTAAATGCCATGACGGGGCATATGGTGGGCACCGTGCTAGACAAAGAACTGCATGTACGGTATTACAATCTACTCCATGCATCTAGAAATAACTCTAAATTCAAACGTATCTAGACACATTTTAGTGTATAGATACAATCGAATCTACACAAAACCAAGTCAGTTATTTCAGGACAGAGGAAGTAGTTTATATTAACCCACTTTCTTTAAAGATACTAGAAAATCCAATCCTGTGAGGAATGCCGGAGAGTGAGAAATATTGCCAAGCGATGAGGAATGAGCTAAGACTACAAACTCTGCTTGTTGGAAACTATCGATGCAAGAAAAGGATGAGTTTTTCAATAGAGGCGGCATGTTCTTAGTAGGAAATAGAGCGGGTACCCGTTTCATGGAGGATACACGATTGGGTGGCATTCAACTATTCCAACAATATCAATTTTTATATAACATTGTGCGACGGAAAGAAGTTTTTTCTAGCTGATGCTCTATCTAAAGTTTCACCGAATATTGACAGATATGATCTTTATTGATGATAATTCAATTGCTTGGTTGCATTTCTTTAGTTCAGCGGCCTATGACGCTACACCTTTCCAGTGAACCTCGTTTGTGTAAATGGAATTTGACCACCTTAGATTCTTTTCGGCCAAATCTATATACGAGGACCTTACGAGTGGGCATACAAATTTCTTCCTAAATATTCCTTCCGTTTTAAAATATAAGATGTTTTAGCTTTCTGAAAGAAGTGTATTTAGACATCTTTTAGTGTATAGGTTCACTCTAAACCTAGATGAATCTACACACTAAAAGAGGTCTAGATACACTCCATTCACAAAGCTAAAACATCTTATATTTTAAAACAGAGGAAGTATGTGTGAATGCTACGTGATCTTGCTATTAAAAATAATGGGCTAATCTATTTAAGCCCATATGTGATTTTAGTTTTTCCCTAAATTTCAAAGTCTATGTGTGTGGAAGCCCGTGTGTGATTTAGCCCAATTTGGTGGCAGCTCACATATGAGTGGAGTGGGAGCTAAAGTTTAGTTTCACATAGAAAGTTGGAGGAGAGTTACACCACCTTATAAGGTGGAGTGGTTCACCACTCAGTAAAGTGAGTGAGAAGAGGAGAACTACACGCGCGCTCCTCCTCCGACGACGCCCGCCCGCCCGTCCGTCTCGTCATGACGCGCGCACGCGTCGCGGGAATCTCGCCGAGCCGAGCTTGTCAACAGTCAGCCTATTCGGGTCGCTCCCGGATCGTGGGCTATCTGTAACCGACCCGAACGTGCGCAACGTGGGCTTGGTCCACAACGTACCCTATGCGGGATTCCCGGGCCGCTCTATATAAACGCTAGTGCGGCTTCCACCATGAACTACCGAGCCACCGTAGTCTACTCCATCCCGCTTGCCGGCGTGCACCGGCGAACGGGAGAGCAGGTCTCCGGAAGAGCATGTCTCCGGAACCACTCGCCTTTGCGATCCTGTACGGGAGAGGGCGAATAAGGTTTTTGGGAAGCGCTCTGCGCGACTGCTCGAGTTCTGCATCACGGCTTGTCTTTCATCCAAGTCGGACGGTGCTGCCTATCGTCGTCTTTGCCGCCGTCTGTTTCGATTAATCTTCCCCAAGGTTACTGCTGCGATTACTGCAATCAAACGGTACGTGCGACGTGCTGCTGTCTGGTTATTTATCATGTTCTGCGAGTACATGTTTAGCTGCTGCCTGTTTCCGTTCATCTTGTTGTTTAGTACATTTTACATGTGCTAGTAGCTGGTATTGTCATGTTTAATATTCTGGAATTAATCACGAAAATTGTACCTAATTATTCAACACTTGCACACAAAGGTTTTAACCAAATCCCAGAGAGGAACTTGAGTGAATGCAATAAATATTGTTTTTGTGACTCCGATGAAAACACTCTGTAATACGTGGATGATAATAACAGTGTAATAAAATTTGGTTTGTGCGTTGATTGATGCAGAGTATGGGAGTTCTTGAATTCTTTTAGAGCAATAATAAGTAGAGCTAAGACACTGCAAACATACGAGAGATTAGACGAGCGAGTGCAAAAATTTGTCCACGATTTCCCGCAAAAAGAAAAAAGTCCACGATAATGGATAGAAAACTATAAAAAGTGTGTTAGATTTCGTACAGTACTAACTTTGCTCCGATCCGTGCGCGCCTCTAATGGCCAGCATCCAGCGCTGCGCTTCTTCCTCTAGTGTCTCCTACACCGAGACGCAATGAGCTGCTCCTATATCAAGGACGACGTACAGTATGTCGTGGCCGGCCGGAACGGACTCGATCGCACGCAAGCACGTAGACACGGTACGGATCCAACACAAAAGTTACAAGAACCGTCATCAACCGATCGCGACGTGGCTGCAGCGCCCGACCGATGGCCGACGTGGAGAACCCTGCGGTGGAGGTAGAGGCGGCGGTGGCGGCGGAACCCGGCGAGTGCAGCCCGCGCATGCTCGTGTGCGCGATGGGCTTGTTCTGCTTCGCCTTCGTACTCGTCTTCACGCACACGGTGGAGCTGCTCGACGGGCGCCGCTGTGATCGCCGTGGAGTGGCTGGCCAGCGCGCTCTGCTTCGGCGCCGTCTTCGCAAGCCTCGTGACCGAGTGGGTCCGCGGCAACCCGGAGTTTCCGGACGGACATCGCCTTGTGGATGACCTGATCCAGTCCGATAGGTTTATTCTTCGTGAATTCGTCCATCAGTTCATGCGGCGACCGAACAGACGTGGCCGTGTCTGATGCTAAGCTTGAACACCATCAACAGAACACTGGAATCCGATGCTAAGCTTGAACACTATCAACTGACGCAAAAATTCCCACGAAGTTTGCATTAGAGTTCTTCGGTACCCGCCGCTGCCGTGCGACGTCACAGAACTTCCTGTGGTGTACAAGGAGGACAGTCCAGACCCGACAACCGCTCCCATGACGGAAGGAATTGAGGATTGATCGATCACATGATTATAATTACACTGGAAAATCTTTGATCTTGTGATGTTTTGTTTCAGAGCTTTTCTGTGGATCGATGTTCTTTCGCCTGTTCTTCTAGCCGCCCTGC
Source organism: Avena eriantha (assembly GCA_910589775.1). Classification (NCBI taxonomy): domain Eukaryota; kingdom Viridiplantae; phylum Streptophyta; class Magnoliopsida; order Poales; family Poaceae; genus Avena; species Avena eriantha. The sequence continues at coordinate 516,384,061 of OU342745.1, read as the reverse complement.
AACGATGGCGCGCTGCAGCATTTTCCCATGGCAAGACGCTAAAGCCGGTTTGGATTATATTTGAAAGTTTCCAGTCCCTTAGATATCCTGGAAGGAAAAGAGTGCGTCTGAAACTTGTTGTCTCAATCAAAGTTTGGTTACATCGTTTGCAACATAGCCGCCAGATAGGGCGGAGCTGCATTACAAAGAGAATCAGAAACACTCGACTTGCCCAATTGGGCCAGGGAGTGCACCGCACCATTGCTCCAATGATCAACCTTGACTAGTGTGATTCCACCATAGACCCTAAGGATGTCCTGTACCTGAAGATAAAGGCTCCAGCAATGAGATCTATCTCTTTCAGGCTTATTGATGGCCTGAACCGCTCTTAAACAGTCTGTCTCCAGGATGCCATCCCTCCAAAACACCGCGTTAAATGACCGAGGCTCTCAAGACAGACAAGAACTTCGGCTTCTTCAGCACTAGCACAGGAAGGTAAGAATTTCCATGCAGTCAGGAGAACTTGGCCGTTATGATCTCTAGCAATAACTCCCATGCCTGATCTCCTCGAGTTTGGGTCCTAGCCCGCATCAACATTAACTTTAACAAATCCCTCATCTAGTGTTGTCCACCCAGAAGGTCTGGCTGAATCCCCGGGCTTCTGAGGATCAGAGGCAACATTCATTTTTCCTTTTATATCAGTTCTCGCCGGGGTCACTACTGAAAAGGTTGACATCTAGTTAGTTAAGAAAGGAACCGAAGCAGAGACCGAGGCATTGCCATCACCATGGACGATGTTGTTACGGTGATGCCAGACACGCCATAGGAGAAATAGCGTTCGGGCTCGCATGTCCACATAAATTCCGTTAAGAAGTGTAAAGAGCCATCCATGTCTTGATGCTAGGAAAACCGCCTCATCAGGTAGAGTCCAAACTTTTCTCATCTCCTCATGTAAAGCTCTAGCCAGCGTGCAGCGGACAAGAGCATGGTGGTCATCCTCCACTTCTCCGCCACAGATAGTGCATATAGGGTCCATAGAGGTGATGCGCCTATGGAGTCCAGACATAACCGCAAGAGTAGAAGTGGCCACCCTCCACGCAAAAACCCTGACCTTGTTCGGCACCTTTGTTTTCCAAACAAGGTTCTAGATGCTCCTGTCGCCTGTTGGTGCCGAGCTTGATTGTCCGAGGCTTAAAGACGAGAACACAAGAGACATACCAAGACGATATGCAGAACTTACCGTGAATAAACCATTCTCCTCCGAAACCAAGACACGAAATCCTCATACTGTCGTGCAGGAAGCTTGATAGAAATAATTGCGTCTGCATCCCATGCTGAGCAACAAGATCTGACCAACTCAACATTCCACGTCCTAGTGGATTGATCAATAAGCTCAGAGACCCATATGCGCCTAGAATTGCCCCTACGTGCAGACACTTGCAAAGCATCAACACGTGGGAGCCAGTTGTCGCGGAATATTCTCACCCGAGACCCAGAGCCAATACGCCAAATAACCCCCTTCTTAAGTAGCTCGAGCCCATGCATTATCCCTTGCCATGAAGCAAGCATATTCTGTATGAAGGCGGTATCCAGAAGATTAGCTGACGGTTAGTACCTTGCCTTTATTAAGCGGACGAATAAGGTTTCAGGGTGATAGATTAGGCGCCACGCCTGCCGGGCTAGGAGAGATTGATTGAATACGCGTAGATCACGGAAGACAATTCCCCGTGCGATTTCGAATGGGTCATCTTTTCGCAGGACATCCAATGCATCCGTTGTCGGTCATGCTCGTCGCCCCCACCAGAAATTCCTAACAATCTGAGATAGATCCTCAAGCAAACCCGTCGGGAATTTGAAAATAGCCATAGCATAAGTTGAAAGGGACTGCAGAACAACTTTGATTAGAGTCTCCTTAGCAGCACTTGACATGTACTTCTCACACCAATCAAGGAATTTCTCTTTGATAGATTTCAGTTTCCCTTTCTTCATTTGACCCTCCGGGACAGGGAGCCCCAGGTTCTTCTCTTCGAAACACTCAGTATCATAATTTAGAATATTTTTAATCCTAGCTTGACTAGTAGAAGGGCATCTGTCACCATACAAAATCGAGCACTTACCCAAACTCACCAACTGACCTGTACCCTTCTTATATTTGTTCAACACCGATTTAACTACCAAGGCTTGGTCCACTGATCCCTAAAGAAGAGCAAACAATCGTCGGTGAATAAGAGATGTGACACTCCTGGAGCCCGCCGACAGGTATGGAGTTCATGGAGAGCAACACTCTCAATCTTCTTCCTAATCAAGCACGGGAGACCGTCAGCAACAAAGAGGAATAAATATGGGGAAAGTGGATCACCTTGGCGAATCCCCCAGGTTGGAGTGAAGGGGTCCAACATATGTCCGTTAAAGCGAATAGAGTAATGAACGGTGGTCACACAAGCCATCACCCACCAAATCCATTGACTACGAAAGCCCAATTTCGCTAAAACCCCTTCCAAAAACCTCCAATCCGCATGGTCATACGCTTTAGCCATCTAGCTTATACGCACAAAATTCCTTCCGAGTCGCCACACCATTCTGAATCGCATGAATACATTCAAACACCACGAAAGCATTATCCGTAATAAGATGCCCCGGAATAAAAGCACTCTGAGTCGAGGAAATAATGTCCTGTAACAGCAACCTGAGTCTATTAACAAGACACTTTGAGACCACTTTAAATAAAACATCGCAGAGGTTGATTGGCCGAAAGCCTTTCAGTTCCTCTAGGTTATTTTTCTTCAGAATCAGAACAATGGCGGTATCATTAACGTCCTCAGGCATCACACCATCAGTGAAGAAATGTTGGACAGCACCCACCACACCCTCCTTGAGAAGGTCCCAATTCTGTTGCAGGAACCGTGCAGGGAAACCATCAGGTCCTCGGGCTTTTAGAGGGCCAATTTGGAAGAGTGCATCACTGATCTCCTTCTCTGAAAACGGTGCACAGAGCCTCTCATTAACATCAGCGTCCACACACGTTTGTATCAGGTTCAAAATGATAGTATGATCTACTTCTTCATCCCTCGTATATAGCTTTTTAAATAAATTCGTATCCATATCCTCCATCTCCCGAGCATCCATAGTCCATGTGCCATCAGGTCTTTTCAGTTTGCATACACGGTTCTTCTTCCTGCTCCAAGAAGCACGTCGGTGAAAGTACTTAGTATTCCTATCTTCTTCCCGTAGGCAAGCAACACGTGATCTTTCCATCCAAATAATTTCCTCTCTATAGAGCAATTCATCCATCTCTTTTGTTAACACCTCCCTTTTTCTAACACTCTTCGTATCTGAGAATAGAGAAGAGTATCATCTAGCTCTTTTCGTTTCTTCTCCATGTCCTTCAGAATAGATTTAAAGTGCTTTGCTTTCTATCTACATAAGCTTTACATCATGGTATGCATCTATGTACTCACGTCACCTAGATCATGCACATGCACGCGTCGTGACCACGCCTCCTTTACAGCAGCAGGGAGTGACGGTTCCCTTTACCACATGACCTCGTACCGGCGGATAGGCCTTGCCGGCCCACACCCATCCTCCTTCTCTGGCTCTAGCAATAACGGATAGTGGTTAGAGCGCGAAGAAGTTAGATGTCGTAGTCGCATTGTGGGGAACATGGCCGACCAGGAAGGACTAGTAACAACTCTATCAAGTCAAACCTTCACATTTTGGTCTCCCTTCTATTTGTTATCATATATCCAGGGAGTACCTGTAAAGCTAATGTCATGCAGATCACAGTGTGAGGGAACCTCCCTAAAATCCATCATCAGCCTCTCTGAACGCTTCGTCCTCGAGAAATGCTCTTCCTGCCACATAGCCTCATTAAAATCACCCATCATTAGCCACGGTTCCATAGAGTGAGGCTTGAGCTGCCTCAGAGTCGTCCACATGTGATGATGGTCACTAGCACGAGGTTCGCCATAAACAAACGTCCCCCTCCACCGTTCCTCGAATGGTCCTCCACTGATATGGACATTAATATGCCTTTTGCTAAATGAGAGAAAATCAGTTGATATATCCTCCTGGTAATACAGGGTAAGCCCTCCTCCTGAACCATCTCCTTTTACATGAAAATGGTGTTTCATACCGATACGAAAGCAGATTCTTCACTCTATCCTCTGATTGTCTAGTCTCACAGATGAAAACCAGACATGGCTGATAAGTCTGTACTAGATAGACATGTTCTTGAACGGTCGCTGGTTGCCCCAAACCATGACCGTTCCATCCTAGTGACGTCATTGGGCTCGGAGGTCCACCTCCTGGGTGGCTGCCGATGTTGCCAAGTCATTTGAAGAGCCATTAACTTTCCTTTGCTTCGAGCGATCACGGGGGTTGAGCTAGCTGGGCGGCGGTGAGGGCATCGTCTGACCATTGTCCATTGTAGAATCAGAGAAAGTACCAGTCGACTGATCATCCCTTAGGGTCATGTCATCGTCCCCTAGATCAAGCTTCTTCCTTGCACTCACATGTTCACCAACCTCCACCATATCCTCATTGGTAGTGGGTTTCAGAGGGCTTTCGCCAGAATCACCTATTTCCTCATCTTCGTCCAACAAGGCCTCTTGGGATGACCTCTTCCTAGGTTTTTTATTCGCACCCCAGCGTCCAGACCATCCTCCCCTTGTTTGAACATGTGAAACAAAATGTTGAGGTTCAACCGATGTATTAGCCCGGTGAGTTGCAAGCATCCAAGTACCATATTGCAGATCCTTGGACTCCTAAACGACATCCCCGCATTCCTCATGATCATGCCCTAACAGGCCACAATGCTTACAGAAGAACGACAACTTCTCATACTTCACAAACAACGTCTTCCTCCCTTCACCTTCTACGGATAGTGAGACCACCCGCTTCAGCGGTTTTGCCACATCAATGAGCACTCAGATTCGCACATAGTTTCGCTCGAAGAAAAATTTTGGGATCATTTGAACCTCCTTCGTCTTTCCGACCCTGTGTGCAAGATCATCTACCACCACAGTCTTCATGTAGAGCTTTAGAATACCATGGATCTGAGCCCACATGTACAAACCATTGAAAATCACCTTCTCTGGGTCTACTCTACCATCATAATCCTCCATTAGAAGAGCCTAGCCACGAAAGGTCCAAGAACCCTGATGAACCACCTTCTTCCAATCACCTAGATAATGCATCTGAAAGATGAAGAGGTTCTCTCTGGCCTCCCAACAGATCGGTTCTCTAGATAGGTTCCAAATTGCCCTCATCTTCGTGAACAGCGCCTCAGCACTGAACGATCGTGTCGTGTGCACTTTACAGATTGCCATCCATCTCGCATCCTTCTGATATTCCTCCATGTCCTTCGCCTCAATCCCTACCTCCTCTAGTTCATCGGCACGGAGATCCAAGTGCCTGAGCATGTCATCAATTTCGATTTCCTTCTCTGCCGGCAGACTTGAAGAGCCGCCAGTAGCTTCCGCAATGAGGATGTACTGATACCCTAGAGACCAACCGCGACGAAAGTAGTGGTCAGGATGGAACATGCCGAGCCGATCGAGTGAGAGATGTCATCTAAGGAAAGGGGACGGAGATCGACTCGGAAACAGCCAATCTCACGGTCGAACGAATCGGGAGCAATCCTATCTCACGGGGCGATCGAAAGATCGCCGTCGGAGCACACAACCCTAGCAGAGATGGTAAAAAGTTCTTGTTTCTAGTTTGTAATCCAATTATATCCCTATTAGTCTTCTTATTACCTCCAAGTCTTTTAGTACTATATAAGCAACCCATGTGCTCTCAATGTAATCATTCAATATCAATACAATCTATATTCCGCAATCTTTCATGGTATCAAAGCATCTAGTTCCTTGACCTAGGGTTTAGCCACCCACCACTTCCGCTGCGCCATCCACAAGGAGATCGTTCTCCGTCGGGGGCCAGATACGTTGTAGACGTATCTATAATTTTTGATGATCCATGTTTGTTTTGTATCAACTATCTTATGTTTTGTCTACACTTTGAGGCATTTTTACACATTTTCTGGAACTAACCTATTGACAAGATGTCGCAGTGCCAGTTGCCCGTTTTCTGCTATTTTTGGTTTTAGAAAAGCTAGTAAGGAAATATTCTCGGAATTGGACGAAACAAAAGCCGAAGTTCCTATTTTTTCCGACACAAGATGGAGTCCAAAGCAGAGATGGAGGAGGGCACTGAGGCGGCCACACCCTATGGTGGTGTGGGTACCCCCCAGGCGCGCCACCAGGTGGTGTGGGACCCTTGGGCCTCCACCGACCTTGTCCTTTCACCTATATATTCCCCCGAGATGAGAACCCTAGATACAAGATCAGAATTCCATGAAAAGTTCCACAGTGCCGCCACCACCGAAGAGGAGATTGGGGGGACATAAGTCTCTATTCTGGTACCCTGCCGGGATGGGGAAGTGCCCCTGGAGCCATCTCCATCGACTCCACCGCCATCTCCATCGTTGTTGCTGACTCCCATGATGAGGAGGGAGTAGTTCTCTCTCGAGGCTAAGGGTTCTACCGGTAGCTATGTGCTCATCTCTCTCTCTATGCGTGATCTTATTGAGATCATGAGCTTTGTAATAGATCTATTTTGCTACTCAAGTGATTTAATTAATCTCTGCTTATCCCCACGTGTGTGAAGTTGACATTGTGCACACCGTGTGGCACTTAGGCTAAGGTTACATAAATACTTATCATGAGTATAATTTGAGTTGGATGTCTTTATGAGATTGTGGTGTTTGTTGGAACCACCTATCTCTCAAGGTGATAGTGAGGGGTTATCTAGATGGGGAATGCGAACTTTAAGGTATGTTGTTATAGCCCTACATCGTCCAACTGAAGAGTAGTTTAGGGTAGCATAATAAAGAGAAGATATTTATATGATAGTGTCCACTAGTGAAAGTATGATCCCTTGGCCTTGTTTTTCAGCATTGAAACATCGTTTACAATCAGTCATATTACATGTTTGCTTGCTGCCACTCTTATTTCAGATTGCAATTACCACTTATAATCATCCATATTACTTGTATTTCACTATCTCTTTGTCGAACTAGTGCACCTATACACCTGACAAGTGTATTGGGTGTGTTGGGGACACAAGAGACTTCTTGTATCTGATTGCTGGGTTGTTTGAGAGGGATACCTTTGACCACTTCCTTCCCGAGTTCGATAAACCTTGGGTGATCCACTTAAGGGAAACTTGCTGCTGTCTACAAACCTCTACACTCGGAGGCCCAACATTGTCTACAAGAATAGAAGTGTGCATAGACATCAAGATATTTTTTGGCGCCGTTTCCGGGGAGGTAAGGTAAAAGGTACTCACATCCTCTTGCTACTAAGCTATTTTCTAATAATGTTGCTGGTGTGTGAGTGCTTGAAGTTATTTCCTTTAGATTCTGCAATTATATCTTTTTGTTTCTTGTTTTTATTTTCACTAGTTAGGCTTAATGGAAAACAACAACAAAATTAGAGAGCTTTATAGTATTTATCTTGAGTTAGGACATGAAGTGTTTGAAGAGAAAATTAAAAAACCTATGGAACTTTATTTGCATGCTAATAGCAATGTTATTAGTATGAATTCTTTGAACACCATTATTGCTAATGCTATGGAAAAGTCTAAGATTGGGGGAGCTAGTTTTTATGAAAATGATCTTTTTAGTCCCCCAAGCACGGAGGAGAAAATTTACTTTGATGATACTATGCCTCCAATATATGATGATTACAATGATGAATATGATATTTTCAATCCACCTACTATTGAGGAGAAAATTAATTATGATTACAATATGCCTCCTATATTTGATTATTATGGTGATGAGAATAATAATGATAGCTATTTTGTTGAATTTTCCCCACTATGATTAATAAGAATGACTATGCTTATAGGGAGAGTAATAATTATTTTATACACGTGGCTCATGATAAGAATGTTTTATGTGATATTTATATTGTTAATTTTATTCATGATGCTACTGAAAGTTATTATGAGAGAGGAAAACATGGTTTTATGTATCTCAACAATATTAAGTTTCCCCTCTTTATGTTGAAAATTTTGAAGTTGCACTTGTTTTGCTTTCCTATGCTTGTTGCTTTGTGCTTTCATGACTTGTTTCTTTACAAGATTATTTTTCATAGGAAGTGGGTTAGACTTAAATTTGTTCCATATTTTGTTCATGATTCTCTCTTTTACTTCAATTCATATTTCTTATGTGAGCATCATCGAAATTATCATACCTATCTTAATGGCTATAAAGAAAGAGCTTTTGGGAGACAACCCATTATATTTTTACTTTCAGTTTATTTTTGTTTTGTTGAGTCTTGGAAGTTATTGCCTCTGTAATAAACTCTTCTTATCCTTTTTGTTTAGTTTTTGTGCCAAGAATAACCTCTAATGAGAGGGAAGTAAGATATGGGGAAGTTGTTGTCCCGAAACAGATTTCTGTGCGTCACTGTAAAAAATCGTGAAAAATCTCAGTACGTCGGATTGAGCTATAAATTTTTGTGCTTATGCCCCATGTTATTGCACAACTTTCATTAGCTTTGCACTTTTAGATTTGAGCAACATAAGATTTTCTAACAAATCGGTCTTTACCTGCTGGTCTGTTTTGATAGATTTCTGCCATTATTTGCATTTGCCTCTTAATCGGTTTCTTTTTTAGTTCTCTTGGATCACTTGAGATTTTAGAATGAGTTGCTACAGTAGATTGTGTTTTAATGGAAGTTTTACTTGTGTTGAAACTAAACCCAAAGACTTATTATCTTGAATACACTAATGTTGCTAATGAAGATTGTGTGAAGTTTTGTATGAAGGAAGTTTTCAAGTGTAGGGAGAGAATGATGTGATGAGATGAAGTATGGACAAAATCTCAAGCTTGGGGATGCCACCCGTGTCACCCTAAGAAATATTCAAGAAGTACAAGCGTCAAATCTTTGGGATGCCCAAGGCATCCCCTTCTTCATCAATAATCTCAGGTCTTCTTTCAAGACACTTTATTTTTATTACCTTATGCACTATGTGTTATTCTTGGAGCGTCTTTGTTTTTAGTTTTCTTTTGCTTTATTTGCTGCAATAAGTTGGTTGGATCCCAACACACTTCTTTTGGAGAGAGACACACCCCATTATTCATTGCCTAGAACACTCTAGTTTTCACTCTTATTGTTCTGTGAGTGTTCTCCTTTGCTAGCACTGCATTTAGCTTTAGCTTTCTTATTCTTTTAGATTAGAACTTTTTAGTTCTTATTTTTATATGGGAGAGACAATCTCTCTGGTCTTTATTGATTATTATCTTTGAAAGTTGTTTCAAATAAGTCGATTGGTATTGGAAAAGAGTAGGAAGTTTCATGCTTATAGCGGTACAAAAGGAAGCTTGTTTTGACTGTGACTTAGACTTTATCATGTCATGCTAGATGTTGCTTTGACCATATGCTTAGTGTTATTGTTGTAGCATTACTTGTTTCAAACAATTGAGATTGCTTAATGTATCTTGAAAGAATCATGCGTTGTTTTAGCATACAAAAGCATAATATTGTAGTATTCTCCTTTGATGCTTTATTTGGATTGACTTGGAACATGCTTACACCATGTTAAGACTATGAACTAGTCACCATATCCTTTATGATCATTTAGTTTTTGACTTGCAATATCACTTTTTTCTTTAATTAATGATGTTTTGTCGCTTTGCATGATTATGGCCATTATTGCTCTCTTAGTTGGTCGCTCACAGTCTTTTGCTAGCCTCCACTTGTACTAAGTATGAGTTCTACTCATGCATCCAAGTCCTAAGAAATCAAGTTATTCCAAAGAGTCCACTATAAATTCCTATCCATGGTGTGTTACACCATTCCAAGTATATTCATGTGTTTATCTACCTTCCAAATTAAACTTTTGTTATGTGAAAATTAGTGATTAAAGCTCTCACAAACTTGATGGCACACTTTATTCTCTTGCACTTAATAAACTTGAACCATTGTGTCCATATATGTTGCTTATATGCTTGCACTTTATAAGTTGTGAATTAGCAGAACCATGATACCATGGGGAACGCTTTCAACATTGCACTTATTATTCAGTTGATATCATGTTCTTTTGTTTATGGATCCCGGTGGTGTGAAATAAAAGGGGAGCTTGTAAGCTCATGGAGTTTGTAAGTGTGTTAGAGAAACGCCTGGGCGGCTAGCCTAAGCCATGCCTAATCATGGTGGAAACTTGCACCATAACCATAGTGAGCATTCTGTGAAGCATCCTCAATAAAAACCTATGCAAATAGCAAATAAAAAGATCGCTGAGATGCTCATTGTCTGTTGCCTTGTCATTTTGATATGGGAAAGCTCCTGTGTCATGGGGCAAGGGGTACCCCGTTGGCGGTTCTCTATGATACACATATACTTACAATGACAAGAACTTACTTGTGACTAAAGTTGAGTAGCATGATGTTCGGTACTCGTAAGCAAGGGGCATGAGATTTTCACCTTATAACTTGTCAAGCATATCCTAATATTTGTGTCACTTTAACCTTAATCACCTCAAGATGCTTATGATAGGGGCAATCAGAGCTGAAAGCTAATAAGTACCATAATTTTTTGGAAGCTCTTTATGAAACTTGAAATCCCTGCTTCCCTCTGTGAAGGGCCTTTCTTTTTTACTTTTATGTTGAGTCTCCATCTTCTATCTTTATACACCAATCAAGAGAGCATAGTGGTCATTCTTAGTTTAATGTGCATTGTCCCAAAACTTGTTGATTGATTCATAACTTTGATATTGCTTGTTCTTAAATTATTTGTATCTAGTCACCCTTATGAACTTTGAAGGTGCCTATGCATTTATGTTTTGCTATCCATGAAGAACAAGCTGATTACCACTCTTATTATGTTTTCTATATGTGAAACAAACAAACGTATTTTAATGCATTGTTATTCATGATCTTTTGTTTGTACCTTTTTATGTTGCAACTTAGTTGCTTTGTCTAATTGTTAGAACTATATCTTTCATGTTTATGTTAGAGTACTATGATCCCAGTTATCAATGTTTTACAATACCTTGATCAAGATTGTGATGGTGCATGTCACCTCAAAAATTATTCTTTTTATCACTTACCTGCTCGAGGACGAGCAGGAGTTAAGCTTGGGGATGCTTGATACGCCGTAAACGTATCTATAAATTTTGATGCTCCATGCTTGTTTTGTATCAACTATCTTATGTTTTGTCTACACTTTGAGGCATTTTTACACATATTAGGGAACTAACCTATTAACAATATGCCACAGTGCTAGTTGCCTATTTTCTACTGTTTTTGGTTTCAGAAAAGCTAGTAAGGAAATATTCTTGGAATTGGACGAAACAAAAGCCGAAGTTCTTATTTTTCCCGACACAAGACAGAGTCCAAAGAAGAGACGGAGGAGGGCACCCAGGCGGCCACACCCTATGGTGGCGTAGGTACCCCCAGGCGCGCCACCAGGTGGTGTGGGCCCCTCGGGCCTCCATCGACCTTGCCCCTTCGCCTATATATTCCCCTCGAGATGAAAACCCTAGATACAAGATCAGAATTCCACGAAAAGTTCCACAGCGCCGCCGCCACCGAAGAGAAGATTTGGGGGATAGAAGTCTCTATTCCGGCACCCTGCCAGGACAAGGAAGTGCCCCCGAAGCCATCTCCATCGACTCCACTGCCATCTTCATCGCCATTGTTGACTCCCATGATGAGGAGGGAGTAGTTCTCTCTCGAGGCTAAGGGTTCTACTGGTAGCTATGTGTTCATCTCTCTCTATGCGTGATCTTATTGAGATCATGAGCTTTGTAATAGATCTATTTTGCTACTCAAGTGCTTTAATTAATCTCTGCTTATCCCCACGCGTGTGAAGTTGACAGTGTGCACACCGTGTGGCACTTAGGCTAAGGTTACACAAATACTTATCATGAGTATAATTTGAGTTGGTTGTCTCTATGAGATTGTGGTATTTGTTGGAACCATCTAGCGCTCAAGGTGATAGTGAGGGGTTATCTAGATGGAGAATGTGAACTTTAAGGTGTGCTATTATAGCCCTACATCGTCCAACCGGAGAGTAGTTCAGGGTAGTATAATGAAGAGAAGATATTTATATGAGAGTGTCCACTAGTGAAAGTATGATCCCTAGGCCTTGTTTCTAAGCATTGAAACATCGTTTACAATTAGTCCTGTTACATGTTTGCTTGTTGCCACTCATATTTTAGATTGCAATTACCACTTATAATCATCCATATTACTTGTATTTCACCATCTGTTCACCGAACTTGTGTGCACCTATACACCTAACAAGTGTATTGGGTGTGTTGGGGACACAAGAGACTTCTTGTATCTTGATTGCAGGGTTGCTTGAGAGGGATACCTTTGACCACTTCCTCCCTGAGTTCGATAAACCTTGGGTGATCCACTTAAGGGAAACTTGCTGCTGTTCTAGAAATCTCTGCACTTGGAGGCCCAACACTGTCTACAAGAATAGAAGCATGCGTAGACATCAGGGCCGCGCAACTAGTGGATTAGATCTGGTTTTGCCAAAAATTTCTAGTCGTCCGCTTGAGCGTCATTTCTTCTTCTTTTGCCGATCATAGATCGGATTGCATCGTCCACAGCCAGATGTCGTCACGCGCATCTACTTCAACCTCGGTGTTGACTCAACCCCGGCAAATCATCACCAACAATCGTGTCAAGAAGGCTCCGCATGGCGCCCCAAGGGACAGTGATGACCCACAAGTGTATCGTAGTATTTTCGAGGGAAGTGAAACCCAATTTATTGATTCGACACGAGGGGAGCCAAAGAATACTTATCAGCCTTAACAACTGAGTTGTCAATTCAGCTGCACCTGGAAACAATCTTGCTCACAGCAGTTTATCAGTAGCAACAGTTTTGTAGTAGGAATAGTAAAGTAACGGAAGTAGCAAAACAAAGACAGTAGTAACAAAAGCAGTAAACAGTGGGATTCAAGTGCGGTAGGCATAGGGATGGATGGATGGGCGTTGCATGGACAAGACAATTCACATAGCAATCAGAACATAGGGCAATTGCAGATAAATAAGGTAAAGCATCCAAGTACTAGACAATCCTAGGCATGTGTTCCATATATAGTCATACATGCTCGCAATGAGAACTTGCACAACATATTTTGTCCTGCCAGCCCGTTTGCAGCGGGGCCTCTAGGGAACTACTGGCAATTAAGGTTGCTCCTTTTAATAAAGCACCGGAGCAAAGCATTAACACTCCGTGAACACATGTGATCCTCACATCAAAGCATTTCCCTTCTGGTTATCCCGATTTCTGTCACTTCGGGGCCATAGGTTCTGGACAACGACGTGTGTATACAACTTGTAGATAAGACCAAAAACAATACTATCATAATGAAACATTAACCCAATGGCTCTCAATGTAATCATCCAATATCAATACAATCTATATTCTGCAATCTTTCACGCAGAACAGATCAATTTGGGGGCAAATCCCGATTCCGGCCATGAGCAAAATCTAGATGGAAATCCTGCGCACTCTATACTTGGGGTGGAGGGGACAAGCGTTTGGGATCCGTTTGTCGCGTTGGTTGGCGCCGGCGTCGGCGTCTTCCTCACATTCGGATGGACATTGACGTTGAACGCCATGGAGCTTCTCGCCTTGTCGCCCTCCACTTCTGCTGATGACTGCTTGAAGAAGTCGCGGCACCCATGCCTCTTCCCCCTCGACCTCGTCGTCCTACCGAGCTCCCCCGTCGTTGACCTCGTGTACCTCGCTTGATGTTGTGCCACGATCGATACTAATTGACCACCGCGAGAGATTTCATAAGCGGAGAAATCATAGAGGGGGACAACTTGCTCTCGTGCTAGTAGTTTTTGGGAACTTAGGTGCTTTTCTGTAAAACTACAGACTGCCGGAACGGTATGACATTACCATGTGGGTCCTACATTGCCAAATAACCAAATATGTAGCTGCAACATATGCGGTGACCATCACGTCTTCAGTGACCGTAAATTCAGTTTTTCTAAGTACAAGGATGAATGTGAATTATACGGTTAAGTTATGTGGCTTCTGAAGGAGATATGTCCTAGAGGCAAATAATAAATAGGTTTTATTGTCATATCTCAATTAGTTTATAATAGTTTCATATTGTGTTATAACTGTGCCAAGTAGAAACATTGTTACAAGTATGAAACAACCAAGTCCCTAGTAGCCTCTATTCATACTAGTTTGTTGGTCATGAGGATGATCTGGGTTTCAAGATCATGGGCATTTATGCCAATTGACAACGGGGTCATGTCATTGGAGAATAATGTGATGGACATTCCTCAAAGGATTGCAACACGATCAAGTCATATAGTTCATTATTGCAATAGCTATACCGAGTTTTTTCCTTAGACCGTGAGCTCATATTACTCACTGTTTCCCGAGGCTGCTTAGACTGCATCAACCGTCATCTGGTAATACGGTGGCCATAAAGGTGTACGTTGGGTATTCCGAAGGAACAATAGATGACATGTGACTGCAAGACCGAGATTTGTTCACCCACATGACGGGTAAAGATACATATGTCCGACTTGGTGAGATTACATCCATAAATGTTGCAACATGTGACTCGGTCACAGGGATATAATATCACGGTAATAAGAAAACATAACTTGTTGTGAACGAGATTGAACAAGGTATGTGATACCAATGATCGGGTCTCGGACAAGTAATATCAAGAAACAAAAGGAATTGGATGCTACATTTAGCGGATCAAACGACATTGTCATCAAGAATGCATAGGGGTCACATGGATATCCCTGGTCCCTCTATTGATCATTGATACGGATCATGTCTAGAGCATTCCCGAGCCGTGAGAGGATACACTTAAGGGTACGATGAGAGCGATCATTCGTAAGACGGAATCACCATAGAGAAAGAGAAAGCCAGAATTGTTCCGCAGAGATATTCGAAATTGTTCGGAGAAAGAATAAAGGACCAGAATCATTCCGGGAAAGATCCGAAGTCGTTCGGAGGAAATCGAAAGGGAACCGAAAGGTGTTTCGGGTCAAGACGGATTTTGTAATATGTATTTACATATTAATTAGTGTAATTAATATTAAATATAATATTAAAATCTAATTTGAACGGTTATTCTACTAATGGGCCAAACTTCCTAGTGAATAAAGGCCCATGAGGGAAAACCGAAGGAGGGAAGGGCCAAGGGCCAAAGGGCCAAGGCCTAGGCACCTCAAGGGAGCTCACCCGACCAGCCTAGGGTTGTGCGCGGGGTGGGGCCCACCCCTAGCCGGCCGGCCCATGGTGCCCTAAGGGCCCATGCGTCTCCCCCCTCTCCCTTGAAAAGTCCCACATGGGAAACCCAAAGGGCACACCCCCTCCCCCTATATAAAGGGGTGCCAATGGGTGGGATTAGAACACACCAATATTTAGAGAAGTCCTTTGGTTGACTTCCTCCTTCCCTTTCTCTAGCCCTTGTGACCATGGCCCCAAGTTTGGGCTGTGTGAACAAGGCACACCTGCAGTACGCCGTTGCGCTACAGGGATTCCTAGCCGGATATCAACTTCCGCACTCCCGGCGGGATCGGGGAGCTGGAGGTCTCATCGTGCACCGGATGTGTACGAAGACACGAGGCGCAACACTTGGGGCGCTTAAATGTCGTGAGCTGGAGCTGCTGCACGATGAAGAAGGAGCAAGGGGTGACCTGCGAGGAGCTTCGCGACCTTGAGGTCGGCTACGAGTACGACTACATCAACCACGGTCCCCGCGGAACGTTAACCGCGTACGGTCTACAGGGGTATGTATTCTATATGCATTGGCCGTTACTGCATTACTACATAGATAGATCCTAGGCAGTTTTGGGGTTCCAACATAGGAAATTTTTTGTTTTCTGCTGCGGATCCCCTTCAGCTTCCGATGTATTTTACTCTTTATTCTTCGTGGATTCGTCCATCACTTCCTGTGTCGCATGAGTCATGACCATGTTGCTCACCATGGAGATGCATGATATTTTTCACCCCATCGGTCCATTAGCCTCTTCTTCGTCTTCCTTACTCTTTTTGTGGATATATTGGGGAGAATTGATTATGAAGGGGAAGAAACCTATACATGATGGGGCGACATCGCCTACTGTTCACCATCTGACAATGGCATCTGTGCTGAAATGATGGCAGCTCCTGAGTCCAGGATGGGTAAAACTGAGCATTGATGGTTGAGTCAAGTTGGTGGACGGTTTAGCAAGAACATGAAATGGTCCTACATGATGATTTGGGTCAAGTTATTTTCTGTGCTTGCTAACAACTCTTTGGATGTAGTGATTCTTTTTAAATAGAAGCTAGAGCTTGTGAAGAGGGACTTCAGGGCATCTCTTACTCATCCCCTAAAGTTTAGAAGAGTAAACAGATGAGCAAAACTTAAAGGAGTAAAAATACTCCTCTAAAGTTAGACGGTTCCTAACCAAACCCCTATATTTAGAGGAGTAAAATCTTTTTGTCCCATTTCTTTCTAGAACTCCACATATGCATTCATACATCTCAAATAAAGTTCATACAAGCAATTCAAACATATGGAACTTGAAATAAAACATGCATAGAGTTCATCCAAAAGTATACTCCATCACCACATCAATCAAGGTCACCCAAAAAGAAGCATATCGACCTTGTTTTTGTTGGGTTCACGGCATAGAAAACAAAAAATTCCTATGATATGAACAACTAAGCACCAAGATCTATATACCTAGATACAATCAATGGGTTGATATACATCCATAGAGATCTTACCCTCGAAGACCGAAAAGCTTTGTTAACAAAATCTGATTTTGTGGATGATGTAGTCATACACTTGCCGATCTAAAGATCATGATGAAGTCTAGCACCGCAACTCAGCAGTGCATCCGTGATCGCACACATGTCCGGTACCCCGACAACCTCCACGTCCTTGCTCTAGCAAAGCAGCGGAAGCAGCAAATCCTTCTAGATAAAGCCACCAGGAACATGTACTTCGCTAATCCGAGAGCATGAGGAATAATTTATAGAGGGGAAGAGAGATCCTTCACGAGGAGGTGAGAATGGAGGAGGAGGGGAGCTCCTTTTATACGTGAAAGGGCTGCCCCAAGGGCCATGGCCGGCAGCCATGGTGGTGCCCCCACCTCTCCCCTCTTAATGGTAAGTGGAGCTTCCACTAATCCCACTCCCATTAAAACCAACTCCACTCAACTTGCATTTATTGTCCACCAAAATTAATGTAATATCTCATTAAATAAAACAACTTTTATTTATTTTATTCAAAATTTTGTTAATTACCTTAATTAACAAATATCTGCATAAAACCCCTTGCAACATTTCGATATCACATGCAAAACCAATTTCAGAAATTTGACCCGAAATAATTTTGGTGTCCATCAAAATAATTCCAGTGCTTTCATGATCTTTCTCTAGTATGATATTTGATCCAAATGGTGTCGGTTTCCCTTAAGTGTGTCACCCTAAGTATCGAGAAAGCATACATGCATATACTAATCATCTTGACTCCTATGAGATTTGATTGGGAATTACAACATTATACATAGACCGTAATCCAACTGCATCTATGACTAATAATCCACCTTCAGGTTATCATCCAAACCCCCTCCAGAATTAAGTTGCAAGCAATAGATAATTGCATTACGCATTGCGTGTAAAGTAAACAATACGATTGTTCTATGAACAAAGGATTACTATTTTCTCCCTAGTAGCAACAGCACATCAAGTACCTTAGAGATTTCTGTCACTTCCCTAGATTACTAGAGGCATGAACCCACTATCGAGCATAAATACTCTCTCTTGGAGTTGCTAGCATCTACTCGGCCAAGATATCTACTAACAACGGAGAGCATGCAAGATCACAAATAACAAAGACACGATAGAATCAATAATCAATCTGAAATAGCATGTCAATATCCATCAGATCCCCAGAAACACAACATGTAGGATTACAAATAGATGATCTTAATCATGAACAGAGCTCACACAATCTAGACATGGTAGGACAAAGGAGAAGAACCAACCATCTAGCTACTACATGGACCCGTAGTCCAGGGATGAACTACTCATGCATCACATCGGAGGCTTGCATGGCGATGAAAAAGGCCTCCAGGGTGAATTCTCCCCTCCGGCAGGGTGCTAGGAAGAGCTACAGATCCCTCCCGATCTAGGGATGGAGATGACGGCGGCTATAGACACTTTCGTGGATTTTTGATCGGGTCCTTAGGGTTTCTGTATCGGAGGCATCTTATAGGCGAAAGGGGAGGCCGCGGGGGTGCCCTAGGCGGCCACACCACCCCCTGGCGCGGCTTAGGCCTGGCCGTGCGGCCAGGTGGTGTGGCGGCCCTCTGGCCCCTCTCCGTCTCGTATTCTGGCTCCGTGTCTCCCTCGATGAAAAACTAACTTTGGCTTCTGTCCCATCCAATTCCGAGAATATTCATTTTCTGACTTTCCTAGAACCAAAAACAGCAGAAAACAGGCAACTGGCACTGTGGCATCTTGTTAATAGGTTAGTCCAAGAAAGTGTATAAAAACACTCCAAAGTGTGGGCAAAACATAAGAAAGTAGATAAAACAAAGCATGGGACATCAAAAATTATAGATACGTTAGCAACGTATCAACATCCCCAAGCTTAACTCCTGCTCGTCCTCGAGTAGGTAAGTGATAAAAAAGAAAGAATAATTTTTGAGATGACATGCACCATCATAAACTTGATCAAAGTATTTGTAAAACATTGATAGCTGGGATCATAGTACTTCAACATAGCATGAAAAATAAAGTTCTAACAATAAGACATAGCAACTATGTTGCAACATGAAAAGGCACAAACAAAAGATTCATGAATAATAATGCTTTGCAAGACGTTTGTTTGTTTCACATAAAGAAAATATAGCATAGTGACATTCAGCTTGTCCCTCATAGAGTAGCAAACATAAATGCATAGGACACCTTCAAAGTTTATAAGGGTGACTAGATACAAATAGTTTAAGAACAAGCAATATCAAAATTATGCATCAATCGACAAGTCTTGGGACAATGCACATAGAACTAAGAATGGCCACTATGCTCTCAAAATAGGTGCATAAAGATAGAAGGTGGAGACTCAACATAAAAGTAAAGGAAAGGCCTTCATAGAAGGAAGCAGGGTTTCAAGTTTCATAAAGAGCTTCCAAAAATTATGGTACTTATTAGCTTTCAGCTCTCATTGCTCCTATCATAAGCATCTTGAAGTGATTAAGGTTAAAGTGAACAAACTATGGAGTATATGCTTGACAAAGTATAAGTTGGAAATCTCATGTCGCTTGAATACGAGGGCCGCTCCTCATGCTACTCAAGTTTAGTTGCCTGTAAGTTCGTGTCATAGTAAGTACATGTGTATCATAGAGAACCGCCAACGGGGTACCCCTTGCCCGATGATACGGAAGAATCCCCATATCAAAATGACAAGTCAAGCAGACAACGAGCATCTCAGCAATCTTCTTATTTACCATGGGAAAATGGTGCTTTTTCTCTCTTTCCTCTTTTCTCATATCTCTTTTTTCTTTTTCTCTTTTTTCTCAATATCTGACTCTTTTTTTATAAGAAGAATGCTTCATAGACAGCTCATTATGGTTACGTTGCAGGTTTCCACCATGACATCATGGATTAGACCAGCGGCCCAGGCGTTTGTCTAACACATATACATAACTCCATGGACTTACAAGCTCCCCTTTCATTTCACACCGACGACATCCATAGATAAAAGAGCATGATATCAACGAGGTACAAAGTACAAGTGCAATGTTGAAAGCGTTCCCCATGACAGCATGGTTCTGCTAATCCCCAACATATAAGTGGAAGCATATACAACATAGACGACACAATGGTTCGAGTTTATTAAGGGAAAGAAAAGTAAAGTGTGCCATCAAGTTCGTGAGAGCTTTAATCACTACTTTTCTCATAACAAGTTTAATTCAGAAGGTAGATAAAACATGAATATACTTGGAATAGAAAATGCTAATAGGTAGGTATGGTGGACTCTTTGGAATAACTTGGTTTTAGTAGTTGGATGCATGAGTGGAACTCATACTTGGTCATGGAGGCTAGCAAAAGACTAGGAGCGACCGACTAAGAGGGCAATAATGGCCATAATCATGCAAAGCGACAAAACATCATTAATTAAAGCATAAAGTGATATTACAAGTCGAAAACTAAAGGATAATAAAGGCGATGGTGATTTGGGATAGTCATAACATGGTGTGAGCATGTGCCAAGTCAACCCAAATAAAGCATCAAAGGAGAATACCACAATACTATGCTTTAATATGCTAAAACAACGCATGATTCTTCAAATGCACATTAAGTAATCTCAAATGTTTATTACAAGTCATGCTACAACAAAGATCACTAAGCATAAAGCCAAAACAATATCAAGCATGGCATGACAAAGCATAGGCCACAGTCAAAAACAAGCTCATTTTACCACTTAAGCATGAACTTTCCTACTCTTTCCAATCCAAACCAAACTATTTGAAAACCAATGTATGAAAGAGGGGGTCCAACCAATTTATTCAAGCAAACTAAGAAAACCAAGCAAATGAAAAACCAAAAAACAAAAACAAAGATGCTCCAAGAACAACACAACTGTGCATGAAACAATAAAAATGAAGTGTTTGGAAGAAACCTGGGATTTTTATTGATGAAGAAGGGGATGCCTTGGGCATCCCCAAGCTTTGACGCTTGTACTTCTTGGATATTTCTTGGGGTGACACGCGTGGCATCCCCAAGCTTGAGCTTTACTCTATTCTTCATCTCATTACATCATTCTCTCCATACACCTGAAATTATTCCTTCATACAAAACTTCACACAATCTTTATTAGCAACATTAGTGCACTCAAGATAATAAGTCTTTGGGTTTAGTTTCAACACCAATAAAACTTCCATTAAAACACAAGCTACTGTGGCACTTCCCTCAAAAAGCTCAATTCCCCAAAGAGAAACCCAAAAAGGAACCAACAAGAAGCAAATGCAAATAATGGCAGAAATCTGTCAAAACAGACCAACAGGTAAAAACCAATTTTTTCGAAGACCTTCTGTTGCTCAAATTAAAAAGTGTTGAACTAACTAAACTTAGATAACAGCTGTAGCATCCCAATTGTCTAACAATTGTAATGCTACTTGGTCTAGTAATATAATGGCTACTTCCTATATATAATTGTTGCATCATAATTATATCATGCTCATGTCATCATGCCACCTTGCATTTGAGCATCATATAAAACCTTTTCCCTTTTGGATTTTCTCTCATATGCATTATTAATTGTATTTGCCTCTTGATATATTATATTTGGTTCTTGATAAATGCTTGATGCCCAAGTTGAGTTGGGGGCATATCTTTTATTCCACTCCACCACCTTTCTTTGTCACCACCTTATACTTCCACCACCCTAATTACCCATGGGCTTTTATTTTATTTTGGCATTTACTCTAGCTCATGTGGGTTGGGATGGATTCAATTCTAATTTCTTTTGCTTGGCCTTTATTCCACCTTTTGGGAATGCATAAGAATAATGCCATGTTATTTATTATTGTTTTCACAAAATAAAACATGGCATTTAATACTTTGCATGGGCCATGCAAACACCATCACCACTTCTTTTCTTTTGGTTTGCCCTTGGTTTTTGAGTGGATCTTTTCCTTGTGAGTTTGTTCTCTCTTCCTCTCACCATCTCCACCTCATCACCCTCAACATCCATGCCATGCATGATCATGTGAGATATCATCCACACCCTTTTCTCCTTTACACATGATCATGCCACATTAAAGAAAACCCTACACCACCTCTCCTCTCTTCTCAATCTCCATGCCACCCTCTTCTTCCACCCCCTCTCCCAAAAACCCTAATACTAAACTAAACCCTAACCCCTTTTTCTAACCTCTCTCTCTCTAAACCTAGCTCTAGTCTAAACCCTACCTTACCCTAACACTCACCTCTCTCTCTCTTTCTCTCTCTCTACCATGCTGGCCCCACCCTAGCTACCCTCCTACCCCAACCCTAGCACCAGCCCTAACCCGAGCCACTACCCCCTCCTAACCTAGCTCTACCCGAGCCCCCTCTCTCCACTCTTTCTCTCTCCCTGCCATGCTGGCCCAGCCGAGCCTGCCCCGCCTAGAGCTCTTGCTGGCCCACCTGCCATGCCCCTGCCCTGCCCAAGCCGAGCCCCAGCTCGAGCACGTGAAGGAGAGGAGGAAAAAGGTGGCCGAAGCCACCTTTATCTCTACCCCGCTCCCACACGGCATCCTCCCCCTCCCCGTCCCTATCTACTCCCTTTTCCCCGTCTGGTAGCAGCCCAGATCTACCCCAGGCCTCGCCCTTCTCCTCCCCAACCTCTGTGCCGCTTCTTCTCCAACGTCGGCCGCCCCTCTCAGCCACTTCTGCCACCAGCAGATCGAGGAAGCGCGCGTGTTGCCGCGGGTGTCGAGGATGATCGCGCTGCTCCTCTACATCGCCCTGTACCCGCCAACCTGGAGGAGAAGCCCCAGGACCACCAGAACCATCGCCGCCCACCGAAACCCTAGCGCCGCCGTTCACCAGCTCTGTCGATGATCTGCTACTCCCCGCACCGATCCGCCACCGCCAATCTCTCCGCGGTAACCCCTTCTCCCTCTCAGACACCCTCTGCCTCGCCGTAAAACCCTAGCCGCGTCAGGCGTTTCACCGAACGCTCTCGGTGCGCCGTCGGCCGTTGGCGTCTGCCGCCTCTATGTCGCGCCACGCCTCACCTAGCCGCTCTACTTCCTGCTGTCAACACCCCACAGCCTACCGCAGTGGCTACCGCCCCCCGAGCGCGAGCCCTAGTGTGGCATCCCAATTGTCTAACAATTGTAATGCTACTTGGTCTAGTAAAATAATGGCTACTTCCTATATATTTAATTGTTGCATCATAGTTATATCATGCTCATGTCATCATGCCACCTTGCATTTGAGCATCATATAAAACCCTGGTTCTTTGGTTCTTCTCTCATATGCACTATTAATTGTATTTGCCTCTTGATATTGTATTTGGTTATTGATATATTGTCTAAATGCCCAAGTTGAGTTGGGGGCATATCTTTTATTCACCTCCATTATCTCTTCTTTTCACCACTTTATGATTCCACCATCCTACTAGTCCATGAGCTTGCAATTCTTTTCTTTTGATTTTATCCTAGCTCATGTGGTGGGGGGATCTAATCCTACTTATCCTTTGCTTGGCTTCTATTCCACTTATGGGAAATGCATAAGAATAATGCCATCATATTATTATTGTTTTCACAAAATAAATCATGGCATTATTATTTTTGCATGGTCCATGCAAAAGTACCACCACCTTTAGCCATTTGGTTTTCTTTTGGGATTTAGTGATTCTTTTCTTTGTGTATTATCACCATCTTTACCACTCCTTTACTCTCATCAACATCTTTTATTTCAATTATCTCCATTCATGTTCTATATGAGGGGTTCTTATCATACATCTTTCTTTCTCTATCTCTTGTTATTCCTCCACCTCATCTCATGATAAATCAAATGCCTCAATCTTTTTCCTCTTGGTTGGATCTCATAAACAAACTCAAAATAAACCTAAAACTCTAATCCACACCTAACCTAGCTCTCTCTCTCTCTCTAATTTTCTCCTAACCCTAGTTCTACTAAACCCTAAGCCTCCTCTCACCACTCTCTCTTACTCTCTCTCTCTCTAGCATGATCTCCATGCCCAAGCCTCTCTCTCTCCCTGGCCCACACCTAGCTAATCCTACCCCTCTCTCTAAGCTAAACGAAACCCTAACCCTAGCCCATGTCTACCCTAGCCCGAGCTACTCCCTCTCCTCTCTTTCTTTCTCTACCGGTCGAGCCAGCCCCACCTACCTTCTCTCTTCCTCGGCCCCACCTGCAGCCACCCCTCTGCCGCTGCCCTGCCCCAGGACGAGCCCCAGCCCGACCTACACGTGCTCGAGGAGAAAAGAGAGAAGGGGCCGAGCCACCTTTATCTCCCCAGCCACGGCTGCTTCTCCTCCCTCTCCCTCCTTTTTCCTCCTCCCACACGGCTCTCCTGCATCGCTAGATCCGCCCGAGCCGGCCCTCTTCTTCCCCTTCTTCCTCCCCGACGCCCAGCTCCTGCCGCCGGTCGCCGCCAGCACCCTCTGCTCCTCTTCGTTCTAGCCGGCGTGCTCGTTGTGGAGGTGGCCTGGGAGACCGAGAGGGCCGCCCTGCTGCTCCCTGTACTCGCCGACGTGGACGAGAAGCCCAGCACCGCCGGATCCTGCGCCTCGCCGTCCGAAACCCTAACGTCGGGGAGCGTCTGCGTCTTCGCCACTCCGGTACCTCCCCGCCCGATCCGACCACACCAGCCCACCCGTGGTGAGCCTCTCTCCCTCCCTGACATGTTCCGCCTCGCCGTACCGCCCTAGCCGCGCTGTTCGTTTCGTCGAACGCCCACCGTGCGCCAGAGCTCGCCGGTGTCTGCAGGATTTCCGCGCCGCACCGAGCCTTACCTAGGCCCCAACCCTCCTACTGTCAGCTCCCCTAGCCTACCGCACTGGTTCCGTCCCTAAGCGTGCATGCCCGTGACCCGGGTTCGATCCCCCGCCCCGCGTCGCGCGCCGATTTCTTGTCAGACCGAGGAGAAGAAGAACAGTACCAGGGCATGTGGTAGTTTACAAAAGCCCCCTTTTGGTTTTCCGGCCTCAACCCGCGCTCCTAGAGGTCCTACCTGTCAGCCGCACTAGCATTTTTGCAGGAAAGTCCCTCTGCTTTCTCAGATGTAACCCAAGCTCCAGCCACGCCCCACCTGTCAGCCTCTAGGTGTAACTCCACTGCCGCGTGGGCCTGTAGCCGACGGCCCCATCTGTCACCCTCTGTGGCTAGGCAGAGCCGCGGTGTAAAAGGGTTTTCGCGCGCGGGTCTCGCCCAGTCAGCAGCTGGCCCACCGTCAGCGGCTGTGGCTAGATTCGCCTGGGTGACAAAAGTATTTTCCTGTGTCTGTTTTTAATTAAACCTTTTTCAAATTGATTTAAATTCAAATTCAATTCAGATTCAAATAACTTTTCAATAGAAATCCAAATAATACAAGTAATATATGTTTTGGAATCAGAAAAATGTTAGGAATTCAAATATGACATTCAAAATATTGTTTGAACAATTTAAATTTTCGACATGATTAAAATTACAATAAAATGCCCTTTTCCTTAATTAATTAATAACTTTAATGCTATAACTCCAAATTGTGCAAATAATATGTCTAAATCGATCAGCGCGACGAGCCCGTTCTATCTATGCGGTCCTTGTTCTGAATTGAAGCATGCATCATGTTGTTATTGAAAATCTGAACTGTTTATGACAATAAAACTTGGGTAAATAAATGCCAAAATGCTTTATTTCTTGTATTCACCCCTCACCTTTGCCATGCTACTTTAATGCCATGTAAATTGTGCATCATTCATCATGGCATGCTTGTTTGCTTGTCGCATTTTAATTCATATGCTTGTGCACTTTGTTTATGCTGGCCCTTGTTTGTTTGGTTCTTCTTCGAATAGACGCCCAACAGGAGAATTACCAGGAATCACAGGAGTACTACCCAGATCCATCTCTCGCTTCAACTGAGCTGCCAGGAAAGCACTACCACATGCTTGCATACATACAGTACCTAATGCCTCTATCTTATTCTTGCATCATTGAGTCGCGATTGCATTAAATTGAATCCCAAGTACTGCATAGCCTTTACTTTTAAACCCCACCGAAGCTTGTTCCTCCATCCCATGAGCCATTACTACAAGGGTTGTTTGAGCCATGCGAGTCGTAGAAAAACATGTGTAGGGTATGTGAGTGTCTGATGGATAATGAGGTACCTAAACGACATAACCTGAGTAGTAATGGGATAACTAATGAAAGAGGCACCGGTGAGCAATATCTGCTATTTGGTTTTCATGCTCACTTGTGTCCCGTAGGACCCCGAGTACTTGATTCCTGTTCCTTGTTTATTCGCACTATCCACATCCGGGAGGCCTTATGGACCCCCCATGAGCCAGAGCTTGATTCATTCTTATTTCTTGGGGCCACAATTAGTTTGGGGCTTTGTTACTATACCGTACTTTTGCCATGTTACTGCTTTGTTTAAGATTGTGCGAGGAGCACCTGTACTGTTTAAGAATTGCGGAGTGTTTTCGCGGTATCGACAAGCCAAGTCACATTTTCGGGTTCCCAGTCGTTTACAGCCATTGGCGCAAACCTTGGGTCCGTCTCAGAGCCGGCCAACTTCGTTGCGGGTAGCTTAATGGGGTGGCCCCCTGAAATATTTCTGAATCCTGTGATTGCTTTGTCGTGAATGCCTCGTTGGGTTTTAAGTTGGTTTTTCCGAGGTTGATCGAGTGTGTGTTGCTATTCGTGCACCCTTGCAGGGTAAATCTTTCTGAAAGCCGTGTCCGCGGTTATGGACGACTTGGAGCACAGTTTCTCGATCATAGACAAGTATAACTAAAGTACCGCTTTTAAATTGACTAAGTACTTGACTAGTAAATAGTGCAATGCTCATGGAATGGTTAATAAAACTGCCAACAGATGAGGGATGTTCGTTCGCTTCCTCGTTGGTAAGCGAGGAAGAGGATGGATCTGATAATTATACTGTTATAACTGTTGTTCTTAATTCACGGACATCCGTCTATCATTGGTTAGGCGGATGGTTAGCGAGTATCTGTAGAATTGTTAGGTATTATCTTTTGCTGCAATTGCGTCACCCCAGGTTGTGTCCCCTTTAGCGGCATAAAGACTTGCTGAGTACCCCTAGGGTCTCACACGATAAATTGTTTGATTCAGATGAACAGGTGTACCCGCAAGATGGATATTGGGTGGAAGAGACAGATGATGTTGGCAACGATCATTCGGTGTAGAGATTCCGGGAATGGGGATCCGTGTGATCTATGGGCGGGATGTGTTTATTTATGGGGCATCTTATGCCAATTTGCTTCTTATCCGTACTCGGATCTTGTTTTCCGCTTCCGCCTAATACTCTGATGTTTGTTGTATGAGGAGCTATCCTAAATTATTATCTCTATCTAGGATATTTGAATCTTGCCGTATGGCGTTGCAATATTTCTATTTCTTTTAGATGGAATGGCTCTGAGGACTGTTGTATGTGGCTTGCATACATACTCATTTGTGTATGTAGTTGATCCCTTCGCCTGCCAATTACGCCGCTCGTTCTTGTCCCGATGTCTGAAAGTGGTTAGGACGGCCGAAAGGTCTACCGTGAGTGGCCTTGGGCCCCACCGTACTATTTTAACCACTTTCGTTCATCCAGGCATGTAACTAAGAGCGTAATTCACCGAGGTAGTTACAATTGGTATCAGAGCCATCCCGCCCTTCAGGGTGTCAGCCAAATGGTCGTTGTCAGTCTAGCAAATATTTTGGTAGTTATGTATACTAGGGAAAAACAAACGTGAGAGTAGGACTGCTTCCATTTTCGTCTTACCCACCCACCCACCCTTTTCTGGTAAGGAAGTGTAACGTTTTCAATCCTCTTCTAAAATTCAAACTAGGATTCACGTGTTCTGGGTTCCGTAGTACCATAGGTTGTGTTTGTGTGTGTGTGTGTGAATTCCTTGTCTATCTATTGCATCCAAATGTTATCACTATCTGCCTTTTGGTTATCAACTGTTGGTACATTCCATACCGACATGTCTTTGTAAACCGACGCTATCTATTCTGATTCGTTGTACACCGATGCGATCTATCTTACTCTTTGTTATCCGATGTTATCTTGTTGGGGTGTTCTCTTTCGTAGTTAACAACCTTTAGGTTCATCTTAAGAAGAAAGGTGTTGGGATATGTGTTTTACTGATTCATGTGCGGAGTAATGATTTGAGTGCAGGATGGAGTCGCGACCATACCACTACTTCTATCATTTGCTTTTGTATATTGAACTAGTAGAGTTAGTAATCTTGATTCGTTAAGTGGTTTTACGCATATAGTGGTATTTTAATGCCGAAAATTGCGGAATTTTTTTTCTTTCTTAGTTGTGTACCACACTCCTTGTTCAGTCGTGTGTGTTATGCTTAATATCTTCTAGTTGCCTTGAACTTTGTTGATATTTTAATATCAATCTCAGTGAATTGCATTCTTTAATCTTGATTAATTCCATTTTGGTACTATTTTGGATTATTATCATTCTCCATTATAGTACTGACTTGTGTTTTATATCAATCACAGGATGGCACCACCACGCCGTTCTGAGGAGGACATACCACCTGAACTCGGGGCTGCTTTGGCAAGTATTGCAAATGCTTTGGGCACTATGCAGCAGAACCAGCAGCGCTTCAAGGAGGAATGAGTTTGTTCCGCTACCTCCACCTCCCAAGCGAGGAGACATCAAGAGTTTTCTCAAGTTCAACCCACGCCAATTTGAGGTGTCTGATCAGCCACTTGATGCGGATGATTGGCTTCGTGAAGTGTCAAGGTTGCTGATGACTGCGGATGTGCCCGAGCAAGAATGGGTCAAGTGTGCTACTCACCTTCTGAAGGGAGATGCAGCTCTCTGGTGGGAAAATTACCTCAAGGCAGATCTTTCTGGTTTTTAGCCTACTTGCGAGCGGTTCACTGCTGCTTTCAAAGAGCAATATCTGTCAGAAATTGTCATGGAAAGGATGAAGGAAGTGTTTCTCAACCTCAAGTAGGGCACTGACAATGTCAACACCTACATCAGAAACTTCATGAACCTTTATCGTTATGGTGGCGATGAGATCTCTGATGACAAGAAGAAGAAAAAGAGGTTTCGGCAAGGCCTCAATGCTTCCATCAAATATGCAATCACCCATGCAAGGCCGACATCTTTTCTAGAACTTCAACACACAACTCTGCAGGAAGAGGCAAGTAGGCAAGTGTTTGAGGAGTCAAAGAAACACAGCCGTGATACAGCAAGCTCTTCTGCTATGACAGCTCCTTCTAAGCGTCGTATCTGGGTTCCTAACACCCCACCGTCGCTCCCTGCTCCACCAAGACCGTCAAGCTACGCACCAAGGCCACCAAACTCCTTCACTGCGGCTCCCAGGGGCTACAACCAGAACTACCCTGGAGCGCCTGTCGGAGTCCCTAGCTACGTTGCTCCACGTCCACCTGGTGCTTGCTATACTTGTGGAAACACTGGGCATCAGCACTGGAATTGTCCAATGAACAACAAAGCTCTTCCACCACCACCTCCAAGACCTGCGGCAAGTGCTCCTATGATTTGTGCACCTCCACCTCGGGCTCTCAACATCAACACTAAGCCGGGGTCTACGATTGCTCGTGCCAACTGTGTCAACGTCGCTCAAGCTGAGCATGCACCTGGAGTTGTCATGGGTATGCTTCCTGTTAACTCAGTTTCTGCACGAGTGTTGTTTGATTCTGGTGCATCGCATTCTTTTGTCTCTACGAGTTTTGCTGATAGGAATGGGTTATCTATGGATCCTCTCCCCAAGCGTTTAATGGTTCTTTCTCCTGGAGCAACAATGGCATCTTCTAAAATCAGCCATAACAATCAAATTGAGATTGGTGGTTCTTCGTTTCCGGCTTCCTTAATTATTCTGGGCAATTCTGATATTGATGTTATCTTGGGCATGGATTGGTTGACAGCAAATGCAGATGTGATTGATTGTGCTGAACGTTCGGTTTCTTTGAAAATTCCTGAAGGCCATATAGTCTATTCTCCAAGTCTGACTCCTGCAATTCAGCTTTATTCTTTGGCGGCTCTGAATGATGATGCTATGGATAGTATTCAGAGTGTTCTTGTAGTTTGTGAATTTCCAGATGTCTTTCCTAAAGAGTTGCCAGGTATGCCTCCAGATCGTGAGGTTGAGTTTGTCATTGAACTTGAACCTGGTACCGCTCCTATCTCCAAGCGGCCTTATAAAATGGGTCCTGCTGAGTTGGCCGAACTCAAACGTCAGTTGGATGAACAAGAGAAGTTGGGTTTCATTCAGCACAGTACTTCTTCTTGGGGTAGTCCAACCATCTTTGTGAAGAAGAGAGACAAAACTGATAGACTTTGTGTTGACTATCGGGCACTCAATGCTAAAACAATCAAGAATAAATATCCCCTTCCACGGATTAATGATCTGTTCGATCAGCTAGCTGGAGCTGTGGTATTCTCTAAGCTTGATTTGAGAAGTGGTTATCATCAAATCAAGATTCGCAAGGAAGATGTTCCCAAAACAGCTTTCACCACCCGCTATGGCCTGTATGAGTACACGGTCATGTATTTCGGTCTCACCAATGCACCTGCCACCTTATCGAGGCTTATGAACTCGGTTTTCATGGAGTATCTTGATAAGTTCGTTGTGGTTTATCTAGATGACATTCTAGTCTATTCTAAGTCAAAAGAAGAACACGAAGAACACCTTCGGTGTGTCCTAAACAAGCTTCGTGAGAACCGCCTGTATGCAAAGTTCTCCAAGTGTGAATTCTGGCTGCCTCAAGTCACATACCTTGGTCACGTCATCTCTGCCAAGGGCATTGCCGTCAACCCAGAAACTATTAAGACAATTCTGGACTAGCTTCCACCCATAAATGTCAAAGAAGTCCGAAGTTTCATTGGTTTGGCCAGTTACTGCCGTTGCTTCGTTCAAAACTTCTCGAAGATTGCGAAGCCTCTTACCGATCTCCTCAAGAAAGGCAAGAAATATATTTGGACTCCTGCATGTCAAGCAAGCTTTGAAACACTCAAAGAGAAGCTCACTTCCACACCAGTCTTGGTTCCTCCAGATACATCAAAGCCTTTCCAAATATTGTGTGATGCTTCATTGCAAGGATTGGGTGCGGTCCTTATGCAAGAAAAGCAAGTTGTTGCTTATGCATCTCGTCAGTTGAAGACGCATGAGATCAATTATCCTACACATGACCTAGAACTCGCAGCAGTTGTCTTTGCTTTGAAAGTATGGAGGCATTACTTGCTTGGCAACCGTTGTGAGATCTTTTCTGATCACAAGAGTCTGAAGTATATATTCACACAGCCTGATCTCAACCTTCGTCAGAGGAGGTGGATAGAAACAATCAATGATTTCGATTTGACCATCAACTACACCCAGGGCAAAGCCAATGTCATGGCAGATGCTCTCAGCCGAAAAGCTTATGTCAACAATCTCATGGTGGAAGAACAACAGCCTCTCTTGTGCGAGGAATTCCGCAAGCTCAACCTTGAAATTGTGGATCAAGGGTATCTTCTGAACCTTCTAGCAACACCTCTCTTGGAAGAAAAGGTCCGTTCCATTCAGCTTGGGGATCCTTACACTAAAAAGATCATCTCCAAAATTCAACTTCCGAAGTATGAGTCTTTCCACCTAGATGACCAAGGCACTCTTTTATTTGAACACCGGATGTTTGTTCCGAACTACCCGGGTTTAAGAGAGCAAGTTCTCAAGGAGGCGCATGATTCTGTTCTTTCTATCCACCCAGGAAGCACTAAGATGTACATGGACTTGAAAACACAATATTGGTGGCCTGGTTTGAAACGATATTGTGCCAAGTATGTCTCGGAGTGCAATGTTTGTCGCAGAGTTAAAGCTGTCCATCAGAAACCTTCCGGTCTTCTACAGCCATTGAAGCCTCCAGAATGGAAATGGGAGAAAGTAGAGATGGACTTCATCACTGGGTTTCCAAGGTCGCAGAAGGGCAACAATGTAATCTTTGTTGTCATTGACAGGCTTTCCAAAGTAGCTCACTTCTTTCCAGTCAAGGAAACAATTTCTGCAATTCAGTTGGCTAAGCTCTATATCAACAGAATTGTCTCTCTGTATGGAGTTCCTCTTGAGATCATCTCAGACCGTGGAAGCATCTTCACTTCCAAGTTCTAGGGAAGTTTCCAAAATGCTTTGGGAACAAAACTAAACTTCATCACAGCTTACCACCCTCAGTCGCAAGGACAAGTTGAAAGGATCAATCAGATTCTAGAAGATATTCTCCGTGCTTGCGTTATCTCTTTCGGCATGAAGTGGGAAGAATGTCTTCCTTATGCTGAATTCTCTTACAACAACAGCTTCCAGAAAAGTCTAAAGATGGCACCATTTGAGGCTCTCTATGGTCGCAAATGCAGAACTCCGATTGGTTGGTCGGGCGCAGGTGAAAGAATATTGTTTGGCCCCGACATTGTAACTGAAGCGGAGGAGAAAGTTCACATCATTCTTGAAAACCTGAAGATTGCTCAAAGTCGCCAGAAGAGCAATTATAACAGAAAGCACACGGACATGGAGTATGTTCCTGGTGATCTTGTTTACCTTCGTGTCACTCCCATGAGAGGCACGCACCACTTTGGTATCAAAGGAAAGTTGTCTCCTAGATACATCGGTCCTTTCAAAATTCGTGGAAGAAGAGGAGACGTTGCTTATGCTCTGGAGCTCCCTGAAAAACTCAAGGTCCATGATGTTTTCCATATCTCACAACTCAAGAAGTGCTTCAAGGATCCCGGCAGGACCGTGGACCATGAACTCATTAATCTCCAAGAAGACCTTTCTTATCAAGAACACCCCACAAAAATTCTTGAAGTCGCAGAAAGAAGGACTCGCAACAAGTCCATCAATTTCTGCAAGGTGCAGTGGTCGCACCATTCCGTTGATGAAGCCACCTGGGAACGTGAAGATGAGCTCCGTGCCAAGTATCCTACCCTCTTTGAGTCTTCTTCTTCCTAGAATCTCGAGGCGAGATTCCTGTTTACTGGGGGAGAATTGTAGCATCCCAATTGTCTAACAATTGTAATGCTAGTTGGTCTAGTAAGATAATGGCTACTTTCTATATATTTAATTGTTGCATCATAATTATATCATGCTCATGTCATCATGCCACCTTGCATTTGAGCATCATATAAAACCCTGGTTCTTTGGTTCTTCTCTCATATGCACTATTAATTGTATTTGCCTCTTGATATTGTATTTGGTTATTGATATATTGTCTAAATGCCCAAGTTGAGTTGGGGGCATATCTTTTATTCACCTCCATTATCTCTTCTTTTCACCACTTTATAATTCCACCATCCTACTAGTCCATGAGCTTGCAATTCTTTTCTTTTGATTTTATCCTAGCTCATGTGGTGGGGGGATCTAATCCTACTTATCCTTTGCTTGGCTTCTATTCCACTTATGGGAAATGCATAAGAATAATGCCATCATATTATTATTGCTTTCACAAAATAAATCATGGCATTATTATTTTTGCATGGTCCATGCAAAAGTACCACCACCTTTAGCCATTTGGTTTTCTTTTGGGATTTAGTGATTCTTTTCTTTGTGTATTATCACCATCTTTACCACTCCTTTACTCTCATCAACATCTTTTATTTCAATTATCTCCATTCATGTTCTATATGAGGGGTTCTTATCATACATCTTTCTTTCTCTATCTCTTGTTATTCCTCCACCTCATCTCATGATAAATCAAATGCCTCAATCTTTTTCCTCTTGGTTGGATCTCATAAACAAACTCAAAATAAACCTAAAACTCTAATCCACACCTAACCTAGCTCTCTCTCTCTCTAATTTTCTCCTAACCCTAGTTCTACTAAACCCTAAGCCTCCTCTCACCACTCTCTCTTACTCTCTCTCTCTCTAGCATGATCTCCATGCCCAAGCCTCTCTCTCTCCCTGGCCCACACCTAGCTAATCCTACCCCTCTCTCTAAGCTAAACGAAACCCTAACCCTAGCCCATGTCTACCCTAGCCCGAGCTACTCCCTCTCCTCTCTTTCTTTCTCTACCGGCCGAGCCAGCCCCACCTACCTTCTCTCTTCCTCGGCCCCACCTCCAGCCACCCCTCTGCCGCTGCCCTGCCCCAGGACGAGCCCCAGCCCGACCTGCACGTGCTCGAGGAGAAAAGAGAGAAGGGGCCGAGCCACCTTTATCTCCCCTGCCACGGCTGCTTCTCCTCCCTCTCCCTCCTTTTTCCTCCTCCCACACGGCTCTCCTGCATCGCTAGATCCGCCCGAGCCGGCCCTCTTCTTCCCCTTCTTCCTCCCCGACACGCAGCTCCTGCCGCCGGTCGCCGCCAGCACCCTCTGCTCCTCTTCGTTCTAGCCGGCGTGCTCGTCGTGGAGGTGGCCTGGGAGACAGAGAGAGCCACCCTGCTGCTCCCTGTACTCGCCGACGTGGACGAGAAGCCCAGCACCGCCGGATCCTGCGCCTCGCCGTCCGAAACCCTAACGCCGGGGAGCGTCTGCGTCTTCGCCGCTCCGGTACCTCCCCGCCCGATCCGACCACACCAGCCCACCCGCGGTGAGCCTCTCTCCCTCCCTGACATGTTCTGCCTCGCCGTACCGCCCTAGCCGCGCCGTTCGTTTTGTCGAATGCCCACCGTGCGCCAGAGCTCGCCGGTGTCTGCAGGATTTCCGCGCCGCAGCGAGCCTTACCTAGGCCCCAACCCTCCTACAGTTAGCTCCCCTAGCCTACCGCACTGGTTCTGTCCCTAAGCGCGCACGCCCGTGACCCGCGTTCGATCCCCCGCCCCGCGTCGCGCGCCGATTTCTCGTCAGACCGAGGAGAAGAAGAATAGTACCAGGGCATGTGGTAGTTTACAAAAGCCCCCTTTTTGTTTTCCGGCCTCAACCCGCGCTCCTAGAGGTCCTACCTGTCAGCCACACTAGCATTTTTGCAGGAAAGTCCCTCTGCTTTCTCAGACGTAACCCGCGCTCCAGCCACGCCCCACCTGTCAGCCTCTAGGTGTAACTCCACTACCCCGCGTGGGCCCGTAGCCGACGGCCCCATCTGTCACCCTCTGTGGCTAGGCAGAGCCGCGGTGTAAAAGGGTTTTCGCGCGCGGTTCTCGCCCAGTCAGCAGCTGGCCCACCGTCAGCGGCTGTGGCTAGATTCGCCTGGGTGACAAAAGTATTTTCCTGTGTCTGTTTTTAATTAAACCTTTTTCAAATTGATTTAAATTCAAATTCAATTCACATTCAAATAACTTTTCAATATAAATCCAAATTATACAAGTAATATATGTTTTGGAATCAGAAAAATGTTAGGAATTCAAATATGACATTCAAAATATTGTTTGAACAATTTAAATTTTCGAGATGATTAAAATTACAATAAAATACCCTTTTCCTTAATTAATTAATAACTTTAATTCTATAACTCCAAATTGTGCAAATAATATGTCTAAATCGATCAGCGCGACGAGCCCGTTCTATCTATGCAGTCCTTGTTCTGAATTGAAGCATGCATCATGTTGTTATTAAAAATCTGAACTGTTTATGACAATAAAACTTCGGTACATAAATGCCAAAATGCTTTATTTCTTGTATTCACCCCTCACATTTGCCATGCTACTTTAATGCCATGTAAATTGTGCATCATTCATCATGGCATGCTTGTTTGCTTGTCGCATTTTAATTCATATGCTTGTGCACTTTGTTTATGCTGGCCCTTGTTTGTTTGGTTCTTCTTCGAATAGACGCCCAACAGGAGAATTACCAGGAATCACAGGAGTACTACCCAGATCCATCTCTCGCTTCAACTGAGCTGCCAGGAAATCACTATCACATGCTTGCATACATACAGTACCTAATGCCTCTATCTTATTCTTGCATCATTGAGTCGCGATTGCATTAAATTGAATCCCAAGTACTGCATAGCCTTTACTTTTAAACCCCACCGAAGCTTGTTCCTCCATCCCATGAGCCATTACTACAGGGGTTGTTTGAGTCATGCGAGTCGTAGAAAAACATGTGTAGGGTATGTGAGTGTCTGATGGATAATGAGGTACCTAAACGACATAACCTGAGTAGTAATGGGATAACTAATGAAAGAGGCACCGGTGAGCAATATCTGCTATTTGGTTTTCATGCTCACTTGTGTCCCGTAGGACCCCGAGTACTTGATTCCTGTTCCTTGTTTATTCGCACTATCCACATCCGGGAGGCCTTATGGACCCCCCTGAGCCAGAGCTTGATTCATTCTTATTTCTTGGGGCCACAATTAGTTTGGGGCTTTATTACTATACCGTACTTATGCCATGTTACTGCTTTGTTTAAGATTGTGCGAGGAGCACCTGTACTGTTTAAGAATTGCGGAGTGTTTTCGCGGTATCGACAAGCCCAGTCACATTTTCGGGTTCCCAGTCGTTTACAACCATTGGCGCAAACCTTGGGCCCGTCTCGGAGCCGGCCAACTTCGTTGCGGGTAGCTTAATGGGGTGGCCCCCTGAAATATTTCTGAATCCTGTGATTGCTTTGTCGTGAATGCCTCGTTGGGTTTTAAGTTGGTTTTTCCGAGGTTGGTCGAGTGTGTGTTGCTATTCGTGCACCCTTGCAGGGTAAATCTTTCTGAAAGCCGTGTCCGCGGTTATGGACGACTTGGAGCACAGTTTCTCGATCATAGACAAGTATAACTAAAGTACCGCTTTTAAATTGACTAAGTACTTGACTAGTAAATAGTGCAATGCTCATGGAATGGTTAATAAAACTGCCAACGGATGATGGGGGATGTTCGTCCGCTTCCTCGTTGGTAAGCGAGAAAGAGGATGGATCTGATAATTATACTGTTATAATTGTTGTTCTTAATTCACGGACATCCGTCTATCATTGGTTAGGCGGATGGTTAGCGAGTATCTGTAGAATTGTTAGGTATTATCTTTTGCTTCAATTGCGTCACCCCAGGTTGTGTCCCCTTTAGCGGCATAAAGACTTGCTGAGTACCCCTAGGGTCTCACACGATAAATTGTTTGATTCAGATGAACAGGTGTACCCGCAAGATGGATACTGGGTGGAAGAGACAGATGATGTTGGCAACGATCATTCGGTGTAGAGATTCCGGGAACGGGGATCCGTGTGATCTATGGGTGGGATGTGTTTATTTATGGGGCATCTTATGCCAATTTGCTTCTTATCCGTACTCGGATCTTGTTTTCCGCTTCCGCCTAATACTCTGATGTTTGTTGTATGAGGAGCTATCCTAAATTATTATCTCTATCTAGGATATTTGAATCTTGCCGTATGGCGTTGCAATATTTCTATTTCTTTTAGATGGAATGGCTCTAAGGACTGTTGTATGTGGCTCGCATACATACTCATTTGTGTATGTAGTTGATCCCTTCGCCTGCCGATTACGCCGCTCGTTCTTGTCCCGATGTCTGAAAGTGGTTAGGACGGCCGAAAGGTCTACCGTGAGTGGCCCTACGCCCCACCGTACTATTTTAACCACTTTCGTTCATCCAGGCATGTAACTAAGAGCGTAATTCACCGAGGTAGTTACACCTAGGTCCCCGGTTCGATCCCCCGCGCCTCACCGCCACGGGCGCGCGTGGAACTGACCATCAGACCGTGGAGAAGATCCACAGTGCCCCCCTTTTTGCAAATAGCCCCCTCTGTTATCTCTCGCTCAACCCGTGGTACTCGCGACCCCACCTGCCAGCCGCTGCGTACAGTTTACAGAAAGACACCCGCAGTTTTCGCACATCAACCCGCGCTCCAGCACATCCCCACCTGTCATCCTCTGCGGGTTCCACCACTGGCCCCACCTGGCAGTCTCAGTGGCTAGGAAAACCCGCGGTATAAAAAGCTTTGCGCGCAGATCTCGCCCAGTCAGCAGCGGCCCACCCGTCAGCGACTTGGGTTTGATTCGTCTAGGTGTAAAAAGTTTCCCTGGTTATCTGTTTTAACAAAACAAATTGAAAATTGTTTAAATTCAAATTCAAATCAGATTTTAAATAACTTTTAAATTATAAATCCAAATAATACATATGATATATGTTTTGGAATCAGAAAAATGTGAGGAATTCAAATATGCCATTCAAAATATTGTTTGAGCACTTTTAAATTTCGAGATAATTAATATTACTTTAAAATGCCCTTTTTCTTAATAAATTCATAACTTTAAATCTATAACCCCAAATTTAACAAATAATATGGCTAAATAGATCAGTGCGACAAGCCCGTTCTATCTACGCATTCCTTGTTCTGAATTGACACATGCATCATGTCATTATTACAAATCAGAACTGTTTATGACAATAAAACTTGGCTAAATAATTAATAAAATGCCTTATTCTTGTACCACACCTCACCCTTGCCATGCTACTTTAATGCCATGTAAATTGTGCATCATTCATCATGGCATGCTTGTTTGCTTGTCGCATTTTAATTCATATGCTTGTGCACTTTATTTATGTTGGCCCTTGTTTGTTTGGTTCTTCTTCGAATAGACGCCCAGCAGGAGAATTACCAGGAATCACAGGAGTTCTACCCAGATCCATCTCTCGCTTCAACTGAGCTGCCAGGCAAGCACTACCACATGCTTGCATACATATAGTACCTATTGCCTCTATCTTATTCTTGCATCATTGAGTCGCGATTGCATTAAATTGAATCCCAAGTACTGCATAGCCTTTACTTTTAAACCACATCGAAGCTTGTTCCTCCATCCCATGAGCCATTACTACAGGAGTTGTTTGAGCCATGCGAGTCGTAGAAAAGCATGTGTAGGGTATGTGAGTGTCTGATGAATAATGAGGTACCTAAACAACATAACCTGAGTAGTAATGGGATAACTAATGAAAGAGGCACCGGTGAGCAATATCTGCTATTTGGTTTTTCATGCTCACTTGTGTCCCGTAGGACCCCGAGTACTTGATTCCAGTTCCTTGACTATTCGCACTATCCACATCCGGGAGGCCTTATGGACCCCCCGAGCCAGAGCTTGATTCATTCTTATTTCTTGGGGCCACAAAGTAGTTTGGGACTTTGTTACTATCCTGTACTTATGCCATGTTACTGCTTTATTAAGATTGTGCTTGGAGCACCTGTACTGTTTTGGATCGTGGAATGTTTTCGCGGTATCGACAAGCCCATTCACACTCTCGGGTTCCTAGTCGTTTACAGCCATTGACACAAACCTTGGGTCCGTCTCGGAGCCGGCCAACTTTGTTGCGGGTAGCTTATTGGGGTGGCCCCCTGAAATATTTCTGAATCATGTGATTGCTTTGTCGTGAATGCCTCGTTGGGTTTTGAGTTGGTTTTTCCGAGGTTGATCGAGTGTGTGTTGCTATTCGTGCACCCTTACAGGGTAAATCTTTCTGAAAGCCGTGTCCGCGGTTATGGACGACTTGGAGCACAGTTTCTCGATCATAGACAAGTATAACTAAAGTGCCGCTTTAATCTGACTAAGTACCTGATTAGTAAATAGTGCAATACTCATGGAAGGGTTAATAAAACTGCCAACGGATGGGGATTGTTCGTCCGCTTCCTCGTTGGTAAGCGAGGAGGAGGATGGATCTGTTAATTATACTGTTATAACTGTTGTCTAAATTCACGGACATCCGTCTATCATTGGTTAGGCGGATGGTTAGCGAGTATCTATAGACTTGTTAGTTATTATCTTTTGCTGCAATTGCGTCACCCCAGGTTGTGTCCCCCTTTAGTGGCATAAAGACTTACTGAGTACCCCTAGGGTTTCACACGATAAATTGTTTGATTCAGATGAACAGGTGTACTCGCAAGAAGGATACTGGGTGGAGGAGACAGAGGATGTTGGCAACGATCACTCGGTGTAGAGATTCCGGGAACGGGGATCCGTGAGATCTGTGGGCGGGATGTGTTTATTTATGTGGCATCTTATGCCGATTTGCTTCTTATCCGTACTCGGATCTTGTTTTCCGCTTCCGCCTGATACTCTGATGTTTGATGTATGAGGAGCTATCCTAAAATATTATCTCTATCTAGGATATTTGAATTTTGCCGTATGGCGTTGCAATATTTCTATTTCTTTTAGATGGAGTGGCTCTGAGAACGGTTGTATGTGGCTTGCATACATACTCACTTGTGTATGTAGTTGATCCCTTCGCCTGCCGATTACGCCGCTCGTTCTTGTCCCGATGTTCTGAAAGTGGTTAGGACGGCCGAAAGGTCTACCGTGAGTGGCCCTGGGCCCCACCGTACTATTTTAACCACTTTCGCTCATCCAGGCATGTAACTAAGAGCGTAATTCACCGAGGTAGTTACAACAACTTGGGGCAGAAGCACAAAAATTCATGCCTCAAAACGACGTACATAGATTTTACATGAATATTTACGGTGAAGCACAAAAATCTGTTTCGGGACAGCAACTTTCTCAAGCATTACTTCCCTCTCATTAGAGGTTACTCATGGCACAAAAAGCAAATAAAAAGGATAAGGAGCGGTTATTACTGAAGCAATAACTTCCAAGACTCATCTAAAACTTTTGGGTTATCTCTCAATAAGTACTTTTCTTTAATGCCTTTAAGTTAGGCATAAGAAGCAAGAAAAAGAATCAAGTGTTCACAAATGAAGAAGCATTAAAACCAAATTTCTTGCCCTTACCTCTCTTAATTTTATTCTTAACCTTGGGGAACATATGGTTGTTTGGTGGAGAAGCAAAGTGCATGGTGCCCTTTTCCACATATATTATTGCTCCAAGGAGTTTCAATAGGGATCTTCCAAGTGTAATTTGTCATTTTCCTACACATTCAATAACAAGATAATCAGTAGAAACCATTTTCCCTAGGATCTTTGTAAACACTTGTGGCATCCCGCTAAAACCACTACTAGAAAATCGCTGTGTTTTTGTGCATTGCATCATCATGACCGCATGCTCATGTCATCATGCCACA
The DNA here is from genome assembly GCA_910589775.1 of Avena eriantha. Lineage (NCBI taxonomy): Eukaryota > Viridiplantae > Streptophyta > Magnoliopsida > Poales > Poaceae > Avena > Avena eriantha. Next base: position 516,343,464 of record OU342745.1, on the reverse strand, counting down.
TTGCATTTGAGCATCGTCATCATCATGCATGGTTTTATCTAAAACTATTTTTGAAATGCCTATTTTTGTTTTCTAACTACCCCGTCTTTATTTATTCAAATCAAACCCGCGGCCTCTTCCAGATATTTTGTTTTGTCTAAAAATAATTTACAAAGGCTTTTAAAACAAACATATAATAAAAACATATTTTTATAAAAACTTGGGGAGGCCGCCACCGGCCAGGCCCAAAGGCCTGGCCAGCAGCAGCCTACTACCCAGTTTAGTCAAACCCTAGTTCTAACCTTCTTAGCCCTAATCCTACCCCATAACCACACCCAGCCGTCTCTCTCTCTCTCTCTCTCTCTCCCCGCGCCAGCCACCAACCGCCAGTCTCCCTTCCCCTGCACGCCTCGCACCTGTCCTGCCCCACCCCCTGGCCCGCTCTCCCACCCCCGGTCCACCCTACCTACCCCACCCAGCCGCCACCTGCCTCCACCCTCCACATCACCCCAGCCAACCCCGTCCCGCCACCTCACCCCCACACCGCGTCTGCCTCCCGCCTGTCCTATCCACCTGGGAGAGAGCCCTCCCTCTCCCGACAAATCCCGTCGCCCGACCCCTCCACCACCCCGGGATTCCCGTCCGCCCCCTGGCCCACCCCTTCCACGTCGCCCACTCATCTCTCCTCCTTCCTCCCCAATTCCCGCACGTGAGCAAGCACGCGCTCCCATCCCCGGCCCTCTGCGCTGGCTCCGCTCCACCAGCGCCTCCATCCCCGCGCCCCCTCGGCCGCTCGAGCTCGGCGCCCCGTCACCGCCGCATCCGCCCTCCCTCCTCGCACCACCGCGTGGTCCCACCTCCTCGGCCGCCCTCCGCCCCGTCCTCTCCCGCCGATCCCGCCGACCCCGCCGTCGAGCACCGAGCTCCGCCTCAAGCCGGCCGCCTTTCCTCTCGACTCCGGCGGCGCCTCCTCCTCGTCCGCCTCGGCCGCCCTCCGTCTCGCCGACCCACGCCGGAACCGCCTCCTCGCCCTCCGGCCTTTTTCCCGCGAGCCGCTACCGCCGGCGGCCCGTCTCTGGTCGCCCTCGTCTCCACCACCAGCGACCATCGCCAGCGACTCCTGCCCGCTGCGCCTCCTCTCTGGGCCACCTAGCGCCGCCGCCGCGCCAGGACCCCGCCCTCCAGAACTTCTCCCCGAGCCCCTGTGCCAAGTCCTCCGCCGCCAGCGTGCGGCACCTCTCTGGCCTCGCAGCACCAAGGTCGCCGCCCTCTGCTTTTCCCTACCGAGGCCACCCACAACTCCGCCCCGCCGCAACCGCTTTTCTGCCGCAGCAAGCCGCACGTCCCGTCAAGATGTGCGCGAAGGAGTATGTCTGCATCGAGTACGTTCCGCCCAAGATCAACCCTGATGTACTACCGGATATAGAAGCATAGATTATCCTGAAGACATCGGTACCTCGAAAGAATAACATGGTACCACAAAGACCACAGTGCCAAACCAAGACCGCCAACATCACTCGAAGTCGAGACCTGAGTACCCGTAATGGACATCAAGATCGCCGGCAGGGAACCGAAGGACGCCGACCCTCAAGATCTTCTTCCCGAGCCCAAGACCGCCTTCCCAGACGCCATGACCTTCTTCACGGAGCCGAAGACGCCGAGATCCCCGGACGCCAAGATCTCCCACATGGAGTTGAATCCGCCGACCCGAAGGTCATCGACATGGAACCTCTAAGATCTCCTTCATGGACGACAAGATCTTCTTCTCGGACCCGATGACCGCTAAGAACGTCACACGGAACAACACGCGCTTCATCTCGGAACACCAAGGCCTTCTTCCTGGAATTCCAAGCTCTCCTTCCCGGATCCGATGTTCGAAGCCCCGAAGACCGATCCCATCGAACCAAACCCCCAGATCCGGACCCTAAGACCAATCCCGGACCCCCGGAACCCAAGATCTCCCGAACCCCATGTGTGACCCTAATCACCTATATTTTTATAACATGATATTTAATTTGTGCATATTAATTTGTTCATGCTCTCATACATGTTTATTTGTTTGGGGGTACTTTGTCGATTCAACTCATAATTAAATATGGAGACTATATGTAGGCTTTTCTAGTCTTATATTGGCTCCATTTAAATTGGTGTAGCGAACCGATGCCATGTCTTGCCTTGTTAATACAACATCTAAATTGCGGGGTTTCTAAATAACTAGAACCTATTAATTAATTGTCGGGACCCTGGTTCCGCTTAATACTGCCTAATTGCACCGCATCTGCATCATATCATAATCATGCCGGATATTCTACCGTAGTATTAAATATTGCATCCGGTGTTTCTTTTAGTGTTTGCATCTTCGCGGATTAGGCCGATGAGTTGATGCGAGTATTGACAAGTTCTCCGGATATGATTCGTCGGCAGTGTTTCCCAGGCGAGCATCTCTCCCCCTTCTACCTATTTTGCATTTATAGTCTTTATTTCCTCCTATTGATCTATTGCTATCCGTGTCGCAATGCTTTAGTTTCCGTATACCAGTTAAATCCCGTGCAGCCTCTATATTACCTTGGACACCCCTTATTACCTGTGTTTGGTAGATAGCTGGCCTTGCAAGTCGTAGTTTCTTGCTCAGGTGCGATCTCGTGTTGTCAAGTACCACAATTGTTGGATTGCTGGCAGATGTTTATGGTGGAGATGATCATGACTTTAAATACAACTATTAAATTGCTGGGACAACTAATGAAAGAGGCACCGATGGGCAATATATGTTATTTGGTTTTTATGCCCACTTGTGTCCCGTAGATCCCGAGTACTTGATACCTGTTCCTTGATTTTTCGCACTATCCACATCCGGGAGGCCTTATGGACCCCCCTGAGCCAAAGCTTGATTCATTCCTATTTCTTGGGGCCACAAACTAGTTTGGGGTTTTATTACTATCCTGTACCTATGCCATGCTTTACCGCTTTATTTTAGATTGTGCGTGGAGCACCTGTACTGTTTTGGATCGCGCCACGTTTTCGCGGTATCGACAAGCCCAGTCACACTTTCGGGTTCCCAGTCGTTTACATCCGTCGTCGCAAACCCTGGGTCCGTTCCGGAGCCGGCCAACTTCGTTGCGAGTAGCTTAGTGGGGTGGCCCCCTGAAATATTTATGAATCCTGTGATCGCTTTGTCGTGAATGCCTCGTTGGGTTTTGAGTTGGTTTTTCCGAGGTTGATCGAGTGTGTGTTGCTATTTGTGCACCCCTGCAGGGTAAAACTTTCTGAAAGCCGTGTCTGCGGTTATGGACGACTTGGAGCATAGTATCTCGATCATAGACAAGCATAACTAAAGTAGTGCTATAAATTTGACTTAATATGTGACTAGTAATCAGCTCAATTATAACGGAATGGATATTAAAAAATGCCAACAACTGGTGGATCTTGGTCGTATCGTGTTCTGATATACCTGCCTAGTAAGTATTGCAACTCCAATGGAATGTGATAAAAGTGCCAATAATTGCTGGGCTTGGGATTCCTCAGGACAATTATATCTGACTAGTAAATGTTCCAACTACAACGTAATGGTAATTAAAACTGCCCACTACTTATGCTTCAGGATGACTCATGCTATCTATATCTGATTAGTAATTGCTGCAACTATAACAGAATGAGTAAAATTGCCAACTGTGTGAGTTCCTTGGTCCGACTTCCTCGTTTGGTCTCGAGGGGGAAATACCGGGATGGGTTTGTTTGGTGTTAGCTTCAGGTTGGATCCGAATAGGTCTTTCTTACCCCTCTCTGATAACCGCCAGTTGTCTCGAGTCTCTATAGGTTGTTTAGTGCTGCTGCGCTGCCGCTTCAGTCCACCATACCTATGTAGGCGAGAGCCGCCGAATTCTAGCCTCGCCGTGTACTGGCCTCAGTACTGACGCTCCTCTTTTTATTTTGCCCTTTGTCGGCACCCCCCTTTTGTTTTAGCAGGTTTGAGATCGACGTCGTGAGCAGGGTTACCCTTCCGGCTTGGCCTGGGCAGGGTTATGGACGCCATTGGTTATTCTTCAGGGCTCTTAGCCCCATTTGCATCTTGTCCGTAGTCGGATGCTCTAACGTTTTCAAGGTGATTTGGATCTTTGTATAATATATCTGTATTCTTGACTCCTGGAGTCGTGTTGTATATATCTGTTCTGTGGGTCCCATCGAGGACTGTTGTGTAATGTTATTACTTCGTTCTCCACCCGCACGAAAGTGCCTGGTGGACATCCTTGAATCGTTTCTAGGCGGGTTTTGGCGGGAAGCGCTGAAACTTGCATAGGGCCGATTCGAGGGTGTTACAACACTCCTTCAGCTATTCCAATTGGTGATATTGTGGCATTATTAGCAAGCAATATCTCTTCTCCTCCTTCGGAAAGTCCCCAAAGATTCAAAGATTCATAGATATCTTTAGGCATAATACATAATTCAGACATGATATCACAGCGAGCATGAAAAGTTTCATTATTTATAGCAATCTTTACTGTGGGAAGCCATTTTGAGGGTTCAGAATTTATTGGAACATAGTCATGATGCTCTCTAAGTGTATTATAGCAATCTTTTAAACTAGCAGAGCTGGTCTCAAGAGTATTCAATCTAGCAAATATGTTTATGAAGGAAGAATCAAATTTGCTAGGCAAGTGGTAAGTAAAGACCAACTTCTTTATGGCATTAAAAGCATCATCCTCATTACATTGGAGGAAATCTCCTCCCACTACAGCATCCAAAGCATATCTATAGCAAAGAGCAATTCCAAGGTAAAAACTGCTAAGGAACAAGCTTTGAGTCATTTTAGGTTCAGTTTTTTCATGTAGATCAGAGATCTAGACCAAGCTTCTTTGAAACTCTCTTCAATTCCTTGTTTAAAAGTGAAAATCATTTCCTCAGGTGACATAGTGATTGGAGCAATGCTATACATAATGGCAACTTAAGATAGGAGCTAATTTGTTTGTGTTTTTAATAAAGAAAGCAACTCGTAAAACTATTTTTTTGTGTGTTTTGATAAAGAAACAAGCAAACAGAGCAAAAATAAACTAAGCAAAGCAAAAATAACAAAGTAAAGAGATTGGTTATGAGGGACTCCCCTTGTGAAGATGTCCTTGACTCCCCGGCAACGGCACCAGAAAAGAGCTTCATGGCCCAAGATATCTCGAGCTCGTTGGGGAACCCCAAGAGGAAGATATGATGACCACAGCAACAAGTTTCCCTTAGTTATGAAACCAAGGTTATTGAACCAGTAGGAGCAAGGAAACACCTCCAAGGTGTTGTTGCCAACTTGGAATCCTGCACAACACAACCACAAAGCTTTGCCCCCAACTTACAGTGAGGTTGTCAATCTCACCGGTTTTGCTGAAAACAAAGGATTAAATGTATTGTGTGGAAGAGAGTAAAAGCTTGCAGAAAGTAAACAGAAAGCAGTAAATAGTTGTAGATTGATGGTAAAAGAAAGGACCGGGGTCCATAGTTCACTAGTGGTGGTTTTCTTTAAGATAGATGACATGTTGGGTGAACAAATTACAGCGGGGCAATTGACAAACATCGAGAAAACATACATGCATATACTAATCATCTTGACTCCTATGAGATTTGATTGGGCATTACAACATTATACATACACCGTAATCCTACTGTATCTATGACTAATAATCCACCTTCAGGTTATCATCCGAACCCCCTCCAGTATTAAGTTGCAAGCAACAGATAATTGCATTACGCATTGCATGTAAAGTAAACAATACGATTGTTCTGTGAACAAAGGATTGCGGTTTTCTCCCTAGTAGCAACAACACATCTAGTACCTTAGAGATTTCGGTCACTTCCCCAGATTACTAGAGGCATGAACCCACTATCGAGCATAAATACTCCCTCTTGGAGTTGCTAGCAACTACTCAGCCAAGATATCTACTAACAACGGAGAGCATGCAAGATCACAAATAACAAAGACATGATAGAATCAATATCAATCTGAAATAGCATCTCAATATCCGTCGGATCCCCGCAAACACAACATGTAGGATTACAAATAGATGATCTTGATCATGAACGGAGCTCAGAAGATCTAGACATGGTAGCACAAAGGAGAAGAACCAACCATCTAGCTACTACATGGACCTGTAGTCCAGGGATGAACTACTCACGCATCACACCAGAGGCTTGCATGGTGATGAAGAAGGCCTCCAAGGTGAATTATCACCCCGGCAGGGTGCCGGGAAGAGCTTCATATCCCTCCTGATCTAGGGATGGAGATGACGGCGGCTACAGACTCTTTCATGAATTTTTAATCGGGTCCTTAGGGTTTCTATATCGGAGGCATCTTATAGGCGAAAGGGGAGGCCGAGGGTGTGCCCTAGGCGGCCACACCACCCCCGGCGCGGGCTAGGCCTAGCCGCGTGGCCAGGTGGTGTGGCGGCCCTCTGGCCCCTCTCCGTCTCGTATTCTGGCTCCGTGTCCACCTCGGTGAAAAACCGACTTTGGCTTTTGTCTCGTCCAATTCCAAGAATATTCATTTTCTGACTTTTCTGGAACCAAAAACAGCAGAAAACAGGCAACTGGCACTGTGGCATCTTGTTAATAGGTTAGTCCAAGAAAGTGTATAAAAATACTCCAAAGTGTGGACAAAACATAAGAAAGTAGATAAAAACCAAGCATGGAACATCAAAAACTATAGATACGTTAGCAACGTACCACCCCTCTCTGATCTAATCAGTAGCAGAACCTTGAGATTCGTATTGACTCCCACACATTCAACGATGACTCTAGTGATCGTGAGAACCTTTAATGTTGTAACTAAATCCCTTTGTCTCGCGATATATTACATGTCCAAGATTCGATCATCGGCGTCCCCATGCCTAGTTTGATCTTGTTAGCGACAAGTATTCTTTTCTCGTTCCCGTGATATAACATTCTTAGTGATCTTATCACTTGCTTGCAAGCTATATCAATGTGATATCACCGAGAGGGCCTTGAGTATATCTCTCCGTCATTAGGATGGACAAATCTCACTCTTGATCCATGAGTCTGAACATAACACTTTCAGAGTATCCAAAGCCACATTTATAGTTACCCTGTTACGGTGTGACGTTTGATGTTATCAAAGTACTCTTCTAGTGTTAGCAATTAACATGATCTCATGGGCTAAGGATTAAAGTTATGTCACATGATGTTATAGCAATGTAAACATAATGACTTTGATCGTATTACTATACTTGAATATTTATCACATCATTCCACCAATATTGTAACCTCGTTATTAACAACATCCAATGTCCATGATCAGAAACCTTGATCATCTTGTTAATCAACGAGCTAGTCGATGAGAGGCATAACTAGAAACTCTTTATTTGTTTATTAAACACACATGTATTAACGTTTCCAATTAACATAATTATAGCATGAGAAATAAAAAATCATCACAAACATAGAATAAGATAATAACCACTTTATTATTGCCTCTCGAGCATATTCCCTTCAGTTTGATAAAAAAACAACATATCACCTCATATGTTGTGGACCATCTCCAAAGAGGTCAAAGACCATCTCCGAAGAACTCAACTCCACCTCCTCCAAGACCAACACCATCACCACCTCTTCCTCCTCCACCTATTGTTGCTCGGTGACCTCGACCTCAACCTCGTCCTCATCCACCTCTTGTTGCTCGGTGGCCTTAACCTCTTCATCATCGAAGTGGAGGTCATCGATCCCGGCAGCATGGCTACCCTCCAATTGTATCATGAAGTCGGCCACCTCCTCCTCCTCCACACTATGAATCATCACAACAAGATCACCGTGTGTCTACATCCATCATCGAATGAGATGCGAGGATAAAACGAAAATCATACCTGGTCGGCGTTCCACCGAACACCTCGAGTTCATCGACGTTGACGGCGGTCGGACGGGCAGTCCGGCCTTGAGGAGGGTTTGTCGATGAGGCCTTGCGAGACGGAGGGGTCGGTGCAGCCTTCGGAAGCGCCGCCTCAACATTCTTCCTCTTCTTGTTGGCCGCCTCCTCGGCGAGTGCCACTTTCGTCGGAGTTGGCTTGTTCTGCCGCCGGCAGGCCACCAGAGCTAGCGGAGGACGAGGCACCACCTCCAGAGCCTCCATACGCTTGCCACCGGCCTTTCTGAAGGGATTCATGACCACCCGGACCACGATGTTGGCCCACAACCTCTTCCTCCCCACGGTCGCGTCGGAGATGTTCGATTATGGCGGCGTCGAGGCATCGTAGACGCTAGGGATGGCCGTCAAAGGTGCAACCGAAAGCTGCACATCTATTTCGGGCGGAGTCACGGGCATCAGCATCGCCGGGGAGGTGGGCAGGCAAGAACGGCGAAAGGTGGGAGCCGACGGAGGGAAGGCGGGAGTTTTTCTCTAAAGTGGCGCCCGACTCCTAAATTTACTCCTTCGCAGCCAACTTTACTTCTTCGAGTCCTAAATATTTACTCCTCTAACTGTTTTAGGGATCGGTTGTTCGCATCGGCGTGAGCGACAATGCGGCATGTTCTTGTCCAACTATCGTGTGATGTGTTTAGTTAAACGCCTCCGTAGCTAAACCAGTCCGTGGAGCAGACCGTGGAGTACATGTCCAATATACCCAGCCTACGAGTCTCATTTTCTTTCGGATTGCAATATACCTAGCCCGATGTTTCTTTCTTTCTAAGGAACACAAGTCTGAATAATAAGTGCATTCCTGATTAAGGTTGGATGGGTTAATTTACCATGTAACATATAGTAGGAGTATATATATCTCATATAATTTTTTCTGATGTGGTTTGTAGCCATAGATCTATATTTAGTTCAATAGAAATAATGCAATTGCCAAAAATATATTGAATTGAAAATGTCCATGTGTTTTCTCTTTACATGAAACGTGCTCAATTTCCCAAAAGATTCAACCACTGGTATGATTACAGTCAAGACCGAAGATGGACCAAGTTCTTCCCAAACTTTCTCGGTGAAATACATCTTCAACTATCTGATACGTAGTGCACCTGTGAATCCTAGCATGGAGGTGATATATGATATATACTCGCCGGAGCGAGTTAATAAAATGGACCAAGTTGATTAGATACGCTCAAACTGATCGCTTGATTTATTTTTATTGGAGTGAATCTCAATGATTTTTCTGAGTTTAAATAAAACTGGTTATCGTTTTTCCAATTCTTGAAATATGTTTTTGTGCCCAGGTTAAAAATTTGAGAAGAGTGAAAAATAAGTTCACTAGATTACACGTGCATTGCACGTGCACATTTATTAGTGTCCAAGAAGGCGCAGAAGAAGGTGAGCGCGCGATTATGCTTCCTTCAATTTTATTTACTAGCTATTTTAATGATTCCCCGATTTACCTTTTCATGCAATTCTGATACTCCCCTGGACACTTATTATGAATCAGAGAAACTACTATTCGAGGGGGTGAGGACTTTGAATCTGCGCTCGGCACGGTTGAAGGGTCCCTAATGTTAGAGTTTGGTCAACCGACATCGACGCAATGGTGGCTATGACGGCGTTGTGCGGGACAAGAATAAGGTATACCCGTCTCCTCTTCCACCTCGTCGTCGACGATCTTGCCGGTGGTGCCGAGGAGGGCGGGAATTCGTCTGGTCGCTGCTTCCATGGAGTGGTCGATCTCGTTCAGACGACATGTGTTCTAGGTTTGGTGTTTGAAGGGGTTCAATGACCACTTCGACTCTCGGGTGCTGGTCCTTAGGGGCACGTGCACGAAGACTTCCCGACTGTCAGCAACAACAACAGTTCGACTTAGGTAAGGGAGCGACGACAGCTGCGCATCGACGGCTCGCTCTGACGACAGTAGTGGTCGTTAGGTGATTCAAGTACCCTTAATTTTTAGTATGTTTGGTGTACCTTGTACTTCTTATGAACTCATGGAACAGATACAAATCTTTCTTTAAAAAAAAAAGAGAAACTCCTATTTTGTACGAGGCCTGCTCAACAATATGCTCATTCATATGCACGTTATACTAGCGACATGCTAAAAAAACTATACTTGTCTGTTCACTACCTAAATCGATAGAGTATTTTACACTTAGTGACCATCTCATTATGAACCACAAAATTGTGTCGCAAAAATGGTGCTATAATTCATTTTCAATGACATCACATACTTTTGTTGGAAATAATTGGGAACGCTTGTAAGGTCGGCAATGTCTTTACCGACTTTATTTCCAAACATAGCAACTTAAAATTCTTCTCCATTGAACAAGCATGTTATTCTGTCTTTTACGCTGCATCGCGATTCCCGCTATCGTGTGATGCGTTCAGTTAATCGACTCCGTCGCTAAACCAAATCTCCACACGACCACCTCCCCTGCGCCGCCGGCTTTTCCCTCCCATCGCCGACATGCCTAGGAAGGAGCGCGAGAGCTCGTCGCGGCGGCGGCGCCGGCGCAGCCCGTCCCCGTACGACTCGGAAGACGCCTCCGAATCGAGCGGCTCGCCCTCGCCCCGCCGGAGCCGGAGCCGCCACCGCCGCAGGAGTCGCCGGAGGGCCACCCCATCCTCCTCCAGCAACGCGAGCGATTCCCAGTCGTCGGGCTCCGGGTCCGACTCTGGGGGCCGCCGCCGGAAGAGGAACGGTAGCGGCAAGCGCGGGGGCGTCACCGAGGAGCAGATCGTGGAGTACATGTCCAAGAAGGCGCAGAAGAAGGTGGGGGTTTCCGTTCGGCTGGCTCCTTAGGTTGCCGGTTAGGATTTCGTTTGCTGACTCGTTAGGTTCTGCAGGCCGAGAAGGTGGCGAAGAAGATGAAGGCGAACGCGGTGTCGGGGTACTCCAACGATTCCAACCCTTTTGGGGATCCAAACCTGACAGAGAAGTACGCGAATTCGTTTCCCACATCTGATACATTAGGCATTGCATTAGTCAGAGTGCGAGACTTGCTTTTCTTTTGGTGCTGGCAGGCTAGTTCCTTTGATGCCCTAGAACTGAGATAGCTCCCGATGATAGCTGCGGCTGTTACTCTGAATCTGTTACACCGCTTAGAGTTTGGGCTTCTTTAGTGACATTGTGGTGAGTCTGCGATGACCTGTCCTTGTTAAGTGTACAAGTAACAAACTAGCTCGATGATTGACACAGCATATAATCTGAATACAAGTAACATATTTCCTTGATGCCCCAGAGCTGAGATAGCTGTGCCGATGATAGGTGCAGCTGTTACTCTGAATCTGTTACAGCAGTTTAGAGTTTGGGTTTCTTTAGTGACATTTTTGGTGAGTCTGTGATGACTTGTTCTTGTTACGCATACAAGTAATAAACCAGCTACATGATTAGCACAGCATATAATCTGAAGAGATGCATATCCTGTAGGAAATAAGAAAAATTTACTTGGTTAGTTACTGTGCTAGAAAATTTCTTTATAGGTGATATATTCTCATTGCTGTCTGTGATATATTGTTCTTGAGCTACTATGTTTGGTCTTATTTTTTGGTTACACACATTTTCTAGACCATTGAAAACATAATTTATATAATATTTCTGATGTTTATTTGTACTGTTGAGTAGTGAGAAAAATAGACTGGAGTGTAGATCATAATGTTTTAATATCCCTTTACTGTTGCATGCTACTCTAATGTTTCTCTGGATAGCTTCTTTTGTCTCACATACCTAAAGAAGGATGCTCAAGTTCGAACCTTCTCGTTTTGCAGCTTTGTTTGGCGAAAGAAGATTGAGCGTGCTGTAACTGAAGGACAACCGGTGGACATTTCCGTCAAAACCGAAAAGAAGAGGCAGAGGGAAAGAATGGTACTATAAGACGTAAATTTCACTAGATTTTCTTATATTATGTATTTGAACTTTTAGCCTATATAAGTATCACTTATATGCTTCCTGAACTCGAAGATGAATCTTCATATTTACACAGTCTAGATTTTAGAATTAGAATAGCCTCAACTTTCCATGATCATTTCTTTATAGATGAACAAATTTCTTATTGCTCACAAGATCAGCATTATGTTCCTGTCATCTGCTTCCTGAACTCAAAGATGAACCTTCATATTTACAAAGTCTAGATTTTAGAATTAGAATAACCTTAACTATCCATAATTATTTATTTCTAGATGAACAAATTTCTTATTGCTCACCAGATTAGCATTATGTTCCTATCATCTTATGGAGCAAGAGGAGCGCCCACACTTCATTATGACTTGTTGGGAGGGCCGAAAGTATCTGTTACATTAAATAATACATACCTGCTACAGTTTACACCAGAAACTGTTTTAAACATGGGTATGACTGCAAATGCTCTCCCAAAAAGAAAGCGTATAAAATATAAACATATGCCTGTGCACTTTCATTTACATTATATGTCTTGATCTGTTCCCTGCAAAAAGTCCCATTGGTCTTGTGCCTTCGACAAGTTATTTTTGTTTGATGGCTTCCGCATCAAAATTTATCCTCACAGTTACTAATTTGTAAGAAAGGTTAAAGTCTATGGCTCTGTTTTTGTTCTGGAGCCTGATACCTGTTCCCACACTTCAAATTCAGGCTGAAATAGAAAAGGTTAAGAAAAGAAGGGAGGAAAGAGCAGTTGAAAAAGCACAGCATGAAGAGGAAATGGTCAGTATATATCTCTGTTTTTTGAAAGTCATATCTTGTTTCAAATAATATTGCTTCTGGAACTAAATCTACTTTGTATTTTGTAGGCATTGTTAGCCAGGGAAAGAGCACGGGCTGAGTTTCAAGATTGGGAGAAGAAAGAGGAAGAGGTCCATACTTCACAGCCTGACAAATAACATGCAACTTTTGTTCAACTAGCATGCCTTCATTATTAAATAGTTCTTATGTTGGAATGCAGTTTCATTTTGATCAAAGCAAATTTAGGTCTGAGATCAGGTTACGGGAGGGACGTACAAAGCCTATTGATGTTCTCCTGAAGAATCTTAACTTCGCAGATGAATTTGATGTTGAGTTAAACGAACCCTACTTGGTGTTCAAGGTATATTTCAAATCTGTTAGCCTGTTTGATATCATTCACCAAAGGGTGGTATATGTCAATATCGATTCCTTCTGTATTTAGGTGGTGCACTCAAGCACACCATTTAATATGTCCTATTCAGCCTTTGGTAATGTAGTCCTCTGGGGTAACAATAGAATAAGAAACACTTACAGTAATGTAGTCCGCTGGGGTGACAAAATCTCATTACTCAGTGTATTTATCAATTGACTATTATCTTATGATGATAAGCATGCATTTCATTTTACATTTAAGTTATATCACTCCATCCATTGCAGTGTGCCACTAGTTTTCAGTATGTTCTTTTCTGATACTTATTCAGAAAAGAGAAAGTATTGGTTTCACTGAAATCACAGGCTTTAAGAAGCTTATAGATTTGGGCAAGTGAATTTGTTATTCCTTTATTCTTTATGAGGTTTCATGTTTCCCTCTAGTATTCTCTTTAGGTGATGCACTAATAAAAGTAATTAAACGGTCTTCCTACTTCTCTTTGAACTATCTATCTTAGAAGTATTAGTTTATTCCCATCTACTGGATCCATACCTATCTTATGAAGCTCTAAAACTAAAATCTGTTAAATCTTGTTCCTTACTATTTTCACCTACAAAATCGTCAACCAGCTTTAAATACTAAGTTAAATTTAAGCCCTGACCTGTTTCTCATACAAATGCAGTAGAATTTCAAAATTGACAGATTTAAGACCTGATTTTTCAGCAAGCATTAAACAAATCCTTGTACAGATTCCAGCTGCATCTGTGTTAAGCCATTACTAACAAGTAAAGCAATTAGTGTGCAAATGGAACACGATCTCCCTGTGTAGTTCTTTCATTATTTTGAAAATAACGGTACCATCTGTTCCTACACCATCCATACAACTGGTACTCGTTAATGTGATCTCCATATTTCATTCACAGTTATTGAAGCATATAGTTTGCAAAATTGCAGGGATTAACAGTGAAGGAGATGGAAGAGCTACGCGATGACATCAAGATGCATCTCGATCTGGACAGGGAAAGCCAAGTGAATGTCAAGTACTGGGAGGTACATGTCTTCATCTCACCCTCCTGAATATTATCCTTGAGTGATATGTGTATGTCAATGATACACACCCTATTACTTCTGAATGAGCAACCAAAAATGTATAGTCCTAAAGACTAGTCAGTAGGGTCCTCAGCTGACTGTATTTTGATACTTTACTGTCAGTTTCTATTTGGCAAAAAATGTTGGGTGGTATGTTATGTCAGGACTCAGAACTTGGTTCTTTTGGCTTGTTAGAAACAATTTAACCCTTGATTCTTCACTGAAACTAAACCAAGCTTGAGAGTAACTTTGTAATATGGTAGGAGATCATAGTAATATGTTAATTTTATTCCATTTCATGTTTGTATGGTCATCTATAATGTTCATACCTGTTGACCCAAATACTGGGAGGTACATCTCTTCATCCCACGTGCCTGAATATTATTCTTGAGTGTGATGTTTATGACTGCTGAATGAGCAACCAAAACTGTATAGTCCTAGATAGTAGTTGGCAGGGTCCTCATCTTACTGTATTTTGATATTTTACTCTTTCAGTTTCTGTTTGGCAAAAAATGTTGGGTGGTATGTTATGTCAGGACTCAGAACTTGATTATTTTGCTTGTTAGAAACAATTTAACCCTTGATTCTTCACTGAAACTAAACCAAGCTTGAGAAAGAGTTTGTAATATGATAGGAGGTCATACTAATATGTTAAGTCTATTCCATTTCATGTTTGTATGGTCATCTATAATGTTCATAACTGTTGCCCCAATTTAATTTGGAATTCATCAGGCACTCATGGTAGTGTGTGATTGGGAGCTAGGTGAGGCTCGGAAAAGAGATGCCTTAGACCGGGCTAGGGTGCGTGGTGAGGAACCACCCCACGAGGTGGAAGAGAGAGGCTTGCATGCAAGTATTGAGGGGGATGTAAAAGATCTCTTGGAGGGTAAGACTTCCACAGAGCTAGAAGAGATGCAAAGTCAAATTGAGTCCCAGATGCGCTCTGGAACTGCAAAAGTTGTTGAGTACTGGGAGGCCATTTTGAAACGCCTTCATATTTACAAAGCAAAGGTATGTCATGCTTGTAGTTCATAGACACTGTGATAATGGCTCTTAAATTTGGCAGAAGCAAATGTGATGTCTGGTTACACCATTACTATACATTTTTTTTGTTTTCTTCATACAACACAAGTATAATGCTTGCACTAGTTTTTTGATTTGACTCTGTCTCCACAACATTATCTTCAAACCCACATGATTTGCAGTCTGGTTCAAATGGAAGCATTCATCTGGACCTGCTTATAGTTGATCTGGTTGCACAGCTGATCAATTTTATCTCTCATGAAAAGAGAGGCTTATTTCTTGTTTGTATGGCAGGCTTGCCTGAGGGAAATCCATGCTTCTCTCCTGCGGAAGCATCTCCATCGTCTAGAGAATGCTGGTGCTCCTGAACAGGCTGTGCAAGCTGAGGAAGACTTAGACACTAAAGAGGAGGATGCAGTGCATGATGAGGAAGAAGGTTTAGATTTTTACTTATTATCAGTTAACAACCCCCTTTGATTTGGAGAACAGTGTTTTCTGATACATGTCTCATGTGTAGATGATAAACGTTATTCGCCAGAACCTATAGCTGAAGAAACAGAGACCCATTTGGACGAAGAAGATGGCTCCTTCTCGCCTGAGCTAATGCATGGCAGTGAAGATGAAGATGCAATTGATCCTGACGAGGACAAGGCGGAACTGGTACAGTCTTTCTCTGCACCGTTGTGCTTTTTACAGTACTAAAAATGCTACCCCGAATAGTAATGGTTATTTATGAAGTCAAAACCAACTCGTTATTAATTAAATTATCTAATATGATTCAATAGCAATTGGGTTGGGTATACCATATTCTGCCAAAAAAAGTTAATTAACAGCCTAGGATAGGAAATACTTGTAATGGGGCAACATTCTAGTAAGATCATAGAGTAAAATTTCAAGCAGCTGGAGGCCTTCATGCATGTTAACCCTGAAAGAGTTTAACTTTTGATAGTAATACTAATGCGCCCTAGGACGAAGGACATCTGCTCTTCTCTGTTTTCTTAGCAACCGCCTCTTCATTAAGTAGAATAATAATTGACCACATAATGAGGGGAATTGGCAAAAACCGAGTCTTAAGGTTCTTCTGGAGCCTGTCTGCAACATCTTTTCCTCACATTTTTTCAGTTCAGTGTTCCGTGAGTTAGGGTACATTTCATTGTTCATTACAATTTTGAAATGCGGTTGACTGGTCAGTCTCACACATGTGCTCCTGTGGTTTGAAATAATCTCCAGGATCGGCAACGTGAAGCTGTAGTTATCGAGCATCAGAGGAAAGTTAAGGAGGTCATGACAGCTAAGGCAAGAAAACCAGATGAGATGGAGGTGAAAGCAATGAAAGCGATGGGAGCAATGGAGGAAGGGGATGCCGTATTTGGTTCAGGTGCTGAAGTGAACCTGGATTCACAGGTTTGTCTCATTTGCCTTCTGGACACAAACAGTACTTACGATCTTTTTTATTATCTGAGGAATGTACTACTGCTACCACATCATCTTGCTTTATAAACATATCAGTAGATGCATGGCGACATTATCCAAAATCCCATTGCTATGCTGGATTCACCTGTAGTCAGGAACTCGGGAGTACAATTTCATTGAATCTGAAGTAGTGGAAAATAAATCTAAAGCTATATTTGATACTCTACTTTGGAATATTTTTGGTGATATTCTTGTGCAAGCTATGCGAATTCTGCTAATTTGGTGCACTGAACTATTGCCAGTGAACCTCTATTCACACAGGCTTTCAGCTGGGTTCTCATGAAAACTTACCCGCTTAATGTGCTCACAGGTGTACTGGTGGCATGATAAGTACCGACCAAGAAAACCAAAGTACTTTAATCGTGTGCATACTGGATACGAGTGGAACAAATACAACCAAACTCATTATGATCACGACAACCCACCTCCTAAAATTGTCCAGGGCTACAAGTTCAACATATTTTACCCTGATCTTGTGGATAAATCAAAAGCACCAGTATACACTATAGAGAAAGATGGAAGCGCTGGGGAGACATGTCATATAAGATTCCATGCTGGCCCTCCATATGAGGATATTGTAAGTCTTTTGCCCTCTCCTTTTCAATTTTGCTGTAGTTTCATGGAAGTTATACTTAATTACTCTTCTTAATTAATGGATGAGGCAAGATCTTTTGCCTCCGTTTCAAAAAAAAAACTTAATTACTCTGGTTTTCCGTGGCAGTCTTTCCGTATCGTCAACAAAGAGTGGGAGTACTCCCATAAGAAGGGATTCAAGTGCACATTTGAACGTGGGATTCTTCATCTCTACTTCAACTTCAAGCGATACCGCTACAGGCGATAGATATCATACAACGGAAAGAACTGGATCGCCGGACTACTTGAAGTTAGTTCGCTGTTTGCTGCTAGAGTGTATGCATACAGGCTGGCACCAACATCTGATTGAATTCTGAGTATGCATCCTCAAAAGAGGCCCTGTACCAACATCTGATTGAATTCTGAGTATGCATCCTCAAAAGAGGCCCTGTACCAACATCTGATTGAATTCTGATAGTTTGAATCAATGTTTTGTAGCCCTTGTTACGAGTTGAATGGAGATTGCATTGGATCACAAACTAAAAATACCTGTACATGTATGTTATACATCTTATGCCCTTTTATGTGGAAGTTTGTTCAAACTAACAAAAGAGACAGATATATCGTATATGTTATCTGTTAGGTTTGTGATTAGTCTTGCACCAAGTATTATGAGAACAAACACAGACTTGCACAAATACCAGGATGCAGTTCAAACTAGATCAGTAGATCCCATAGCATAGAATGAGGCATACTTTTTGCTGTGTCCACCGCAGGCTTTGCAGATTATCTTCAAAGGTATCTTATCTCCGTTATGAGGTTTGTGAACTACATGTTAGGATTGTGCGTGTACTGGCACTAAGATGCTGTTCTGGATGATGGTATGAATTGATATCCTTACAATAAAGAATACAGAACATTGAATCTGCAAAGAAAAATCCCGAATTCTTGGAATTCAATGGAAAAGAAAGATCTAGGTAGCCTGGTGATTTTGACTCCAGATTTTCTTTATGAGTAGTCTAAATAATCCCTTTAGAACTGCTTATTACAAGTGGAGCTGTATAGAGATGAAAAATGCAAAGCCAAATTCAGTTCTGGAATCTAGAACTGGATGGCCAGTTTGGATCTGGACAAACCGGTAAGTCCAAAGTCTAGAGCAACTACCAGCTAAGTTGCTTGGGTGACTTGGACCTCCTCAGTCCTCACCAAATATCCAGAACCAAAACAGATCGAAGATATGTATAGATCCGAGCTGCTCCAGACAAAGGCAAAATCCCAACCAAGTTTCAATGAAGGAAAGAACCAAAAGATCAGAATATCACACGACAGTTAAGGGAACTAGGCCAACTCAGGCTCTCACACATGTTATATGTGCGCACTACATGTTAGGATTGTGTGTGTGCACTAGCACAAAGAAAAATCCCGAGTTCTTGGGATTCAATGGAAAAGAAAGATGCAGAGTCTGGTAATTTTGCCTCTAGATTTTCTCTGCAATTACTAATTACCAACTTCTTTCTAATACGAGTAGCCTAAACAATGCCTTCAGAACTGCTTTGCAGAAGTGGAGCTGTAAAGAGATGAAATAAACAAACCAAATCTAGTTCAGGAATCTAGAACTGGATGACTTGGCCCAAAAGTCAAGCCTAGAGCAACTATCAGTTAAGTTGCTCCGGTGACTTGGACTTCCTCACCAAATATCCAGAATCAAAACAGATCTAAGATAGAACCGAGCTGCTCCAGGCGAAGCCGAAAATCCAACCATGTTTCAGGAAACAAAGAACAAAAAGATCAGAATAGCACACAACAGTTAAGTGAACTAGGCAAACAACTTGATAACTTAAATCTCTTGCATAGGTTCCAAACAGAGTGAATTTAAAGGCCTTCGAGACCAACAAAAAAGCTCAGTCATATCCTGGCTACTTCGAATGGTAGAAGAAAGGCTCCAAGGCCACAAGTACTTGACAAAAAAGATCGCCAACTCAGACTCTCACACACATCTCATCACCCAGCAAGGGAGAGTACTGCAGGTCGAAGAAGGAAGAATTCCAGGGGAGCTCAGCAGTAGAACATGACGTCCTTGACGTTATCCTTGATCAGCGGGAGTTGGCGCACCTCCGCAGGTCCCTCTCGTGCAACACCTCCGCCAGGGGTTGAGCCACCATCTGAACTGTCTCCTTCCACGTAGTAGCGCGCTCGGAATGCGGCAAGATGGGCATAGTAGGCCGGTGGAACTGCACACAAAGGATGAAACATGTTAGATCAGTTTAGCCCTTGGAGGCAAATGCCACAGTATGTAAAGGAAACAACAAAGTTACTCAAGTACTAAAACTGAAAACGACAAGGGGAAAAGATGTGCTGCCTTAAATTCACTGCAAATGTAGATGGCATAAACATTCTAATTTAGAGTTATTATAGACCAAAGGTGTTCAAGCAGCTTCATTAAGGATGTTAAAGAAACTAGTGTGGCAAGATTACTCAAGTACTAAGACTGGAGGCAAATGCCACAGTATGTAAAGGAAACAGCAAAGTTACTCAAGTACTAAGACTGAAAATGACAAGGGGAAAAGTTGTGCTGCCTTAAATTCACTGCAAATGTTAGATGGCACAAACATTCTAATTTAGAGTTAGTATTAAAGACCAAAGGCGTTCAAGCAGCTTCATTAAGGATGTTAAGGAAACTAGTGTGGCAAGATTACTGCTTACATAAGACTAGGCATAGGCAGGTACTCCCTCCGTTTCAAAATATAAGATGTTTTAGATTTGTGAAAGGATGTATCTAGACTCCTTTTAGTATATAGGTTCATTTGGGTTTGGAGTGAACCTACACACTAAAAGAGGTCTAGATACACTCCATTCACAAAGCTAAAACATCTTATATTTTGAAACAGAGGGAGTACAAGAAAAACTAACACCAAACCACTACATCTACAACTTCCAGGACAATAGGGATAAGCAGACGCCACTATAGTTTAACAACAATCCATAGCAGGAGGCAGACTTCATGCCAACAAGATTATCATGTACACTATAGTTAAATCATAACAAACGAGATACTAGAGCATCTGTAAATCCTCATAGAAGAAAAAAAGGAACAGATGAAACTTCATGCAAGTAAATTAAAGGCAGAAAACTGAAGGAGGAAACTCACCAACAGAGACTGCACGAGTGCAACGAGCATAGCTGCACAAGACATGGACCAAAGTTAAACCATCATCAGTGTCAAGCGAGATCAAGAGAGCAAGAGAGAGCGAGAGATACGTGTAGCAAAGATTGTTGGTCAGTGACTGAAGAGCATCGGCTGTGAAATGATTCTCATCATAAAGAACATGGTAATGTGTTGGCCTACTAGTTCCCTGAGAAAAATTTACAAGCACTCAATATCTGAAACAAGGATGTGCATTGCAAAAAGTACAGGTGGGCCAAGTGGCTACCTGAATGCCAGCATGGCTACACAAGTAGAAATCAAACTCAGTAGGGTGGCAAATCATGAGGTCAACGACAGTTCCTGCAGCACAGTAGAAATAGAAATGCACCCAATCAGAGCTGGTAATGCTTCAAGAAGTAGCAGACACTTGGTATCAATGACATACAAATACCAAATATACTAACCAGGAAGAATGTTTCCACTCTTATCAGTCATCTCACGTTTCCCATGAACCTCTGGGAATAGCCTGGTATGATGCCTTTTCTGGACAACCACAAAAGTGACTGGGGGTAGATAGCCCTCCTCCAAAGAGGCACAGGCCTTGCAACAGATGTAAAAAACATCAAAATGTCAATGGCCAAGTATAACCAAAGAAGATAGACAAAAGAAAACATTGACAGGTAATCATGCTGCTGGCTTACCTTCCGGAGTGCATCCATTTCATGAAGCAGAACATGACTGAACTGACCTTCGCTTACCCCGTCCCTACAAAGATGAAAGTTCAGTCAGTCAGTTTCATTGATTGTGCAAGATGAAAGGAGTATAATAAAGTTGGGCATCCACCTGTAGAAGAGTATCCTCTCAGGCCTACGGCCTGTCTTCCTGCGGAAGGCAATCAATAGCTCCCTGTAGAGAAAATCAGGTCAGGTTCCCAGTTGATCCATATAGTACTTGACAATAATCGCAGCTGACTAGGTAATAAAGAGATCTTCTATTATCTTGCCTGATCATGCCACCATTGACAGTGGTACCCTTCACTGGATCTTTGGTGACACTAAAGAGATCTTCTATTATCTCCTGCCTGTGTGGTTGAGCAGAGACAAGACCTCTATACTTGGTGATTTCTGGCCAATCCATTGATGCCACAACCTACGTCAATTCAATAAAATAACTCAACAGGGATGTCCATGAAGACAATTTTATTCCAAAGATCAAATCACACATGGGAACAAACTGACAGCAGCAATAGATGATGCAGAGTCCTCTCCAGGTGGGGGGTGTGTAACATCAGCACCGAAGATGATTGTTGGGACTTCAGACACAAATGGTATGCCATTTCGCACAAAAGCTCTCTCAAGAACTGTGTTGCGCCCCCCGGCCTAGTTAAGGAAAAGAGTTATCACACTCTTGCAAAAACTGAAGGAGTGTTAAGGCAGGGGAGGGGATAATAGATATACCTTCACGTTGATTTTGAGTGCAACATTTTCCAGATACTGCTTGTTTGGTCTGGAAGCATGCCTTGGAAGGCAACACTGAGACACAATCCCAAGGTCAGTCTCACAAACCCTTTTAATTTTCCCTGCAAAATTAAACATGTCACGTACATATAAAGAAGCCAAGGAATGGTGAAAGAGTGTTTGACCAAGCCAGCAACATGCTTACCGTAAGAACCAGTGACTTCAGGTAGGATCACTACTAACAGTTGGAGCTGACCATTTCCCTGTTTTTTTATTATTTCATCAGTCCTCCTGTGTACATCCCTTAATGTGTTCTCAATGTTGTTGGGAGTAGCTGACCGGATGTCAACAACTGGCCTTGGGCAGACAGACTACAGGGGTGGAAACAGAAGTCAGACATATCGTGCATAGATGACAATGCCTGAGAATCATGAAAACAATGCGGACTTTACCATTCCAGTGGCATTGCACATCTGAATCAGATCACAGCAGAACCTGTATACCTCCTCCGGACGCATGCGCGAAAAACTCACACAGGCCCAGTTGTCTATGATTCCTCCATTAATCATTTTCTGGGGCAAAAAGACTCAAATGAGACTACCGCCCTCAAATATGAGATATATTACATTCAAAATACTGAGAGAAGTGCAAAGAACCTTAATGATGCTTTATTTTAAGTTACTAGTATCAAGTAAAAGACAATGAGAACAAACATAAACTTAACATGTTTGCCCTAAATTCAGTACCAGCAAAAGCAATCCTTAGTAGAAGTCAGAGATAAACAGAATGAAAACAAAGTAACAAGTTAATACCTTGTTAATCATGTTCCACTGCCCAACACTTGGCGCACAAGTTTTCTCCCTTCCAGAATCATGATACCTCAACTGAAACATATAAAAGATTCGGTTATTACACATGATCACCTTTTAGCAGCTCACAAAATAACAAAAATGCACCATGCTCACCATGGGGGGAGGCAGCACACGGGCTGGAACAAGGGCCAGGTCACTGCACACCTTGATTCCGAACTCCTGGGCAAACTTATCCTCTGCATACTTGTTGTGCAGAACCATCTACAGTGTACAAAATTGGAAATGTTATGAGAAATGACATCAAGGAACAGACAAACACAACTTATATATCAGATGCATTTTTTAACTACATGAAAAGTGGAATAGACTACCAGATATATCATAATAGCAAATGGTGTAAGAATGGTAAAAATATGAAAGTATTCCACGGCATCAACATGATGACAGGTACCTCACGAATGCTTTGCTCTCTCTGCTGGGGACGTTGACAGGTTGCTCTAAGTATGTTGGTCACTTGTTTGTCATTAAGCTTCTTAGAGTACCTTTGCCCTTCAACAATCTTGCATGCCTGTAACCAATTTGTATGAAGCACTGGACAAATGATGTTGAATTAAAATATGAGGAAGGAGTCATGGATGAGGTACCTCCATAGGCAAATATACAGGCCGAGAATCACTTCCAGACTGCAGGCAGGGCCAATTAGTATGCTGCAGTTTGTAGTCATATCTATCCATGAAGTACTGAACAACTGTCATTCTTGTTCCTCTGTCATCAACAGGAAATCTGACAAACAAAATTAACAGCAGTAACATGACATTAGATAGAAAAACAGTAATCATCATGAAAGAATACTAAAAACACATAGAGTTGAACCATGGTGTAAGCATTCATACAAGGCAAATTGGGTAGAGGTTTTATTTTACAGATTTTAGAGTTTCTAACATGTTATAAGCTCAACTTAGCAGTTAGCACACATAGATGTTTGCTATGTTACAGCAATCAAATGGATATGCTTCAGGCAGAATGTTGTAAAAATATACTTTTACACTCTCCTACCCAAGTCCCCACACATCAACATCAACAAAGAAACCACAAGGCCAAAATCCATGAGCGATTTCTAGTACCCAAGCCGACAATATGTTGATTAGTTGTTCCCAGGTATATAGACTACAGTAAAATGGAAATCCGACAGCATGTGAAGAAAGATCAGTACATGAGCTGGCTCATGGGGATAGGAGTAAGCCCTGTTATCTTGTATCTTCTGATTTGGTCTTTCTGGTGGTTTGTTTCAACACGCACTCCTCTCAGTGCTTTCTTTATCTGCACATATTGGGTGAAAAAGAGATTAGTTAACTAGTTTGCAACAATTACATGTTGTAGTCTGCATAACAAGTAGTACATTAAGCCGGTGGGTAGAAATAGTACCTTCACACGGTCCCTGTCATTCAGAGGCCGGGAGACGTCACGTAAGCTGAGGAACTCTTGCACAAATTGGATCACTGTCACGGGCTTGAAGAAGGATGTTGCGGATATATCTGAATAGCAGTTTAACAGGTCAAATAAATAAGCAAAGAACCGACTGCAATTCAATAACAAAAACAGAGACGTGGGTACCTATATTAAGAGAAAGTCCCATCTGTGTTGGACGCAGGCTCTGGTAGTAACCTCTCCAGCACTCTAATCCTTCACCAATGTCTCCTCTGTGACCAAAAGTGGTAGAGAAAAATGATCTGGACACTGTGACATAGCTGCAAAGAAAATATGGCCAAAACGTTGTCATGGGTCTAGAAAACAAGCCTATCAAGACAAATCGCAGCAAGAAATTCGAAAAGAGATGTTATACTTCCAAGATGGCGACTCCCTGAGGACAACATCGAGTACTTGGATGGTTTCTTGAGGCATATCCCTCTGTCTTCCACATAGAAACTGCTGAAGGTGGTACAGGTCTGTCCTCCCAGCAATTCGAATGGTGATCTTGTACTCCCTTTCAGCCCTGCAAATCCAGAGGTGTTAAGTAGCAGCTACAACTGTGAAACAAGTTGCTCAGACTGAAACAAGTGACCCTAACAAGGAATATAGGCTCACCTTTCTTTGTCTTTCTTTTCAGGATCAACCAGTGTAACAGTAAATTCCTCTGATTCAAAAGGAAGTGAACCAGCAGTATACAGACTCTTTCTTCCATCATAGGCAGGCAGTTTGCCGCCAAGAGATGTCTTCCCGTGTACCTTGATAAGCTCACTGAGTACTTCTCTGTTTGTTTGCCTTGATTTTGACTCTGGGTTAATGGAAACCTACAGCCAAGTAAATACAAACCAGAGATAATTAGCCTTTCATAGAAGGCAACCAGACCAGAACTGCACATTGAAACACCATCATGCATGCAGACACAAGTGAATCTTAGTTCCAGATGCATTTAAACATCATTATGTATTCAGACACAAGTGAATCTTAGTTCCAGATACATTTAAACATCATTATGCATGCAGACACAAGTGAATTTTAGTTCCAGATACATTTAAACATCATTATGTATTCAGACACAAGTGAATCTTAGTTCCAGATACATTTAAACATCATTTTGCATGCAGACACAAGTGAATTTTAGTTCCAGACACAAGAAAGAGTCAATTAGCACACAGAATTGTGCAATCATAATAATAAAACTACACAGATATTTTTATGTAACTATGACCATGTCAAGAGAGCAGCCAAGTGCAATATAAAGTAACATACCACAGCATCCAGTCACAATACAATAAGGTAAAACTATCGAACCCTAGCAACTACTAACCAAATGTGCATAATAAACGAATCAACAGCTGTCAGCAACGCAGGTACACAAATCTAGCAAACAATTGTAAACGCAGGTGACCTCAATTTCGACATACACTCAGGAAATTATCCAATCGAAACGGGATAATTGATCACCTTTAAAAATCAGCTGGAAAATAACACTCAATCCGAAGAGGAACACCGAAAAATCGACGAGGGCGAAGCATAAGGTGTTCGATAGAGCCATAGTAGGGATTCAAGGAAACCGGAAGCAGGGGCCGCGGCTGACCAGACCGGCGGGCGGATTATTGGTGGCGGCGGAGGGGTTCGGTGGTGGGCTGCGGCGGGAACGAGGTGGGGATGATGACCGCACGAATCCCGTCGCAATCATTCGGTGCCGACGCACGTGAACGAGCATATGTACCGAATCAATTTGCTATAATAAGCCGTCACCAATTTTTCCCAGTAAAAAAAGATCTCACTGTAAAAATTCCAGTGAGATTCCAACATCCAGCAACATTTTCTATATTAATTTTCGAAGCAAGGGAGCGGTGAAGCAGTTATATCACAATGCTTCATCAAAAATCCCATGGGTCGAACATTTGCTAAAAGGAATAAATCTCTGTAAACAGAGAGATTAAAAAACGGGAAGAACAGATCTACCACGATTTCTTTATTTCACGAAGGACCTAGACGTCCACTTACACGAAAACGGCGAGAGAGCCAAGAAAAAACAAGCAGGGAAGTTATTACCAAAAACGTCCCAACATGCACATGATGGAGCCAAAGCCAAGATTCGGCCAAGTGACAATGCACAACGTACAGATCCGGACAACGACAAACCCAAAAGCGAAAGTGCAGCGAGTCGTCTGAACACAGAGCGACAGGAGCGCAGGAAACTGCCAAAACGCAAGGACAGAGATCACAACTGACAGAGATGGTCCAACACATGGAAACGTACTATGCGGGGCAACAAAAGCGGCAAGCGGGGGAAACACCTTCTGTTTGCTGAAAAATGGCAGCCACGTACAAACAAACACGGCCATAGACACACACCCAGAAGATGCGTGCAAGGACCGGGGACCGAGTAGGCATGCAGTGGTCGCGCATCTGCCATCCTACCGGCTTTTATCTGGTGGCTATGCCATCTTGTCGCAAGAACAAGGTCGTCCGAACGAAAACTTCAGAGATGGCCAGAAAATACATGATCCCAAAGGGGAAAACCAAAAACCGATGGTTTGTCATCGTCAAGGGCGGTTTGGCTTTGCATGGAAGGGGGAAACTCCGATCAGCTCCCAATATTGTACAACTACTAGTACTTGGCCAAAACGAGCCCAAAAAATAGCACCAAATGGTGCAAGGTAAAGCAGATCGATGGTAGTACGTCCATCGAGGAGTACTACCCTGCAAGACAACAACAGAAGCGTGCAGTTCCAAGGAAGAACAAAACACCAAAACGATGTACTGCTAACTACTGTACAACCGGATGGTGGCCTGGAGAGGAAACTTTCATGTTTCGCTTAAATCTCTCATGGGTCAACGGACCGAGATATCTCGCATAGCCCAGCCATGTCATCTCAAGAAACCAAATGGCAAAAAACGAACAAGGCAACCAAAAACCACACGGTTGCGTGCAGATCTACTGGACCGGAATGGTGTATACTGTCTAGTGGATGGCCCGGAGAGGAAACTTTTCGTTTCGTTTCAAAAAACCTCTCATGACCGAGAGAACTCTCGCAGCGCCGATCATCTCATCACCTCAAAAAGGCAAAACGCTGAAAACGACCGAAGCCATGAAAACCCACACTGCGCGGCTCAGATCGGCAACTCGGCTGAGAGCCCGTACGTGTACGCGGTGGCGCTCGACCAAACACCCACATGGATGAGGTCGGAGACGCTCGTCGCGACAAAAACATCAAAACATTCGAAGAAAAACCCTCACAGGAGTCGCATCCAAGCAGATCGGAAAGCGCAAACAACAAAAAATCGTACGAGGTACCTCACAAAGCACCAGATCTGATAAACAACACAAGCAGAGCACACATGCAGAGGAACAGGGTACATAGCCAGGGGGGGGGGGGGGGGGGGGGGGGGGGGGGGGGGGGTAGCTAGGGTTCGGCGAGTCTTACATCGTAGTGGAACAGGTTGTTGTCGGCGACGTTGACGAGGAAGTGGTTCGCGCGGATCATGACCTTCTTCCCAGCGGTCCCAGCGCCTGGACGCGCAGGGTGGGCGAGCCCCTTCTTGGAGACCGGCGCGAGGTCGACCTCGGGCGCCTTGTCGGCCGCGGGCTGGCCCGCCGCGACCGCCGCCGCGGCCGCTGCAGCCGGCGGAGCCAGCGCGGTCTCGGACACGAAGAGCTTCTGCTCGAGCTCCTTGGCGATGGACGCGGTCGATGGCGTGGGAGTTGGCGGAGCGGGAGCGGAGACGCGGGCCGGCTGGAACGGCGCCGCGGCCGGGGAAGGAGATGGCGCGCGGACGGTGGCTGGCGAAGGAGATGGCGCGCGCACGGTTACGGGCGCAGGGGCGTAGGGGTACGTCGGGGTGGAGGGAGTCGGCGCGGGCGTGCGGTAGACGACGCCGTGCTGGTACGCGCCCACGTGCGGCCCCGTCGCGGCCGGGTTGACGTAGACCGCCGTGGCAGGCTGGTAAGGCGCCGGCGCCGCAGGACGCGGGGTCGACGCGCCGGGAGGCGGCCACACGAAGCCGGTGGGGGCGCGGCCGCCTCCGCGCCCTCCCATCGGCGCTCCTCTCCCGCCGTACGACGGGTGCTGCTCCCCGCCGCCGCGGCCTCCTCCTCCTCCTCGGCCTCCGCCTCCGCCGCCGCGGTAGGCCATGGTGAAAGGTGTGGGTGGGTGGGTGGAAGCGACCAGAGGCCGGTGGTGGTGGTGGTGGTGGTGGTGGTGGTGGCGGTGGTGAGGGGTTGGCTACTGTGGATGGATAAGAACGAGCGAGGCGAAAGGGAATGGTGAGTTGGTGAGACGAGCGCCGCGGGAGCGTGCGTCCTTTTATAGGCCGAGCCGAGTAGGTGGTAACGGAACCCTAGCACCGTGAGGCTACCGCTCGGTGTCCAGATGATGCCTGCCTGGCTTTGTCCGTACGAAGGGAGTGGTTAGGGTTTTTCAAATTTCGAATTCGGCACATCCACGCGGACCCGTGTGCAAAGCTGCTCCGGAAAAATATCTTTACCTGGCTGAGAATATGCGGTGGACGGTTTTCAGAAATGTATGGGGACGCAAGGGTCTTTCTGTAACTGTGCATTCTTGGCAAGCAAGCCACTAGTGGGATGAAGCGTGGATGATTGTGTTAAACCGAAATGTGAGACGTGTACAATCAATTCATCCCTAGCTAATGCCATCTTGTTATAACATATATGAAAAAAAGGTCCGGTGCATTTCAACTACGTAGCTACTAGTGCAATTTGGGCATGTTAAAAAATTATACGCATGCCAATTATATCATAATAAGTGATCTATAGTTATTTAATGCATTTGAAGAATTAATACTATTTGCAAGAACTAGGAGATAGCCGATTGGGAGCTAACTTAGACCCATCTAGGGTTCCGTCCCCCTCGCCGGCGACTTTGCCGGTCCGCTCCGCCTCCGGTGGCCATAGGGCCTGGGAGGCGTGGTGGATCACGACCTCTCATCGGTGAGAGGTTTTTCGTTCATCTTTTAGCCTGTTTTTTAGTGTCTTATTTGAAATGTTGAAGCGGCGACTACGTCCTGAAGTCAGAATAAGATCCTTCCCACTCTATCATCGCTCTGGTGGTGCATCTAGCGCCGACGGAGGGTGCGTGTAGTCGTTTGTCCGGCGGATCTCCTGGGATCCAGTCCGTTTTCGTGTTTGGTGGTTTGTTTTTAGGTCAGTCTCTTTTGATCTACGTTTGTCATCATTTGCGATGGTTGCTGCTCTAGTGCGTTGCTCCTTTGTGGCTTTAGCGTCTACTGCAAGAAGCTCTACTACAACAACCTTTGCCTGACTTCGGTGATGGAGGGGCAAGGACGGCGGCGCGCCTTCGGCTCACGCTAGTGTTTGTAGTCGTCACTACGTGGTCCAATGATCTATTTGTAATTTTTATTACTTTTAGGTCTTTTTGTACTGCTATTGATGATTATTAATAGATTGATGGAATTTCTCAAAACAAAATACTATTTGCAGGAATGTTTTTTGTTCAGATTGGAGCTTAGCCGACATCTCTCATAGATCTATTTAATTTAGGACGATCTCTACAATAGAAACTCCCATGATAATAGAGGATTCTCATTTAGGATGATTCTTCCTATAGTCATAGCATGATGTAGCTTATATCACACGAGTTTAATCTTGCATTCGAGAAAGGTTTTCTTAGAAAACTATGCGAATAAGTAACATGTATGATTTTTTGCAAAATAAAAATTGAGGCAGGATTCTTGGTCTTAGAGGATACCCTTGCTTTGGCTTAGTCAAAGAAGGTGTTACTGTTAATGTAGAAGTCTGGAATGGTGAACTGGATGCTGAATTTGAAGCTCAAGAGATCTGCTGTGACTCAGAGGATTGAACCCAAAATGGTGTAAATGAAAGACCCTGGCACAATTCACCCCTACTTTTGGGATCATGACTGATGTGGATTGGCAAGGGGCTTTCAAATCCTTCTTTGAAGTAGTTAGAGTGAAGATTCTATGCAAAGATCCCAACATCATCCCTCAGGAACACTTGTTTGAGAAGAACTCTAAATTCTACAAGGTTGTCATCACAGTTGAGCTGCCTGTGGGAAATAGTGAGGTTGGTAATGATCCTGAAGACCCTACAGACCCTAGTGCTGGAGGTGGTCCTGGAGGGAAAAGCAGTGATATGGAGACCGATACAGCTGTCAACTCCCATAACCACTCCATAGAATAGCCCAAAGCCCCCCTAGTGCAGGGAATGGTTCCTCTAACTTGCAAAAATCAAACTCCTCTCATAGAACCACTGAAATGGCTGATAATCTTGTTATGCAACGTAGCCCAAACTTGGGGCATTCACAGGCTGGTGACATGCCTCAAGAGCTGGAACAAATTTAGAGTGAAATGTTCTCCTGGCTAATAGCTGAAAACCTGAAGAAGATTGTTGTTACAACCTACTTAGAGAAATGGAGCCGATTAATGAAGATGGAAGGTTTGACTATGATCAAGAAGTAGTCTTCAAAGTGCACACTGAAGATGATATGCTGCAGCAATAGACAGTTATCTCTAGTCCCCCTTGTCTTGCTGAAAATGTCCTAAAAAGCTGTAAATGGGGTCCAATTCAAGCAACAAGACATTGTGACCGGCTTCAAGGATATGCTGGGAAGTCAATCCTAGAGATGGCCCAAGACAACAAGAAAAGGAAGAACTTGGAGATGCCTGAAGTTTCCAAGCTCAAAGGTATAACCAAATCCAACCCTTTTAATGTTCTACAGGAAAAAACTTTACTAGAAATGGCTGATATTGATATAGCAATAGAGGACAAAGGTACTACAAATGACACTGATATTGATAACTCTGCTACTCCTTTTGTTTCGCATTCTAGATTAGATGTTACAAAATTCCACTCTCTAGATTCTAGTCTAGCCTATACATAGAGTGCACCTTATGGATGCAGATCTCCTCCTGTATCAGGTTTCTCCCTCCTGTTTGTAACTCTCCTATCTCAGAACAGTGTGGTTACACCCACTGGATCAAAAACATACAGTGGTGGTTTCCCACCTGAGGGTGATTCTCCACCTCCTACTCCAAATGTTGTCTATAAATATGAAGATTTAGTTGACTATAGTGAAAGATTGTGGACAAAAATTGGTAAACATAAACAGGGCAAGCACCCTAGGAAGATAGTTTATCATGATTAGTCTTAGTAGTCTTTCTTGGAACATCGGGAGTATATCTACAAAAGGTAGAAAATAAGCATCCATGATATCCTTTCCAAAACTCATGCATCTATAGTCTCTTTCCAGGAAACTCAAAAAGAAAGTTTCGCTCCTTCTTCTTAAACTCTATTAGTTTAAATAGGATTTTTCCCTAGAATTTCCTCCCATCCAAAAGGACTGCTAGAGGGATTCTGGTTGGCGTTGATTTAGACTTCTTTGGCATCATGTCCTTGGAAATTAAATGCCAGTTTCTTGTGTTGTGCAAAACAAAGTAGACTATAAAATTTGGAGACATATTTATGTCTATGGTTTCCCTTAAAAGGAGGGTAAGGAAGAATTCATCTCAGAACTTCATAGTTTGTTCATGGATAATTCCTTGTCCACCCTTATCAGTGGGGACTTTAATTTGGTTAGGTATGAGGAGGACAAAAGTAATGGAGTTTTCAACTAGAATGGTGTGACAAATTCAATGCTTGGATTGATCTCTAGGTTCATTTGGAAGTTAAGATTGGTAACAAAAAATTCACCTCGGCCAACAACCAGGAGAATCTTATCATGTCCACAATAGATAGAGTTTTCTGTAACACTAAATTAGATGCTTATTTCCCTTTGGACAGTACCCAAGCCTATACTAGGCTAAGGAGTGACAATACCCCTCTCCTTTGGGACTCTGGGATGGGTCTCCCCCCAGAAACCTCAGCTACAAATTTGAAAAATGGTGGCTTCTCAGAGAAGATTTTTCTGAGTTAGTTACAAAAATATGGAATGCCCCTACCAAAGGGAGAACACCTCTGGATAGGTGGCAGGAGAAAGTTAGGAGGTTGAGAAAGAACATTAAAGGGTGGAGTAGAAATATTGAAGTTGATCTCAGACAGCTGAAAAGGGAGATGATGGAGGAATATGATTGCCTTGACATTAAGGTAGAATCAGAACCTCTCTCAAATCAGGAGTTGGAAAGAATAAGGGTGATCAACTCTAAAATGCAAGCTATCTGGCTAAAAGAAGAAGTCAAAGCTATGTAGAGATCTAGAGATAGGGATATCCGTGAAGGGGATAGGAACACTACATATTTTTATGCAGTAGCAAACTAGAGAAGGAGTAAAACCCTTATTCACTCCCTTGAAGGGGATGATGGGCCCACTTCTGATCCGGGGGAGATGTTAGAAGTAGTTGCATCCTTTTATAAAAAGCTCTTCAGCCCTAAGGACACGAGGGTTCTCTCGAAATGAAGACTTTTTCAGTAGTGTTGAAAACGTTTCAGCAGATGGGAACTATTCTCTAGACTCTCCTTTCACTTAGGAAGAAGTGAAAAAACTCTTTTCAACTCTTAATCTAATGAGGCTCCTAGTCCTGATGGGCTTTCTTTTATTTTTTATCAAAAGTTCTAGGATGTAGTCAAAAGAGACATCGCGGAAATGTTTCATGATTTCCACAAAGGTGAATCGGTATCTATAGGCTCAACTTTGTTCTGCTTACTCTCATCCCTAAAGAACCAGATGCCTCCACAATGAAAAAGTTCAAGCCAGTTAGTCTTCTTAACTGCATTTTCAAACTTTTTACCAAAGTACTCACCAATAGATTAGCTCTCCTTAGAGACTTCCTCATATCCCCTAATCAAACTTCCTTTATTAAAGGCAGGTACATCTTGGAGAGTGTGGTAACAACCCATGAAGTCTTTACTCTATGAATCAAGTGAAATAAAAAGGGGCAATCCTTAAATTTTATTGTGAGAAAGCCTTTGATATGATTAATTTAGATTTCTTAGATGAACTACTACTTAGGAGAGGTTTTAGCCCTTTGTTCGGAAGTTTGATTACCAAAGGAAAGGGTATGTTGCTATTAAGATTAATGGAGTGGAAGGGGGCTCTTTCATAATGGGGAGAGGCCTTAGACAGGGTGATCCTCTTTCTCCACTCCTCTTTGACTATGTGGTGGATGTCTTTACTAGAATGCTTAATAAAGCATCCCTCCAAGGGTTGATAAAAGGTCTCTGTCCTTAGTTTGTTCCAAATGGGGTGATCAACCTGCAATATGCAGATGATACCATCCTTTTTGTTAGTAATAGTCTAGAAAAAGCCAGGAACTTAAAGTGGGTTATGACCTGTTTTGAAAATCTTTCTAGGATGAAGATTAATTATGGTAAGAGTGAATTGGTTCCCATTAACTTGGACCCTGGGGAAACCACAAATTTCCAATAGGTCCTTGGGTGTGTGGTGGGGTCTTTCACAATCAAATACTTAGGTATTCCTTTGCATCATGATAAACCTAGAAGGGGAGACTTCCAACCTATTATTGATAATATCCTAAAAAGGATCTCTGGTTGGAGAGGAAAACTCCTATCACATGCTGCAAGAGTGTTGTTAGTTAGAACCTCTCTGGCTAGCATTCCTGTTTACCTCCTTTCCTTTTTCAAGTTCCCTAAATGGGCCTTGCAACTCATTAAGTCTCAGATGTCATACTGCCTGTGGAATGATTCCAAAGAATAAAGGAAACTCCACCTAGCAAACTGGCATTTGGTGTGTATCAGAGCCAGGGGATTTAGGCATCCCCTCTCTTAGGGATGTGAACATTTTCTTACTGGCCTCCTGGCTTAAGATATACATTAATGGAGAAGGGAAGCTTTAGAAGACTTTGATAGATAATAAATACCATCCAACCAACCAAACATCTTTGCCTGTAGCGGTCTAGGATCTTCCAGATTTTGGAAAGGCTTTCTATGGGCTGCTAGAGCAGTAAGGTTAGGCTAGTTAGAAATGGAAACTAGATAAAGGTTTGGGAGGATACCTGGTTTGGCACCTCCCCCTTTTTGTCCAATTTTGGGATTTATATAGCATTTGCAATGAGCAGCTTGCCACTATTTCTGAAGTTTGGGATGGAGAAACTGTTAAACTTTCCTTTAGAAGGAATTTCAGTCCCCTATTGATGGAGCAATGATATGATCTTGAGAAAATTTGTCTAAATATTTCCTTCTCTGATGACTGTGATTCTCTCATCTAGGAACACACTGCAAATGGGGTTTACTCTGCTAGCTCTCTTTACAAAATTATTAGCTTCATAGGAGTTGTGCCCATCTATATCCCATTTATATGGGATTTGGTGGTTCCGCCCATGGTTCATATTTTCCTATGGTTGTTTTCTCATAACAAACTCATGACAAGAGATAACCTGTAGAAAAGATACCTAGGGAAACCTTTAGATTGTGTGTTCTGTAATGAAAATGAATCAGTTAACCATCTTTTTTGAGTGTGTGGTGGCTAGAGAAGTTTGGAAATTTACTTCCACTTTCTTTGGTTGTTCTTTAAGTTCTTGTTTTGAATCCATAGCCACATTTTGGGTTGCAAATAAAAAGCATTCTATGCTGAACTGTTTGCTCTCTGATTATTTGGGATATCTAGAAATCGAGGAATGCTCTTATATTTGACAACCAATCTTGGCTATGTATTAAATAGGTCTGGTGGCTCATCTTGAAAACAATCGAGAAATGGAGGTTGTTGTACAAAGAGCATATGCTGGAAAGGATGGATCAGTTCTCCACACAAATCATGATTCTTCTCCGAGCTCCAAGGCCCCTCGAGTGGAGATGACTCCTGGGAGGACCATCTCCATGGCTTCGCTGGTGGAATCTCTACACACTGCAGTCACTCCTAGCCTCCTCAAGCCTCTAAGCCTTGATAGGGCGCCCACCCCCTCACCTCTCACGCCTTTCTAGCACGGGTGAATGGTCGAAACCGCAGGGGTTGCTGCCTATAGAAGAGACAAAGGAGAAGCTCGGGGAAATCTGCAGGAGATTTGGAGTTTGAAGATTTCCATCTATTTTTCTGTTCTAGTTTATGTTTTGTAAGAACTTGTCCGCTCTAGTCGGCTTCTGGGCTGTTTAGTTACTCCATCTTGTAAACTGTTCTAACACACTCTGGTTTCGTTTCTATGAAATGGTACTGGGGCTCCCCCTTTTGGGGCCCTCTAAAAAAATCTTTGTCTTAGAGAACTACATTGTTGTCAAACCTATAAACCATGGACCATACAAAAATAATTTAACCATGTCCATCTCTCTCATAATGTGGCAAATATACCCGTCTAGTTCCTCCTCTTGGTTGATCCCTCACTCTCAACCTTCGGCCTATGCACAGCCCCTCTCCTGACTTCTATTCATTTTTCAATACTTTGATCTTGAACAACATGATCTCTATTGTGCATTGATAGAAGAGGAAATTGTATAAGCTAAGAAAAATGAAGGGGAGTTGCATAAGATAACAAAACACTACCTAATAAGCTATGAAAAAACTCGATCAAAAGAGCCCCAAGTCAACAACCCCAGGCAAGGCAAATAACTACAACGATCATATCTCATAAGATGAACTAGTCCTACTTCTTTGATGCCCTTGCCCTAAAAAACTCTTATGCCTCCTTCTTACCACATGCGCCAAACAATATAATAAGCCACCATCACTATTGTTTTTTGGGCTTGCTTTGTGACACATTTGGGGACCCTCAACCACCAGGTTTTAAGAGAAGAGGTTGATAGGGCAACAAATGCAAGCTCAACATTAGATACAACAAAAGGATACCATAGCTTCTTAGCATAAGGGCATAGCAAGGCGATGTGGGATGCTGTTTCTCGAGCTAGACCGCAAAGGCAGAAGGTTATTGATCAAGGCCATCCTTTTTGAAGAAATCTATCGATAGTCCAATTCTAGTTTTGCAGGAGAAGCCACATATAAATTTTACTTTTCCTTCCAATTTCGTCTTCCAAACCAAATCAAGGTGAGGCTTGGAGATGCAGCCCAGAAATTGACAGGCATAAGCTGAGCTAGCCGAGTAAGCTCCGTCAGCAGCCATTGTCTAGCAGATCAAATCCTAAGCATCAGAGGGACTAGCATTCTGAATCAGTTCCCATCGATTTTAAAAATAGTGCAGTTCGTTGTCGGAGCTCATACTCTATAGCCCTCTCATCCAAGCTCCATTGTTGGTGGCATTTTCCACCAACAAAGATTTGTGCTAGAAAATCTTGAGTAGGTGAGAGGAAATTTCGATCGATGCCAAACCATTGATCCATCTATCTCTCAAAAAAAGGCATCTTGTAGGCCGCAAAGAGCTACAAGTATTTGGAATCACATGGCAACGATGAGCCTTTCCAAGGCATGCATGGATCTTTCATCCCCTACAAACCAGCCATCTTAACCACATGGATCTTCTAGAAAGCTAGATATTTTATTCCCAAACCACCATAGATCTTGGGAGGACATATAGTTTTCCAATTTATCAGGCATTTACTTCCATGAGCCTCTTCATCTCCACACCATAGGAAATTCCTTCTGATTTTTTCAACCCTTCTTATTTCCCAAGGTGTCAAATATAAGCTTGTCAAAAAGTAGAACAACACCGAGGTGAGGACTAAATTATAAGAAAGACTCTTCCAGTTATTATGAGAAATTTCCCCTTCCAAGGCTTGAGCTTGCTCGCTGTTGATGGGCCAATGCAGATCAGCTTTAGAAGGTTTTCTCATGCGAAGAGGTATTCTCATGTACTGACAAGGAAAATAACCTCGAGAGCCACCATAGCCAACCAGGATGCTATCAACATCAAGATGGTCACAACTGATGGGGCATGCCTCACATTTTTCCAAATTTTCTCAAAGACGAGTTACATCCAAACCGATGAATCAAAATTAAAATAACTCTTCACGAATAGTGTTTACGAATAAGGCAACAACATCCGCATAAAAGCTAGCATGAAGATGATCTAACTGAGGATTTAGAGGTGAAAGGATGCCCAAATCGATGGCCTTGTCAAAAACTCTTTGTAGTAGGTCCAAACAAAGGGTGAAAAGCAGCAGGGACAAAGGGTCCCCCTGCCGCATCCCCTTTTGATGAAACAGAGGCCTACCAGGGATGCCATTTGAGTAGAATCTTTGTTGATGAGGTGGTGAGGAGTAGGTAAACAAGACACACCAACACCGACTAAAACCATAACAATTCATAACTTCCATCAAGTAACTCTGGTGAATAGAATCAAAAGCCTTTGCCATATCCAGCTTGAGGAAAATCATAGGTGATTTGCAATAGAACGCATATTTAATGGCATTGCGAACATAGAGAAAATTATATTGGATACACCTTTTCTTGATGCAAGCACTTTGCCATATAGATACCATATTTCCTAGATCGGGCCCTAATCTATTAGCAAGAATGTTGCAAACAATCTTGGCAAAAAAGTGCATTAAGCTAATGGGCCTAAATTTAGCAACCCTCTAGGCCCCTCCTTTTTTTTGTAGCAGAAAGAGTTGTGTATATTTTAAAAGCTTCAAACTATTTGCTCTGCATATGAAGGGGAGCCTTTGTCATATTTGATTTCATATTGTCTCAACATACTTTGAAAAAAGCCCTTGTAAAACCATCGAGATGCGGGGCCTTCTTACCATGAAATGGCCATGATATCGTTCTTGAGCTCATCCTCGGAGAAAAGATCATCTAGATGGTTTAGGTCAAAAGAAGGTAGAACTAGAAACTCCCAATTTAAACCAACATCTCTTGGATTGGAGGATCCTAGAAAATTATTATAGTGTTAAAATAGGATATCAGCTTTTGCCTCAAGATATGTATGCTAACCCCTTGAATCTATCAACTTGGGGATGTGGTTTTTTCCCTTCTATGTCCATTAGCCCGAAGATGGAATAGTTTGGTATTTGCATCCCCTTCCTTGATCCACTCTAATATCGATCTCTATCTCCACCTGATTTTCTCAAGAGTAGCAAACCCAAGTAACTTTCCTTTAAGATCCTACCAAAGTTGTCGTTCCTCAAATGAAAGCTCTTTGTTTTTCAATGCTAAATCCAATTGAAAAATGTCTTCATCAGCAGTTCTATTCTTTAGTGTGAGAATGACTCTCTTGCTTGTGACCAATTTTAAAGGGCGTTTGCAGTTCTGGCCAATTTTATATGCATGATCTTGAGAGCATCAGCGGACCAAATTGGCTTACTCCAAGCTTCTAGAATAGTTTCTTTTAATCCAAAATACCTTGTAATCTAATGATCCTATATATGTTGTATACATTTAGTTCGTATGCAAAGGATATGCCAATTCATCTTTGGATTTGGTTCAATGTGAAAATGTTTTTTATCTACATGTTTCTTGTTTGGGAACCGAGAAGTGGATAAACAAGTTCCTTTTCACCCTATAGTGCATGTGACCAACATTCGCCTTTGTAGGAGTATCCTACAAAACATGTTTTCATACCTTGAGGTGCCTCCTTTTAGATGGGTCCTTTCATGTTATTAACAAGTGTCTTTGGATTCCAAATAACACGAGACATGTCACGTTTCCTAGAATACGAGCACAAACATATTTAGTAATTACATGTTAATCATTTCCCTTATGTTGAACACAAGATAGGTAAATGTTCAATTTCTCATTTGGAGTGGTGTAGATCATATTAGTCTTACCCGCCTCCCCACAAAGAAATGCCACAAATCTCAAAACTTTTTCATTACCATCATCACTCCGTCTCATAATCATCATCTCCATCAATATTACTATCACATAAAACATATATGGTGAAGCAATGTGCCCAGCCATGAGGCATACACATGATTTCTTCTTCTCCTCCTCACTCGACTAGTTGTACTTGAATCTAGCCAGAGGCTTGGAAGCGATAGAATCACTATTCCAATAATCCCCAATTCTTATTCTTGGTTAACATTAGAATTAGAGTTATACTCATGGACTATTAAGGACCTTGCTTACTTGGTCATCTTGTAGGGACTATTGTTGTTAAAGGGCTTCATCTTGTACACCTTCTCCTCCTAATCATTTCCATTGTCACCCTTCTTGTCCTCGGGGCAATATGTGATGAAGTGATTGGGATCACCACAATTAATATATCCTAGGCTTTGACGACTAGCTCTTAAGAGCTTGAACTTTCCATCCCATGTTGTGCTTGTACTTCTTGGTCTAGTGATCTAACTCCTCACATACTTGATCAAAATTTACTTCATGGTAGACTTTTTTTAGTAATAGACCACTATCTTATTACCCTTGTGAGCAAAATTGACCATCTTGTTTGTCCTAAACAAGGCTTTGGTTTCCCTTGTATCTTGACCATGCATGTGAGTACTTTTAAAACCTCATAGATATTTGCCAATGTACATAATTTTTGTAATCTAAAATAGGTGCATGGATCGAATTGTTAATATGCAAGTACTATAGTTAGCTATAGGATAGTTATGACCAAAAACACGATAAGGTGTGGTGGTTCTCCATGTGTTATCCTTTATCATATCCTCAACTTCCTTTCTTCCTAACATCTCAAAGATCTCCTCCAATATGGACTTTTAATGGCATCATTAATGGGGACCTTATCGATATTGTCTTAGATCCTTACTTTTTAGAAGCCTAAACAAAGATTCTGTGTATGTGATACCAATTGAAGGATCAAGTATGGTTTACTAGATGAAGGATGCATATAAGACTACAAGTTTGTATCCTTTTGGTTCATTTTATGAAAAGTGTGGAATATAACTATCTAAAATGCATCTATGTGATATAAATCCATATGCGAAGGTCACTAGCTACAAGACAAGAAAGTTATATAGCACTAGGCATAATAATAACAAAAAAAAGAGGAAACCAAAGCAGACACAAAGATGAAGGTGATGTAATCCGGAGTTCAAGTACTTGAGGGGACTCTAATCCCTGTCTAAGAATCCATGCAAAACAAAGTTCACATGCCGGTGAATCTAGGCTTCTTTGATCTTGAGGAAGCCCATGAAATACTTGGTCAATCCACTAAATGAGGACTTTCAGGCAGCCTCCAACCTTCATAGGACTCCACGGAAGATCACAACTTGAATGCTCCTAGTGAATCTCCTACGGCCTAGGAGTTGTCAACCTTATAAAGCTCGATGATGAATAGGAGAAACTTTCTCAAAATGCTCTCGAGAAGGGGCAAGGCTTAGATCATAACAATGTCCCCTTTCAAATCCGTTCACTCTATTTATTGGGATGATTCAAAGAAAAGGTAGGAGTGGGGAATGCTTTTGATTCTTAGATATGAAATATTTCGAAGACTACACCTCATCCATTTAGAGGTTTATGGGTATTTAGTGGAAGAGGGAAATATTGTTGTTGTAGGAATATTTTCACACACTGAGAATCTAGGTTAGATGACAAGATATTCTGGGTTTCATTTTGAAGCATAGTCAAGAGACAACGATCAAAGATAAAGGAACACTTCACTTTACTCGGACATACCAGGTCATTTGACCAGGACAGTTTAGGCTAGCATCCAACAACACGTGAATGGTTGCCCATAATTTCTGGCCAGGTGCACAAGACTACCCACATGGTTATCTAGATGGTCACCCGGATAATGTTCAACCTCTATTGAGATAGAACACCAGGAGATGACGATGCAACCCATCATATGGCCATCACCATTCCACCCCATTGAACCAAGCCATCCAAGCCATGCTACTCCAACAAATGCACCCAAGGTAATTCCTTCCATATGTTGTCCTTTGTTGGTACCCATGTGAATGGAATGCTACTTGAGAAAAATACTGATGATGTTGCTAGGTATACACCCATGATCATGATGCTAATACGAGATGTAAAGGATGCCATAGGAACCAAGAAAACCAAACATGAATTGTATAGGAGGAATAAGAAGGGGACCTCTTTGACAACACCAGGGTCTCCGACCTCGACACACCGGAGTCTCTAGCCTGGTGATTTCCACTTGTAAATTGTGGAGTGTGTTTTCCTCATATCACAGTCCAGAGTTTGGATACTACCCTAAAGTCTTCGACACAACAACTCTGTACCAGAGTCTCCGTTATACCGACACCGGAGTCTTCACAATTCACTACATTGCATGCATGAAGCCTATTGGACCTTAGCCCATGTACACTCGAAACTATGTTTCATGCCTAAACTATCCTTGTCTAAGTGGTTGGCCTATATATATACCCCACCCTCTATTGTAAACTCTAGATTGAGATGATGAATTAGAGAGAGATTTTCTCCTTCCCGCTTTTGTGAAACTCCCTTGGAGATGATTCAGGTTCTTCTCATAGCTACTCTTTCCCCTTTGGATTCTAGTATGCATCTGCTAATATTCACTACCAAGATTCTAGTAGTGCCAATCTTTCATAGCATCCTATTGGTTGTTATTCTTCCTTTCACTAGTTCTATTGGATCGGTGGATCAACCAATAAGAAGGAATTGGTTTCAATTAGAGAGATTGTTTGCTTGTCTTTTTGGAGGTTGCTCCTTTGGAGGTTTATTGCCGTGATCGATTCTACGGGTTTACTTCACTATTTATCTCCACCTGTGGGTGTGTTATTCTTCGCCATCTCCCTCGAATCTCCCCTTCAAAACCCACAAACCCGTGAAGATCGGGCAACCTGGTGTCACATCATATAAGCCCGTATCATTCGCTAGATGGGTCGGACAATCCTTACCGATCCAGATATTCTAGGTTCCTTGTTGCAATAGTTTTGACATGGGATTCGGCATCCGAGTTGGCTATCACTTGGGATTTTTTGGGTGACAATAGGATAGACGTGAGATTAGTGAGCATCCCTTTGTCTCATCGACATCCCCTCTTAATGCACTACAACGAATGTGATTATATATGACGCTCATTCTGTGACGATTCAGCAAAAAACGTCAGGGATTCATCAAAATTGTGACGTTTTTCTTAAAATATGACATTTTTTTACTGAATCGTCACTGAATATGCATCACAGATAATCACATTTGCTGTAGTGATGGTGTGGCTTCCCTATGACTCAGAGCGAAAGACAAAATCACATATGCACTAGATAAATAAAAAATAGATATGAATAAGCTATTGGCTAGAAAGCCACACATTTTCTTCTTCTCCATTTTGAGGGGCCAAGAACTAATCGTTACAATATATCCATTTTACTTAGTGCATTGATTAGTCCCCTAATTATGACCAGTAATTACCATGATGAACATATATAGATGGTTCATGGAATATATGTCAATAATATTTTTCTACAATTTATGGTTTCTTGGCTCGTGAAACGAACTATTCAAGTTAAGCTCAACTATGAACCAAACAAACTTTCACAAAATGCTTTCATGAAGGGGCAAGGCTTAGATCACAAAGTGGCCCCTTCAAATCCGCTCACTCTGTTTCTTAGAATGGTTCGAATCAAATCTAGGAGTGAGGAATGCTTTTGATTCTTAGATATGAAATATTTTGAAGAATGCACCTCATCCACACAGAGGTGAATAAGTGTTTATAGTGGAAGAGGGAAATATTATTGTCAGATGACTATATAGTCTCGGTGCCATTTTGAAGCATAGTCAAGGGACAATCAAAGCTAAAGGAACATTCCGGTGTACCCAGACTTGACCTAGACAATTCTAGCAGGTGCCCTGCAACACCTAGATGGTTGCCCATAATTTCCGGCCAGGTGCACGAGACTACCCACATGGTTATCTAGATGGTCCCCCGGACAATTTTTGACCTCTATTGAGAGAGAGCACCAAGAGAAAGCCCATATTGTTCCCTAGATGGGTAGGCCGATCCTTCCCCATCCGGACAGTCTGGGTTCCCGTTCCAGCAGTTTTGATATGGGATTTTGGCAACCGAGTTGGCTTTTACTTCGGACTTTTTTAGGTGACAATTGGCTAGACTTGAGATGAATGTCATTCCTTTGTCGCTATCGATGCCCCCTCTTAATGGTGTGGCTTCCGTATGACTCGAATTGACAGACAAAATCACATATACACTAGAGAAAGGAAAAATACACATGAATAAGCTACCTGCCGCATAGCCCCATATTCCCTTTTCTCTATTTTGAGGGTCCGAGAACTAATCCTTACAATCTATCGATTTACTTAGTGCACTGATCAGTCCCCTAATTACTACCACTGATTACCATGATCAACATACATAGATGGTTCATGGAATATACTCATGTCATTACTATAATCACCTTTCAACCGAGCACTGCCGTACGTGGTATCACAAAGAACAATGATTTAATTACCATAATCTACACAGAGTGAGGGTATGTGGAATATATGTCATTATTTATTTTTCCCATGCAACTTATAATAATGACTTAATTTCCACGTTGTAAAAAATGGTTTACTTTTGGTTTTGCCTATGTTACATTGTGCCCAGATTAATCGGTCTAACACAAGGATGGACCGCGATGAACGGTGAGCGGGGAGTACCGGTAGCACCTACTAGCAGCTGGCATCTTGCACGCACCCACCCATGATCCATGGCCTCTCTCTCTCTCTCCATGGGTGCACGCACAGCAGCACGGCCGGGTTCGGAAATATCTACCGCGCACACGCGTAACGTAGGCTCCCTTGTCTTTTGCACGCAGCCCCCTGGCATTGTTCGGATTCGTTTTACAATGAAGCGACGAGAGAGAGAGAGGGTGCAACA
This sequence comes from Avena eriantha, assembly GCA_910589775.1. Lineage (NCBI taxonomy): Eukaryota > Viridiplantae > Streptophyta > Magnoliopsida > Poales > Poaceae > Avena > Avena eriantha. The sequence continues at coordinate 516,299,879 of OU342745.1, read as the reverse complement.
GAAAAGTGAAGAAGATAGGCCTGCGCGCGCGATCGCCAGGATCAACTTTTCAGAGAGGCGGCAAGACCGCAGACGGAGGGGGAGACGGAGAGAAACGACTAGCTTGGAGGCCGAGGTAAATTACCGGGCTGCCCTGCCCTGCCCTGGCATGGCCACTTCCGCCGCTGCCAATGCAAGAGCGTAGGAAGGAACCCTCTAGAGAGTAAGAGAGGGGGACCCACCCCACCCACCCACCCACCCACGCAGGCGCCGGCGCGTTGGGCTCAAGCTCAAACTGCAGATCGATCGGATCCTATGGTGTGACGGTATGGCATGCATGGGTGGGGAGCGTGCTAGCTGGTTTAACGTGTCAACAACTGTTTCAGTCCACCGTGTAGAGAGAGAGAGAGAGAGAGAGAGAGAGAGAGAGAGAGAGAGCATCTGAGGTACAAACTCGATCGCCACACGCGCAGCGCAGGCAGAAGCTCGGTCGGTCCATGGCCTCGCCTCGCGAACGGCACAAACGAGCGACACACTTCCCCCTACGCAGCGGAGCCAGGGCAGGGATCACACGCACAACACCCCACCCTCCGCGCGCCCCCTGTATAAATACACCTGCCTGCCAAGCCTTGAGACTTGGCTGGCCTCCTTCCCTCTCCGTCCGTCTCCTCCTAAACTGGTAAGCGCACACCGCTCCCTGGCGTGCTGTTCCTCTCTCCCTTCTCTCTTCGGATCTGAACATCTGCGTACGTTTGTGCCTAACTTTGCACTGGTTTCCTTCCTGTGCTACACCAGCGGCCTGCGCACCGTCAAGAGGAGAGAGGACCATGGAGGCCGAGCTCTTCCTACGACTTGCGATCCAGTTCACAGGTACGAAAATGCTGTCGATCCCTTCGTTTTATGCTTTGCTGCTTGGAGGGGACAGTACTAACCCTGCGTCTTGTGTGTAACATCGACCAGGGATTGACGCGTCATCTGGCCGAGTGGCCCTCGCCTGGTCCGTCATCCACTTCGTCCTCGGTATTCTAGGTACGTTGCTGTATGATGAGATCTGCTATCGATCACGTCTTGTGCCGTAATACCTTGCCTGTGTTCCTAATCACCATCTCAATTTCAATCCGCAGCCGTCTCCGCTTCTGTGACCAGATTTGTCCTGCCGTGGTACGTACCATGACATCCATCTCCACTCTCAACCCCAGACCCAAATCTTTTATGCCTGTCGTGTATAATTAACCCATATATCTATGTGAAATCGAGCACGAATCGAGCGAGCACGGGAGAGAGAGAGAGAGAGCCCTTATATTCTCTTGGATTTTTATTTTATTTTGACGCTAACATAGATGGAACTAGGACTGTATTTGCTTGCTCGGTAACACTAAAGATGCTGGGGTCACATAGTGGTCTGTCTTTTTGTTTTTCCGTGGACGAGCCGTCGATCCGGCAGATTAGAGTACTATGTTTGTATGCATGCTCGGGTGACACGTTGGACCCTGTATTCCGTGGAAGTTGCTTGGATTGCTTTTTTTTTTGGTCACCCTTCGATTGGACTCTGTATTCAGTGGAAGTGTCGATTGGACTCTGTATTCCGTCATGTGTTTCTCAAACTCTTTTTACCGATCAACTTAATAAATTTGTGCACAGGAAAACACTGCAGTATTTATTTCGTTTAAAGCGCAAAAGTTTGTGAAGGTTCACATACATGTTTCAAAAACAGTAATATTATCCCCCGTCTCGACATAGATGTCGAAGATTTGTTTAGATTTGTATTTATATAGGCATTTTTGTGTATAGATACATGTAAATTTAGACAAATCTTCATCATCTATTTCAAGACAGGAAGGATTCATTTCATGTATTTCCTCCGCCTTGAAATAGATGTCGAAAACACATCAAAATTTGGATGTATCTATATACTAAATAGTGTCTAGATACACTCAAATTTAGTCAAATTTGCAATATCTATTTTGAGAGGAAGGGAGTACATATTTGTCAAACTTTACATTGTGTGATTTTGAAAAATCTTATATACATTTTGCCGCAGCGTAACAACCGTCGTATTTGTCAAAAACGATCTTGAGCATCAAAATTGCATGAGCAATATTAAATTTTCCCATTTTTTTCAAAATTTTCTGTTCCACAGAACCTAATTTCTATTTAATTTGATTTATGCGTGTAGCATCAGCACAATTGCTGATATCCAGCGTGAGGGATCTGTGGGACAACGTTCATCCACTCCTTATTCCCTGGGTTTACTGAACTGTGTCCTATGGGTGATTTATGGGTTTTCACCCAGGGGCGCTTGGTACCTCATCCTGACCAACCTGGTCGGTTTCTGTTCTATGCTTTACTGCCTGGTCAAGTTTCTACAGTATTGCGACCATGATCAGTTCCAATGGGCATTGGTTTGTCCGGTCTCGGGAATCTTGTCCTTGTTCTGTTTCATCATGTACTGCGTGTCCAACTGGCAGAAGAATTTGCTGATTTTGTACTGGGTGTGCGCTGCGTCCGGAGCTCTGGTGGCACTTGTACCATTCAGGAATTTGGTATGATATCTTATTTCATATAATCCACACTGTACATTCTATATACGGTTACTGTTATATGAACGCTGACTGATCATTTTGTTCGAACATTGGTAGCCCACTGTCTGCAGGTCAAGGAATATGCGGTGCATGCCCACCACACTTTTTGTCACAACGTCACTTCTCAGCGCCGTTTTCTGGGGATCATTTGCTTGCACGGGTCCATCGATGGATGGATTTATCTTCGTGAGTTGCTTCTCTTCGGTACATGATTTGTATAATACTTGTCAGCAGGAACGTTAGGCCTGTCACTGATTATTTTGAGTTTTTTCCTGTCAAAACGCGCAGTGGCCAAGCGTCGCTGGGTTCATGTCTGCAAGTGCACAGCTCCTGCTACATGTCAGTCTGAAGGAGAACATCAACGAGTTGTATGAACCCCTCGCCTGATCACCATCGACTAAGGCTCGAACTCTCCTAGCAACAGGCTTTATCTTGTTATCTGCGTGCTGAACTAGCAAACTTAGCGCTAGGTTTCTGCTTCCTTTATGTTTGTGATTCTCTTTCAGTATTCAGACATTTGTGTTGGACCGTTGATGTAGTCCTATTTGACAAAACGAGAACCATTTGCTGTTTCATTAGAACGCGCTTCTCTTTGCTTGTTTGTGCCAACCTGGTTCTTTCTTTTACCTTTGCTGATCTGCTGACGTGCCGTGGACTACTCCCTCCGTTCAGAAACATAAGACGTTTTAGTTTTGTACAATGAGTGTATCTAGACACTTTTTAATGTATAGGTTCACTCCGAACCTCTACGAACCTATACACTAAAAGATATCTAGATACATTCGATTCACAAGCTAAAACGTCTTGTATAACGGAGGGAGTACCTATCAACTCCTTCAAAGTCGCACGTCCTTTAGAAAAAAAGTTCTCGACTTCAAAATTTTCAAGGAACCACCTCGATATGTAACATATCCATCTCCGTAACATATCCATCTCCGCTGTATCAACCTTAGAACTCAGAAGTGTCGTAGCAGTACGATGGCATAGCACCCCGCACAAGAACGACCTCAAAGAACATAGTTGTAAAATATCTCAAAAATTACCCTCTCGCTCTCAAATTAATTGACTCAACTTTGTCCACGCACATGTATCTGTATAATAAAACATGTCTAGATACATGGATGTCTATTAATTTGGGACGGAGAGAATATATAAAATTGTCATTTTCCATGCAAATCTCTTCTTTCTGCTTTTTGGATGAGATGAGGAACGTCTTCTCGCCCTTCTCCGATCTCTTCTTTCTGCTTTCTGGATGGGATGGCGGCTACTGTGTTATGATTTCACTTTTGGCCTCTTCACAAAAGTTCTCCCTTTTGACAAGGCGGAGACGGCGGTAGCTATACGGCGGGAACTATACGGCCGGAAAAATATTCCCACCGTATAGTTGCTCGTTAAAGCTTCTGTTTGCTTCCCTTGATTGCTCCCAAAAAGAGACTTGCTTGTTTTCGTCTGAATATTGTGTTTCTCTTGTTAAAACCTTCTGTTGACATTCAGAACATGAAACACACATTAAAAACCAAGTTTTCTTTGCTACCGAAGTATTAGCGTTAGGTAAATCTAGAAAATGATCAAATCTAGGAGAAAACCATCAATAAAAACCATCAAAAATGTGTGAAATCTCATAGCTATTAGTCACCAAGAGGAAGGGTAAGGCACTAAGGGTAAACGACTCACAACTATCAGTCGCTATAAGGATGGGTAAGGCACCAAGGGTCAACTATAAGGCAATGGATCCCATCATTTACTCCTCTATTCATCATCATGATATGTATGAGGAAGCTAAGAGAGATGGACAGCTTGGGGATTCCCGCTTTTGGTGTGCTAACCATATGTTCATCTATCAAGACGTCTATTCATCTCTGAAGATTCATCCTGTGCGTCCCATGGTTATTGCTGAGGCCAAGGAGAAGCCTCAACTTTCTGATGCTATGGTTGTGACTGATCGGATGGGGTTGCATACTCTTATGGCCATGTAGTGCTCCTATGACTCCGAGGTGGTGAAGCAATTCTTCTCCACTCTGATGATTTGTTGCGATGAAAACCGCACTATGAAGTGGATGGCCCGTGACACTATGATGCAATCTGACTTTCGGACTTTCGCTAGGGTGCTTGGCTATCCGTTCAATGATCGGGATCGTCCTTGTGGCCATCGTATCATCACTCAACTCAAGCCTAACAAGGATGCTACTCTCTCTCCCTGCACGGCTTCTGATGGTATTGTGGGTACGCTTGCAGGCCTTTCCACTCTTTATGCTCGGTTGGTTGGTGTTTTCTATGACTCCATCACGCCTAGTGGGGGCAGCAATGACAGTATTCGTGGCCACTTGGTTCAGCTGCTCGTTTTTTCTTATGAGGTTTCCACCTGTGAGGATGAGACTGTGGACTACAAGCTGGATGTGATGGAATTCATCTATCATGAGTTGACTGATGCCATGTTTAATAGGCTCTCCATTCCTTATGCCCCTTACATCATGATGCTAATCGAGTACTTGCTTCCCCATGAGGAATTCCACTATGATGTTGAGCATAAGGTGAACAAGATCTACAACAAGTCAAGGAAGACCGCTCATCCATCTTCTGCTCTAGAGGGACTTATGAGGGATGCTCGTACTAGTGCTCGTAGGCCCCCAGTGCCTCATGTTGCTCGTGAGGTGAAGCAGCTGAATTGGTTTTAGCGGAACATATTGTGCATAGGGGTTGGATACTCACAAGGGGCAATATGAGGCGTACAAGCAGCGCCATGAGATGGCTCACACCCAACATCTCATTCTTCACCATGTGTCTAGGGCGTCAGGCATCCCCCAGCCCCTGCTGCTCCCACTCCGTATGCTCAGTGGAACACCTCTGGAATCAACTATGGAGACCTCGAGTGCCACCTATTTCCTGCCCCGACGAGGGAGCTCACTCCGCCAGCTGATGAGGAAGTGGAAGATGAGGAGGAGTATGATGATGAAGATGGGACGAGGAAGGTGATGAGGACCACAAGTGATATCTTGGGGCGCTAGCATCGCTCTTCTTCCTTTTTGGCGTTTCGATACCAAAGAGGGAGAAGTAGTTCTATTAGGTTATCGTGGATTTGCATGGGTCGGGCACAAGCATTTGCACTTTATCATTTCATTTTTATTCTCGCTTGTGCCCATTTAGCGTTGAACTTTTATTCGTGAGTTGATTTGTATGAGACTATGGTTGTGTGTGGCACTGTGGTTCAGTTGTCGATTTATCACTGGAATTATCTTATGGATTTATCTTTCGGTGATTATGGATCCAACTATCATATTGTCTATATCTTCTATCATACTGGCTACCTATTTTAGTTATCTTTCTAATGGTGGAAGGCCTCGATAATGGTTATTATGTTAACCATCCTTATATTATATTGAGGACTTCTCTCTCACGGTGGTATGATGTTCTTATTCTAATTTGTCATTTGTATGTAGATTCCATTCCAATGAAATAGCCTTATGTTCTTATTCTTATCGGTGGTATGATGATCAAACGCTACTTCACCCTGCTCAAACATTTGGATGTGGGACCGGCTCTCTTCCCTTTGCCTATTTGGGTCTCCCGTTAGGTACAACAAGACCAACAGTGCAAGACCTTACTCGTATTGTTGATCAGATTGAATGTCGCCTAAATGCCAGCGCCCGTTTCCTTGACTATGGTGGTAGACTTCAGCTGATAAATTCTGTTTACCAAACCACTATCTTGCATCTCTTAAAGTTCACAAAATGATCGTGAAGATTGCTGACCGCTCTCGCCGTCACTGCCTCTAGGCAAAAGAAGAAGATTCATCCTCTGTTAATTCATTGGCAGCCTGGTCCTTAGTTTGCACACCAAAACGGCATGGAGGTCTTGGTATTGTGAATTTTGAAATAAAAAATAAGGCTCTCCTGCTAAAACAACTGCACAAATTTTATTGCAAAGCGTACTTGCCTTGGGTAAAGCTCGTATGGTCTCTCTATGCTTCAGATGCTGCACCACATGCTCAAACACGCCGGGGGTCCTTTTGGTGGCGAGATGTATTTAGCCTGGTCGATACATACTGAAGCATCACCTCGTGTCAAATTGAAAATGGAAAATCTGGTTTATTCTGGAAGGACTTTTGGCTAACTGATGAGCTCCCGTGTGATCGATACCCAAGACTATATTCATATGCACTGAACATAGATGCTTCTGTGGCTGCTCTTACTACTTTTTCAGATCTCTTTGAAGCTTTTGCCTTACCACTTTCTGTTCAAGCTTTTGACGAACTACAGGAGATGCAAACAATCACCAATGGACTGATCGAAAATCATGAGAGTGAGGATACTAGATTCTTCACGTGGGGAAATGCTGATTATAGTTCAGCTAAGTTTTACAATTTCATTTTTGGAGCTATACCAGAAGATCAGGGGCTGAAAATTATCTGGAATTCTAAATGTCTACCTAAACTAAAGGTCTTTGCATGGCTCCTTCTAATGGACCGCCTGAACACCAAGGAACTGATGCAAAGAAAAAACTGGCACTTGGAGGATGGATCTTCTTGTGTATTATGTACAGACCAAGATACTGAGACAAGAGAACACCTATTCTTCCGATGCCCCTTTGTTGTAGAGTGCTGGCAAATGATTGATATTAGTTGGGATATGTCACAAGAAATTTCATCTAGACTTGTGCAAGCTCGCCATCTCTTTAGTGGGCCATGCTTTATGGAAATAGTTGTTTAATAGTTGTTTGCGCTGCGTGGAACATATGGAAAGAGAGAAATGACTATATCTTCAAAAATCAGACCCCTTCCATAGCACGTTGGAGAGTTAGATTTCAGAGTGATTTACTACTTCACCAGTATAGAGTGAAGGCGCCCCAGATCCAACCTCTTTTAGATTGGACCCTGACTCACTTTCTGTAATGATGTTGTTATTCTCACTCTGCCACTTCTACCCCCTTGATGTAATTCTGTTTTTGAGGTTTCTGCTTTGTACTCTTTGTACATATATATTTTAATAGAAAATACACCGTAGGGGTTTTCTTCCTACGGTACCATGGTCAAAAAAAAATAGCCTCGTACCAATTTATGTGCTTTTGTATTAAAATGCAAATATTCTAATTATGCACACATTTAGGGGGATTCTCTTTCGTCCTTGAAACGATGTTGTTAGGAGATCTCTATTGCAAATCCTAGTATCTATTATATATTAAAAGTACATGATGGGTTAACCAGAAGTAAGAGAATTAACTAAAAAATTCCATGTTAATCAGAAAATACTAGCCCTTGATTTGTATCTTTTATAATTATTAATCTACAACCGTCAAAAATCTACGTAACAAATATAGCATGGTAGATCTGATACAACTTGGCGTGACACATGTATACCTGGCTATGTTCAAGAAAAAATCGGTGGACATTTAAAATCATTAATCTGTAACCGCTAATTTATGTGACATAAGTTGGGCCTGATTCAGCATCACATGACACATGTACACCATTGTATATTCAAGAAAAAACATATATGCGTACGTAAATAGATCCCTAACCAATATCCAGATATAGGACTGTTTTAAAATTGTTAGTCCCTAACATCCCGTCTTCTTCCTTCCCTTGCAGGCATGTTGCCCCTTGACGGCTCGACTGGTGATTGCTCGAGGTAAAAAGGAAAGAATACGTCGCTCCCTTGATTTGTCTCACACGATCATCTGCTCCGGCCATCCACCAATTTGTAGGATCAATCAATAATTTCTAAATCGCCTGCCCTGCTGCTTTCCAAGTTCCATCTAGCACTTTGCTTTACACGGGGGGATTTTTACTAATGCTAGGCCTCACTGCTGCAGGTCCTCTCTTTTCTAGAATCTTCCATGATCGGCTTTCTCTTCTCCCGAGCAGCCACGTTCTCCTGCTTGCATAATTTGTTTTCGCAAACAAGTAATTTCCAGGTATTCTCTGCAGTTTCCATAACTGTCTGCAAGTTTTTCACTTTACATGCCTTACATTGGTAGCTTGCATTTGAAATCATTTTTTTGTTTCAGAACTGAACATACATTGATAGCTTGCAATTGGAGACTAATTTTTTGTTTCAGAACTGAACATGAGATCGTTCTCTATGTTGCAGAATAAACACGTTGTGATAAATACACAAGAAGTTTACGGTGCTACTCATTGATTGTGGATTACATAAGATTCGAGCTACTGTGAAGTTGGAATTTCCAGGCTATGCATATATGAATTCAACCAGAGGCAGAGATAAAGGAATTCATCGCAACTCCTAGCTATCATTTATGCATTGTCTAGCGGCCCCGAGGTAGGGATTACCGAATCTATTGCAGGCCTAGCGCTATTCCTCTGCGAGATTCTCATTGCCAAGACTTCCCTATGAACATGTCTAAGCGGTTGCCAGCGGCTGTTAACTGTCCGACATGGCACGACTACCTCTTCACCACCAGGCACCGCTGAAGCCTACAACGCCGGATCGATGGACTCGCCACTGCACGTACCTAAGGGGTCGCCGGTGGCTGGCTGACAAGGCTGGACATAGCAAGCTGCGTCATTGCCAGCATGCATGGCTGAGGCCTATGATGCTGAATCGATATAGTCCGAAGTACTCCGCCCTTTCAGTCTCAGGTTTATTCTCCTTCTACAACAATCAGCCGTGCAATTTTTTTGGAAACAAAAGTAAATTGATGGTTGGATTTAATTCTTGATGTTTGAATCCTATAAATAATGGATGCATATATCTCAAAATTGGAACTAACAATAATAGAGATATGAGTGTAGGGAGGAGGGAGGAGTTGATAGATGGAGAGATTAGTCATAGGAAAGTACATACAAATATGCCTGCGAACTGCTGGAGATGGACCTCACTGTAACCGATTTGGACAGCACCTGAAGAAGGTACGCTAATATGTTTTTCTATGGCAAGCCTATTAAAAAGTATGTACAATTCATATTTTAACTTTCTATGGCAAGCCTATTAAAAAGTATGTACCAATCATATTTTAACTGTCCAGTTTAAATCTTTCCTTTCATGTAGCGCCTCCACCTTTACCGTTGTTGAGCAATGTAATCTAGGTGTTCGATGAATTACTAACTTTTCAAATCTTCAATTCTAGCAGAAGAAAATTTACGAAGCATATTGAATTTATCTTTACATCAACCAAATTGAACAATAACACTGTACAATCAAAATTAATTTAATTAAGTTTTTCTTGGTACATGCAATACACAAATATAAACTCTGTTCGTAATAAAGGATGTGCATACTCCGTAATGAAAACGACAAGGATAAACTTAATTAGCGCCCTCACGCTAACAACAAAAATAGTACCCTATCAGTCAAACTATAATATCTTTCTCATATGTTTTGTTGTTGTTAGAATGTCACTCACAATTTAATATATGCTATACACATGTTAATTATTCAGAACAATATGTCCTGCAAGACATGTCTCATGATCCTAATTTCTGGCGGGCATATTGATTAACAATTTCCTTTCATTTCTTATATCAAGAGGTCTCTGATATCTTTCAGTTGACTCTCTTGTTTCTAATTATCCATCAGGTAGAGGCTTCGTGAGGATGCTTCTAAAGCTTCTGCCACATTATAGTTAATAATTCGGTATTTTTCCTCTTAACGTTCGCAAAATATTTTATTGGTTATTAATTTACTATTCTTCTGTGGATGCACTAAGGGGGGCGGAGTATCTCTTGGATTGTCCGGCCAGGGCTGGAGGTTTTGCCCGGGCCGGATAATCCCCCCCCCCCAAGAAAGTTTCCAAAGGGAGCCATGGCGCGTCATGCGGTATAGGGGCGGATTTCGCCCGGAAAATCCGACTCTAGGGCCGAGGATTTCCCTCGCCGGATAATCCGGCCCCCACTTGGGCCAGATAATCTGGTCCCCAACTTCTCAGACGGCCAAGTTTGGACAGAGGGTATAAGTGCCCCAATCACTCCTTCTATTAGATCTCTTGATTCATTCAAAAAAGTATTGACATGTTCTTTAAGCACTCAACCGAGATCTCTCACTTCAACCACCCGAAGGCTCTGATCTTTGGGGAATCGAAGGAGGAGACTTCAATCATCGACATCATGAATCAAGCGCATCACTTCCCCTCCATTCACTTGGAGGATTCTTGATCTAGTATTACTTGCTAATATCTAGATCTTGTGTTTCAGTTTTGATAATATTTGTTCTTGTGGCAGCTTGTTGTCATTACGGGAGCCTCCAATTCGGTTGTGGATGTGTTCTTCGCTAGTTGTGTAAAGGCACCGGTTCCCGCCTCGAAGGATACCAATAGTGGAAAGGTGGATCGGGCCTTTGGTGGTGAGATATATTGGAGAACAGTGTGAGTCCTATTGTGCTGTGGTGGTCTTAGTACCGCCCACCCCTCCAACGCAGATGTACTTCCCTTAACGAGGAAGGAGCTGCGGTAAAACAAATCATGTGTCTCCGCGTGCTCCACTATGGTTTCCTCGCTCCTCACTCTTACTTGCCTTTACTCGCTTAGTAGTTAGGTTTACATATAGGGAAATTCTCTGTAGTTGCATATCTAGAGAATTTACCTTTGTGTCGATCCTAGAATTGAAAAAGTATTGAAATTTGGAGTAACACCTATTCACCCTCCCCTCTAGGTGCCCAAACGATCCATTTCACCGGTGACTTGGCCGATGACCAGGTCAGAGTCACCGTAGCATTTGAGACGGTTGACGTTCATATCCTTGGTGGCTCGCATACCGTGGAGGAGGGCCTCGTATTCAGACATGCTTTTGATGTAGGGGTGAAGTTTAACTGTAGCATATGTACAGAGCTTGTCGCCTTTAGGGGAGGCGAGGATGATTTCGGCCCCCGCGCCGTCCGCATTCTTGGACCCGTCAAAGTGGGGGGGACCAGTAGTGGAGGTAGGGCAACATCTCAGGCTGCTGCGCCTCTTCCCAGTCGGTGAGGAAGTCGACTAGGGCTTGTGACTTAATGGCCTTGTGTGGCTCGTACTTGATGTTGTGGACACAAATTTCGATGACCCACTTGGCGACTCATCGTGTCGTGTCGCGTATGCGAATGATGTCTTATGGCAGGGCAGAGGAGACAACCGTGATAGGATGCTCCTGGAAGTAATGAGGGAGCCGTCATTGGGCTCGGAAGACCGCACACACCAGTTTCTGGTATAGCGGGTAGCACTGCTTCGAGTCAGTGTGGACCTCACTGAGGTAGTACACGGGGAGCTATGTGAGGCGCTCCTTGCCTTCCTCGGGCCGCTCGACGACCATTACGGTGTTAACGACTATATTGGAGGCCGCGATGTATGTGAGCATTGGCTCCTTGTTGAGGGGCGTGACGAGCACCGGTGCCCCGAGTAGCACTTCTTTTAGTGCATATAGGGTGCTATCAGCCTCAGCATCTCACTCGAATGTGGGGTTCTTGCGCATTAAGCGATAGAGAGGTATTTGCTGTTTGCCGAGCCGAGGGATGAAGCGACTGAGGGCCGTGACTCGTCCCGCTAGTCGCACGATGGTGTTTATCTTGGAATGGTTTGCTTTGATGCCTCGCTTGGAGACTACGTACCCCAACAGCTGGCCGGTGGGCATGCCGAACATGCACTTCTCTAGGTTGAGATTGATGTGTACTTCCGCAGATTCGTGAAAGTTTTGGCCAGGTTGATGAGTAGATCACTCATGTGAGTTGACTTCACTACCACATCATTGATGTAGGCGTGGATTTTGCGGCCAATTTGGCTCGCTAGGCAATCCTGCATGCACCACTGGTAGGTTGCCCTGGCGTTCTTGAGGCCGAACGTCATAGCAGTGTAGCAGAAGGCTCTAAACGACGTGATGAAAGCCATTTTATCCTCATCCTCGACAACCATCTTTATATGAATGTAGCCATAGTACGTGTCGAGGAAGCTCAGCGACTCAGACCCTGCAGTCGAGTCAATGATTTGATCGATTCACTGGAGGACAAATTCTTCCTTTAGGCATGCGCTGTTGAGGTTGGTGTAGTCAATACACATCCTTCTAGTATTGTTCTTATTTAGTACGAGGACTGGGTTTTCTAGCCACTTGAAGTACTTGATGGGTCACATGAACCCTGCGGTGAGTAGCTGCTATACCGCTTTGGTGATTGTGCGGTAGCGCTCTTCACTAAAGGGCCGCAATGGTTGCTTGACTGGTCGCGCCTTGGGGTCAGTGTTAATCTTGTGCTAAGCGAGTTCCCTTAGGAAACCAGGCATGTAAGATGGCTTCCATGCGGAGATGTCGTGATTCTCACGGAGAAACTCGGTGAGCACGCTTTCGTATGCGGGGCTCAGGTTGGTTCCCATAGTAACCTTCTGGCTTGAGTTGCCTGGGATGAGCTCGACGGATCGGGTGTGCGTGGCGGCCTCGAAGGCTACTGGCACGGAGCTTGCCGATGCGGGATTCTTTAGGATCATCGGGTCATCCTTGTCGACGCCTCTTTCATATCTTGCAAGTTCATTAGTGTTGTTTGCTTCCTTGGTGATGATGGCGTTGCTGATCTTGGTGTCGTCGTCCTCGCATTCCACGACCATATCAAGATCTTGGTGGACGGTGATGACTCCTCGTGGGCCTGGGAACTTCATCATGTTGTAGGCGTAGTGGGGGCGGCCATGAATTTGGTGAACGCTTGTCGGCCTAGCACGCAATGGTATGGGCTGCGGAAGTTCACCAACTTGAAGGCGATTCGCTCGATGCGGAAGTTGGTGGGGGTGCCAAAGATGACTGGCAGTGTCACCGTGCCGATTGGGTATGCCTTCCGACCTAGGACAATGTTGTGGAAGGTGCAGAGAGTCGATTTGACCATCTACTGTGGGGGCTGCAGCCGCCTAAAGGTGTCCAGGTACATGATGTTGATGGACCTTCCCCGTCCATCAGGGCCTTGGGAAGCCATTAGTTAGCCACTTTGGGCTTGATGACTAGGGCGACTCGCCCGGGGTATTCTATCCTGGGCACGTGATCTTCGTGGCTCCAGGTGATGCTCTGCTCTGACCAGTTTAGCCAGCGTGGGATGTCCACTTGTTGCACCGCATTGATGGCGACCGCGCGTGCGAGCACTTTCTTTCGCGCTTCATGACGAGTCTGATGAATGTATGTAGTGACCCGACTGTGTTGCCGACTATGCCGTTGTTGCCATTGTCTCTCGGCGGGTCATCGTTGGGACCCTCCCTGGCTCGCCTTGCCTTCTCGATCTCTTTGAGAGAGTGGCAATCGGTAGTATTGTGGGTGGTGGGCTTCCCTTCCCTACTCTGGTAAACACAAGATTGGTTGAGCAGTGCCGCGGGGTCGAATTTCGGCCTCACGGTGTTGTTGCTGCAGTAGCTGCCACCATCGCGGTGGAAGTTCTTTGGGTCGTGCTGCTCGTAGTTGGCGTTGGTGATGAAGTCGGTCCTGTCGTCGCCGCGGAGTTTGCTGGTGTGGCGGGTGTTGCTATAACATAGCTCACGGTGTCTGCTGTTGTCGTGACCGCTCGCATGGCGTCTTCTACCCAACTCGTCGTATGAGTTCTGGTTTGGATATTCCTCCGTGTACCGCTTGGCGATCTAGAGGAGGTCAAGGATGTTCTCGAGCATCCGATAGACCCTCTTGATCTTGGCGACCAAAGGTTCGTACCAGCACGCATTCTTGAAGTAGTGGATCGTGGTGTCCGGGTGGATGCCGGAGGCGTTGATCCACAGGTCCTACCAGTGCTAGACCCAGTGGCGAGTCGACTCACGTGGTCCTTGGATGCATTGTTCCAGGTCCTCGATGGTGGTGGTGCATGTGTAGGAGCCCTCAAAGTGCTTGATGAAGGCTTCTCGCATCTCCTCCCATGAGTTGATGCTGTTCTCGGGGAGTTTATTGATCCACTAGCGAGTCTCCCCTCCATCATTAGTGAGAGGTAGTGGGCGGCGAGTAGATCTGTGTGGCTGGTGATCCCCATAGCCATGAGGTATGTGTTGATCCAAACTTTTGGGTCAAGTGTGGGATCGTACTTCTCGATCTCGTTCGCCCCCTTGAAGGTGGAGGGGTATCTCTCACCTCGGATCATTGGTCTGAAGCATTGCAGGCCGATTCGGCTGAGTGAGGCCCTTGGATCGGGCTCGCGGTCTTTGCGATTGGAGAGGGTTGTTCGCAAGTCATATTGTTGGCGAGCTCGCCAAGCCTAGTTGTTGACGATGTGGGTATGTGCATCGATCACCTGACCGTTGGAGGCGATAGTGTTGTGCACCGACCGTGGTTCATTGGTGGAGTTTGCAGGGTTGGCTGCCCATGGCTGGAGCTGTTGTGGCTCAGGAGGAGGACAGTTGACGACGTTGTCGACCGTCCGTTTGTCGGGGCAGTTGCTGGAGCCGCATGACTCCCAGTCGACCGGGAGTACATCCGCCCCCAGGTCGATTCCCGCGGTTTGATGTTGCACCACTCTAGTCAATAGGGCTTGAGCTACTTGACTTGCAGCATGACTTCTCCCATGAGGTTAAGGTTGGTGACTGCAGCCTGCCCCATGATGACGTTGTCCATCGGGGTAGAGTAGAGTGGGAGCCTGTTGGCATCGAGCTCCTGTGGCGCGATCAAGATCCATGGCTGCTCCGGAGGAGGCGAGCAGCGGGGTGGTGGTGGAGCTCCATGTGCGGGCGTCCAAGCAGTTGGGAGGCTGACGCCTAGTGCCTCCATGCGGCAATACTCGAGCTCAGTAACGCGTGCAGGGTTGCGCTAGTCGTCAAAGTTCAAGGTGCATCCCTGAACGATGGGGTTGAGGCGGCTCCTGATGTGGTGTTGGTGATAGAGCAACAACTCATGTGCCGTTTGCTACTCGAGGCGAAATTTTTTGCGCTCTGCATCTCTTTGGCCATGGTGGCCTTGAGTCGTTGGCGGGATTCTTCGAGTTCCACCACAGTCACCATTGTTGGGAGCAGCATGGTGAAGGAGTCTGGCGGCACACTGCTACCCGCCATGTACATGGCGTTGTAGCGATTGGATTTGGCGTGGTCCTCGTCAGGGGACTCCGATCCGAAGTTGGAGTTGAAGATCCCGAGGATGGATGGGTCCAGAAATCGTTGGCGTTGGAGACACGCGTGATGGAGTCAACGTGGGACCCGGCGGTGATGGATCTGGCGACCTAGGTAGGGGTCGCCGATCATCACGAAGGGCTGCGTCACTTCTGGCTGCGTCGCTTGTGGTCCAGTCACACGCGGAGGAGAGGAGGCTGATGGAGCGGACTTGCTCCTCCGAGAGTTGATAGCGTGGGAAAGGTTCATTGATGATGTCAAATCCCACCGTTTTCGCCAGGTCGGTGGTGTCCGTGAACCCGACGAAGAGGTTGATGGTGCCAAACAACGCCATCGTGTGGCGCGGTGACTAGCGTGGTATTAACGACGAGTACACCATGGAGGGGTCCACACAGAGCATTTTTAGAGAGGTGGGGGAAGTCGGTGAGTTGACGGGTACGAGATAACACAACTTACCCAGATTTAAGTCCCGCAATGGTGGCTAAACTCTACTCCTGATATAAATCACTATAATGGCAATACGCCGAGATATAGAGATCGGTTCGCTATGCGAGTGTTGTGCTAGGCACTATGATTGTTTCCCTAAAGGCTCCTATAGGTCCGACTTATAAAGGCGCCAGAATCTAGGGTTATAGGGAAAGGACCTTGCTAGACAGGTTACATAGTCCTACACTAACACTAACTAGTATTTGTGTCTTGTACTCCAAGGCTCTGGGTATGTTGGTGATTCCATCGTAGCCTTCCTTGATCCGGCACGGGCCTCCCTTCTAGATCCGTCTAACTAGGCCACCAAGCAGGCCATGGGCCGTGCTACTAATTGTGGGCCACTCGGGTTATCTGGATTAGAGACATGCAATGGTGATACCCATTTAACATATCCCCAATAGTAGCCCTCGGAGGACTTTGAGATCTTGCGTTGTCTTGCCCATTGGTCTTGAATGCTCCGTCTAGGTGATGTCGGAAATTCATAAAGAAATATCTCGAAGGTCTCCCAAAGAACCCTGCAATCCTACCCATCTTCACAATGTAAGCCAAAGATTCTCTGAGTCTTCTTTCCTAGAGTGGGACAATGTCCGCCTTCAATGGAATCTTCATACGTGACTACTCCACTTCAACAGTCAGTAGGATGACATAGGCTATATCCTACGCTAACTTGAAATGCACATATGGCAGTGAATTAATCATCAGCGATTTCCCTACGAGTAAAATCTGAAATGTTAAGAAGCAAACAGGGGACATGGAAAAATTACCATGCACGTTCGCACACATATTGTCAATGCTGCAACCATTAGATCTTCCACGCACGGATCTTGTTGGCAGGGGGTATAAATATTTAAGGTGGTCAGGGGAATCCGTTTTACCTGCATTCTCCCTTGGATCGTCTACTTCCTCTTGCTGCGCGACTATTCGTGCTCCCAACGGAAAAATCCTAGCAGAGAATATTCTTCTCCTCTTCCTCCACCAATCCATCAAATGGCCAACAACAGCAATACTCCGTCAATAGCAGCGACACCCAAGGCATCGAAGGGTGTCTCTGTTCCACCGGAAGGGGTGGTGGTTGCCGTCTCTGCCGTGGTGGAGACCACCGGCAGTGACCAGAAAAGGGCGGCGCTCAAAGGCATGGAGCAGTATGTTGACTCCCACAAGGGAGTGTGGAGGGGTCTGATCTTTCCATCGAGGAGCTGCAGGAATTGGTCACTGACGGATATCTCCCCTCGACGGAGGGGCTGGTATGGCGGCCGGTGCCGGCCGGTGAGGTCGTCCCTTCTCCCCAAGCCAGAGAGAAGGACTACCTCAAATCTTAGCTGGTATATGGCATTAGCCTTCTAGTCTCCGACTTCTTCCTGGAAGTCCTACGGCACTTCCAGGTTTTCCCCCATAACCTTTCTCCCAATAGCATCCTTGTACTTAGCAATTACATAGCCTTGTGCAAAGGATACCTAGGAATCAAACTTGGGTTAGATCCGTCTATTTATTTTTTCACATTCAAGAGAGAATTTGTAGAGTCCAAGGATGCACTACGGAATTGTGGAACGAGATCCGTCCTAACCGGCGGTTCCCCAACATCACCGGTCACGAGTCTTGCAATAACTGGCAACGAAGGTACTTTTATGGCACATATATTCGAGAATATCATTTTACGGCCGGAAAGTTGGGGCGCCCAGGCAACGCGGTACCCAAGTTCCCTGAAATCAGCCGCGATGACTATAGTTGGTGTGCCAAATACTCAGAGGGTCTTTTTAGGCACGAATTCAACTTTACGTTTCAATACGAAATATCAGGCTAACGTGTTGGGTTCGCAGCATAGAAAACAAAAAATTCCTATGATGAGAACTATACGCCAAGATGTATCTACTAGATATAGACCAATGGGTGGATATACATCCATGGAGAACTTACCCTCGAAGACAACGAGTTTTGTTAACGAGTAGGAACTCGTGGATGATGTAGTCGTACGCTTGCCGATCTCAAGATCGTGATGAAGTCCAGCAGGTCCGGCTCCAGCACGTCCTTCAGATCCAGCTCCAGCAAGTCCATCACCACCAAGTCCAGCACCGCAAAGCAGTGGTGCATCCATGATCGCACACATGTCCGGTACCCCGACAACCTCCGTCCCTCGCTCCAGCAAAGTAGCGTAAGCAACAACTCCTTTCTAGGTAAAGCCACCGGGAACATGTATCTCGCTAATCCGAGACCATGGGGAAATAATACTAGAGGGGGAGAGAGATCCTTCACGAGGAGGTGTGTGGAAGAAAGAGTGAGAGGAGGGCCTTTTATAGGAGGAGGGGAGGGTGTCCCTTCACCTCCCCCATTCATGTGGTGGTAACCCCCTCCACATTAAAATGCCCCTTCACATTCTCTTTTAAAGTCTCCACTTTAAATGCATTAAATTTCTCCAAATTTAATGCCCTCTCATTTAATTAAAATCTTTTATTAATTTTATTCAGAATTTTGTTAATTACTTTAATTAACAAACATTCACATGAAACCCCCTGCAACATTTCATACATGCAGAACCAATTTCAGCAATTTCACCCGAAACAGTTTCGGTGTCTATTGAAATAATTCCAGCGCTTTCTTAATCTTTATCTGAAACATATTTTCTCCTAAATGGTGTCAGTATCCCTTAAGTGTGTCACCCTACGGTTCGCGAATAATGCAGACATGATCGAGACCCCTCTCCGATCAATAATCAGCAGCGGGACCTAGAGATCCGTACTGACTCCCACATATTCAACGATGACCCTTGTGATCGTGTGAACCTTTAACGTCGTAACTAAATCCCTTTGTCTCTCGATATATTACATGTCTGAGATTCGATCATTGGCATCCAAATACCTAGTTTGATCTCGTTACCGACATGCACTCTTTTCTTGTTCCCGTGATATAACATTCTAGTGATCACATCACTTGCTTGCAAGCAATCTTAATGTGATATCACCGAGAGGGCCCAGAGTATATCTATCCGTCATCAGGATGGAAAAATCCCACTCTTGATCCATGAGCCTCAACATAACACCTTCGTAGCACTGAACCCGCCTTTATAGTCACCCTGTTAAGATGTGACGTTTGATGTTATCAAGATACTCTTCCGGTGTCAGCAATTAACATGATCTCATGGTCTAAGGACTAAGATTACTTCGTATGATGTTATAGCAATATAAACATAATGACTTTGATCGTAATGCTATACTTCGGATGAATGTTCATCACATCATTCCACCAATGTTGTGACCTCGTTATTAACAACATCCAATGTCCATGATCAGGAAACCTTGATCATCTTGATAATCAACAAGCTAGTTTATATGAGAGGCAGTACTAGGAACTTTGTATTTTGTTTATTAAACACACATGTATTAAAGTTTCCAATTAATACAATTATAGCATGCAAAATAAACATTTACCATAAACATGGAATAAGATCATAACCACTTTATTATTGCCTCTCGGGCATATTCCCTTCATAACGGCCGTCAAGTTGGCCCCCCTGTCAGTTCTCGCTGTTATGTCGTTCCCGTCGCTTAGGTGTCAATTAGGCTTGCAGCATTGATGCTGCATCTATTACACGTCTTCTTCTTCTCCGGAGCGGCAATTTGTGTGGCGCCGCAGCCATGGCGTGGAGCTGGGACGTGGACGAACCTGCTCGGCCCAACTCTCCTCCCTATAGGCTTGCAGCGTTGGCGCCTGCATCCATTACGCGTCTTCTTCTTCCCCCGAGCGGCAATCTGTGGTCGCGGCCATGACGCAGAGCTGGGACATGACGAACCTGCTCGGCCCCGCTCTCCTGCCCATCCCAAGTCGGAGCTCGCCCTCACCATAGACGCACCCATGGCACGGTGCGGGGACGAGAATTGGTTCCCGGTGAGATCTGTCACCATGTCGACCATGCTCGGTTATGTTTTCCTGCTCTAGAATCCGAGCTCGCCGTCGCCTTGGTTGCACCCGCACCAATTCTGCCACCTCTGCCGAGGTCTCTGTGGTAGCTCAAGTTCTGTCATGTTGGACCTGTAAGTGAATTTGGAGCTGGGCGGCGGCAACCCGTTGTTGAACCTGCAAGGAATTTGCTGAAGACTGCGTGCCGCCCCAAGGTCTTCGGCTGATGCCTTCGGCTTCTACCAACGTCCACCACCGATGTGAGATCATTTGGTTACTTCAATACAAAATTTCGACCAATTTAACTTGTTGATGTATTCCTTGACACTAAATTTTGACCAAAATATCGAGCACTAGAAATATTTTGTAGTGTGCATGAGCATGATCAGTAATATAATTGAACACTAGAAATTTTAAGGCACTCCATATAAAGGAGTAGATTAATATAGAAGGTTCACTAGAGACACCACGGATATATTGTCTTACATGCCACACACAGGTAATAATTAACTAAAACAAAATAAAAGCAGGGCGGCAGCAGCAGGCTGGGACACAGAGACGCCTATCAGGGCATGGGCATATCAGCAGGATGCAGCGACAGCCTAATAGATGGGATACAGGCCGATCCTGACGTACTCCCGGAGGAATTTGCCGAAGGCTACGTGCCGTGCCAAGGTAATCAGTCTATGGCTTCTGCCTCCGCCTCTGGCAACGCCCACCGTGTGCTGGATCATGCTGTCGAGGTCCACGTTGATTGCTCTGCCACAGAATAGGCAAAACAGTCTCCCCCTATGGTGGAAATGGATTAGCCCACACCGTAACCGCCTCAGCACGTAACGGCTCTTGTTGTCCCTGGATACCTTGCTATCGTCCACTTCATCATCATCCCCCTGTTGATTTTTAAGAACATAACTTAGAACTCTTACATATGATTGAATTCTATTACAACTCAAGAATTGACAACATGTATATGTAAGGCAATATATCCGTGGATATCAAAGATAAAGCATCTCAGCAATAGTTTGATCGGTTCATATATCATTTCATCTCAACACAATGACAAATAATTGCATTAGAGTGTATGTAGAATAAAGATTGCGGCCTCATAAGTTTCTTCAGGGACGGCGTGAGTGAACCAAGTAGCAATTGCACAACCTATATTGTTCTTGTACATCGCCCCAGGTTCACTAACTCATCCCTTAAAAAAATCTGACACCAATGTGTCTGCCTCTCTTTTGGGACAAATTTGAATCATTGGCCACAATAAGAAATTGAAATTTAATCGTACAAAACAATATTCAGGGATATACATAGTCAGGTACAAAAAACAAGCTTAAATATTGCAATTATAAATAAAAAACCAAACAATTAATCTTCAGGTACATGTTAAAAATACTTATGATCAAAACCATTCATATACATATGCATCATACCAATCATTAAAAGATCAGAAACAATTCAAGGATCATATATGTAGTTCCATATGAGAATAAATCTAGGGCCTCATAATTTGTTTCAGAGATGGAGTTGGAGAACCAAAGTACCAACAGCACAACCTATATTGTTTGTGTGCATTGCTGCCTCAGGTTCACCAACCCATCCCTAAAACACGACACCATCATATGTGTCTTCCCTTGAACTCTTTTGGGGCAAATTTCAATCATCGGCCTCGGTGACAAACTGAAATGTACTTATACACTATGAATGCATCGAATAGATAATTCAAATATCATAGTTCTATGAATGTAGAATAAATATTGCAGCCTCATAAGTTTCTTCAGGGATGGCGTAAGCCAACCAAGTAACAATTGCATAGCTTATATTGATCTTGTACATGGCCCTAGGTTCGCTAAGTCATCCCTGAAAAAATCTGACGCCAATGTGTCTGCCTCTCTTTGGGGCAAATTTGAATCATTGGCCACAATAAGAAATTGAAATTCAATCGTACAAAACAATATTCAGGGATATACATATCCATCATACGATGCATTCATAGATCAGAAACAATACCAAGGTTATATATAGGTTCCATATGAGAACAAAATTAGGGCCTCATTTTTTGCAGAGATGGAGTCGGAGAACCAAAATACCAACAAGATAACCTATATTCTTTATGTGCATTGCTGCCTCATGTTCACTAACCATCCCTAAGAAAACGACACCATCAGATGCCCTTACACTATTTTGGGGAAAAATTGAAACATTGGGCTCAGTAAGGAATAGAAATGTAATGTTATAGGCATGTTGTGTATCGAAATCAACACTCAACTAGCAAACTCAACTAGATGGCTGATGTCTGCGCACTTCTATTATTGTAGACAGTTGCTAGGCCTCAAAGTGCAGAGGTTTGTAGAACAGCAGCAAGTTTCCCTTAAGTGGATCACCCAAGGTTTATCGAACTTAGGGAGGAAGTGGTCAACGGTATCCCCTCTCAAGCAACTCTTCAATCAAGATACAAAAAGTCTCTTGTGTCCCCAATACACCCAATACACTTGTCAGATGTATAGGTGCACTAGTTCGGCAAAGAGATAGTAAAATACAAGTGGTATCGATATAAGACAACGGTGCCAGAAAATAGCTTGATGGGTAGGAAGAGACTAAAGGCAATCTGAAATAAAGAAGAAAGCAAGCAAACATGTAATAGATCTAGTTGCAAACGGTGTTTCAATGCTTAGAAACAAGACCTAGGGATCATACTTTCACTAGTGAACACTCTCATATAAATATCTTCTCTTTATGATACTACTCTTAACTACTCTCCGGTTGGACACTCTAATCCATGGTAGGGCTATAACAGCACACCTCAAAGTTCACTTTTCCCATCTAGATAACCCCACACTGTCACCTTGACCTCTAGATGGTTCCAACAAACACCACAATTTCATAGAAACATCCAACTCCAAATATAACTCATAACAAGTATTTGTAATCTCTAGCCTAAGTGCCACCATGGTGTGCATGCTATCACTTTCACACACATGGGGAGAGCAGAGATCTATTAAAGCACTTGAGTAGCAAGGTATATCTACTTGATTACAAAGCTCATGATCACAATACGATCATCCATAGAGAGAGAGATGAACATATAGCTACCGGTAGAACCCTTAGCCTCGAGAGAGAACTACTCCCTCCGTATCATGGGAGTCATAAAAGGCGATGGAGATGGCGGTGGAGTCAATGGAGATGGCGGTGAATATGATGAAGAGGCGGCGGCGGCACGGAGGACTCCTTCCTCGCCGCTGGTATCACAGGGGAGCACTGCCCCTTAGCACCCTTCCTTCATGTCTTCTTGGGAGCCCTTCCCCATGGATATGGGATCCATGGGTGAGGCAAAAACGTGGCTTTGGTGGCTGCAAATTCGTGGGTGGAGGTGTCTCCCACGAATTAGGTTTCCTCCCTTTATATAGCTTCTCGGATTCCCATCACCCCATTTTAGGCTGCAGTAAATCGGGTCTATAGGGCCCATCCGAATTTGTAATCAGCTAAATTTTATGTCCAGAATGTTTGTCGCGAAATTTCCAACAACTTTGTAGTTGAAGTGTTTTCCGTTTGACGCCGTCTTCGACCCGATACGTGACCATCTTAAAAAAGAGATCTGAGATAGATTTCTGGAAAATCCCAATTTGACTCCAACAAGGTTTCCACTTGTATTCTTAGTAATTCCTACGCATCAAAGTGTAAAACAAGAATATTGTGCACTTTTGCAACTATTAGTAGGTTAGTCTAAATAAATCATAAACTTTATATAAAAAAGAGTATCAAAAGCATATTATTAGCATAAAACCATAAAATATTATAGATACTTAGTTCCTACTCATCCTGGAGTAGGTAAACAATAAAAACAATATAATTTTTGAGGTGACACGCAACCAACACAATCTTGATCATCATTATTGTAAAAGCATTGATAGCTGGGATCAAGGTACTCTAAACATGAACATGAAAGATAGAGTTCTAACAATAAGACATTGCAACTATGTTGTAGCATGAAAAGGTACAAACAAAAGATTCATGAATAACAATGCTTTGAAAGACGTTTGTTTGTTTCACATAAAGGAAACACAATGAGAATGGTATTCAGCTTGTCCCTTATAGTGTAGCAAAACATAAATGCATAGGACACCTTCAAAGTGCATAAGGGTGACTAGATACAAATAGTTTAAGAACAAGAAATATCAAAGTTATGAATCAATCAACAAGTCTTGGGACAATGCACATTAAACTAAGAATGACAACTATGCTCTCTTAATTGGTGCCTAAGGATAGAAGGTGGAGACTCAACATAAAAGTAAAAGAAAGGCCTTCATAGAAGGAAGCAGGGATTCAAGTCTCATAAAGAACTTCCAAAAATTATGGTACTTATTAGCTTTCAGCTCTCATTGCCCCTATCATAAGCATCTTGAAGTGATTAAGGTTAAAGTGAACAAACTATGGAGTATATGCTTGACAAAGTATAAGTTAGCAATCTCATGTCCATTGAATACGAGGGCCGCTCCTCATGCTACTCAAGTTTAGTTACTAGTAAGTTCTTATCATAGTAAGTACATGTGTATCATAGAGAACCGCCAACAGGGTACCCCTTGCCCGATGATATGGAAGATTCCCCATATCAAAATGACAAGGCAAGCAGACAACGAGCATCTCAGCAATCTTCTTATTTACCATGGGAAAAAGGTGCTTTTTTTTATCTCTTTCCTCTTTTCTCATTTTTTTTATTTTTCTCTTTTTCTCAATCTCTATCTCTTTTTTTATAAGAAGAATGCTTCATAGATTGCTCATTATGGTTACGCTGCAGGTTACCACTATGATTAGGCATGGATTAGACCAGCGGCCTAGATGTTTCTCTAACACACATACATAACTCCATGGACTTACAAGCTCCCCTTTCATTTCACACCGACGACATCCATAAACAAAATAGCATGATATCAACTGGGTACAATGTTGAAAGCGTTCCCCATGATAGCATGGTTCTGCTAATTCCCAACGTATAGGTGCAAGCATATACATCATAGATAACACAATGGTTCAAGTTTATTAGGGGCAAGAAAAGTAAAGTGTGCCATCAAGTTCGTGAGAGCTTTAATCACTAATTTTCACATAAAAATTTTAATTTAGAAGGTAGATAAAAACATGAATATACTTGGAATAGCAAATGCTAATAGGTAGGTATGGTGGACTCTTTGGAATAACTTGGTTTTATTTGGAGTTGGATGCATGAGTGGAACTCATACTTGGCATGGAGGCTAGCAGAAGACTGGGAGTGACCAACTAAGAGAGCAATAATGTCCATAATCATGCAAAGCGACAAAACATCATTAATTAAAGCATAAAGTGATATTACAAGCCAAAAACTAAATGATCATAGAGGCTATGGTGACTTGGTATAGTCATAACATGGTGTGAGCATGCGCCAAGTCAACCCAAATAAAGCATCAAAGGAGAATACCACAATACTATGCTTTAATATGCTAAAACAACGCATGATTCTTTTAAGACACATTAAGCAATCTCAATTGTTTATAACATGTCACGCTACAGCAAAAACCACTAAGCATAAAGCCAAAACAATATCAAGCATGACATGACAAAGCATAGGCCACAGTCAAAAAACAATCTCCTTTTTACCACTTAAGCATGAATGTTTCCTACTCTTTTCCAACACCAATTGAAAACTAAAGATAAACACAATGCTAGCAAAGGAGAACACTCACAGAACAATAAGAGTGAAAACTAGAGTGTTCTAGGCAATGCATAACGGGATGTGTCTCTCTCCAAAATAAGTGTGTTGGGATCCAACCAACTTATTTAAACAAACTAAACAAAAGAAAACTAAAAACAAAGCTAAGACGCTCCAAGAACAATACAATTGTGCATGAAACAATAAAAATAAAGTGTTTGGAAGAAACCTGAGATTTTTATTGATGAAGAAGGGGATGCCTTGGGAATCCCGAAGCTTTGACGCTTGGACTTCTTGGATATTTCTTGGGGTGACACGCGTGGCATGCCCAATCTTGAGCTTTAGTCTATTCTTCATCTTATTACATCATTCTCTCGATACACCTGCAATTTTTCCTTCATACAAAACTTCACACAATCTTTATTAGCAACATTAGTACACTCAATATAATAAGTCTTTGGGTTCAGTTTGAACACCAATAAAACTTCCATTAAAACACAAGATAATGTAGCACTTCCCTTGAAAAGCTCAATTACCCCAAATAACCCAAAAAGGAACCAACAAGAAGCAAATTCAAATAATGGCAGAAATCTGTCAAAACAGACCAGCAGGTAAAACCCAATTTTTTCGAAGACCTTCTGTTGGTCAAATCGAAAAGTGTTGAACTAACTAAAGTTAGATAAAAACCTGGGGCAGAAGCACAAAAATGCATGCCTCAAAACGACATACAGAGAATTTACACGAATTTTTACGGTGAAGCACAAAAATCTGTATCGGGACAGCAACTTTCCCAAGCATTACTTCCCTGTCATTAGAGGTTACTTTTGGCAC
Source organism: Avena eriantha (assembly GCA_910589775.1). Lineage (NCBI taxonomy): Eukaryota > Viridiplantae > Streptophyta > Magnoliopsida > Poales > Poaceae > Avena > Avena eriantha. Next base: position 516,273,464 of record OU342745.1, on the reverse strand, counting down.
AAAAAGCAAATAAAAAGGATAAGGAGAGGTTATTACTGAAGGAATAACTTCCAAGACTCATCTAAAACTTTTGGGTTATCTCCCAATAAGTACTTTTCTTTAACGCCTTTAAGTTAGGCATGATAGTTTGAGAAGATGCTCACATAAGAAATATGAATTGAAGTAAAAGAGAGCATCAAGAAGCAAATTCAAAGCACATTTAAGTCTAACCCACTTCCTATGAATAGGAATCTTGTAAATAAATAAGTCATTAAAGCACAAAGAAACAAGCATAGTAAAGCAAAACAAGTGCAACTTCAAGACTTTCAACATAAAGAGGGGAAACTTAATATTATTGAGATGCATAAAACCATTTTCCCCTCTCTAATAATAACTTTCAGTAGCATCATGAATAAAATTAACAATATAACTATCACATGAAACATTCTTATCATGAGCCACATGCATAAAAGAATTAATACTCCCCACATAAGCATAGTCATTCTTACTAATTATGGTGGGAGCAAATTCAACAAAATAGCTATCATTATTATTCTCATCACCATAATCATCAAATTTAGGAGGCATATTGTAATCATAATTAATTTTCTCCTCGATAGTAGGTGTACTGTAAATATCATATTCATCATTGTAATCATCATATATTGGAGGTTTGGTATCATCATAAGCAACAGAATAGCTATCTTCCAAAGCTGGGAACTAAAAAGATCATTTCCATAAAAACTAGCTTCCCCAAGCTTAAAATTTTCCATAACATTAGCAATAATGGTATCCAAAGAATTCATACTAACAACATTGCTATTAGCATGCAAATAAAGTTCCATGGGTTTTTTAATTTTCTTTTCAGACAATTCATGTTCTACCTTAGGAAAAATACTAAAAAGCTCTCTAATTTTGTTGTTGTTTTCCATTAAGCCTAACTAGAACACATCATGTGTGTGAAAATAAGAAACAAAAAGACAAAATTGCAGAATCTAAAGGAAATAACTTCGAGCACTCACACCGGAGGATGTGAGTACCTTTTACCTTACCTCCCCAGCAACGGCGCCATAAAATAGCTTGATGTCTACGCACTTCTATTATTGTAGACAGTTGTTGGGCCTCTAAGTGTAGAGGTTTGTAGAACAGCAGGAAGTTTCCCTTAAGTGAATCGCCCAAGGTTTATCGAACTCAGGGAGGAAGTGGTCAAAGGTATCCCCTCTCAAGCAACTATGCAATCAAGATACAAGAAGTCTCTTGTGTCCCCAACACACCCAATATACTTGTCAGGTGTATAGGTGCACTAGTTCGGCGAAGAGATAGTAAAATACAAGTCGTATGGATATAAGACAACGGTGCCAGAAAATAGCTTGACGGGTAGGAAGAGACTAAAGGCAATCTGAAATAAAGAAGGAATCAAGCAAATACGTAACAGATCTAGTTGCAAACAGTGTTTCAATGCTTAGAAACAAGGCCTAGGTATCATACTTTCACGAGTGAACACTCTCATATAAATATCTTCTCTTTATGATACTACTCTTAACTACTCTCCGGTTGGACACTCTAATCCATGGTAGGGCTATAACAGCACACCTCAAAGTTCCCTTTTCCCATCTAGATAACCCCACACTGTCACCTTGAGCTCTAAATGGTTCCAACAAACACCACAATTTTGTAGAAACATCCAACTCCAAATATAACTCATAACAAGTATTTGTAATCTCTAGCCTAAGTGCCACCATGGTGTGCACGCTGTCACTTTCACACACATGGGGAGAGCAGAGATCTATTAATGCACTTGAGTAGCAAGGTAGATCTACTTGATTACAAAGCTGATGATCACAATATGATCATGCATAGAGAGAGAGATGAACATATAGCTACCGGTAGAGCCCTTAGCCTCGAGAGAGAACTACTCCCTCCTCATCATGGGAGTCAGCAACGGCGATGGAGATGGCGGTGGAGTCAATGGAGATAGCGGTGAAGATGGTGAAGAGGCGGCGGCGGCGACGCGGAGGACTCCTTCGCCGCCGCCGGTATCACAGGGGAGCACCGCCCCTTAGCACTCTTCCTTCATGGCTTCTTGGGAGCCCTTCCCCATGGATATGGGATCCATGGGGGAGGAAAAAATGTGGCTTTGGTGGCTGCAAATTCGTGGGTGGAGATGTCTCCCACGAATTAGGTTTCCTCCCTTTATATAGCTTCTCGGATTCCCGTCACCCATCTTGGGCTGTAGTAGATCGGGTATATAAGGCCCGTCCGGATTCAGAATCAGCTAAATTTTATGTCCAGAACGTGTATCGTGAAATTTCCAACTACTTTGTAGTTGAAGAGTTTTCTGTTTGATGCCGTCTTCGACCCGAAACATGACCATCTTCAAAAAGAGTTCTGAGACAGATTTCTGGAAAATCCCAATTTGACTCCAACAAAGTTTCCACTTGTATTCTTGGTAATTCGTACACATCAAAGTGTAAAATAAGAATGTTGTACACTTTTGCAACTATTAGTAGGTTAGTCCAAATAAATAAAAAACTTTATATAAAAATGAGTATCAAAAGCATATTATTAGCATAAAACCATAAAAAATTATAGATACGTTATGGACGTATCAATGGCATATGAGCAGATTGGGGTTCTGTGACTAGATGGATTGGGGTTTTGTGACTAGATGGCAGATGCATCAATCGACTGATCGAACCATATATACTACCCTGCTTCAAGAGCAAAAGAATTTGTACACGATTGAGCAAATCCTATGTATGAACAATGAAATATGCGGTTGCGACTAGAGAAGCTAGCAATGTAGTACCTCGGACTCCTCATCAGGGACCTCCTCCTCGAATTCGTCATTCTCCACGATTGCGTTGAAGATTTCTTGGAAAGCGATGGGGTCGTTGATGTAGAGCACTGGATTGCCTCCGCTTGCCGCCTGCCTCCCATCCAGATCTGCCGCTGGCACCACGACATTATCAGCCAAGTCGTTGTCGGCCACCTACTGCTCGGCGGTGACGGCTACTGGCTGGACGGATGAGCTCGAACTCTCGACGGCACGGTGACGAGAGGCGTTCGTGCCCAGAGAAGACGCCTGCGCCTGCTTGGCAACGACCGAGCCATCTGCTGCTGCGCCTTCAACTGGCTTTAGCTCCGGCTCGTCTCCACACGTATGCTTCATGGTGCACCTAGGGAAGGAGGTAGTGCAAGCGAGGGATCTTCGGCACGCGCGGTAGGTGCAGATTGGGGTCTTGGGACTAGACAGACTGGGGGAAATGACACAAGCACATGCAAGAAGAAGGTCGAGCGGGTTTATAAACACCGGACCGTTCGTAGTCCTCAAGTGGACATGTGTGGTGGGCGGGGGGCTACCACGATCTCCACCGTTTTTTGGGTTCCCTTTTTTTAAAATAGCCATGATCTCCAATTTAGAGCTGCATTGAAAACACACTCATGGCAGACCTCGATTCCACTGCATGCAAGTGGCGCGGAACCAATTTCTATCAATGTTAGATCTACTCGAGGAGGGCCTTTGACTCATGGAAGTTACTAGCGGTAGGGCCCAGTTGGAAGTGAGATTGAGAGCGCTGCGTAAAAATGGGATATGTCTTATTAAAATCAAGTGGCAATAAATTGCAGCGTCCCGTTTACAACCGTCCACTCGATCACCCCGTTGCCCTGTGCATGTGTTGTAGTAGCAGTAGTAGCCTTTGCAGACTAGATTAAACGTGACATGACCACTCGACGACTTTTTCCATGGATGACATCGTGTTCCTTCTTGTAGAGGGAGACGTCAAGATGGTAGCTCGTTAACTGGCAGTTTGAAAGAGTACCCTTTTCCTCTCTCGCTAAAACATATATGTTTCATTCTGCTAAAATTGGTAGCAAATCTAGAGAAGATTTTCTCTTCGATAATTCGTTCCCTTTTGGACCTCCTTTTGCCTCCGATCAGGTAGCAAATCTAGAGCAGCAAATCACACCAGGCAGAATACATTCATTCAGAAAACAAAACAAATGTAGATATAGCTGTGCGCAACTAAATAGGATATAGAGATAGAAAGTAGGTTGCTTAACGAGGTTCGATTCATTCAGCCAGAAATATGATGCAAGCAAAATATAGAAAATCAAAAGAAGCTGCTTAGCAGCAGCAGCCGCCGCAGCAGCAGGCACATTCAAGGACAAATCCAACCCGTCCTTCATGCGCCCGTGCCTCCGCCTCCACCCTTCAGCGCTTCGTCCACTTCTTGCTTCCCAGTCCCTTGATCTTGGGGGCCTTGGGCCTGATTGGATGCATGCGACCCTCTTTCATGGCCACCCGCTGGAGGTTTCTGAGGTGAATGCCGAGAGCCCCGTGTTCAGCAATGTAGGCATTGATGTTCACGGTCTCGCGCTCGCCGCCTTTGTGGATGCCGGAGCCCGGGGCCTCTGCATGCTTTAGTAAGGAGTTGAAGTCGGTGCAGGCGAGACTCACCCAGCAGAAGGCGATCCCCTTGCAGAAGGGGCAGCTGTAGTCGCCGCCAGCGAAGAAGGCGTCGTACTGGCCGGCCCGCAGCCTCCTCAGCACCTGATGAGTCTTGGTGTGCATGGACTCGTCATCGCTACAGACGTCGCTTCGGAAACCTATTGGAAGAAAAGGAAAATGGGGTAGTAGATGATGAAAGAAGATTGAGCAATCGAAATGCGAACAAGCGAATAAAAATAAACCAAGATCTAGCATCCAACGATGGGAATGGTAGAAAAACTAGGGGATGGGAGCAAACCCTAGTTACCTCCGACCATGGGTCGTCGATGCCGGTGTCATAGGGGTTCAGCGGAGCGATGTACTTATCTGGATCGTAGGTGCCCATGAAGTGCTTGATCTGGTTGTGACCGGCGGGGGCCTCCTCGCTAGCGGGGGGCTCCTCTTCGGCGGCTCCGTCGGTAGTGGGGACGGGGGCCTGGCCAGGAACGGCGGCTGCCATCGATGCCTCGACTGGGGCCTGGACAGGGATGGCGGCTGCTTTCAACGCGTCAAGGGGGACCGACGAGGAGACGGGGCCCTCGTCGGTGGCTACGTCAATAGCAGGGACGGGGGCCTGGACGGGAATGGTGGCTGCCATCAATGGCTCGACTGGGGCCTGGACAGGGATGGCGGCTGCTTGCAACGCATTGAGGGGGACCGGCGAGGAAACGGGGGCCTCCTCGCTGGCAGCCTCGGAGGCGACGATGGCCACCGTATCCTCCTCCGCCATCACCGGCGCAAACGGGGTATTCTCGGGAGTTTGCAGATGCTGGTGGGATAGTGGAGAGGGTTGCGTGGAGAGAGTGAGCGAGAGTGAGAGTGGGTGTGCGGAGAGGGGCTCTATAGTTAAGGTGGATGGACGCAAGGTACGTTTCGTTGCACCACCGTGCAACACGCCGCGCAGTCTACTGCACCGTGCACCGTGACACGCGCACGGTACGTTACGTTTTTTTCTCGGGCCATGCATGGCAGTTCTGTATTGAGCCGCATGCAAAGGGCGCTGTCGTGGTGGTGTCACGGCAGATGCCATGTATAGGCTAAAGGTGGGGACTAATACACGCTAGGGGAATCCAGGGAGGGATAGTGAAGTGATTCTCCACACAAGAACTTGTATTGATTTCCTTCCAAGGTTACAAGTGCTCCAAGAGCTGTATTGGCGAGAGGAGGAAGAAGGAGCTCTCTTACTCTCACCCACAGATCTCACCTGAAACCCTAGACCTTAACAGAATTGTATAGAGACAAAAACAGCCAACCCATCAACCCCTTCTACTGAAGCCCTAGCCCCCCTTTTATAGGGGAGGCTCGGTTTCTGCCTAGGGCATACGTGGAGGCATATTCCTAAGAATATGCCTCCACCCAAAGTGGTAAGCCGACCGGGGTGATTTTCCCCCACGTCACACATGCTTTAGCTACGTGAGCCACTGCGGCACCCTCTTCAGCTAACACGGGCGTCATCACGCTTGTCGGCCACGCCCCGGTGGTCCTGTCCTCGCTCGCTTCGCTCAGGCAGTGCATACCGGGGCTCCTTTTGACCAGCGAGATTCCTTCCTTCTCCTAGAAGCTTGCTGCGACCCGGATGATGGTTCATCCGGCCACACCCCTTACCTGCATATAGGTAAGACATACGCTTTCGACTTACCGCTTAAGTCGGATGAGGGCTAGTTAGGCGAACGCCCCTAGGTCCGGATTACCCCGTGATTCGGCCTGCCTTGAGGTGACCCGTCCAGCATCTGCTTTGGCCCTGCCGAACCTCGGCTAACTCGGCATTTATACCACGACGTGACCCTACCCGGGGGTATCCCCCCAACAGGCGCATACACAATTTCTATGTACGAAGTTTGACACGGCCCTAAAATTGGCGATAGTTAAAAGTGGAAATGTAGAGGGGAAGGTAGGTGGCTGTACGATGAGATTTGTGGGGTTGTGCTAGATCGGGTAGAGGGATGTGCTGATGACTGCGAGTGACTCGAGGAAGACGGAGACGTTAGGTCTCGTCGAGCTCAGCTCTTTGGCCTCCGGCTAGCGCGTGCAAGTTTCTTACGGTGGGGCCCAGTTGGAAGTGAGATTGAGAGCCGCTACGTAAAAAATGGGATATGTCTTATTAAAATAAAGTGGCAATAAATTGCTGTCCATCAACGACCGTGCACTCGATGATGCATGTGTTGTGTCGTAGTAGTAGCAGTAGTAGACTTTTCACACTTGATTAAACATGATATGACTACTCGACGACTTTTTCCATGGACGACATCGTGTTCCTTCTTGTAGAAGTCTCGCTGAGGGAGACGTCCATGCTGTCTCACGCTGTACTGTGAAGGGCATGACCTGTGCAATGATCATCGTTGGATTGCACAGAATCAACGGTTGGTGCGCACGATCCGCGTGACAACTGTGACAACCAGCGAGATTCCTTCCTTCTCCTAGAAGCTTGCTGCGACCCGGATGATGGTTTATCCGGCCACACCCCTTTCCTGCATACAGGTAAGACATACGCTTCCGTCTTACCGCTTAAGTCGGATGAGGGCTAGTTAGGCGAACGCCCCTAGGTCCGGATTACCCCGTTATTCGGCCTGCCTTGAGGTGACCCGGCCAGCATCTGCTTTGGCCCTGCCGAACCTCGGCTAACTCGGCATTTATACCACGGCGTGAGCCTACCCGGGGGTATCCCCCCAACATTATTCCCCGAAGCTGGTGCGGTCTTAGCCGCCCTGGCCGCTAAGGCCACACCAGGTTCCATTTTGTGCCCCTGTCGTTGTTTCCGAGTTACCTCTGTACCCCGGATGCTTGGATTTACGTTCCGTTCGCACATTGCAAGTTTTCACTTGCCGGCCGGGTTGCCACCGTTCCGTCCGGGTCTTACTTCCTTCTCTCGTACGCTAGCCCATGTGAGGGGTAATCATTTTGCCGTCTTATTTTAAGGGACAGTACAGTAACCGCCGCAGTAATTGTCAGTTATCACTGTGCGCGGGTCACGTCACGCCCGCCTCCTCGTTTACCGCATTAGCGCGTCACGTCATAGGATTCTCTCCGTCCTGTGGCCTTCCGTGTGGCTCCTTACTGATTGGTCCGAACGGGTAATACACGGCCACTGCGTCTGGCCGGTCCCCAGGGTGCGATCCCACTCACCCCTGATGGGGGTGGTTAAATAGCGGAGGGGTGCGTCCCTTAGGATTTTTCCCCCTCCGCACCCCTCTGCCCACTGCTATTCCTCTTCGTCTTCCTCGTGACCGCGCCTCCGCCAGCACTGCCAAAAAGCAGCGTCGCCGCCGCACTTCTCCGTTGCATCTCTGCGTCACCGTCACTGCGACGCCAATCTCCCGCTACGGGTCCTCGTCAATCCAAGCCACTGTCCCCCGCCACCTCTAGCGCACGCGAGGGCTTCGAGGAGCAGATGGCGGAAGAAGAGCTCGCCATTGCTGAGCTAGAGATGGAGGAGGACGCCGCCGCTGCGGACCGCGGCGCATGGGCCGGCTCCTGGGTCTGCCAGGACGATCTGGACTGGCTCTACCGGACCAGACGCATCCCCGCCGGCGTCGCTGCTCGCCTCGCCTCCACCGAGCTAGCTCCTTCACCCAATCCCGGGGAGTTCGTTGTGTTCCTGTCTCATTTTCAACCGGGCTTCGGACTCCCGGTGAGCGATTTCTTCCATGATTGGCTCAACACCTACCATCTCCAGCCGCACCATCTTCCAGCCAATGCCATTACCTCTCTCTGCCTTCGCTTCTACAATCGAGGGCTATGCCGGATTATGGCCCACGAAGGAGCTGTGGATCCGGTTTTTCGCCCTTCGACGCAACGTTATTCCCGACATTCACACTGATCTAGAGGACAAGCGGCTCACTCAGTTCGGAGCGGCCTCCATTTCACCCTGGAGGTTCTCTGTTTTCCCCCGGGTCACAGGGCTAGAATCCTGCAAAGGGTGGGCCCGAACATTCTTTTACGTCCGGAACAGGGGCACCGAAGATTTGATCCGGTTGCTCCCCTATACACCGGGTCCGCCGAACACGGATCTGTGGGACGCCGTTCCCAAGAAACCTACGGCCCTGGCCAACCAAGTGAATAAGAGGTTCGCGGAGCTGAAGGAGCTCGGGTTGCGCAACGAGGATGCAATGATCACTTTCGTGCACAACCGAATGTCCCCTCTCCAGAAGCGCACCCACAAGGTGTGCCATATGAGCTACGGCCACGATCCCAACCGGACTTCATCTTTCAACTGAACAACACGGAGATCTTTCGCCGGGTTAAGGCTCTCTTCACCACTCATAAGGATTTCTCCTCTGACTGTACTTGGGGGATTGAGCATTTCTGCCGTGACCGGCTTCCTCCCATGGTAAGTTTTATGCTGCAAACTTACCCCGGAGTAATCCCTTGTCTGTTATTGTTGTATTTTTGACTCGTTTGTTTACTCTTTTCCTCAGCTATTCCTTTAGCAGACGCTCGAGGACGGCACCGATCCGACCCTTAAGTGGGCACCGGACCGGGTGACTTCGGACGAGGAGGAGCCGGACCAAGAGATGTTTCTCCCCATGACCGACGCCACGAAACGACCCACGGGTAACTTCTCTTCTGCTAGAGATTGGCCCGATGATGAAGATTACTCGAATATCGAGATAATTGAACTGTTTGAGGCTGTCCCCCTTTCTTTTGCTTTTCCGCCATCAGCTCACTCCGGTGGTCATATCCACGAGGATCCTCCCCTCGCCACGGACGAGCCAGTTCCGGTGGCGCCGAGAAAAAAGCGCGCGGCTTCCACAAGTTCTTCCTCCGGACCTTCCCAGCCTGTTAAAAGGCGAAAGAAGGCCCCAGCACGAAGGGCTCGGAAACCCAGAGCAGCCGAAACCTCGGATGCGTAAGTCCTTCTTTCTTCTGTAACTCGCTCTCCCTTACTTCGTCGTAATTTTTCTTCTGACGTTACTTGATTTCACAGGGCTCCGGTGGAGGTCCCTCAAAGTGGATCCAGTATCTCATCACCTCTCCGGGCCAGCCCTTCACCCCGTCGTGACGACGAGCCACGTCCGCTGAGCCCCATTCCGGAGAGCTCTGCGGCCGCTCCGGGTCATCCTGGGGCGGGGGGAACCGGCCCAGCCAGAACAACCGCAGCCACTACCTCGGCAACGCCACAACCAACAGCCACTAAGGCTACCTTGACTCCAGCATCTGTTCCAGTACCAGCAGCCAAACCAGCACCAACTCCAACCTCGGCAGCAGCACCAACTCCGGCAGCGAAAACATCAGCGCCGGCACCAAGTCCAGCAACGAAAGCACCAGAGCCCAGTTCCTCTGCATCTTCCGAGTCCTCTCAACCCCGGCAGGGAAAAGCCGCTGCCACGGCTTCTTCTTCCCAGCAAGCCAAGGGCAAGAAGATTCAAGACGCTGCCAAGCCCAGTGCTGCCGAGCCTGGGCAACGCACCCTTGAGTCCATGCTCCCCAAGAAGACATCAGCAGCAAAGGACACGCCTGCCGAGCCAACCGAAGCCCAGCAGTTGGTTCTGCACACCAGCCCCGCCCTTGCCTTGGTGGAGAGGAAGGAAGCACATGCTAAGGGTTTGGTGACGCCTCATATGCCCACAGGTGAACGGTACCCCCGAGCCTGATGGAGTTCGTCATGAACTGGAACAAGGCCGAGGTAATCCATGAAACTGATCAGGTGAATACCGCCGCCAAGGCCATTAACCTCGTTGGACGAATGATGGAGGTACGTCGTTTCTCCCTTGCAAATTGTAGAAAATAACCATTAGTCCCCGAGCCTCCGGGGGAGTAACTTGTTACTCGGCCGGATGCTCTTTTATAGAACTAACATAGCTCCATGATAACTTCGAACATGCACACACCTGGAGCCGGGTTAAGTTCCACTTGGCCCGGATTTTGTACACTTCGAACATGGACACACCTAGAGCCGGGTTAAGTTCCACTTGGCCCGGATTTTAGTAAGAGCCGGGTTAAGTTCCACTTGGCCCGGATTTTAGTACACTTCGAATATGCACACACCTAGAGCCGGGTTAAGTTCCACTTGGCCCGGATTTTTGTACACTTCGAATATGCACACACCTAGAGCCAGGTTAAGTTCCACTTGGCCCGGATTTTAGTACACTTCGAATATGCACACACCTAGAGCCGGGTTAAGTTCCACTTGGCCTGGATTTTAGTACACTTCGAACATGCACACACCTAGAGCCGGGTTAAGTTCCACTTGGTCCGGATTTTAGTACACTTCGAACATGCACACACCTAGAGCCGGGTTAAGTTCCACTTGGCCCGGATTTTAGTACACTTCGAACATGCACAAGGCTGACTTAAGTTTCTGTATCTCTTTTAGGTGACCACCAACCGCCGAAGTGCCGAATTCCAGCGCTTGTTGGATACACACAAAAATCTTCGCACGAAACAGGCTGCACTTATCGCGGAGTACGAGAAAAGGGGTAAATTTCTTTCTCATTCCTTTCCTCATTTTTCCTCCACTTCGCTTGCCGAACTAATCTGATTGTTCGGTTTCCGCAGCTGGGGTGGAAGCTAAAAACAAAATAATGCGAAAGAACTTGGAGCAGATCAAGGGTACGTCCTTCTTGTCTGTTTTTACTGTGCTTTTCATCATCTTACCTCCTTGGCTGGGCAAACATTCATACCTCGGCTCTGCCGGGCCAGCACACGGTTTTAGCATTGCTTGAAGAAAGTGTGCATGTGCCTGACATGATGCTGCATTTTCTCGAACAAGCAGGACAACACCAAGCTGAGCTGAAGAAGAAAGATGATGAGCTCGCCCTCCTTCGGACCAAAGATGATGACATAGCCAAGCTCAAAGCTGAAATGGCTAAGATGAAGGCGCAGCACCAAACCGAGCTGAAAAGGGTTGGCCAGGACCACACCGAAGAACGCGAGCGCCTCAAACTCCAAAGTGCTAAGGACCGTGAGCTTCTTCAGGAAGCCGAGGTCAAACTTGAGTCGGCAAATGCTGAGCTCGAGCAGCTTCGGAAGAGGCGTCATGCTTGCATCAAGGAGTTGACAATGATTCACAGTCACATCTCACGTAACTTCTTTTTCTTTATCCGCCTTATTTCTCCGGGTTACTTCATATGCCTTGTTTTCTCAACTTTGTCCTTTGCCTTGTTTTCCAGGCCATTTTCCAGAGGGTACTGCCATTGCAAGTGCTGCTGTCTCCAACTTTCGCCGAGAAAGGGGTACTCCGGTCGCTGCTGAGGGTGAGAGCATTCCCTTTGACATGGAGGACCTGTTGGTCAGCCTGTCATCTCGCGTGGAAATTATCAAGAACTACGGCAGGGACCTCCTCGATGTTTCAGTCCGGGTCTTCAACGCCTTTTGGCCCGCCGATGATGCTCCGGAGAGAGTCACGCAACTCGCTGAAAGGCTTTCAGAAATTGAGACCCAGCTCGACCTCTGGCGAGAATCCGCTGGACGCGCTGCTGCCGATACCGTCCTTCACCACATTTTGACATGGTACGAGAAGATAGATCTCAGCCTCCTCACACGCCTGCGCACCGGGTCCAAATGGACAGATGACCCGGAGTGGGTAGCTCGGTGCCAGGCTTGCGCCCACAGCCTCATTGAATATGCCCCCATTCATGAATGGACTGAGGGTCCGAGCTTCCTAGAAGCCACAGGTGAAGAGGAAGTTGAGAACATTGAAGATGACTCGTGTGAAGACGAGGAGGACACTGCCTCGGATATCGAAGAGGGCGACGATGATGCTGAACTTCCTCCTGCTGCTCCTAAGTAAAAACACTTGAAAATTCATGAGATCCCCGGTATGCCGGGTGGAATTGTATTTCAAATGCATGCGATATTTTGCTACTGAGTACTTATGCCGGATTAACTTGGGCGTAGTCCCCGAGTTTCTTTTTCTTGTTCGTTCAATCTTTTGGCTCGGATCGTGTCTACCTTGATTCGGTTTTACAACTTATGAATCCGAGCTTGAAAAATTGTCTTAACAATACTTGGAAACTTTTAGACTTAGCTCAAAAATAAAACTGCATAATAACTTGAAAATAAATACAGGGTTAGTCCGAAGAACAAGCGTCGGTTCGAATAAATTCTTTTCCTTAGTCGTTTTTCATGTGCTACGCAATTCCAAACTTGTTCTCTTGCTTGCCATGAAGCCAATTCTTGTTGGACAACAGCAAGTCGAAGAGTTGGGTTTTTGGTGCTCACACACTACTAATCCGAGCTAAGTAGAATAACCTATTCCAGCCGACGCACAAATATTAAAAGACAACAAATATTATTAAGGCAGTCCCCGAGTTATTGCTCGAGGTGCCCACATTTCATTGATAAGCTTATTGCCGACATACATACCGACATATGAGATAACCCGGATACATTCACTTCTTAGCTAGGTGTAGAAAGGCCGAAGTAGAGCTATGTTCCATGGTCGCTTTGATTCCTCACCGGACCTGTCCGCCTTGTTCTTTCCCCGTGGCTTTGCATCTATAAGATAGTAAGAATCATTGTGCAATGCTTTGCTCACGATGAACGGCCTTTCCCATGGGGGGGGGATAATTTATGCATTCTAGTAGTACGTTGTACCAACCGGAGCACCAGATCGCCTTCCTGGAAGACCCGGGGGCACACTTTCCGGCTATGATAGCATCGGAGATTTTGCTGATATATGGCGGATCTGGATAGTGCCAGTTCTCTCGCTTCTTCCAGCAGATCAACATCATTTTGCCGGGCTTCTTGCACTTCGGCTTCTGTGTATTGGGTGACCCTAGGCGAATCATGCTCTATGTCGGCTGGTAATACAGCTTCTGCCCCATATACCAGAAAAAACAGCGTATAGCCTGTTGATCGATTTGGAGTTGTTCTTAAACTCCACAGTACTGCTGGTAGTTCTTCTATCCAGCACCACGCTGATCTTTGCAGCGGCTCAATGAGCCAGGGTTTTATCCCGGATAATACTAATCCGTTGGATCTTTCCACTTGCCCGTTCGATGCGGGGTGGGCTACCGAAGCTACGTCAAGCCGGATCTTCTTATCCCGGCAGAAACGAGCAAATGCTCCTTCCGCAAAATTTGTGCCATTGTCAGTTATGATACTGTGTGGATAACCATACCTCAAGATGATATCTTTGAGAAACGTTACCGCCGTAGCTCCATCACATTTTCTTATAGGCTTTACCTCGATCCACTTCGTAAACTTGTCCACCATTACCAGAATGTGAGTCATGTTTCCTCTTGCTGGTTTGAACGGGCCCACCATATCCAAGCACCATACGACAAATGGCCAAGTGATTGGGATGGTCTTGAGTTCCGACATTGGCATATGTGTCTTTGTAGCGTACCTCTGACAACCATTACATTTTCTCACCAGATCTTCTGCTTGCTCTAAGGCATTTGGCCAGTAGAATCCGTGTCGGAAAGCTTTTGCTACCAAGGCTCGGGATGAGGCGTGATGCCTGCATTCCCCCTGATGTATATCTCGGATGATTTCAAGCCCTTCTTCTGGGTCAACACACCGCTGGAGGACATTGGTCACACTTCTTTTGTATAACTCGGAATTGATGATCGTGTAGGCCTTTGCCCTCCTCTGTGTTTGCCTGGACAGCACCTCCTCAGTGGGTAACATTCCATCTTTCAGGAATTGAAATATAGGCAGTGCCCAAGCTGGTATTAGCCGCACGGGGAACACGTCCTCGTCTATCTCCATTTGATCCACCGGCATAACTTCAACCGGACCATGCTGAGCAGTCCCCGGGTCTTGCGAAGCAGTCCCCGGGTTTGCCGAAGCAGTCCCTGGGTTTTGCGCACCACTTCCCGTGTCAATGTCCATGGGCACAGCTCCGGACTCTGTGTCCTCCGGGACATAGATTGACTCGGACTCCGGGGATGGCCTGATGGATGGTTTCTTGAGGTGCTCTAATGCTACACCCGGTGGAATTGCTTGTCTGGTTGACCCGAGCTTCGACAGCATGTCGGCAGCCTCATTTTCCACCCGGGGTACATGATGAAATTCGCATCCCTCAAAGTAACCGGAAATCTTTTGCACATGAAATCTGTATAGTGCCATGTTTGGATCAAGGGCGTCCCACACTCCGGACACTTGATGCACCACCAAATCCGAGTCGCCAAAGCATATGATCCGACGTATTCCAATTTCTTTTGCTACCTTGAGCCCATGCACAAGTGCTTCATACTCAGCGACATTGTTTGATGCGGTGAAGTGGATCTGCAGCACATATTTCAACTGGTCCTTCTTTGGCGACGTGAGTACAACTCCGGCACCTAGCCCGGTTTTGGTTTTTGATCCGTCAAAGTGCATCCGCTAATAGTTCGGATCCGGAAGTGGTGGTTCGTACTGTACCTCGGCCCAGTCCATGAAAAAGTCCGCCACAGCCTGAGACTTGATGGCTTCTCTCCGGTCATATTGCGGAGCATAAGGAGCTAGCTCAATTGCCCATTTTGCAATTCTGCCGCTTGCATCCTTGTTACTCATTATCTCGGATATAGGGGCCTCACATATAGTGCTTCAATTTCTTGGCGGCCATGTACACGCCATATGCCACTTTTTGATAATGTGGGTAGTTCTGCTTTGAGGTTGACAACACTTCACTCAAATAATACACCGGCCTTTGCACCAACTTACCTTCCTTATCACGTTCCACCACTATCACTGCACTTACAACTCGGTTGGTTGCGGCTATATAGAGCAACATTGGCTCCTTTGATAGTGGTGAGGCTAGCACTGGCGCCGTGGCTAACATTTTCTTTAGGTGAGCAAAGGCTTCATCGGCCTGCGGTGTCCAAATGAATTTATCCGACTTTTTCATGAGTTGGTAAAGAGGCAAAGCCTTCTCTCCCAACCGACATACAAACCGACTTAACGAGGCCAGGCAACCTGTGAACTTCTGGACATCGTTAAGACACTTTGGCAGTTCCATTCGCTCGATGGCCCGAATTTTAGTTGGATTAACCTCGATACCTCAGCTGGAGACGAGAAAACCGAGCAATTTTCTAGCCGGGACACCGAAAGTGCATTTTTCTGGGTTAAGTTTCATCCGGAACCTTCTTAGGTTTGCAAACGTTTGCCTGATATCGTCAAGGAGCATTTTGCTTTCCTTGGTCTTGATAACCACATCATCCACGTACACCTGTACATTTTGACCTATTTGGTCGTGCAAACATTTTTGCATACATCTCTGGTACGTTGCCCCTGCATTACGTAAACCAAACGGCATGGTGCGATAGCAATAAGCCCCATACGGGGTATTAAATGCAGTCTTTATTTGATCATCCGGATTCAGAGGTATCTGGTGGAAACCAGAATAAGCATCAATGAATGACAACAGTTCACATCCAGCAGTTGAGTCTATGACCTGATCTATTCTTGGCAGCGGGAATGGATCTTTTGGACACGCCTTGTTCAGGTTCGTGTAATCGATACACATGCGCCAAATCACTGCCACGTTCGGATGATCCTTTTTCTTTTCCACCAGCACCGGATTAGACAGCCAATCTGGATAGAGGACCTCCATGTTAAATCCTACAGCTAGCAACCGAGCTATTTCATCCCCAATGACTTTCCTCCTATCTTCGGCGAAGCAGCGGAGAGGTTGCTTCACCGGCTTGGCTCCGGGTCTCACATTCAAAGAGTGCTCGGCCAACTCCCTCGGAACACCTTGCAAGTCCTGTGTGGAGCAAGCAAAAATGTCTCGATTCTCATGGAGGAAGCTGACGAGCTCGCTTTCCTATTTATCGCTTAGCCCGACACCAATTGTTACGGTGCGCTCTGGGAACATGTCATCAACGGGAACCTTCTTTGTATCTTTCGTGGCCTGGAAGGAGACAGTTCCATGCGGGTTACTCAGCGCCGGCATATACTGCTGCGCGGACTGAGCCAATGCCGCCACCTCTTGAATTTTCCTCTTTTCCTGCGCGATCACAAGTGACTCGGCTAAGTTTGATCCGGCCGACGCGCACTCCATCGAACGTCGGAAGTCCCCAGCAATGGTAATCACTCCGTTTGGTCCGGGCAACTTCATCTTCAAGTAGCTGATATGACAACTTGCCATGAACTTGTTCAGCGCTGGCCTTCCGAGCAATGCATGATACGCGCTTTCTA
The DNA here is from genome assembly GCA_910589775.1 of Avena eriantha. Lineage (NCBI taxonomy): Eukaryota > Viridiplantae > Streptophyta > Magnoliopsida > Poales > Poaceae > Avena > Avena eriantha. The sequence continues at coordinate 516,256,927 of OU342745.1, read as the reverse complement.
AGTTCACCACTTCGAACTCTAGATTTTCAGTTCGGCAATTGTCCCTTGTGCCGAACAAGACGTCGACCCGGACCTTGCCTATGGGCTCGCAAGAAATGGCGGGCAGAATGCCATGGAAAGTTGTCCTCTTGGCCTGGAGCATGTTCTCCGAGATACCCAACTTGCGCATCGTGTCCGCGTACATGATATTTATGCTACTGCCGTTGTCGATCAGTACCTTTGAGAACCTTACGTTAATGCTAGGTCCAATGAACGTAGGATCCAGCACCAACGCATACGAACCAGGGCTTGGCATGAGCTTGGGATGATCCCTAATGCTCCAGGTGATTTACTGATCGGACCAAGGCATGTACCTCGTCACTGCCAGCATTACCGCATTCACCTCCATATGCCTACGCTGCAAGCTTTTTCTATCAGTTTCCTCTGTGGTAAATACACAGTAGCTTTGGTGATGCTCCCTGTATTCGTTTCTTCCCTCATTTCTGGGGTGCCCCTGATCCGGCTGATGCTGATCTTCTACCTGGTGCACTGCATCCCTTCTTTCATTGTTATCATACCTCGGTGGAGGGGGAGGCAACATTAGCTGTTGCGTGTTCGCTCCGGAGAGCAATTGCTGCTGGGGTAACTCTTGCCGACGCTGATCATTCCGGGGTGCCTGAGCATTCCCCGAACCACCTCGCTCGATCTTACGCATCCACTCGCATTGCCTCGTCGTATGGCCCACTGGGTTGTTCGGATTTGGCGTGTGAAACTTACACGGCTGGTCCAACATTGAATCGTAAGTATACCTCGGACGGTCTTTCCTTTCTTGCCATTGCTTCTTTTGCTCCGGTGTCCAAGTTTTCTTCCCATCGTTCCTTGGAGTCCATTGACCTCCAGTTTTCTAGCGCTGGCTACCCCCTGCTCCGGGTTGATCTTGATTCACGGCTGCCACTTGGTGCGAACCGTACCGATGGTCCGGTCGATCATCTCTCCTTTTTCCTCTGTAATCATTTCTCCGGGATGATCCGGATCCATCCCTCTGATAGTACTCATCGCTTGACTCGTTTGAGGCGAGCCTTGGTTGGGTCGGGTCACCCAACGCATACGAATCTGCGATCCGGATCATCTCCGCCAATGTTGCCGGCATTTTCCGTTGCAACTTCATCCACAACTCGCTACCATATCTGCACCCCTGTGCAAACCATGCTATGGCCTGTGATTATATCACGCCCTCGCATGAATTTCTCACGGTACACCACCGGGTCAAAAACTCCTGGTCCGTCTCATTGGGTCTTTGTTTGCACATATCTAGGGTCTGTGGCCTATTTGGCCTTTGATACGTACTTGAAAAATTGATGATGAACATCTCCTCGAAATCTATCCAGTAGTTGATGCTTCCTGGTGGCAAATTGTTCAACCACACCCTTGCCGGGCCTTCCAACATCTGGGGTACATACCGTACAGCCCATCTCAGGTTGCCTGTGGCAATTTTTACAGCCGTAGCATAGTTTATCAGCCAATCCTCTGGCTTGGTACTACCGTCATAGGTTTTGGTGCCCCTGGGCAGCTGAAAGTTCGGTACTGGTGGCTCTTTCATCATCCGGGGTCCAAAACATGCTGGACCCGGTGGACCTTGACATTCAATCTGTTCCGACCTATATAGTCGATCCAGCTTCAATCTCGCATCGTCCGGCATCAAATCCCTGCTTCCCAATCTCGACCCTATCACATGATAGTCCGGTCTCGGGTATCCCGCATTTGCCATCTCCGAATCACCGTCGTTATACCGGTTTTGCTCTTGCGGCGCACCTTTCTATTGCATACCTCGGCCGGCACTGTGCTCTTGCCTCGGCATGTTCCGCTGCTGCGGTTGTCTTGCCCCAGCTGAGTTTTGCTGCCCGAGATTGCCGTTGACAATGTTCCTTTGACCGGCATTGCCTGGGTCACGGTTACCTCGGCCAGCTTCGCCTCGGCTCACACTCCGTCGATCATCATTTTTCTGCGTTTCTTTTTCTTTCCCTGCCCGTGTCGGGTCATACGAGACAATCTGTTTGTTCCGTCTGGCCGAGGTTACCACCTCCTCTCTCCTTGGACCGCCATGAGGGGACGATGCGGCTCCAGCGGATTTCTCCGGGTTACCCATCACCGAATGGACGATCTTGGAGGCCCCAGCTCTCTCCGGGTTTGCCCTGAGCAGTTCCTCGTTTTGCCTATTCGCAATCCGAACTAGCTCGTTAACCCGGTCTTGCTGCCTTTGCCGGGCTTCACCCGTCAGTCCCTCTAACTCGGATGCAGCTGCATCCGCCGCTCTGAGGTTCTTGGCCGGGGTACTATACCTCGGCAGCCCCACGGACAAACAGTTTTCTGATTCCTCGATTCCAACATCACCTTCTCTGTTCATCTCGCTCATGAGATTTCTCCCTTTAACTTTTACAGTATCAACTTTGTTCGCCTTAGCATACTCACGCAACGTCATGTTCAACGACTGCTGGGCCGCGGCTATTTTCTTTGCGCCCTCTAGTATTTTCTGCCTAGTTTCTTCCAGCTCGGCCTGTGCACGAGCCGGATCTACCGCTGCTACTACAGGGTTCGCCAGGCTATCCATTGCCTCTCTCAGCACGTTTTCTGGCCTCTCTAGCGGAGGACCTCTACCTTTCCTAGGTGCCTTGGGCATCACCTCTGGATCTGGCGCCGGATCCTTGCTCGCACCCGCACCCGGCGCTATCATCATTACCTCTGCATGGTCCGAGGAACGAGCGGTACGCTCCCCGCGAGCCACAGCGAGGGGCGGTTCGCCTGCTTCGACGACGTGGCGCGGATGAACGCAAGACATGTCCACCGCAACGTAGACTTTGTGCACGCCGAGCTTGAGGAAGATGCCGTTGCGCGGGAGAGGGCACGTGCCGAAGCAGCCTGCGTTGTCGCTGACGAAGTCCCACGCTTCAAAGCGCTGAACGAGCCCGAAGACGATGCGCTCGCCGGTGGCGATGAAGTTTCCCGTCCGGATTTTGACCCCTGCTAGCGCCGCTAGCCCCACGGTGGGCGCCAACTGTCATGGTGGTGTCACGGCAGATGCCATGTATAGGCTAAAGGTGGGGACTAATACACGCTAGGGGAATCCAGGGAGGGATAGTGAAGTGATTCTCCACACAAGAACTTGTATTGATTTCCTTCCAAGGTTACAAGTGCTCCTAGAGCTGTATTGGCGAGAGGAGGAAGAAGGAGCTCTCTTACTCTCACCCACAGATCTCACCTGAAACCCTAGACCTTAACATAATTGTATAGAGACAAAAACAGCCAACCCATCAACCCCTTCTACTGAAGCCCTAGCCCCCCTTTTATAGGGGAGGCTCGGTTTCTGCCTAGGGCATACGTGGAGGCATATTCCAAAGAATATGCCTCCACCCAAAGTGGTAAGCCGACCGGGGTGCTTTTCCCCCGCGTCACACATGCTTTAGCTATGTGAGCCACTGCGGCGCCCTCGTCAGCTGAAACGGGCGTCGTCACGCTTGTCGGCCACGCCCCGGTGGTCCTGTCCTCGCTTGCTTCGCTCAGGTAGTGCGTACCGGGGCTCCTTTTGACAAGAGAGATTCCTTCCTTCTCCTAGAAGCTTGCTGCGACCCGGATGATGGTTCATCCAGCCACACCCCTTACCTGCATATAGGTAAGACATACGCTTCCGACTTACCGCTTAAGTCGGATGAGGGCTAGTTAGGCGAACGCCCCTAGGTCCGGATTACCCCGTCCCGTCCAACATCTGCTTTGGCCCTGTCGAACCTCGGCTAACTCGGCATTTATACCACGACGTGACCCTACCCGGGGGTATCGCCTCAACAGGCGCATACACAATTTCTATGTACGAAGTTTGACACGGCCCTAAAATTGGCGATAGTTAAAAGTGGAAATGTAGAGGGGAAGGTAGGTGGCTGTACGATGAGATTTGTGGGGTTGTGCTAGATCGGGTAGAGGGATGTGCTGATGACTGCGAGTGACTCGAGGAAGACGGAGACGTTAGGTCTCGTCGAGCTCAGCTCTTTGGCCTCCGGCTAGCGCGTGCAAGTTTCTTACGGTGGGGCCCAGTTGGAAGTGAGATTGAGAGCCGCTACGTAAAAAATGGGATATGTCTTATTAAAATAAAGTGGCAATAAATTGCAGCTGTCCATCAACGACCGTGCACTCGATGATGCATGTGTTGTGGCGTAGTAGTAGCAGTAGTAGACTTTTCACACTTGATTAAACATGATATGACTACTCGACGACTTTTTCCATGGACGACATCGTGTTCCTTCTTGTAGAAGTCTCGCTGAGGGAGACGTCCGTGCTGTCTCACGCTGTACAGTGAAGGGCACGCCGTGTGCAACGATCATCGTTAGATTACACAGAATCAACGGTTGGTGCGCATGATCCGCGTGACAACTGTGACAACCAAGCAGGGAGTAGCAGATAGAGTGACCACATGTTTGGGCTTCTACGAAAGATAGAGAGAGGGGGGCAAAACTGAGTAGTATCAAAAAACCAAGGGCAAAACTAAGTAGTATAAAAATGGAAAGTGAGTGTCTTGTACAATGAAATACATCGTGGCATACATAAAATTATGCCAAGATAGATCCACTAGAGCTCATTGGATGTGTGTTCTTCTCATAAACCACATGGACCCACTAGAGTTCATTGCATGTGTGTTATTGTCATAAACCACATGGATCCACCGGTGTCATTGCATGTGTATTCTTTTCGTAAACCACATGTTGATCCACCAATGTCATTGCATGTGTGTTCTTCTAAACAAACCACACATGGATCCACCAATATCATTGCATGTCTGTTCTTTTCATGAACCACACCCAGTGTCATCGCATGTCTGTTCTTCTCACAAACCACATAAGGATCCACTAGTGTCATTGGATGTGTGTTCTTTTCATGAATCATGCCCAGTGGCATTGGATGTGTGTTCTTCACACAAACCACACATGGATCCACTAGTGTCATTGCATGTCTGTTCTTTTCATGAACCGCACATGGATCCACCTAGTGTGATTGCATGTCTATTCTTTTCACAAACCACATATGGATCCACCAGTGTCATTGCATGTCTGTTCTTTTCATGAATCACAACTAGAGTCATTGCATGTATGTTCTTCTCACAAACCACATAAGGATCCACCAGTGTCATTGCATGTCTTTTATTTTCATGAACCACACATAGTGTCATTGGCGCATGTTCGTCTGCAGTACCAAAGTTCTCGGGCGAGCGCATGGAGGTACCTAAGTTGCTTGAAATTGCCGCGTTTCGAAATTTTGGGCCGCCAACTACTGAGAGGGGCCATTTCGATGCAAACTCATCTCACCCATGCCAAATTTAAACATTCCGTGAAACTTCCCCATGAAGTAGACGGCCGGGACTCTCAGGTCGGTCATCTGTCCGTGACACGAGCGGCAACGCGGCAAACTCTTAGGAAAATCGAGGAACTAAGTGGATTGGATGCGTTGACCAATTTCACAAATCCATTCCCACCTTTCCCCTAGCACCGGCAGCGTCGGAATCCACCCTCCAGGCAGGACAATCCGTTCGGACATTTGACTTCTGGCGCCAAGTTGCTGCGCCCAGTTGCTGCGCCTAGTCGCTGATCCCGAGCTCCAATGGCGCATGCCGTAGCCACCATTGCGAGGCTCTAGCCCGCCTCCTCCGCTGACAAGCCGAGCAGCTCGAACGATGGCAGATCCTACTACCAAGAAAGAAGAAGTTCTGGCTACAAGCGGGTGAGCTACCCTTCTATTTGCTATTCGCACTAATTTTAACTGCTAGCTGGCTACTGAACCTAAAATTGTTTGTTAGCCCAACACTGACAAACATATTTTGTCCACACTTTTTTGTTAAGTGGGATCTCCGCGGACCACCCTTACCTGGTTATGGTAGTCCTCTTCAGGTACGACTCTAAGGGCAAGTGGTATGGACACCATTGTATCACGATGGAAGAAGCGCTTGCGAAGATCTGCACTATATCTGGTATGGTTACCGCTCTGCGTAATCATGATGAATTATGGCCGAAACAGGCTGCAAAGTTCAGCTTCATGGATGGACGTGGCATCATGGTTCCTCTAACGTGTGACAGTCAGCTAATTGGGTTGATGAAAAGGTATGCTTCGGCTTGCATGTTTGAGCTGAATTGTGATGTACTAGATGTGGAAGCTACTACAACTGGGAGTGACCCTTCTATTCTTGGACAGGGAGGTTACTCGAACCCAATTAGCTCCTGGTAAGCAGAAGTCTCTTGGGGTTCGCATGTTTGTGCTGAATTGTAGTTTTTGTTTTATTTACTCTGTAGATATTGGGCAGTTATGCAACAGTCTTGTTTCTTTGACAGGAAGCGCCGCAAGTTTAGAAACATGACAACCGGGTCAGTCATTTTGTTGCCCGAAGAAATTAAAAACGAGTGGAAAGATGATGTTGGACACGATTCTGGTGCGCATTGTCCCGGCGATGCAGAGTACGTGAAGCTAAGAAAATTGGCACCAAGGAAGAGGAAGAAGGCAGGAAATGAAGAAGCTAGTGGACGTGAAGGCTTGGTACCCAGGCTGCGGAAGAAGGCTGCTGGCAATGAAGATGCATAGCAGTGTGTTGAACTTGAACCTATATATGTAATTTGGTTAAATTTTGGAGCTCTGTGTGTGGAACATTGCTGGGCGAGACAATCTACCCACGTTCTCTGAGTAAAATGTACCGCGACTTAGGGTTTGGAAACGCCCGAGTCAGTAGTTGAATCCGAAATTGTGATTGTGCCACTACTATCTGAAAACACGCAGCACCGGTTCCATGGTTGCTAAGGGGCAGGATATCTCCAAATACGATGGAATGTAAGTGGCACAGAAATAAATTATTTAAGCTGCTACACTCCATGAAGCAACAACTTATTTCAGCTGCTGTAGACAACGACATGGCAACATAAACAGTAATGGCAACCGATAATGCCCAGATGAGGAGGAAATCAGTACCACTTTCTGGCCTAATCTTGAGCCCGTCTATCTCACCGCCTCCCTGCTCCTGCATCCCCTGTATCTTGCGAAGTCCCGGATCTCCAGTAACCGGGTGTACGTGCTTCCACTTTATAAATTGTGGTTGTTCCATTTGCATGCGGCACAATCCACGTATATTACGTTTAAACAAACCACCAATGTCAGAATACCACCATGATCAGACAAAAGGAAGTAATGCAGGGTTAAGACAGATTAACGGGCGACCAATTTTTTTCCTCCTAGGACTCTGGAACCACTAGTTCAGACCGCTAGGTCAACAAGTACAACTATTACAAATTAAAAAGGCACGGAGCTCAAGCGAAATAGAACTAGTTATCACACATCTCCTTGATCTTCCTAATCTTAGCCCGACGCACATCTTCCTGCGAGAGCAAGGATTGAATCGTATGCTCCTTCCTTTTAGCATCTTCCTTGCACATCTTCAATTGTTTCTGTGCATTTTTCCTCATGCACTTGTCAATACTCGTAGTTGTGAACTGCATGACTTTGGCCTGGTGAAGATCATTCCTTGCTTGAGTCAGTTCTTGCTCTGCTTTAGCCTTCAGGGCCAACGTCGCGTCCCTCTCCTTCTCAACTTTGCTAACATTGTCTTGCACCCTCCTGAGATCTCGCTTAAGCTTGGTCGTGTCAACTGGGTCCCATAGCTTCATCTCAACACTGTTAAGAAGTGAGCCGACTACAGATTCTTTCAACTCAACAGTCATATCCCATAGTTTGTCCAGCGTTTTCTCCATCGATTTGGGCCACTCTGGATCTACCCATTTGACAACACCGCAATTTCTGCCTTGCATCATTGCACGATGTCCTTGACACCGTAGAAACCTCCTGCCTGCGTTTCGTCCTTCGAACACTATAAATTTAGCGGGCACATATCCATGTTTACATAGCAGAGGGCTGTCTTCATCCGCTAAACTATGATAGTCGAAGCCATACATCGTCTGGTTGGCCTAACACATCATATGCGCATGAGTAAACATAGTAGATCTAGCTCAAAAATAAATAACTAGCCACAGATGATAGAGATAGAGATGAGACGACTCACATCAAAATCACCATCCCTGTCGTCACGACGCGTTTCCTCGCCGTCTCCCCTTGAACCCATGGCGAGAGGGAGGGGGTGGCTGTCGGAGAGGGGATTGGGATGGAGACGCCGTCGGCTTGCGGCTACGGCAGGATGGGAGTAAAGTGGGGAAAGTGGCTTCGAGGGGAAGGAAGAGAAGTACGGGGAGGAAGAGAAGTAATGTGGACGTGAAACTGGGATATGGCCCACTGAACTCGTGAGTCGTGACACTCGCAACAGGGGAGCGCCTGGTGCTGCCAGTTTATCCAGAGCAAGCGTGGCCAATCATATTGCAGAACAACCTACTCGTGGATTGCTCTCACGAAGACCATCCCAATCGTCCAAGCGGCCCGCTTGAACGATATGTAACAATCGTCAAGCAGAACAACTCTTTTAAGGCGTGCCTTCTAGAAGACTCGGTCTAACGGCCACCCATTAGAAGAACTGACATGCAATCACACTGGGTGTATCCATGTGTGGTTCATGAAAAGAACAAACATGCAATGACACTATGGATCCATGTGTGGTTTGTGAGAAGAACAGACATCCAATGACACTGGGTGTGGTACATGAAAAGAACACACATCCAATGACACTAGTGGATCCTTATTTGGTTTGTGAGAAGAACATGCATGCAATGACTCTAGCTGTGGTTCATGAGAAGAACACACATGCAATGACACTGGTGGATCCATATGCGGTTTGTCAGATGAACAAACATGCAATGACTCTAGCAGTGGTTCATGAAAAGAACACACATGCAATGACTAAACAGACTGGGGGAAATGACACAAGCACATGCAAGAAGAAGGTCGAGCGGGTTTATAAACACCGGACCATTCGTAGTCCTCGAGTGGACACGTTTGGTGGGCGAGGGGCAACCACGATCTCCACCCTTTTTTTTGGGTTCCCTTTTTTTTAAAATAGCCACGATCTCCACTTTAGAACTGCATTGAAAACACGCTCATGGCAGACCTCGATTCCACTGCATGCAAGTGGCGCAGAACCAATTTCTATCAATGTTAGATCTACTCGAGGGGGCCTTTGACTCATGGAAGTTACTAGCGGTAGGGCCTAGTTGGAAGTGAGATTGAGAGCGCTGCGTAAAAATGGGATATGTCTTATTAAAATCAAGTGGCAATAAATTGCAGCGTCCCGTCTACAACCGTGCACTCGATGACCCCGTTGCCCTGTGCATGTGTTGTAGTAGAAGTAGTAGCCTTTGCAGACTAGATTAAACGTGACATTACCACTCGACGACTTTTTCCATGGACGGCATCGTGTTCCTTCTTGTAGAGGGAGACGTCAAGATGGTAGCTCGTTAACTGGCAGTTTGAAAGAGTACCCTTTTCCTCTCTCGTTAAAACAGATATGTTTCATTCTGCTAAAATTGGTAGCAAATCTAGAGAAGATTCTCTCTTCGATAATTCGTTCCCTTTTGGACCTCTTTTTGCCTCCGATTAGGTAGCAAATCTAGAGCAGCAAATCACACCAGGCAGAATACATTCATTCAGAAAACAAAACAAATGTAGATATAGCTGTGCGCAACTAAATAGGATATAGCGATAGAAAGTAGGTTGCTTAACGAGGTTCGATGCATTCAGCCAAAATAGGATGCAAGCAAAATATTGAAAATCAAAAGAAGCTGCTTAGCAGCAGCAGCCGCCACAGCAGCAGACACATTCAAGGACACATCCAACCCGTCCTTCATGCGCCCACGCCTTCGCCTCCTCCCTTCAGCGCTTCCTCCACTTCTTGCTGCCTAGTCCCTTGATCTTGGGGGCCTTGGGCCTGATTGGAGGCATGCGACCCTATTTGATGGCCACCCGCTGGAGGTTTCGGAGGTGAATGCCGAGATCCCGGTGTTCAGCAATGTAGGCATTGATGTTCACGGCCTCGCGTTCGCTGCCTTTGTGGATGCCGGAGCCCGGGGCCTCTGCATGCTTCAGTAAGGAGTTGAAGTCGGTGCAGGCAAGACTCACCCAGCAGAAGGCGATCCCCTTGCAGAAGGGGAAACTATAGTTGCTGCCAGCGAAGAAGGCGTCGTGCTGGCCGGCCCGCAGCCTCCTCAGCACCTGACGAGTCTTTGTGTGCATGGACTCCTCATCGCTGCAGACGTTGCTTCGGAAACCTATTGGAAGAGGAAAAAGGGGGAGTAGATGATGTAAGAAGATTGAGCAATCAAAATGCGAACAAGCGAATCCTAATAAACCAAGATCTAGCATCCAACGACGGGAACGGTAGAAGAACTAGGAGAGGGGAGCAAACCCTAGTTACCTCCGACCATGGGTCATCGATGCCGTTGTCATAGGGGTTCAGCAGAGTGATGTACTTATCTGGATTGTAGGTGCCCATGAAGTGCTTGATCTGCTTGTGACCGGCGGGGGCCTCCTCGCCAGCGGGGGGCTCCTCTTCGGCGGCTCCGTCGGTAGCGGGGACAGGGGCCTGGACAGGAACGGCGGCTGCCATCGATGCCTCGACTGGGACCTGGACAGGGATGGCAGCTGCTTTCAACGCGTCAAGGGGGACCAGCGAGGAGACAGGGCCCTCGTCGTCGGCTACGTCAATAGCGGGGACGGGGGCCTAGAAGGGAATGGTGGCTTCCATCAATGGCTCGACTAGGTCCTGGACAGGGATGGCGGCTGCTTGCAACGCGTTGAGGGGGACCGGCGAGGAGACGGGGGCCTCCTCGCTGGCGGCCTCGGAGGAGACGATGGCCACCGTATCCTCCTCTGCCATCACCGGCGCGAACGGGGTATTCTCGGGAGTTTGCATATGCTAGTGGGATAGTGGAGAGGGTTGCATGGGGAGAGTGAGCGAGAGTGAGAGTGGCTGTGCAGAGAGGGTCTCTATAGTTAAGGTGGATGGAAGCAAGGTATGTTCCGTTGCACCACCGTGCAACACGCCGCGCAGTCTACTGCACCGTGCACCGCGACACGCGCACGGTACGTCACATTTTTTTCTTGGGCCATGCATGGCAGTTCTGTATTGAGCCGCATGCAAAGGGCACATACACAATTTCTATGTACGAAGATTGACACGACCCTAAAATTGGCAATAGTTAAAAGTGGAAATGTAGACGGGAAGGTAGGTGGCTGTACGGCGAGATTTTTGGGGTTGTGCTAGATCGGGTAGAGGGATGTGCTGATGACTGCGAGTGACTCGATGAAGGCGGAGACATTAGGTCTCGTCAAGCTCAGCTCTTCGGCCTCCGGCTAGTGCGTGCAAGTTTCTTATGGTGGGGCCCAGTTGGAAGTGAGATTGAGAGCCGCTGCGTAAAAAATGGGATATGCCTTATTAAAATAAAGTGGCAATGAATTGCAGCTGTCCTTCGATGACCGTGCACTCGATGACGTATGTGTTGTGGCGTAGTAGTAGCAGTAGTAGACTTTTCACACTTGATTAAACATGACATGACTGCTCGACGACTTCTTCCATGGATGGCATCGTGTTCCTTCTTGTAGAAGTCTCGCTGAGGGAGACGTCCGTGCTGTCTCACGCTGTACTGTGAAGGGCACGACCTGTGCAATGATCATTGTTGGATTGCACAGAATCAACGGTTGGTGCGCACGATCCGCGTGACAACTGTGACAACCAATCAGGGAGTAGCAGATAGAGTGAGCACATGTTTGGGCTTCTACGAAAGATAGAGAGAGGGGGGCAAAACTGAGTAGTATCAAAAAACCAAGGGCAAAACTAAGTAGTATAAAAATGGAAAGTGAGTGTCCTGTACAATGAAATACATCATGGCATACATCAAATTATGCCAAGATAGATCCACTAGAGCTCATTGGATGTGTGTTCTTCTCAAAAACTACATGGACCCACTAGAGTTCATTGCATGTCTGTTATTGTCATAAACCACATGGATCCACCGGTGTCATTGCATGTGTATTCTTGTCATAAACCAGATGTTGATCCACCAATGTCATTGCATGTGTGTTCTTCTAAACAAACCACACATGGATCCACCAATATCATTGCATGTCTGTTCTTTTCATGAACCACACCCAGTGTCATCGCATGTCTGTTCTTCTCACAAACCACATAAGGATCCACTAGTGTCATTGAATGTGTGTTCGTTTCATGAACCACACCCAGTGTCATTGGATGTGTGTTCTTCACACAAACCACACATGGATCCACTAGTGTCATTGCATGTCTATTCTTTTCATGAACCACACATGGATCCACCCAGTGTCATTGCATGTCTGTTCCTTTCATGAACCACACCCAGTGTCATTGCATGTATGTTCTTCTCACAAACCACATAAGGATCCACTAGTGTCATTGAATGTCTTTTCTTTTCATGAACCACACACAGTGTCATTGGGGCATGTTCGTCTGCGGTACCAAAGTTCCCGGGCGAGCGCATGGAGGTACCTAAGTTGCTTGAAATTGCCGCGTTTCAAAATGTTGGGCCGCCCACTACCTAGAGGGGCAATTTCGATGCAAACTCATCTCACCCATGCCAAATTTAAACATTCCGTGAAACTGCCCCGTGAAGTAGACGGTCGGGACCCTCAGGTCGGTCAACTGTCCGTGACGCGAGCGCCAACGCGGCAACCTCTTAGGAAAATCGAGGAACTAAGTGGATTGGATGTATTAACCAATTTCACAAATCCATTCCCACCTTTCCCCTAGCACCGGCAGCGTCGGAATCCACCCTCCAGGCAGGACAATACCTTCGGACATTTGACTTCTGGCGCCAAGTTGCTGCGCCCAGTTGCTGCGCCCAGTCGCTAATCCCGATCTCCAATGGCGCATGCCGTAGCCACCGTTGCGAGGCTCTAGCCCACCTCCGCCGCCGACGAGCCGAGCAGCTCGGAGGATGGCAGATCCTACTACCAAGGAAGAAGAAGTTCTTGCTACAAGCGGGTGAGCTACCCTTCTCTTTGCTATTCGCACTAATTATAACTGCTAGCTGGCTACTGAACCTAAAATTGTTTGTTAGCCCAACACTGACAAACATATTTTGTCCACACTTTTTTTTTAAGTGGGATCTCCGCGGACCACCCTTACCTGGTTATGGTAGTCCTCTTCAGGTACGACTCTAAGGGCAAGTGGTATGGACACCATTGTATCACGATGGAAGAAGCGCCTGCGAAGATCTGCACTATATCTGGTATGGTTACCGCTCTGCGTAATCATGATGAATTATGGCCGAAACAGGCTGCAAAGTTCAGCTTCATGGATGGACGTGGCATCATGGTTCCTCTAACGTGTGACAGTCAGCTAATTGGGTTGATGAAAAGGTATGCTTCGGCTTGCATGTTTGAGCTGAATTGTGATGTACTAGATGTGGAAGCTACTACAACTGGGAGTGACCCTTCTATTCTTGGACAGGGAGGTTACTCGAACCCAATTAGCTCCTGGTAAGCAGAAGTCTCTTGGGGTTCGCATGTTTGTGCTGAATTGTAGTTTTTGTTTTATTTACTCTGTAGATATTGGGCAGTTATGCAACAGTCTTGTTTCTTTGACAGGAAGCGCCGCAAGTTTAGAAACATGACAACCGGGTCAGTCATTTTGTTGCCCGAAGAAATTAAAAACGAGTGGAAAGATGATGTTGGACACGATTCTGGTGCGCATTGTCCCGGCGATGCAGAGTACGTGAAGCTAAGAAAATTGGCACCAAGGAAGAGGAAGAAGGCAGGAAATGAAGAAGCTAGTGGACGTGAAGGCTTGGTACCCAGGCTGCGGAAGAAGGCTGCTGGCAATGAAGATGCATAGCAGTGTGTTGAACTTGAACCTATATATGTAATTTGGTTAAATTTTGGAGCTCTGTGTGTGGAACATTGCTGGGCGAGACAATCTACCCACGTTCTCTGAGTAAAATGTACCGCGACTTAGGGTTTGGAAACGCCCGAGTCAGTAGTTGAATCCGAAATTGTGATTGTGCCACTACTATCTGAAAACACGCAGCACCGGTTCCATGGTTGCTAAGGGGCAGGATATCTCCAAATACGATGGAATGTAAGTGGCACAGAAATAAATTATTTAAGCTGCTACACTCCATGAAGCAACAACTTATTTCAGCTGCTGTAGACAACGACATGGCAACATAAACAGTAATGGCAACCGATAATGCCCAGATGAGGAGGAAATCAGTACCACTTTCTGGCCTAATCTTGAGCCCGTCTATCTCACCGCCTCCCTGCTCCTGCATCCCCTGTATCTTGCGAAGTCCCGGATCTCCAGTAACCGGGTGTACGTGCTTCCACTTTATAAATTGTGGTTGTTCCATTTGCATGCGGCACAATCCACGTATATTACGTTTAAACAAACCACCAATGTCAGAATACCACCATGATCAGACAAAAGGAAGTAATGCAGGGTTAAGACAGATTAACGGGCGACCAATTTTTTTCCTCCTAGGACTCTGGAACCACTAGTTCAGACCGCTAGGTCAACAAGTACAACTATTACAAATTAAAAAGGCACGGAGCTCAAGCGAAATAGAACTAGTTATCACACATCTCCTTGATCTTCCTAATCTTAGCCCGACGCACATCTTCCTGCGAGAGCAAGGATTGAATCGTATGCTCCTTCCTTTTAGCATCTTCCTTGCACATCTTCAATTGTTTCTGTGCATTTTTCCTCATGCACTTGTCAATACTCGTAGTTGTGAACTGCATGACTTTGGCCTGGTGAAGATCATTCCTTGCTTGAGTCAGTTCTTGCTCTGCTTTAGCCTTCAGGGCCAACGTCGCGTCCCTCTCCTTCTCAACTTTGCTAACATTGTCTTGCACCCTCCTGAGATCTCGCTTAAGCTTGGTCGTGTCAACTGGGTCCCATAGCTTCATCTCAACACTGTTAAGAAGTGAGCCGACTACAGATTCTTTCAACTCAACAGTCATATCCCATAGTTTGTCCAGCGTTTTCTCCATCGATTTGGGCCACTCTGGATCTACCCATTTGACAACACCGCAATTTCTGCCTTGCATCATTGCACGATGTCCTTGACACCGTAGAAACCTCCTGCCTGCGTTTCGTCCTTCGAACACTATAAATTTAGCGGGCACATATCCATGTTTACATAGCAGAGGGCTGTCTTCATCCGCTAAACTATGATAGTCGAAGCCATACATCGTCTGGTTGGCCTAACACATCATATGCGCATGAGTAAACATAGTAGATCTAGCTCAAAAATAAATAACTAGCCACAGATGATAGAGATAGAGATGAGACGACTCACATCAAAATCACCATCCCTGTCGTCACGACGCGTTTCCTCGCCGTCTCCCCTTGAACCCATGGCGAGAGGGAGGGGGTGGCTGTCGGAGAGGGGATTGGGATGGAGACGCCGTCGGCTTGCGGCTACGGCAGGATGGGAGTAAAGTGGGGAAAGTGGCTTCGAGGGGAAGGAAGAGAAGTACGGGGAGGAAGAGAAGTAATGTGGACGTGAAACTGGGATATGGCCCACTGAACTCGTGAGTCGTGACACTCGCAACAGGGGAGCGCCTGGTGCTGCCAGTTTATCCAGAGCAAGCGTGGCCAATCATATTGCAGAACAACCTACTCGTGGATTGCTCTCACGAAGACCATCCCAATCGTCCAAGCGGCCCGCTTGAACGATATGTAACAATCGTCAAGCAGAACAACTCTTTTAAGGCGTGCCTTCTAGAAGACTCGGTCTAACGGCCACCCATTAGAAGAACTGACATGCAATCACACTGGGTGTATCCATGTGTGGTTCATGAAAAGAACAAACATGCAATGACACTATGGATCCATGTGTGGTTTGTGAGAAGAACAGACATCCAATGACACTGGGTGTGGTACATGAAAAGAACACACATCCAATGACACTAGTGGATCCTTATTTGGTTTGTGAGAAGAACATGCATGCAATGACTCTAGCTGTGGTTCATGAGAAGAACACACATGCAATGACACTGGTGGATCCATATGCGGTTTGTCAGATGAACAAACATGCAATGACTCTAGCAGTGGTTCATGAAAAGAACACACATGCAATGACTAAACAGACTGGGGGAAATGACACAAGCACATGCAAGAAGAAGGTCGAGCGGGTTTATAAACACCGGACCATTCGTAGTCCTCGAGTGGACACGTTTGGTGGGCGAGGGGCAACCACGATCTCCACCCTTTTTTTTGGGTTCCCTTTTTTTTAAAATAGCCACGATCTCCACTTTAGAACTGCATTGAAAACACGCTCATGGCAGACCTCGATTCCACTGCATGCAAGTGGCGCAGAACCAATTTCTATCAATGTTAGATCTACTCGAGGGGGCCTTTGACTCATGGAAGTTACTAGCGGTAGGGCCTAGTTGGAAGTGAGATTGAGAGCGCTGCGTAAAAATGGGATATGTCTTATTAAAATCAAGTGGCAATAAATTGCAGCGTCCCGTCTACAACCGTGCACTCGATGACCCCGTTGCCCTGTGCATGTGTTGTAGTAGAAGTAGTAGCCTTTGCAGACTAGATTAAACGTGACATTACCACTCGACGACTTTTTCCATGGACGGCATCGTGTTCCTTCTTGTAGAGGGAGACGTCAAGATGGTAGCTCGTTAACTGGCAGTTTGAAAGAGTACCCTTTTCCTCTCTCGTTAAAACAGATATGTTTCATTCTGCTAAAATTGGTAGCAAATCTAGAGAAGATTCTCTCTTCGATAATTCGTTCCCTTTTGGACCTCTTTTTGCCTCCGATTAGGTAGCAAATCTAGAGCAGCAAATCACACCAGGCAGAATACATTCATTCAGAAAACAAAACAAATGTAGATATAGCTGTGCGCAACTAAATAGGATATAGCGATAGAAAGTAGGTTGCTTAACGAGGTTCGATGCATTCAGCCAAAATAGGATGCAAGCAAAATATTGAAAATCAAAAGAAGCTGCTTAGCAGCAGCAGCCGCCACAGCAGTAGACACATTCAAGGACACATCCAACCCGTCCTTCATGCGCCCACGCCTTCGCCTCCTCCCTTCAGCGCTTCCTCCACTTCTTGCTGCCTAGTCCCTTGATCTTGGGGGCCTTGGGCCTGATTGGAGGCATGCGACCCTATTTGATGGCCACCCGCTGGAGGTTTCGGAGGTGAATGCCGAGATCCCGGTGTTCAGCAATGTAGGCATTGATGTTCACGGCCTCGCGTTCGCTGCCTTTGTGGATGCCGGAGCCCGGGGCCTCTGCATGCTTCAGTAAGGAGTTGAAGTCGGTGCAGGCAAGACTCACCCAGCAGAAGGCGATCCCCTTGCAGAAGGGGCAACTATAGTTGCTGCCAGCGAAGAAGGCGTCGTGCTGGCCGGCCCGCAGCCTCCTCAGCACCTGACGAGTCTTGGTGTGCATGGACTCCTCATCGCTGCAGACGTTGCTTCGGAAACCTATTGGAAGAGGAAAAAGGGGGAGTAGATGATGTAAGAAGATTGAGCAATCAAAATGCGAACAAGCGAATCCTAATAAACCAAGATCTAGCATCCAACGACGGGAACGGTAGAAGAACTAGGAGAGGGGAGCAAACCCTAGTTACCTCCGACCATGGGTCATCGATGCCGTTGTCATAGGGGTTCAGCAGAGTGATGTACTTATCTGGATTGTAGGTGCCCATGAAGTGCTTGATCTGCTTGTGACCGGCGGGGGCCTCCTCGCCAGCGGGGGGCTCCTCTTCGGCGGCTCCGTCGGTAGCGGGGACAGGGGCCTGGACAGGAACGGCGGCTGCCATCGATGCCTCGACTGGGACCTGGACAGGGATGGCAGCTGCTTTCAACGCGTCAAGGGGGACCAGCGAGGAGACAGGGCCCTCGTCGTCGGCTACGTCAATAGCGGGGACGGGGGCCTAGAAGGGAATGGTGGCTTCCATCAATGGCTCGACTAGGTCCTGGACAGGGATGGCGGCTGCTTGCAACGCGTTGAGGGGGACCGGCGAGGAGACGGGGGCCTCCTCGCTGGCGGCCTCGGAGGAGACGATGGCCACCGTATCCTCCTCTGCCATCACCGGCGCGAACGGGGTATTCTCGGGAGTTTGCATATGCTAGTGGGATAGTGGAGAGGGTTGCATGGGGAGAGTGAGCGAGAGTGAGAGTGGCTGTGCAGAGAGGGTCTCTATAGTTAAGGTGGATGGAAGCAAGGTATGTTCCGTTGCACCACCGTGCAACACGCCGCGCAGTCTACTGCACCGTGCACCGCGACACGCGCACGGTACGTCACATTTTTTTCTTGGGCCATGCATGGCAGTTCTGTATTGAGCCGCATGCAAAGGGCACATACACAATTTCTATGTACGAAGATTGACACGACCCTAAAATTGGCAATAGTTAAAAGTGGAAATGTAGACGGGAAGGTAGGTGGCTGTACGGCGAGATTTTTGGGGTTGTGCTAGATCGGGTAGAGGGATGTGCTGATGACTGCGAGTGACTCGATGAAGGCGGAGACATTAGGTCTCGTCAAGCTCAGCTCTTCGGCCTCTGGCTAGTGCGTGCAAGTTTCTTATGGTGGGGCCCAGTTGGAAGTGAGATTGAGAGCCGCTGCGTAAAAAATGGGATATGCCTTATTAAAATAAAGTGGCAATGAATTGCAGCTGTCCTTCGATGACCGTGCACTCGATGACGTATGTGTTGTGGCGTAGTAGTAGCAGTAGTAGACTTTTCACACTTGATTAAACATGACATGACTGCTCGACGACTTCTTCCATGGATGGCATCGTGTTCCTTCTTGTAGAAGTCTCGCTGAGGGAGACGTCCGTGCTGTCTCACGCTGTACTGTGAAGGGCACGACCTGTGCAATGATCATTGTTGGATTGCACAGAATCAACGGTTGGTGCGCACGATCCGCGTGACAACTGTGACAACCAATCAGGGAGTAGCAGATAGAGTGAGCACATGTTTGGGCTTCTACGAAAGATAGAGAGAGGGGGGCAAAACTGAGTAGTATCAAAAAACCAAGGGAAAAACTAAGTAGTATAAAAATGGAAAGTGAGTGTCCTGTACAATGAAATACATCATGGCATACATCAAATTATGCCAAGATAGATCCACTAGAGCTCATTGGATGTGTGTTCTTCTCAAAAACTACATGGACCCACTAGAGTTCATTGCATGTCTGTTATTGTCATAAACCACATGGATCCACCGGTGTCATTGCATGTGTATTCTTGTCATAAACCAGATGTTGATCCACCAATGTCATTGCATGTGTGTTCTTCTAAACAAACCACACATGGATCCACCAATATCATTGCATGTCTGTTCTTTTCATGAACCACACCCAGTGTCATCGCATGTCTGTTCTTCTCACAAACCACATAAGGATCCACTAGTGTCATTGAATGTGTGTTCGTTTCATGAACCACACCCAGTGTCATTGGATGTGTGTTCTTCACACAAACCACACATGGATCCACTAGTGTCATTGCATGTCTATTCTTTTCATGAACCACACATGGATCCACCCAGTGTGATTGCATGTCTGTTCTTTTCACAAACCACATATGGATCCACCAGTGTAATTGCATGTCAGTTCTTTTCATGAACCACAGCTAGAGTCATTGCATGTATGTTCTTCTCACAAACCACATAAGGATCCACTAGTGTCATTGAATGTCTTTTCTTTTCATGAACCACACACAGTGTCATTGGGGCATGTTCGTCTGCGGTACCAAAGTTCCCGGGCGAGCGCATGGAGGTACCTAAGTTGCTTGAAATTGCCGCGTTTCAAAATGTTGGGCCGCCCACTACCTAGAGGGGCAATTTCGATGCAAACTCATCTCACCCATGCCAAATTTAAACATTCCGTGAAACTGCCCCGTGAAGTAGACGGTCGGGACCCTCAGGTCGGTCAACTGTCCGTGACGCGAGCGCCAACGCGGAAACCTCTTAGGAAAATCGAGGAACTAAGTGGATTGGATGTATTAACCAATTTCACAAATCCATTCCCACCTTTCCCCTAGCACCGGCAGCGTCGGAATCCACCCTCCAGGCAGGACAATACCTTCGGACATTTGACTTCTGGCGCCAAGTTGCTGCGCCCAGTTGCTGCGCCCAGTCGCTAATCCCGAGCTCCAATGGCGCATGCCGTAGCCACCGTTGCGAGGCTCTAGCCCACCTCCGCCGCCGACGAGCCGAGCAGCTCGGAGGATGGCAGATCCTACTACCAAGGAAGAAGAAGTTCTTGCTACAAGCGGGTGAGCTACCCTTCTCTTTGCTATTCGCACTAATTATAACTGCTAGCTGGCTACTGAACCTAAAATTGTTTGTTAGCCCAACACTGACAAACATATTTTGTCCACACTTTTTTGTTAAGTGGGATCTCCGCGGACCACCCTTACCTGGTTATGGTAGTCCTCTTCAGGTACGACTCTAAGGGCAAGTGGTATGGACACCATTGTATCACGATGGAAGAAGCGCCTGCGAAGATCTGCACTATATCTGGTATGGTTACCGCTCTGCGTAATCATGATGAATTATGGCCGAAACAGGCTGCAAAGTTCAGCTTCATGGATGGACGTGGCATCATGGTTCCTCTAACGTGTGACAGTCAGCTAATTGGGTTGATGAAAAGGTATGCTTCGGCTTGCATGTTTGAGCTGAATTGTGATGTACTAGATGTGGAAGCTACTACAACTGGGAGTGACCCTTCTATTCTTGGACAGGGAGGTTACTCGAACCCAATTAGCTCCTGGTAAGCAAAAGTCTCTTGGAGTTCGCATGTTTGTGCTGAATTGTAGTTTTTGTTTTATTTACTCTATAGATATTGGGCAGTTATGGAATAGTCTTGTTTCTTTGACAGGAAGCGCCGCAAGGTTAGAAACATGAATGTCGGGTCAGTCATTTTGTTGCCCGAAGAAATTAAAATGAGTGGAAAGATGATGCTGGACACGATTCGGGTGCCCATTGTCCCGGCGATGCAGAGTACGTGAAGCTAAGAAAATTGGCACCAAGGAAGAGGAAGAAGGCAGGAAATGAAGAAGCCAGTGGACTTGAAGGCTTGGTACCCAGGCTGCGGAAGAAGGCTGCTGGCAATGAAGATGCATAGCAGTGTGTTGAACTTGAACCTATATATGTAATTTGGTTAAATTTTGGAGCTCTGTGTGTGGAATTTTGCTGGGCGAGACAATCTACCCACGTTCTCTGAGTAAAATGTACCGCGACTTAGGGTTTGGAAACGCCCGAGTCAGTAGTTGAATCCAAAATTGTGATTGTGCCACTACTATGTGAAAACACGCAACACCGGTTCCACGATTGCTAAGGGGCAGGATGTCTCCAAATACGACAGAATGTAAGTGGCACAGAAATAAATTATTTAAGCTGCTACGCTCCACGAAGCAACAACTTATTTCAGCTGCTGCAGACAACGACATGGCAACATAAACAGTAATGGCAACCGATAATGCCCAGATGAGGAGGAAATCGGTACCACTTTCTGGCCTAATCTTGAGCCCGTCTATCTCACCGCCTCCCTGCTCCTGCATCCCCTATATCTGGCAAAGCTCCCGGATCTCCAGTAACCGGGTGTACGTGCTTCCACTTTATAAATTGTGGTTGTGCCATTTGCATGTGGCACAATCCACATATATTACGTTTAAACAAACCACCAATGTCAAAATACCACCATGATCAGACAAAAGGAAGTAATGCAGGGTTAAGACAGATTAACGGGCGACCAATTTTTTTCCTCCTAGGACTCTGGGACCACTAGTTCAGACCGCTAGGTCAACAAGTTCAACTATTACAACTAAAAAAGGCACGGAGCTCAAGCTAAATAGAACTAGTTATCACACATCTCCTTGATCTTCCTAATCTTAGCCCGACGCACATCTTTCTACGAGAGCAAGGATTGAATCGTCTACTCCTTGCTTTTAGCATCTTCCTTGCACATCTTCAATTGTTTCTCTGCATTTTTCCTCATGCACTTGTCAATCCTCATAGTTGTGAACTGCATGACTTTGGCCTAGTGAAGATCATTCCTTGCTTGAGTCAGTTCTTGCTCTGCTTTAGCCTTCAGGGCCAACGTGGCGTCCCTCTCCTTCTCGACTTTGCTAACCTTGTCTTGCACCCTCCTGAGATCTCGCTTAAGCTTGGTCATGTCAACTGGGTCCCATAGCTTCATCTCAACACTGTCAAGAAGTGAGTTGACTACATATTCTTTCAACTCAACAGTCATATCCCATAGTTTTTCTAGCATTTTCTGCATCGATTTGGGCCACTTCGGATCTACCCATTTGACAACATCGCAACTTCCGCCTTGCATCATTGCACGATGTCCTTGACATCGTAGAAACCTCCTGCCTGCGTTTCGTCCTTCGAACGCTATAAATTTAACCGACACATATCCATGTTTACATAGGAGAGGACTGCCTTCATCCGCTAAACTGTTATAGTCAGAGCCATACATCGTCTGGTTGGCCTAACACATCATATGTGCATGAGTAAACATAGTAGATCTAGCTCAAAAATAGATAACTAGCCACGATAGAGATAGAGATGAGACAACTCACATCAAAATCACCATCCCTGTCGTCATGACGCATTTCCTCGCCGTCTCCCCTTGAACCCATGGCGAGAGGGAGGGGGTGGCTGCCGAAGAGGGGATTGGGATGGAGCCGCCGTCGGCTTGCGGCTACGGCGGGATGGGAGTAAAGTGGGGAAAGTGGCTTCGAGGGGAAGGAAGAGAAGTACGGGGAGGAAGAGAAGTAATGGGGACGTGAAACTGGGATATGGCCCACTGAACTCGTGAGTCGTGACACTCGCAACAGGGGAGCGCCCGGTGTTGCCAGTTTATCCAGAGCAATCGTGGCCAATCATGCCGCAGAACAGCCTACTCGTGGATTGCTCTCACGAAGACCATCCCAATCGTCCAAGCGCCCCGCTTGAATAGTATGTAACAATCATCAAGCAGAATAACTCTTTTAAGGCGTCCCTTCTAGAAGACTCGGTCTAACAGCCAACCATTAGAAGAACTGACATGCAATCACACTGGGTGTATCCATGTGTGGTTCATGAAAAGAACAAACATGCAATGACACTGTGGATCCATGTGTGGTTTGTGAGAAGAACAGACATCCAATGACACTGGGTGTGGTTCATGAAAAGAACACACATCCAATGACACTGGTGGATCCTTATGTGGTTTGTGAGAAGAACAGACATGCAATGACTCTAGCTGTGGTTCATGAGAAGAACACACATGCAATGACACTGGTGGATACATAGGTGGTTTGTGAGAAGAACAGACATGCACTGACTCTAGCACTGGTTCATGAAAAGAATACACATGCAATCACACTAGTGGATCCATGTGTGGTTTGTGAGAAGAACACACATCCAATGACACTGGGTGTGGTTCATGAAAAGAACACACATGCCATGACACTAGTGGATCCTTATGTGGTTTGTGAGAAGAACAGACATCTAATGATACTGTATGTGGTTCATGAAAAGAACACACATCCAATGACACTGGTGGATCCTTATGTGGTTTGTGAGAAGAACAGCCATGCAATAACACTCGTGTATCCTTATGTGGTTTGTTTAGAGGAACATACATGCAATGACACTGGGTGTGGTTCATGAAAAGAACAGACATGCAATGACACTGGTGGATCCTTATGTTGTTTGTGAGAAGAACTGACATGCAATCACACTGGGTGGATCCATGTGTGGTTCATGAAAAGAACACACATCCAATGACACTGGTGGATCCATGTGTGGTTTGTGAGAAGAACACACATGCAATGACACTGGGTGTGGTTCATGAAAAGAACACACATCCAACGACACTGGTGGATCCTTATATGGTTGATGAAAAGAACAAACATCCAATGACACTATGTGTGGTTCATGAAAAGAACACACATCCAATGACACTCGTGGATCCTTATGTGGTTTGTGAGAAGAACAGACATGCAATGACTCTAGATGTGGTTCATGAGAAGAACAGACATGCAATGACACTACTGTATCCTTATGTGGTTTGTGAGAAGAACAGACATGCGATGACTCTAGCTGTGGTTCATGAGAACAACATACATGCAATGACACGGGTGTATCCCTATGTGGTTTGTGAGAAGAACAAACATGCAATGACACTAGGTGTGGTTCATGAAAAGAACATGCATGCAATGATACTAGTGGATCCATGTGTTTTTTTAGAAGAACAGACATGCAATGACAATGGGTGTGGTTCATGAAAAGAACAGACATGCAATGACACGGGTGGATCCTTATGTGGTTTGTGAGAGGAAGTGACTTGCAATCACACTGGGTGGATCCATGTGTGGTTCATGAATATAACAACATGCAATGACACTGGTGGATCCATGTGAGGTTTGTGAGAAGAACACACATCCAATGACACCGGGTGTGGTTCATGAAAAGAACACACATCCAATGACACTGGTGGATCCTTATGTGGTTTGTGAGAAGAACAGACATGCAATGACTCTAGCTGTGGTCCATGAGAAGATCACACATGCAATGACACTGGTGGATCCATATGTGGTTTGTGAGAAGAACAGACATGCGATGACTCTAGCTGTGGTTCATGAAAAGAACACACATGCAATGATACTGGTGGATCCATGTGTGGTTTGTGAGAAGAACACACATCGAGGGTGTGGCTTATGAAAAGAACACACATCCAATGACACTGGTGGATCCTTATGTGGTTTGTGAGAAGAACAGACATCCAATGTCACTGTGTGTGGTTCATGAAAAGAACACACATCCAAGACACGGGTGGATCCTTATGTGGTTTGTCAGAAGAACATACAAGCAATGACACTGTTGTATCCTTATGTGGTTTGTTTAGAGGAATAGATATGCAATGACAGTGGGTGTGGTTCACGAAAAGAACAGACATGCAATAATACTGGTGGATCCTTATGTGGTTTGTGAGAAGAACTGACATGCAATCACACTGGGTGGATCCTTTTTGGTTCATGAAAAGAACACACATCCAATAACACTGGTGGATCCATGTCTGGTTTGTGAGAAGAACACACATGCAATGACACTGGGTGTGGTTCATGAAAAGGACACATATCCAATGACACTGGTGGATCCTTATGTGGTTTATGAAAAGTACAGACATCCAATGACACTGTGTGTGGTTCATGAAAAGAACACACATCCAATGACACTCGTGGATCCATATGTGGTTTGTGAGAAGGAGAGACATGCAATGACTCTAGATGTGGTTCATGAGAAGAACAGACATGCGATGACACTGGTGTATCCTTATATGGTTTGTGAGAAGAATAGACATGCCATGACTCCGGATGTGGTTCATCAGAAGAACAGACATGCAATGACACTTGTGTATCCCTATGTGGTTTGTGAGAAGAATAAACATGCAATGACACTGGGTGTGGTTCATGAAAAGAACATGCATGCAATGATACTGGTGGATCCATGTGTGGTTTGTTTAGAAGAACCCAGATGCAATGACCACGTGCAATGACACTAGTGGATCCATCTGTGCTTTGTTTAGAGGAACAAACATGCAATGACACTGGGTGTGGTTCATGAAAAGAATAGACATGCAACGACACTATGGATCTTTATGTGGTTTGTGAGAAGAACTGACATGCAATCACCCTGGGTGGATCCATGTGTGGTTCATGAAAAGAACAGCCATGCAATGACACTGGTGGATCCATGTGTGGTTTTTGAGAAGAACACATCCAATGACACTGGGTGTGGTTCATGAAAAGAACACACATCCAATGACACTGGTGGATCCTTATGTTGTTTGTGAGAAGAATAGACATGCAATGACCCTAGCTGTGGTTCATGAGAAGAACACACATGCAATGACACTGCTGGATCCGTATGTGGTTTGTGAGAAGAACAGACATGCGATGACTCTAGCTGTGGTTCATGAAAAGAACACACATGCAATGACACTGGTGGATCCATGTGTGTTTTGTGAGAAGAACACACATCTAATGACACATGGCGTGGTTTATGAAAACAACACACATCCAATGACACTGGTGGATCCTTATGTGGTTTGTCAGAAGAACAGACATCCAATGACACTGTGTGTGGTTCATGAAAAGAACACACATCCAATGACACTGGTGGATCCTTATGTGGTTTGTGAGAAGAACAAACATGCAATGACACTGGTGTATACTGATGTGGTTTGTTTAGAGGAATAGACAAGCAATGATAGTGGGTGTGGTTCATGAAAAGAACACACATGCAATAACACTAGTGGATCCTTATGTGGTTTGTGAGGAGAACTGACATGCAATCACACTGGGTGGATCCTTTTTGGTTCATGAAAAGAACACACATCCAATAACACTAGTGGATCCATGTGTGGTTTGTGAGAAGAACACACATGCAATGACACTGGGTGTGGTTCATGAAAAGAACACATATCCAATGACACTTGTGGATCCTTATGTGGTTTATGAAAAGAACAGACATGCAATTACACTGTGTGTGGTTCATGAAAAGAACACACATCCAATGACACCGGTGGATCCTTATGTTGTTTGTGAGAAGAACAGATATGCAATGACTCTAGATGTGGTTCATGAGAAGAACAGACATGCAATGACACGGGTTTATCCTTATGTGGTTTGTGAGAAGAACAGACATGCGATGACTCTAGATGTGGTTCATGAGAAGAGCATACATGTGATGACACTGGTGTATCCCTATGTGGTTTGTGAGAAGAACAGACATGCAATGACACTGGGTGTGGTTCATGAAAAGAACAGACATGCAATGACACTGGTGGATCTTTATGGTGTTTGTGAGAAGAACTGACATGCAATCACACTAGGTGGGTCCATGTGTGGTTCATGAAAAGAACATACATGCAATGACACTACTGGATCCATGTGTGGTTTGTGAGAAGAACACACATCCAATGACACTAGGTGTGGTTCATGAAAAGAACACACATCCAATGAAACTAGTGGATCCGTATGTGGTTCGTGAGAAGAACATACATGCAATGACTCTAGCTGTAGTTCATGAGAAGAACACACATGTAATGACACTGGTGGATCCATATGTGGTTTGTGAGAAGAACAGACATGCGATGACTCTAGCTGTGGTTCATGAAAAGAACACACATGCAATGACACTGGTGGATCCATGTGTGGTTTGTGAGAATAACACACATCCAATGACACTGGTGGATCCTTATGTGGTTTGTGAGAAGAACAGACATCCAATGACACTTTGTGTGGTTGATGAAAAGAACACACATTCAGTGACACCGGTGGATCTTTATGTGGTTTGTCAGAAGAACATACATGCAATGACACTGGGTGTGGTACATGAAAAGAACAGACATGCAATGACACTGGTGGATCCTTATGTGGTTTGTGAGAAGAACTGACAATCACACAAGTTGGATCCATGTGTGGTTCATGAACAGAACAGACATGCAATGACACTGGTGGATCCAAGTGTGGTTTGTGAGAAGAATACACATCCAATGACACTGGGCGTGGTTCATGAAAAGAACACACATGCAATGCCTATGGTGGATCCTTATGTGGTTTGTGAGAAGAATAGACATGCGATGACATTGGGTTTGGTTCACGAGAAGAACCCACATGCAATGACACTGGTGGATCCATATGTGATTTGTGAGAAGAACACACATGCAATGACTCTAGCTGTGGTTCATGAAAAAACACACATCCAATGACAGTGGTGGATCGACGTGTGGTTTGTGAGAAGAACACGCATCCAATGACACATGGTGTGGTTTATGAAAAGATCACACATCAATGACACTGGTGGATCCTTATGTGGTTCGTGAGAAGAACAAACATCCAATGACACTATGTGTGGTTCATGAAAAGAACACACATCCAATGACACTAGTGGATCCATATGTGGTTTGTGAGAAGAACAGACATGCAATGACACTGGTGTATCCTTATGTGGCTTGTTTAGAGGAACAGATATGCAATGACACTGGGTGTGGTTCATGAAAAGAATAGACATGCAATGACACTTGTGGATCTTTATGTGGTTTGTGAGAAGAACTGACATGCAATCACACTGGGTCGATCCAAGTGTGGTTCATGAAAAGAATAGACATGCAATGACACTGGTGGATCCATGTGTGGTTTTTGAGAAGAACACACATCCAATGACACTGGGTGTGGTTCATGAAAAGAACACACATCCAATGACACTGGTGGATCCTTATGTTGTTTGTGAGAAGAATAGACATGCAAGGACTCTAGCTGTGGTTCATGACAAGAACACACATGCAATGACACTGGTGGATCCGTCTGTGGTTTGTGAGAAGAACAGACATGCGATGACTCTAGCTGTGGTTCATGAAAAGAATACACGTGCAATGACACTGGTGGATCCATGTGTGTTTTGTGAGAAGAACACACATCCAATGACACATGGTGTGGTTTATGAAAAGAACACACATCCAATGACACTGGTGGATCCTTATGTGGTTTGTAAGAAGAACAGACATCCAATGACACTGTGGGTGGTTCATGAAAAGAACACACATCCAATGACACTGGTGGTTCCTTATGTGGTTTGTGAGAAGAACATACATGCAATGACTCTAACTGTGGTTCATGAGAAGATCACACATGCAATGACACTGGTGGATCCATATGTGGTTTGTCAGAAGAACAGACATGCGATGACTCTAGCTGTGGTTCATGAAAAGAACACACATGCAATGACACTGGTGGATCCATGTGTGGTTTGTGAGAGGAACACACATCTAATGACACAGGGTGTGGCTTATGAAAAGAACACACATCCAATGACATTGGTGGATCCTTATGTGGTTTGTGAGAAGAAAAGACATCCAATGTCACTTTGTGTGGTTCATGAAATGAACACACATCCAATGACACTGGTGGATCCTTATGTGGTTTGTGAGAAGAACAGACATGCAATGACACTGGTGTATCCTTATGTGGTTTGTTTAGAGGAATAGACATGCAATGACAGTGGGTGTGGTTCATGAAAAGAACAGACATGCAATAACACTGGTGGATCCTTATGTGGTTTGTGAGAAGAACTGACATGCAATCACACTGGGTGGATCCTTTTTGGTTCATGAAAAGAACACACATCCAATAACACTGGTGGATCCATGTTTGGTTTGTGAGAAGAACACACATGCAATGACACTGGGTGTGGTTCATGAAAAGGACACATATCCAATGACACTGGTGGATCCTTATGTGGTTTATGAAAAGAACAGACATCCAATTACACTATGTTTGGTTCAAGAAAATAACACACATCCAATGACACTGGGGGAACCTTATGTGGTTTGTGAGAAGGAGAGACATGTAATGACTCTAGATGTGGTTCATGAGAAGAACAGACATGCAATGACACTAGTGTATCCTTATATGGTTTGTGAGAAGAACATACATGCGATGACTCCGGATGTGGTTCATCAGAAGAACATACATGCAATGACACTTGTGTATCCCTATGTGGTTTGTGAGAAGAACAGACATGCAATGACAGTGGGTGGGGTTCATGAAAAGAACAGGCATGCAATGATACTAGTGGATCCATGTGTGGTTTGTTTAGAAGAACCTACATGCAATGACCACGTGCAATGACACTAGTGGATCCATCTGTGCTTTGTTTAGAGGAACAAACATGCAATGACACTGGGTGTGGTTCATGAAAAGAATAGACATGCAATGACACTGGTGGATCTTTATGTGGTTTGTGAGAAGAACTGACATGCAATCACACTGGGTGGATCCATGTGTGGTTGAAAAGAACAGACATGCAATGACACTGGTGGATCCATGTGTGGTTTTTGAGAAGAACACACATCCAATGACACTGGGTGTGGTTCATGAAAAGAACACACATCCAATGACACTGGTGGATCCTTATGGTTTTTGTGAGAAGAATAGACATGCAAGGACTCTAGCTGTGGTTCATGACAAGAACACACATGCAATGACACTGGTGGATCCGTCTGTGGTTTGTGAGAAGAACAGACATGCGATGACTCTAGCTGTGGTTCTTGAAAAGAATACACGTGCAATGACACTGGTGGATCCATGTGTGTTTTGTGAGAAGAACACACATCCAATGACACATGGTGTGGTTTATGAAAAGAACACACATCCAATGACACCGGTGGATCCTTATGTGGTTTGTAAGAAGAACAGACATCCAATGACACTGTGGGTGGTTCAGGAAAAGAACACACATCCAATGACACTGGTGGATCCTTATGTGGTTTGTGAGAAGAACAGACATGCAATGACTCTAGCTGTGGTTCATGAGAAGATCACACATGCAATGACACTGGTGGATCCATATGTGGTTTGTCAGAAGAACAGACATGCGATGACTCTAGCTGTGGTTCATGAAAAGAACACACATGCAATGACACTGGTGGATCCATGTGTGGTTTGTGAGAGGAACACACATCTAATGACACAGGGTGTGGCTTATGAAAAGAACACACATCCAATGACATTGGTGGATCCTTATGTGGTTTGTGAGAAGAAAATACATCCAATGTCACTGTGTGTGGTTCATGAAAAGAACACACATCCAATGACACTGGTGGATCCTTATGTGGTTTGGGAGAAGAACAGACATGCAATGACACTGGTGTATCCTTATGTGGTTTGTTTAGAGGAATAGACATGCAATGACAGTGGGTGTGGTTCATGAAAAGAACAGACATGCAATAACACTGGTGGATCCTTATGTGGTTTGTGAGAAGAACTGACATGCAATCACACTGGGTGGATCCTTTTTGGTTCATGAAAAGAACACACATCCAATAACACTGGTGGATCCATGTTTGGTTTGTGAGAAGAACACACATGCAATGACACTGGGTGTGGTTCATGAAAAGGACACATATCCAATGACACTGGTGGATCCTTATGTGGTTTATGAAAAGAACAGACATCCAATTACACTATGTTTGGTTTAAGAAAAGAACACACATCCAATGACACTGGGGGAACCTTATGTGGTTTGTGAGAAGGAGAGACATGTAATGACTCTAGATGTGGTTCATGAGAAGAACAGACATGCAATGACACTAGTGTATCCTTATATGGTTTGTGAGAAGAACATACATGCGATGACTCCGGATGTGGTTCATCAGAAGAACATACATGCAATGACACTTGTGTATCCCTATGTGGTTTGTCAGAAGAACAGACATGCAATGACAGTGGGTGGGGTTCATGAAAAGAACAGGCATGCAATGATACTGGTGGATCCATGTGTGGTTTGTTTAGAAGAACATACATGCAATGACCACGTGCAATGACACTAGTGGATCCATCTGTGCTTTGTTTAGAGGAACAAACATGCAATGACACTGGGTGTGGTTCATGAAAAGAATAGACATGCAACGACACTGGTGGATCTTTATGTGGTTTGTGAGAAGAACTGACATGCAATCACACTGGGTGGATCCATGTGTGGTTGAAAAGAACAGACATGCAATGACACTGGTGGATCCATGTGTGGTTTTTGAGAAGAACACACATCCAATGACACTGGGTGTGGTTCATGAAAAGAACACACATCCAATGACACTGGTGGATCCTTATGTTGTTTGTGAGAAGAATAGACATGCAAGGACTCTAGCTGTGGTTCATGACAAGAACACACATGCAATGACACTGGTGGATCTGTCTGTGGTTTGTGAGAAGAACAGACTGATGGGTTCGTAGCATGGAAAACAAAAAATTTCTACCGCAAGAACGAACAAAACCTAGATCCAATCCAGATAAAAGCCAAGATCTAATCTATGAGACATGAGCAACGAGATAGATAGGAACTAACCCTCGTAGATCCGAAAGCGTTAACGAGATTAGATCTCGTGGTTGATGTAGTCGATCACTTGCCGATCTCAAGATCGTGTGGACGATCCTTCCGGCGTCGCGTTCCAGCAGCGCTTCCGCCTTCGGTCAAGTAGACGATCCTTCCGGCGTCGCGTTCCAGCAGCGCTTCCGCCCTTGGTCAAGTAGACGATCCTTCCGGCGCCGCAATTCGGCAGCGCTTCCGCAGTCGGTCACACGTGCGGAGTCGAAGCAGACCTTCCTCTCCCCGTTCCAGCGAGCAGCGGAGGTAGTAGATCTTCTCCACGGAATCCCAGCAGCACGACGGCGTGGTGGTGGTGGTGGAGTAGAGAATTCTGCAGGGCTTCGCCTATGCCTGTGCAGAATATGGTGGAGGAGAGAGGCGGCAGAGATTAGACGTTATGGGAGCATTGTAGGAGGGGGCGCCCCCTGCCCCTCTATTTAAAGAGGGGAGGGCGCCATGGGGAGGGGAGTCCTTGTAGGACTCCTCTCCTCCTAGGCCGGCGGGTTGGAGGTGGGGAAGGAGTCCTCCTCCCCCACGAATCCGTATCTTGACCCACCAGGACTCCTTGATCCCTATCTTGATTTTCAAGCAAACTCCAAGATATCTTCTAGAACCTTCCGGAACATTCCGAAACCTTCTAGAATCCTCATGCAAACACTCCGGAACATTTCCTATCTCATAAAATGATCTCCTATATATGAATCTTATTCTCCGGACCATTCCGGATCTCCTCGTGATGTCCCGGATCCATTCCGAGACTCCGAACAACATTCGGTCTCCAACGCACATTCCATATCTACTTAAAACAACTTCGAACCTTAAGTGTGTCACCCTACGGTTCGTGAATATGTAGACATGATAGAGACACATCTCATATCAATAACCATTAGCGGGACCTGGAGATCCATAATGGCTCCCACATACTCAACGATGACTTCGCGATCGATTGAACCATTTACATACGAAACTAATTCCCTTTGTCTCACGATATTATACTTATCCGAGGTTTGATCGTCGGTATCTCCATACCTAGTTCTACCTCGTTACTGATAAGTACTCTTTACTCGTTCCGTGATATGTCATCCCTTGTGACCTAGTCACATGCTTGCAAGCTAACTAGATGACATTCCACCGAGAGGGCCCAGAGCATATCTATCCGTCATATGGATGGACAAATCCCAATCTTGGTTCATGAGCTTCAACACATACTTTCAGAATACCCAATGACACTTTTATAACCACCCAGTTACGAAGCGGCGTTTGATGTTATCAAAGTATTCATCCGGTGATGGTGATTAACATAACCTCATGGTCGAAGGAATAGGTTACTATGTATTTGAAAGCTTACAGCAATGTGAACTTAATGACTTGATCTTATGCTACGCTTACTATGGGTGTGTGTCCATCACATCATTCTCCTAATGATATAACCTTGTTATTAATCACATCCAATGTCCATGATCAGGAAACCATGATCATCAATTAATCAACAAGCTAGTTCAACAAGAGGCTTACTAGGGACTCTTATATGTTTACAAAACACACATGTATTAGTGTTTCCTAATAATACAATTACAGCATGGGATGTAAACATTCATCATAAACACAAAGATATAATAATAATCACTTTTATTATTGCCTCTTGGGCATATCTCCAACAGTCTCCCACTTGCACTAGAGTCAATAATCTAGATTACATGGTAATATACCGAACACCCATGGCGTTTTGGTGTTGGTCATGCTTTGCCCTAGGGAGAGGTTTAGTCAACGGATCTGCCACATTCAGATCAGTGTGTACTTTGCAAATCTTTATGTCACCATCTCGGACATACTCGCGAATAGCGTGGAAACGTAGCTTGATGTGCTTCAGCTTGCTATGTGACCTTGGCTCCTGCGCATTAGCTATGGCACCTGTGTTGTCACAGTAGATAGCCATCGGGTCCAATGCACTGGGAACCACGCCGAGTTCAGTAATGAATTCCTTCATCCAAACGGCTTCTTGTGCAGCCTCCGAAGCAGCTATGTATTCCGATTCAGTTGAAGATTTTGCCACAACGCTTTGCTTCGCACTCCTCCAGCTTACTGCAGCACCATTCAAAATAAATACGTAACCCGACTGTGACTTTGAGTCATCCGGATCGGTGTTCCAACTAGCATCGGTGTAACCGTTTACAACAAGCTGTTCATCACCTCCATAAGAAAGAACCATATCCTTAGTCCTATTTAGGTACTTTAGGATATTCTTGACCGCTGTCCAGTGTTCCTCTCCAGGATCACTTTGATATCTGCTAGTCAAACTAACAGCATGTGCTATATCCGGTCTTGTACACAGCATGGCATACATGATAGAACCTATGGCTGAGGCATAGGGAATTTTATTCATTTTCTCTCTATCTTCTGCCGTAGCTGGACTTTGAGTTTTACTCAAGGTCTTACCTGACAACATGGGCACGAACCCTTTCTTGCTATCTTCCATTCTAAACTTCTTTAGAACTTTGTCCAAGTATGTACTTTGTGAAAGCCCTATTAGGCGTCTTGATCTATCTCTATAAATCTTGATGCCTAGAATGTATGCCGCTTCGCCAAGATCCTTCATTGAAAAACTATTATTCAAATAGGTTTTGATGCTATTAAGAAGTTCTATATCATTCCCAATCAACAATATGTCATCTACATACAGTACTAGGAATGCTACAGAGCTCCCACTCACTTTCTTGTAAATACAAGCTTCTCCATAAGTTTGTATAAATCCAAAGTTTTTGATTACCTTATCAAAACGTTGATTCCAACTACGGGATGCTTGCTTCAGTCCATAAATGGAGCGCTGAAGTTTGCATACCTTGTTAGCATCTTTAGGATCGACAAAACCCTTGGGTTGTACCATATACAACTCTTCCTCAATGTCACCATTAAGGAAGGCCGTTTTGACATCCATCTGCCAAATCTCATAATTGAAATATGCAGCAATTGCTAACAAAATCCTCACAGACTTTAGCTTCGCTACTGGTGAGAATGTCTCATCATAGTCAACTCCTTGAATTTGTCGGAACCCTTTCGCGACAAGTCGAGCTTTATAGACGGTAACATTACCATCAGCATCTGTTTTTCTCTTGAAAATCCATTTGTTCTCGACAGCCTTACGGCCATCCGGTAAGTCCACCAAAGTCCACACTTGGTTTTCGTACATGGATCCCATTTCGGATTTCATGGCTTCTAGCCATTTGTCGGAATCTGGGCTCACCATAGCTTCTTCATACGTCGCAGGGTCATCGGCGTTGTCCACCAACATGACGTTCAAGGCAGAGTCATACCAATCAGGAGTGGTACGAACCCTCGTTGACCTGCGAGGTTCAGTAGTAACTTCGTTCGAAGTTTCATGATCATTATCATTAGCTTCCTCTTCTATTGGTGCAGGCGGCACCAAAACATCTTCCGGTGCTGCGCTACCCTCAAATCCGAGAGAAGGTTCAACAACCTCATCGAGTTCTACTTTCCTTCCAGTCACTTCTTTCGAGAGAAACTCCTTCTCAAGAAAGGATCCATTCTTTGCAACAAAAACTTTGCCTTCGGATCTATGATAGAAGGTATACCCAATTGTTTCTTTAGGGTATCCTATGAAGACGCATTTCTCCGCTTTGGGTTCTAGCTTATCAGGTTGTAACTTCTTTACGTATGCTTCGCAACCCCAAACTTTAAGGAACGACAACTTAGGTTTCTTACCAAACCACAATTCGTACGGTGTCGTTTCAACGGATTTAGATGGTGCCCTATTTAAAGTGAATGCGGCTGTCTCTAATGCATAGCCCCAAAATGATAACGGTAAATCTGTAAGAGACATCATAGACCGAACCATATCTAAGAGAGTTCGATTACGACGTTCGGACACACCATTACGCTGTGGTGTTCCCGGCGGTGTCAACTGTGAAAGTATTCCACATTTCTTTAAATGCATGCCAAACTCGTAACTTAGATATTCACCCCCGCGATCAGAACGCAGAAACTTAATCTTCTTGTTACGATGATTCTCCACTTCACTTTGAAATTCCTTAAACTTCTCGAAAGTTTCGGACTTATGTTTCATGAAGTAGACATACCCATATCTACTCAAGTCATCCGTGAAGGTGAGAACATAACGATATCCACCACGCGATGCTACACTCATTGGACCGCACACATCGGTATGTATTATTTCCAATAAGTCTGTAGCTCGCTCCATTGTCCCAGAGAATGGAGTCTTAGTCATTTTTCCCATTAGACACGCTTCGCATCTTTCAAGTGATTCAAAATCAAGTGATTCAAGAAGTCCATCAGAATGGAGTTTCTTCATACGCTTCACTCCAATATGACCAAGACGACAGTGCCACATGTATGCAGAATTATCATTCAATTTAATTCGTTTAGCATTTATGTTGTGAACATGTGTATCACTACTATCGAGATTCAGTAAGAATAAACCATTCATCTCAGGTGCATTACCATAAAAGATATTACTCATATAAATCGAACAACCTTTATTCTCAGATTTAAAAGAGTAGCCGTCTCGCAATAAACAGGATCCAGATATAATGTTCATGCTTAACGCAGGCACCAAATAACAATTATTTAAATTTAAAACTAATCCCGAAGGTAGATGTAGAGGGAGCGTGCCGACGGCGATCACATCAACCTTGGAGCCATTTCCAACGCGCATCGTCACCTCATCTCTTGCCAGTCTTCGTTTATTCCGCAGCTCCTGTTTCGAGTTACATATATGAGCAACCGAACCAGTATCAAATACCCAGGCACTACTACGATTACTAGTAAGATACACATCTATAACACATATATCAAATATACCTTTCTTCTTGATGTTGCCGTTCTTCAGATCTGCCAGGTACTTGGGGCAGTTACGCTTCCAGTGACCAGCACCCTTGCAGTAGAAACACTCGGTTTCAGGATTAGGACCAGCCTTGGGCTTCTTAGCAGGAGCGGCAGCTTTCTTGCCGTCCTTCTTGAAGTTGCCCTTGTTCTTAGGCTTGCCCCGTTTCTTGAAATTGGTGGTCTTATTGACCATCAACACTTGGTGCTCCTTCTTGATCTCCACTTCAGCAGTTTTTAGCATGGACGACAGTTCAGGCAACGTCTTGTTCATGCAGTGCATGTTGTAGTTCATCACAAAGTTCTTGTAACTTGGTGGCAGTGATTGAAGGAGACGGTGAATCCCCAATTCATTAGGAATCGATATTCCCAACTCTTGGAGCTTCTTAGCGTACCCAGACATGGTGAGCACGTGCTCGCTAACGGAGCTTCCTTCTTCCATCTTACAGTTAAAGAACTTCTCGGAGGCCTCATAGCTCTCCATTGCCGCGCGAGTCTCAAAAATTAGCCTGAGCTCCTTAATGATCTCGAACGGGTCGTGGTGCTCAAAACGTTGTTGGAGCTCCGCTTCTAAACCGTACAGGATGGCACACTGAACTGTGGAGTAATGATTCTTTCGAGTGGCGAAAACATTCTTTTCGTCATCGGTGGCATTATCTGCAGGTGGGTCACCTAGCGGTGCATCGAGCACATAGGTCAACTGACCAGCCCTGAGGACGATCTTCAGTCCACGGAACCAGTCCGTGAAATTGCTTCCATTATTTTTAAGCTTTTCTTTCTCTAGGAACGCATTGAAATTGATGGAAGGGGTCGCCATAATCTACAACAATTTGCAAGTAGTTTTAGACTAAGTTTATGACAAATTGAGTTCAAGTTTAATTATTAAACTAACTAGGTGAACTCCCACTCAAAACAACATCCCTCACATTGTCTTAGTGATTACACGAACCAAGTCCACTACACCAAGTCCGATCTTCACGAGAGAAGATGTAGTTTCATCGGCGAACAATCTTCATGTTCATCATATCAATTATATGACTCATGCTCTACCTTTCGGTATTCCGTGTTCCGAGACCATGTCTGTACATGCTAGGCTCGTCAAGACAACCTTAGTTTCCGCATGTGCAAATCTGGCTTGCACCCGTTGTATGCACACGTAGAATCTATCACATCCGATCATCACGAGATGCTTCGAAACGACGAGTCTTAGCAACGGTGCCAACTAAGGGTGAACACTTTATTACTTGATATTTAGTGAGAGGGATCATCTTATAATGCTACCGTCGCGATCTAAGCAATACAAGATGCATAAAGGATTAACATCACAGGCAATTCATAATAAGTGTGATATGATATGGCCTTTTCTTCTTGTGCCTTTGATCTCCATCTCCAAAGCACGAACATGATCTCCATCATCACCAGCATTGCGTCAAGGTCAGTGGCGCCGCTTCATGGTTGTCCATCATCTCCAGCAACTATTACAACTACTTGGAATAAAGCTATTACAAGATGAATAGACACGCAGGTCTTAACTGAATTAAAGACAACCATTAGGCTCCTGCCGGTTGCCATATTACAACAAGGATCATTGCATACATCAAATACAATCACAATCACATGATGGCCATATCACATCACAGAACCCCTGCAAAAACAAGTTAGACGCCTCTAATTTTCTTTGCAAGTTTTACGTGGTTTGGGGCTTTCGCATAAGACCGATCTTACCTACGAACAAGAACCACAACGTTGATACAAGTGTTGTCAAGATGCTCATTGTAAATCGAATCTTAACTATGGTGAGAGAGACAGACACCCGCAAAGCCACTTGTGCAAGGCAAGTTGCACGTCAAGCGTGGAGCAAGTCTCATGTGCGATGACATGTAATGTTAGCCCGAGCCGCTTCATCCCACCATACCGCAAGATACAAAGTACACGCTAAGACACCGACAACAAAAGCATCAACGCCCACAAAACCATTGTGTTCTACTCGTGCAACAGATCTACGCATAGATACGGCTCTGATACCACTGATGGGTTCGTAGCATGGAAAACAAAAATTTTCTACCGCAAGAACGAACAAAACCTAGATCCAATCCAGATAAAAGCCAAGATCTAATCTATGAGACATGAGCAACGAGATAGATAGGAACTAACCCTCGTAGATCCGAAAGCGTTAACGAGATTAGATCTCGTGGTTGATGTAGTCGATCACTTGCCGATCTCAAGATCGTGTGGACGATCCTTCCGGCGTCGCGTTCCAGCAGCGCTTCCGCCTTCGGTCAAGTAGACGATCCTTCCGGCGTCGCGTTCCAGCAGCGCTTCCGCCCTTGGTCAAGTAGACGATCCTTCCGGCGCCGCAATTCGGCAGCGCTTCCGCAGTCGGTCACACGTGCGGAGTCGAAGCAGACCTTCCTCTCCCCGTTCCAGCGAGCAGCGGAGGTAGTAGATCTTCTCCACGGAATCCCAGCAGCACGACGGCGTGGTGGTGGTGGTGGAGTAGAGAATTCTGCAGGGCTTCGCCTATGCCTGTGCAGAATATGGTGGAGGAGAGAGGCGGCAGAGATTAGACGTTATGGGAGCATTGTAGGAGGGGGCGCCCCCTGCCCCTCTATTTAAAGAGGGGAGGGCGCCATGGGGAGGGGAGTCCTTGTAGGACTCCTCTCCTCCTAGGCCGGCGGGTTGGAGGTGGGGAAGGAGTCCTCCTCCCCCACGAATCCGTATCTTGACCCACCAGGACTCCTTGATCCCTATCTTGATTTTCAAGCAAACTCCAAGATATCTTCTAGAACCTTCCGGAACATTCCGAAACCTTCTAGAATCCTCATGCAAACACTCCGGAACATTTCCTATCTCATAAAATGATCTCCTATATATGAATCTTATTCTCCGGACCATTCCGGATCTCCTCGTGATGTCCCGGATCCATTCCGAGACTCCGAACAACATTCGGTCTCCAACGCACATTCCATATCTACTTAAAACAACTTCGAACCTTAAGTGTGTCACCCTACGGTTCGTGAATATGTAGACATGATAGAGACACATCTCATATCAATAACCATTAGCGGGACCTGGAGATCCATAATGGCTCCCACATACTCAACGATGACTTCGCGATCGATTGAACCATTTACATACGAAACTAATTCCCTTTGTCTCACGATATTATACTTATCCGAGGTTTGATCGTCGGTATCTCCATACCTAGTTCTACCTCGTTACTGATAAGTACTCTTTACTCGTTCCGTGATATGTCATCCCTTGTGACCTAGTCACATGCTTGCAAGCTAACTAGATGACATTCCACCGAGAGGGCCCAGAGCATATCTATCCGTCATATGGATGGACAAATCCCAATCTTGGTTCATGAGCTTCAACACATACTTTCAGAATACCCAATGACACTTTTATAACCACCCAGTTACGAAGCGGCGTTTGATGTTATCAAAGTATTCATCCGGTGATGGTGATTAACATAACCTCATGGTCGAAGGAATAGGTTACTATGTATTTGAAAGCTTACAGCAATGTGAACTTAATGACTTGATCTTATGCTACGCTTACTATGGGTGTGTGTCCATCACATCATTCTCCTAATGATATAACCTTGTTATTAATCACATCCAATGTCCATGATCAGGAAACCATGATCATCAATTAATCAACAAGCTAGTTCAACAAGAGGCTTACTAGGGACTCTTATATGTTTACAAAACACACATGTATTAGTGTTTCCTAATAATACAATTACAGCATGGGATGTAAACATTCATCATAAACACAAAGATATAATAATAATCACTTTTATTATTGCCTCTTGGGCATATCTCCAACACAGACATGCGATGACTCTAGCTGTGGTTCATGAAAAGAATACACGTGCAATGACACTGGTGGATCCATGATTCCTATAACAAGTGTTTTATTCCAAGATTAAGTTATTACTGAAGAAAGAAATAAATTTATTATATTATAAAGGATGAGATCAATTCAGAAGCCCTTTTTATTATTCTAGCAGACAGAATTACTTTGGTCTAATTTAGGACTTTGCCATCTATTTTATTTTACCTAATTCTATCTGCGCCCCGGGGGCTAATAACGAAACAGTCCTCTCTTTTTTCTGATCATAGAGTGTTTTGTGAGAAGAACACACATCCAATGATACATGGTGTGGTTTATGAAAAGAACACATATCCAATGACACTGGTGGATCCTTATGTGGTTTGTAAGAAGAATAGACATCCAATGACACTGTGGGTGGTTCAGGAAAAGAACGCACATCCAATGACACTGGTGGATCCTTATGTGGTTTGTGAGAAGAACAGACATGCAATGACACTGGTGTATACTTATGTGGTTTGTTTAGAGGAATAGACATGCAATGACAGTGGGTGTGGTTCATGAAAAGAACAGACATGCAATAACACTTGTGGATCCTTATGTGGTTTGTGAGAAGAACTGACATGCAATCACACTGGGTGGATCCTTTTTGGTTCATAAAAAGAACACACATCCAATAACACTGGTGGATCCATGTGTGGTTTGTGAGAAGAACACACATGCAATGACACTGGGTGTGGTTCATGAAAAGAACACATATCCAATGACAGTTGTGGATCCTTATGTGGTTTATGAAAAGAACAGACATCCAATTACACTGTTGTGGTTCATGAGAAGAACACACATCCAATGACACTGGTGGATTCTTATGTTGTTTGTGAGAAGAACAGACATGCAATGACTCTAGATGTGGTTCATGAGAAGAACAGACATGCAATGACACTGGTGTATCCTTATGTGGTTTGTGAGAAGAACAGACATGCGATGACTCTAGATGTGGTTCATGAGAAGAACATACATGTAATGACACTGGTGTATCCCTATGTGGTTTGTGAGTAGAATAGACATGCAATGACACTGGGTGTGGTTCATGAAAAGAACAGGCATGCAATGATACTGGTGGATCCGTGTGTGGTTTGTTTAGAAGAACACACATGCAATGACCACGTGCAATGACACTGGTGGATCCATGTGTGGTTTGTTTAGAGGAACAGACATGCAATGACACTGGGTGTAGTTCTTGAAAAGAAAAGACATGCAATGACACTGGTGGATCTTTATGGTGTTTGTGAGAAGAACTGACATGCAATCACACTGGGTGGATCCATGTGTGGTTCATGAAAAGAACAGACATGCAATGACACTCATGGATCCATGTGTGGTTGTGAGAAGAACACACAATCAATGACACTAGGTGTGGTTCATGAAAAGAACACACATCCAATGAAACTGGCGGATCCTTCTTTGGTTTGTGAGAAGAACAGACATGCAATGACTCTGGTTGTAGTTCATGAGAAGAACACACATGTAATGACACTGGTGGATCCATATGTGGTTTGTGAGAAGAATAGACATGCGATGACTCTAGCTGTGGTTCATGAAAAGAACACACATGTAATGGCACTGGTGGATCCATGTGTGGTTTGTGAGAGGAACACACATCTAATGACACAGGGTGTGGCTTATGAAAAGAACACACATCCAGAGGATCGAGAGGAACGGCGCCGCCTTGCGGCGGCGCTTTGTGTAAACCCTAGCCCCTTTCTTTTCTTTTCGATTTCTTGTACTACCTCGACTAGATCGACAACTCTAGGTGGCTCTGATACCATTGTTAGTCCTTGTTAGGATCTCTAGGTGTAGATCTAGCGAGTACTAGGCTTGTACTTAGGAAAAGATGAATTCGCTAGTGGGATCTAGATGAGAACGACTAGGAGAAGAGAGATAGCATACCGTCGGTCTTCATTGTCGAGGATGTGGTCGACATGGGGGCGACGGAGTGGTGGCGGCGGTGTGGTGGCACTTCCCGCCGCTGCAGCGCTAGCCTGATCGGTGGCTTTGGGCTTGGATGTGTTGGTGGGGTGAGACGAGCGACGAACCTCTCGCTTCGTGCCCCCGGCCCCCACCTCTTCTATATAGCACTGCGCGACAGGGGCCCACCAACGATGATAACGTTGGGCACCCCCGATCAGGGCGCTGGACCAAGTCGTCCGTCCGTTGGGACGGACGTGGGGAGATCATACTAACATTCTCCCCCTTGATCTCATCTTTCATTTAACTCATACTTCAAACTTATACTTTGGCACCCATTGCACCATAGATCAACATATAGGGCATGTCTCATCATAATGGTCAGTTACGCACCATAGATTCAACAACCACTATACGCCTTTCTATTTTGAAATAGGTTCTAGTTCTAGGCCCTTAATATCCAAGTATCATAGGCTTTCCCGTAAACCCATGCCGGCTAAGTGTTCTCTGAACACACTGGGTGGTAAGCCTTTTGTGAGCGGATCCGCGAGCATTTCTTTTGTACTTATATGCTCTAAACTTATGGTATGATCCTGGATTCTTTCTTTCACAACATAAAACTTAATATTAATGTATTTGGCAATAACACTTGACTTATTGTTGTGAGCATAGAATACTGCTGGCTCATTGTCGTAGTACATTCTGAGTGGTATTTGAATGTTGTCTACCACTCTCAACCCGGGTATAAACTTTTTTAACCAGTTTTCTTGCCCCGTGGCCTCATAACATGCTACATAATCAGCCACCATCGTGGATGATGCCGTGATGGTTTGCTTGGAGCTTTTCCACAATATAGCTCCCCTTGCGAGAGTAAATATATATCCTGACATGGACTTTCTTTCATCAATATCTCCCGCATAATCTGCATCTGAATACCCTTCTATCTCAAGGGAATCAGATCTTCTGTACGTCAACATGAGGCCTTTTGTGCCTTTTGTATAACGCAATGCCTTCTTCACCATTTTCCAGTGATCTATTCCTGGATTGCTTTGAAATCTGCCAAGTACCCCGGTAACAAAAGCTAAGTCAGGGCGTGTACATACTTGAGCATACATCAAACTTCTGACAGCAGAAGCATATGGACCGCTTTCATTTGATCGATCTCATGTTGGTTCCTGGGACACTGGAAA
The DNA here is from genome assembly GCA_910589775.1 of Avena eriantha. Classification (NCBI taxonomy): domain Eukaryota; kingdom Viridiplantae; phylum Streptophyta; class Magnoliopsida; order Poales; family Poaceae; genus Avena; species Avena eriantha. The sequence goes on along the minus strand of OU342745.1, from coordinate 516,213,212 downwards.
TTCCCAAATATATCGCCCTTGACTATGGGAGAAGGCATAGCATTACTCGCATGCATACCATACTTCTTCAGAACCTTTTCTAAGTATGCCTTTTGCGATAATCCTAAAACCCCTTTTTCTCTATCTCGGAGAATTTCAATTCCTAGAACGAATGAAGCTTCACCGATATCTTTCATATAAAAATTCGAGGACAAGAATTTCTTTGTCTCCAATAGTAGACTAACATCATTACTAGCGAGTAGAATGTCATCCACATACAGGATAAGGAAAATGAACTTCCCATTCTTGAACTTTGCATATATGCAATTGTCCACCTCATTCTCATTGAACCCAAACTTTCTTATTGTTTCATGGAACTTTAAGTACCATTGCCTGGAGGCCTGTTTTAATCCATAAATGGATTTCTTCAGACGACATCCCATACGTTTTTTTCCTTCCACAACAAAACCCTTGGGTTGTGCCATGTAAACTTTTTCTTCTAGGTCTCCATTTAGGAAAGTCGTCTTTACATCCATCTGATGCAATTCTAAATCATAGTGTGCCACTAAAGCCATTACGATTCTAAAAGAATCCTTACTTGAGACTGGAGAAAATGTCTCATTATAATCTATTCCCTCTCTTTGGGTGAAACCTTTAGCAACAAGTCGTGCTTTATATCTTTCAATATTCCCTCTAGAGTCACATTTTGTTTTGTAGACCCGTTTACAGCCTACTGTTTTGGCTCCTTTAGGAATTTCTTCTAAATCCTAGACTTTGTTACTACTCATGGATCTCATTTCATCTTCCATGGCTTCAAGCCACCTTGATGAGTGAGCACCTTTAATGGCTTCTTCAAATGTGGTGGGATCACCCTCCATTTGAACTTCTTCACTTGCATAGACTTCAAAATCGTTAGGAATAGCTGGCTTTCTAGTTCTTTGAGACCTTCTGAGGGTCTCGCCTTCTGGCACATTCTCTGTTCGGGGCTGTTCCAACTCCCCCTCTTGTGTGACAACAGGGTCTTCATTTTCATTCATTGTTGCCACAGGAGAACTAACAACAGGTGTCACATCGACATTGTCCTGTGTCCGTGCAGCAGCAGGTATCGAGAAAAATGGTTCTTGAATCATCGGAGTGGGTGCATGCACCCGCTTCTCCTCAAGGTTGATTTCTCGCGATACCGTGCTCCCCCTGATCATCTGATCCTCCATAAACACAGCGTGTCTCGTTAAACTTAGTAAATCTGTTTGGACAATAGAAATGATAACCTTTTGACTTGTCTGGATAGCCAATGAAATGGCAACTTACTGTTTTAGGATCTAACTTTCCAAGGTTTGGGTTGAAGAGCTTGGCCTTAGCTGGACAACCCCACACTCGCAAATAATTGAGTGAAGGTTCACGACTAGTCCATAACTCATATGGTGTTTTAGACACCGACTTACTTGGAACTCGATTAAGTATGTGAATGGAGGTTTTTAACGCCTCCATCCACAAAACAACCGGTAAGGTGTAGTAACTTAACATGCTTCTTACCATATCCACCAAGGTACGGTTAAGTCTTTCAGCTACTCCATTCTGCTGAGGCTTGCCCAGCGTTGAATACTGGGCTACTATACCATGTTCCTGTAGAAACCTTGCAAAAGGTCTAGGAACCTGGCCATATGGGGTGTGCTGACCGTAGTATTCGCCTCCACGAACGGACCTTACTACTTTAATTTTTAAACTATGCTGATTTTCAACTTCAGCCTTAAATATCTTAAATTTATCCAATGCTTCAGAACGCTCTCTAATTGGATAAATGTAACCATAACGCGAATAATCATCCGTGAATGTTATGAAAGAATCATATCCATCCACAGATGTCACAGGAAACGGACCGCATATATCCGTATGAATTATTTCTAAGACTCCTGTGCTTCTTTTGACGCCCTTTTTTATGTTCTTTACGAACTTTCCTTTAATGCAATCGATGCATTGCTCTAAATTTGAAAATTCTAAAGGCGGTAGAATTGATTCTTTTACTAAGCATTCTATTCTCCCCCACGAAATATGGCCTAAACGGTAGTGCCATAATTTCGAAGAGACATCATCAATTCTCTTCCTTTTATTCTTTCCATTCAGGGATGAGGAGGCATTCTCATTCTCAGCGCTTAATGCATACACATTCTCACAAAGTGATAACAAATAAATCTTGTCTTGTCTGAATGCAAGACTAACAATCTCATTATTACGCTTGATTTTACATTGTCCATCACCAAAATGGCAAGCAAAACCATCATCATCTAAGCGCGATACACTTATTAATTTTCGATGCAAAGAGGGTACATAAAGTACATCTACTAGTAAAAGTACAAAGCCATTTGATAATTCTAATGGGAGATATCCAATAGCTTCGACTTCAGCTTGGATGCCATTTGCCACCTTAATTCTTCTTTCTCCTCTTTGCAGGGTCCTTCTCATACGGAATCCTTGTAATGAATTTGCAACGTGGACAGTTACACCTGAGTCAATCCACCAAGTAGATTTTGCATAACTTAAAAATAGTGATTCATCAACAAAGTAATTAAATCCTCACCTTTCTTGCACAGATGCTTTAGGAAGCTCACACAGTCACTCATGTAGTGGACCTTTTCCTTGCACCACCTGTAGGTGTCCTTGTCCACCTCCTACTGTCGGTGATCATCATTCTTTCCATGAGGCTTAGAAGGAGGGGGAGGCCCCTGAGGTTTCCCTTGTGGCCTCCCTGTTGGAGATATGCCCAAGAGGCAATAATAAAAGTGGTTATTATTATATCTTTATGTTTATGATAAATGTTTACATCCCATGCTATAATTGTATTAACCGGAAACATTAATACTTGTGTGTTTTGTAAACATAAGAGAGTTCCTAGTAAGCCTCTTGTTGAACTAGCTTGTAATTGATGATCATGGTTTCCTGATCATGGACATTAGGATGTGATTAATAACAAGGTTATATCATTAGGAGAATGATGTGATGGACACACACCAATAGTAAGCGTAGCATAAGATCAAGTCATTAAGTTCGTATTGTTGTAAGCTTTCAAATACATAGTAACCTAATCCTTCGACCATGAGGTTATGTTAATCACCATCACCGGATGGATACTTTGATGACATCAAACACCGCTTTGTAACTGGGTGGTCATAAAGGTGTCATTGGGTATTCTGAAAGTATGTGTTGAAGCGCATGGACCAAGATTGGGATTTGTCCATCCATATGACGGGTAGATATGTTCTGGGCCCTCTCGGTGGAATGTCATCTAGTTAGCTTGCAAGCATGTGACTGGGTCACAAGGGATGACATATCACGGAACGAGTAAAGAGTACTTATCAGTAACGAGGTAGAACTAGGTATGGAGATGCTGACGATCAAACCTCGGATAAGTATAGTATCGCGTGACAAAAGGAATTGGTTTTGTATGTAAATGGTTCAATCGATCACGAAGTCATCGTTGAGTATGTGGGAGCCATTATGGATCTCCAGGTCCCGCTGATGGTTATTGATAGGAGATGTGTCTCTGTCATGTCTACATATTCACGAACCGTAGGGTGACACACTTAAGGTTCGAAGTTGTTTTAAGTAGATATGGAATGTGCGTTGGAGACCGAATGTTGTTCGGAGTCTCGGATTGGATCCGGGACATCACGAGGAGATCCGGAATGGTCCGGAGAATAAGATTCATATATTGGGGATCATTTTCTAAGTTAGGAAATGTTCCGGAGTGTTTGTATGGAGATTCTAGAAGGTTTCGGAATGTTCTCGAAGGTTCTAGAGGATTTCTTGGAGTTTGCTTTGAAACCAAGAAAGGGTCAAAGGAAACCTAGTGGGGCAAGACACGGATTCGTGGGGGAGGAGGACTCCTTCCCCCTTCCCACCGCCGGCCATAGGAGGGGAGTCCTACTAGGACTCCCCCTCCCCAGGCGCGCCTCCCCCCCTTAAATAGAAGGGCAGGGGCGCCCCCTCTTGGCCCTCTCTCATAACACCCAATCTCTGCCGCCTCTCTCCTCCACCTTTCTTCTGCACAGGCATAGGCGAAGCCCTGCAGAATTCTCTACTCCACCACACCACCACGCCGTCGTACTACTGGGATTTCGTGGAGAAGATCTACTACCTCCGCTGCTCGCTGTAATGGGGAGAGGAAGGTCTGCTTCGACTCCGCACGTGTGACCGACTGCGGAAGCGCTGCCGAATCGCGGTCCCGGAAGGATCGTCCACTTGACCGACTGCGGAAGCGCTGCTGGAACGCGACGCCGGAAGGATCGTCCACACGATCTTGAGATCGGCAAGTGATCGACTACATCAACCATGAGATCTAATCTCGTTAACGCTTTCGGATCTACGAGGGTTAGTTCCTTTCTATCTCGTTGCACATGTCTAATAGATTAGATCTTGGCTTTTATCTAGATTAGATCTGGGTTTTGTTCGTTCTTGCAGTAGAATTTTTTTGTTTTCCATGCTACGAACCTATCAGTGGTATCAGAGCCGTATCTATGCGTAGATCTATTGCACGAGGAGAACACAATGGTTTTGTGGGCGTTGGTGCTCGTGCCGTCTTTTGCTTTGTGTACTTTGCATCTTGCGGCATGGTGGGATGAAGCGGCTCGGGCTAACCTTACATGAGACTTGCTCCACGCTTGACGTGTAACTTGCTTTGCACAAGTGGCTTTGCGGGTTTCTGTCTCTCCCACCATAGTATAGATCCAATTTACACTTTGCACTTGATAGCACTTGTATCAACGTTGTGGTTCAGTTTCGTAGGTAAGATCCGTTATTGTTCGAAAGCCCCAAACCACGTAAAACATGCAAAGAAAATTAGAGGCGTCTAACTTGTTTTTGTAGGGGTTTTGTGATGTGATATGGCCATCATGTGATTGTGATTATATTTGATGTATGCAATGATCCTTGTTGTAATATGGCAACCGGCAGGAGCCTAATGGTTGTCTTTAATTCTGTTAAGACCTGCGTGTCTATTCATCTTGTAATAGCTTTGTTCCAAGTAGTTGTAATAGTTGCTGTTGGTGATGGACAACCATGAAGCGGCACCACGGACCTTGACGCCATGCTGGTGATGATGGAGATCATGTTCGTGCTTTGGAGATGGAGATCAAAGGCGCAAGAAGAAAGGGCCATATCATATCACACTAATTATGAATTGCCTGTGATGTTAATCCTTTATGCATCTTGTATTGCTTAGATCGCGACGGTAGCATTATAAGATGATCCCTCTCACTAAATATCAAGTAATAAAGTGTTCGTCCTTAGTTGGCACCGTTGCTAAGACTCGTCGTTTCGAAGCATCTCGTGATGATGGGGTGTGATAGACTCTACGTGTGCATACAATGGGTGCAAGCCAGATTTGCACATGCGGAAACTAAGGTTAACCTTGACGAGCCTAGCATGTACAGACATGGTCTCGGAACACGGAATACCGAAAGGTAAAGCATGACTCATATGGATGATATGATGAACATGTTGATTGTTCGCCTTTAAAGCTACATCATCTCACGTGATGATCGGACTTGGTGTAGTGGATTTGGTTCGTGTAATCACTAAAACAACTCGAGGGATGTTGTTTTGAGTGGGAGTTCATTTGTAATTTGGATTAGTCGAACTCAATTTATCATAAACACAATCAAAGTGAATTTGCATAGTTTGTTGTAGTCATTGGCATCCGTTCACCACCTTACGCTTAGTTATAGTTGAGATAGTGGAACTATAGAAATTCTGGATATTTACTTTACGAACTGGTATCGTATTGTTTTGAATGTCAATTTAAAGTTTATAAGTCCTATTGCAAACTTTCAGCAAACTCTATTTGCTCCATGAAGTTTAATAAGTAGTATTAAATCAAGAGTAATAATTCCAGTGTTAGTATCTAATGTATCATGTTAGCCTCCATGATTCTTGATACTCAAAAGATTGTTTTTAATATCAAGTTTATCTAAGAGCTGAAAGCAATGTTTCAGAAACCATCATATGTGAAAGGTATTGCGATATCTAAAACTATGTGTTGGTTACAACATGATAGAGTATACGTCCTCATATTTGATGAGAATTTGTGAAGGTTGGAGACGCTAGTCGTCCTAATCCTCCAGAAGGTTTTGGAAAAGAAATATTATACTCGCAATTCACCTTTATAAGCTATAGCAGCTTGATCATGAAAGTTGTCATGATAAGGATGAATAGAAGATGTAAGTAAAATGTTTACTACACTTAAAGATTACTAAAGAATAGAATTTTGAAAAAATGCCAAACATTTGATGATGGTGATCCACCTCAAAGTGCAAGTCCAAAGGTATTAGTAGTTGACTGTATACGCTTTGTACCATGTGTCATGTTGATGACACCACTATTGATGTTGATAGATTCTTTTAAAAGAAAAGGAATTGCTGAAAGAGAATCTATAAAATATTTGGCAGAAAATAAAAGGTTGGAGATGTCCAACTTAGGCATATAGAAGATACATGTTATGGTTGTATTCCTTGGTTGTTAAACAATGTGGTTCTGCGGTATTGGATACCGAATTGGTTGGTATGCTATGTCATACAGGATAACCTAATTCATGAACTACAATGGCCTAAGTAACTAGCAAGAGAATAAGTGATGATGTTCATCGAAAACAAATAAAGTGTTATTGTGTTTTTCGTTGACATGAAACCTAGCCTTCAAGATTTGTTATTTTGTTCCGGTATTACGAGAACAATGGTTGTTCAAATAATTACCGTATTCCATAAAGGATGGATGAACTTTTACAAGTCTGGTGGGAGAAATCACATCCATAAACACTATTGCTAAAATGTCGCAAGACAAATGATTGAAAGATCACTTGCGAAGTGACATCGCCGTTTAAATTATATTGAAAGGGATACATGAAGAAACTCCATGTTGATGGATTTTTGGAGTCTTTGATTTGGATCAAATGACGCTTGTGATAACTTCCTGGAGATAATTAAAACTCCGTTCGTAGGCCAAAAGAGGAACGGACGACTAACTGATTGGAATTTGTACATATTGATGTATATAGTCCATTATGTGTAGTCGTGGGCGATGGATTTCAACTTCATATGCTTTCTCCGAAGATTTGAGTGAGTATATGTATATACTTACTCAATAAGGAAGAAGTATGAAACATTTGAAAAATGTTCAAGGACTTTCAAGATGAAGTGGAAAATCATTGTAACAAGAAAATAAAAGAGTTTATGATTGGATCATAAAGAAAGATGTTTGAGTTACAAGTTTAGCAAAACACCTAAGATTTGAGGAATCGTTCTATGGATTTGCATTTCCCGATAAACCATAGGAGTATGGCATATTCGAGAGATGAAACCAAACCATGTTTGAGATGGTAAGATCAAGGGTGTCATTTATAAAACTACCATTATGTTTTTAAAGATTAAAGCTTTAGTGACTACCACTTTTACACTGAAAAGAGCTCCCTCGTGATCCGTTGAAATGACACCATATAAGTCATGGTTTGGGATAAAACCCGAATTGTCTTTTCTTAAATTTTGGTATGTTATGCATAAGTAAAATGTTTACAACCAAAGTCGGATAAGCACGTCTTTGTAGGTTATCCCAAAGAATTTGTTGGGAATTTCTCCATAACGCCGAGCACAAAAGAGTTTGTCGCTTGGAACGTCAAGTTTCTTGAGAAGGAATTTTTTCGTGAAAAGTTAAGTGGGAGGACAATAGAACTTTGATAAGGTTGTTGAACCTTAGCTATATGTGCTAAGTAGCGCAGCGCTGGAAAGTGTCCCGGTGGCGGCCACAAATGTTCATGGCTCTCGTGATTACAAAAGGTGTGATCTCGGAGATTAGAGTTCCAATAGAATCGTGTGGGTCGGTAAGAATCAAATAGTAAGATTTGATAAGCAAGTCGTTATTGTTTTGACAATGATGAACCGACTACATGCAAAGAAGCGATGATGGGCCCTGACTCCATAAAATGACTAGAAGTCATGGAATCCGTGATAGCATCCATACACGAGAAATCAGGTTTCTGAACTTTGAAGACCCTCTGGAAAGGCGTGAATCCTATCGGTCGTGTTTGGATCTATAAAGAAATAGACATGGATGTTTCAAATCTATGAAATAGTCGACATGTCGGAAAGAGTTTACGACAATGTTCAAGGAATTGACTATGATAAGATTTGATCTTTCATAGCGATATTTAGTCTGGACGGATTAATGTAGCAACCACTACATATATTTTGGTATATGGTAGTTGAACAAACAAAACAAGTTCTTCTAATAGAATGGTTACCTAGGACGTGTAAATGACACGATCCAAAGGGTTTTGTTAATTCAAAGGATGCTAAAAGAGTATGCAAAACTTCAATGGTTGAAGTAAGCATAGCGGAGTTGGAATCTTCATCATGATGAAACTGTTAAAAGAGTTTAAATTCATCGAAGATGATGAAGATGCTTGCATTTGCAAGAAATTAAGTGGGAGCGCTGAGACATATTTCTAATACATTATGTAGAGGACATATTGTTGATTGGAAATGATGTATCTTGTATTGACACAGGTTAAGAATTTCATTTTGATGAAAGACTTAGGCATAACCCAAGAATTAGGGATCAATGTCTATATGGATAGATTGAGGCGCTAATATGGTTTTGCCAAATGTACATAGATAAGACGTTGAATGAGTTCAATATGGAAACAACAAGAAAGGTTCTTGACGCACGGAAAGGACTGAATCAAGATTCGAGTGTGTTGACACGAGATTCAAGTGTTTTGACACTTGGTGAAATCACAAGAATATTTTGATCAATCATTTTTTGAGATGTACACATCCAGATATGTCCTATGCTCTAAATGTTATGAGCATATACCAGAATGATTCATAAGATGATCATTGGACAATATTAAAGATATTCTTATGAGCTTTGGAAGAACTAAGAATATACCATGTATAAGTGACAAATAGTTAAAGGTAGTTCATTGTAAAGCGTTACACTGATACTAATTTTGTCACAAGATACAAATTAATTTTATCTCAATTTAAACTATGGGTGGCACAATGTAATGGAAAGGAAGTTCCATAACGGATTTGGTTGAGTACCAAAGTTAAAACATTGTAACAGATACTACAACAAAAGGCTAAGTATATGACTACTATTGTAGCAGTAAATGAGGGCATTTGCGTCAAGTAGTTTGTTATCAAACTAGGTGTGGTTCCTAGCGGGCTAATACTATGAAGATATATTGTGTGACAATAATATCAACATATTTTGAGCCGAAGGAACTAAAGTTCTCACTAAAGGACCAAATTTATACAATGCCATCTCATTGGAGAATGAGTAATGCGTAGAGACGCAAGGACATGCAAATACACACGAACCTGGAAGTGTCGGATCCGAAGATTATGTTTACCACTAGCAATAGTGTCTATACAACACCAGAAAGCCATAGGTGTTGAATGCACAAGTTTTTAACTAGATTATTGACTCTAGTGCAAGTGGGAGACTGTTGGAGATATGCCCAAGAGGCAATAATAAAAGTGGTTATTATTATATCTTTATGTTTATGATAAATGTTTACATCCCATGCTATAATTGTATTAACCGGAAACATTAATACTTGTGTGTTTTGTAAACATAAGAGAGTCCCTAGTAAGCCTCTTGTTGAACTAGCTTGTTGATTAATTGATGATCATGGTTTCCTGATCATGGACATTAGGATGTGATTAATAACAAGGTTATATCATTAGGAGAATGATGTGATGGACACACACCAATAGTAAGCGTAGCATAAGATCAAGTCATTAAGTTCGTATTGCTGTAAGCTTTCAAATACATAGTAACCTAATCCTTCGACCATGAGGTTATGTTAATCACCATCACCGGATGGATACTTTGATGACATCAAACACCGCTTCGTAACTGGGTGGTCATAAAGGTGTCATTGGGTATTCTGAAAGTATGTGTTGAAGCGTATGGACCAAGATTGGGATTTGTCCATCCATATGACGGGTAGATATGCTCTAGGCCCTCTCGGTGGAATGTCATCTAGTTAGCTTGCAAGCATGTGACTAGGTCACAAGGGATGACATATCATGGAACGAGTAAAGAGTACTTATCAGTAACGAGGTAGAACTAGGTATGGAGATGCTGACGATCAAACCTCGGATAAGTATAGTATCGCGTGACAAAAGGAATTGGTTTCGTATGTAAATGGTTCAATCGATCACGAAGTCATCGTTGAGTATGTGGGAGCCATTATGGATCTCCAGGTCCCGCTGATGGTTATTGATAGGAGATGTGTCTCTGTCATGTCTACATATTCACGAACCGTAGGGTGACACACTTAAGGTTCGAAGTTGTTTTAAGTAGATATGGAATGTGCGTTGGATACCGAATGTTGTTCGGAGTCTCGGATTGGATCCGGGACATCACGAGGAGATCCGGAATGGTCCGGAGAATAAGATTCATATATTGGGGATCATTTTCTAAGTTAGGAAATGTTCCGGAGTGTTTGTATGGAGATTCTAGAAGGTTTCGGAATGTTCTCGAAGGTTCTAGAGGATTTCTTGGAGTTTGCTTGAAAACAAAGAAAGGGTCAAAGGAAACCTAGTGGGGCAAGACACGGATTCGTGGGGGAGGAGGACTCCTTCCCCCTTCCCACCGCCGGCCATAGGAGGGGAGTCCTACTAGGACTCCCCCTCCCCAGGCGCGCCTCCCCCCCTTAAATAGAAGGGCAGGGGCGCCCTCTCTTGGCCCTCTCTCGTAACACCCAATCTCGGCCGCCTCTCTCCTCCACCTTTCTTTTGCAGAGGCATAGGCGAAGCCCTGCAGAATTCTCTACTCCACCACCACCACCACGCCGTCGTACTGCTGGGATTCCGTGGAGAAGATCTACTACCTCCGCTGCTCGCTGGAACGGGGAGAGGAAGGTCTACTTTGACTCCGCACGTGTGACCGACTGCGGAAGCGCTGCCGAATCGCGGCGCCGGAAGGATCGTCCACTTGACCGGCTGCGGAAGCGCTGCTGGAACGCGACGCCGGAAGGATCGTCCACACGATCTTGAGATCGGCAAGTGATCGACTACATCAACCACGAGATCTAATCTCGTTAACGCTTTCGGATCTACGAGGGTTAGTTCCTTTCTATCTCGTTGCACATGTCTAATAGATTAGATCTTGGCTTTTATCTAGATTAGATCTGGGTTTTGTTCGTTCTTGCGGTAGAAATTTTTTGTTTTCCATGCTACGAACCCATCACTCCCTTGTGGCCTGGAACCCTAAAAGTTCCTCTTTTTGGTTGGGCTCAGGTAGTTCACAGAATCACCAGATTGCCCCTTGAGCCTCTCTTCTTCTTGTACGCACATGGCCATCATCTTCTCAATGCCCCACTTTTCTGGCTGTGCGTTGTAATTCACAGCAAAAGTCTCAAATTGGTTTGGTAGTGAGGCAAAGATCAGGTGAATGATGAACTCGACTGGGAGCTCCATGCCCATGGGCTTTAGCTTGGAAGACATGTTGCTCATTCGCAATATGTGGTCCCTTACTCCACCACCAGTGTACCTTGTAGTAACAAGTTTCTTGATGAGAGAGCTCGCATAGGCCTTTGAAGACCCAGTAAACTGACTCTCTACCTTCTTTAGGTACTCTGTGGCAGTGCTACATTCTGGGATTGCTCCCCTTATTGCTTCCATAATGGAGCTCTTAATGACCATCAAGCACTTTCTGTTGGACGAGTCCCACTTTGTACGATCAAGGTCGTACTTCATTCTTATTGGTCCATGGTCATGGACCCTTTTGTTGAAGTCATCTTCACTTTCTTTTTCGCCCCTCATGGGGTCCTCAGGTTCTTTGGGACAGGGCTCAATCAGTGCCATGTCGAGGTCAAGCAAAGCAAGCCCCATCTCAACTTTCTCTCGCCATGAGCCATAGTTCCCTCCATTGAGGGGCTCAATAGCCGAGATAAAACTCATAGGATTGCCTGAAAACAAAATATCATCGAAATGAGTTAATTCAACGTTGGTCAAATTAAAACTTGAAACTTCTCAATATTAATTCTACATCACCGTTGGGCAGAAATAGAACTAATAGTGATGAATCTTACTATCCATAGTGAAAATCTTACTAACAACGTTGGTCATCAAATAAAATCATCACTTTATTGCATTTAAGCAATTACTTTTAACTATTTGCAGCGGAAAAAAAATATGAATAAAATTCATAGACTTTATACTTTTACAGAAACTTTACTGTTACTTTAGTATTTTCTAGACAAAGATATCGTTGGATAACATTGTGTAGAAAATTCTGTGTAAAAAATTATCAAAACAGATAATTAAAACTATATAAAAAACTTCTATAAAAAAATACACTGGGCGAAAGATAACCGGCCCACAGAGCCTTGGCAACGCGTACTGCAGCCCAGCACGCGTGGCGGCCCGCCTTCGGCCCACTTACCAACCGCGCGCCTGTCTGCAATGCGGTGGCCCACGGCCTGGCGGCGAGCCAGCGACCGCCCGATCGCGACCGTTCATTGGTCACTGACCTAGATCGGACGGCTCCGCGTGACCCTCGCGAGGACAAAACCATCCGGCGCCCCTCTGAGTGGAAACCCTAGCTCATTCGCCCCCCTTCTCACCCACTCCCTCTAAGTGACCCGCTCTCTGGCGGCACAAGCGGCGAGGTGGCCGCGCCGTTCGGCGTCCCGCCGGCGACGAGCCCCTCGCCTTCTACTCTCTTCCTCTCCTCTCTGTCTCACTGCCGCACGTGCTACCGCGCCGCCGGAGGAAAAACCCTCGACGAGCGCTGGCGGGCCGGAGCGAGCAGAGAGTGGCGGCGCCGTTGCCGGTCCCTTCGCCGGTCGCGCGTTCCCCTTGCGGTGAGCGCGCCGCCGTCGAACGGTCTGGCCGCGGTGCCCTTTGCCGGCGCACGGCAGCGGCCGATGGGTGCCTTCCCTTTTTTTTTGTTTCTTATTCGGGGAGGGTGAAAAGAAGACGGGGCTTTCTCTGTGGGATTTTTTTTCCTCTTCTTCTTCCCTTTCCCCTTTTCTTTTGGTTCTTCCCGAATGGATTCGGTTGTTCTTTGGGGTTAGGGGATGCGGGCTAGGGTTTGGGTTCTTCTTCCCGATGCCTCGGCTTGCCGATGCGCATCGGGATCGAGAGGAACGGCGCAGCCTTGCGGCGGCGCTTTGTGTAAACCCTAGCCCCTTTCTTTTCTTTTCGATTTCTTGTACTACCTCGACTAGATCGACAACTCTAGGTGGCTCTGATACCATTGTTAGTCCTTGTTAGGATCTCTAGGTGTAGATCTAGCGAGTACTAGGCTTGTACTTAGGAAAAGATGAATTCGCTAGTGGGATCTAGATGAGAACGACTAGGAGAAGAGAGATAGCATACCGTCGGTCTTCATTGTCGAGGATGAGGTCGACATGGGGGCGACGGAGTGGTGGCGGCGGTGTGGTGCACTTCCCGCCGCTGCAGCGCTAGCCTGATCGGTGGTTTTGGGCTTGAATGTGTTGGTGGGGTGAGACGAGCGACGGACCTCTCGCTCCGTGCCCCCGGCCCCCATCTCTTCTATATAGTGCTGCGCGACAGGGGCCCACCAACGATGATAACGTTGGACGTCCCTGATCAGGGCGCTGGACCGGACGGACGTGGGGAGATCATACTAACAGATAGGAGCCAGGTGAGTGAACCAATGCCGCCTGCGGCAGGAGACTGTACCAGACGATGTAATGGTGTTGGTGACTACCGATCGTGCTGTGCCATCTAGGTAATGGAATTGGTGAGTTCCAATTCAAAAAAAAAGGGAGTACGCTACAGATGTTTGCAGCCACCAATAGATGAAAAATATAACAGCCGATCAAGAGAAGAATATTAATGCATCGACCTGCCATCAGGAAAAAGCTTGGCAACAGACGGAAAGATAATCAAAGCAAAATACTAAAATTACCTGATAATGGAGATGGACAGAGGATGAGGTTAGCTAATCTGGGTTTCATCAATTGATGTGAACCTGTTTCTCTGCCCTAGAAAGATCGCTCAGCAGCTTGGCGTTGTCAATCTGACCTAACGGCAAAACTAGCGGTACGTACGGTTCGTTGCAAAGTTAGCACGATATTCGGCATCCGTCGACGGCACGACGGCGAGGCCTATCTGCAGCTTCACGAAGACGGTGGTTCCCCTTCAACCGAGACCTCACCGGCCTCTCCCTAGGCAGACTCTTTGGACGACAACGCACGTCGCCGAATCTCTCGTCGTTGCATCTGCATGATCAATCGATTGATCGATTTGTCTCCTCGCCTTCCCCGTAACACCACCACCACGTGACATGTATGAGACGGAGAAGATCACGGCGGACGGACGGACAATGTATATATATATATATATATATATATATGATGCAAACGAACTTTGTTCTTTCAAATTAATACTCGTAAGTAAACAATCAGAATATTTCACGCACGAGAACAAAGCTAAGCTAAGATGAATGCAAATTAATGAAAATCTACTGTTTGACAATGAGATGTCATGCCAAATTAATTAGTCAAATTTGAGCTGGCCTTCTCCATCTACATGCAATTGTTTCTTCGAAAATCTCACATAGACTTCTCCGAAGAAGATGGCGACGAAAGAAAAGATAGTATCCTAGGCTCAAGTCAAAAATCAACAAGGCGAAGGCGAGGGCCAATTGCACCATATTTGAGTCCCTTGGGCCGATATAGAGGCCGGCCGACACTTCGACAGCGCCTATCACGCCCAAGACGACATACACCACGGCCAAGACCCGATCCCGGCGACGACGGTTAGCCTCCTCGACTGGCTCCGCGGTGGCGGTGGCGGTGGCGGCGGCGGCGTCCATACCATTGTCGTTGTCCGCCATTGCCTTCGATCTCCTTGGTTGCCTGCTGCTCTGCTTACGATCGAGAGGGTCGTCTCTCCTTTTCTTTGGCCGTTCTGTTTTGTTTTCTCGTACAAAACTGCACCTGTCTCCTTATATTGCGCAGGCTGGGGCTGGGTGGACTTGACCAATGAACCGACTCGCGCACGTTTACCAATTTGGAGTACGTCGTAGTACTTGCCATCTTTTATTCCGACTCATACTCAACACGGCTCCTCCTTTCTAGCCAATCCCCACAAGGTATTGTACGTGTACACGACTGGCAGCTCCTCCGTCTCTAACCTGGTCTACATAATCCAGAGTCCAGCAGCGCGCCATCTGCGTTAAGCCCAGCATGTCACCATGGAGACGGCGCACAACTATTTGTCCATTTTAATCAAGAAAAAAAAAGAAACGCCAGCTAGACTATGCACTGCTTTGTTGCAACACTTCAAAACGGCTAAGGCCCCCACTTATTTTTTGGTGAATTTTCACCGATCTACTAATAATCATGAACAACAGCACAACGAGTCCTAAAATGAATAAAAAAATAGGTCTTTGGATCACCTAGCGACGACTACAAACACTAGCACAAGCCGAAAGTGCGTCGCCGTCCTAGAGCCTCCATCACCGGAGCCAGACAAATCTTGACGTAGTAGAGGTTTTTAATAGACACATGAGAAGTCGTCATGCTAAGCCCCCAAAGTACCAGCGTACCAGAGCAACACCATCAGAGCGAGGATAGGGCGCAAGGACATTGTTCTGCTTTCAAGATGTAGCCACCGTCTCACCATCCCGAATAAGACACATGCATAAAAACGGCTAGAAAAAGGAACGAGAACCCGCCTCGAACAGGGAGATGCCATGAATCGCTACGCCTCCAAGGAAAAGGTAGACGGAGTGGACCAACGGCGTTTCCAGCGAGGGAACGGAACCCTAGAAGATAGGTTTAGAGCCTCACGACCTGGTGAACGTACGAGACGAATTAGTTCAGATCACACGTTCTAAGTACTGCACAGGAGAGGTGTCTGGTCAACACCCTAGCTAGTATCCTACTCTTGTCTGATGATTTGAAGATATGTAACTTGGTGTAATTAGTATTGATATTGACGTTAGTGTGGAGCGATACATTGTTAGAGGCTTGGGTTCGTGTTACTATAGAATTGGGAGAGCCGGAGCCCCCCCGAAGGGATGTATACGATGGAGTACTAATTCATACCATATACAAATAGATAGAGGTAACACAAAACACAAGCACAAATATCTTCAACAACCCCTCTTAATCAAAACCTTTTGAAAGGTTTAAATATCTTCAACAGCCCCTCTTAGAAAAAACTTTTGAAATGTTCAGATTACCAGAAAAATGATTTTTGCTCATTAAACAGGTTTTTGCGGAGGGCAAAAAAGGGTAGAACTCGGCAAAAATTGAATTTGCCGAGTGAAACACTCGACAAACATTGCCCACAAGGTAAATTCTACCCAGACACTTGTGAAAGAAAGACTCGGTAAAGTCCCAAAATTACACACGGCAAAAATGCACTTAGTAAATAAACAATACGGGAGACAAAGAATTGTACTCGGCAAAAACTAAGGGAACACTTGGCAAAAAACTGACACTCGGCAGAGCGAGAGGACAGTGGCTTCCTCGACATAGTTAACGGCGCTGCGCCAGAAGTTGCCTTTGCCAATTGTCCTCTAATGGACAATTGGCAAAGCACTTTCCCGGCCTATGTTCAGCCATGCTACAGAAAATTCCTGCCAAAACTTTACGAGTGTTTTAGGGTTTAAACTTGGCAAAGTTTCAGTCATTTTCTCGCGCTCCAGCGTTGTGGGCCCATCCTCTTTGCTGAGTGTAAATCCACACGGTAAAGAGGTGTGCCATCTTTGTCGAGTGTTTACACCCTCCAAAGATACCATGCACCACTTTCTCGTAAAGTTTCGCTCATGTCTCTGCCCCATGGCCTTTATATAAAAACCGTTACTCAGCCACCAAACTCACACTCACGAGTTAGCTTTGAACGGTGTTCTCTTATCCCTCCTTAGATCCACATATGGTCCTTTCTGTGATGTTCTTTTTATGTTTTTGATGAAGAGTGTAGTTTTTGGGACACCGTCGAGGTGCAAATATTTTCCAAGAATTGAGTATTGATGTACAAGCATCTCCAAGGTATTCAAACATGTACATTTCAGCTTTGCGGTACCTTCTCCCTAGGGGATGTCATTCTGAATATGTCGACCCCGTGAAAAAGAGTGTTGCTGCTAGGACACCTTGGAGATGCAGATCTTGTACAAGATCTAAGTATTCACGTACACGGTCTGCATTTCCAAGGTGTTTGAACATATACATTCTAGCTCTATGGTACCTTCTCATTAGAGGATTTCATTCTGAATATGTTGACCCCGTGAAAAGAGTGTTGCTGGTAGGACATCTTGGAGGTGCAGATCTTGTACAAGATTAGAGTATTGACGTACAAGGTCTGCATCTCTAGAGTGTGATAGCAGGTTCACCTAGACATAGGTAGCTTCTTTTAGGCCACGTCCGCTCTGGACTCCTTCATCAACGCCAGGTCAACCCCTTATCCCTCGTTGTGTGACATCCGTTACTCTTACCCTTGGATTTATTGCTCTTCGAGCTAACTGAATTTTGGACTGTTTTTTGTTTTGAGTTCCCCACATGTGAGAGAAAAAGACATTAAGATGTGACAGGAAAAATATGGCAGGAATAAGTGGCAGGAAGAGAAATGCATAGTTCTGTGAAGAGAAATGTGGGAAGAAGTCGGGGGAATGGCAGGAAGAAGTGGAGGAAAAAAAGGTGGGAAGAAGTGGCGGAAAAAGGGTGGGAAGAAGTGGCAGAAGAAATAGCGAGTAAAATTGTGGAAATGAGATAGAGAGTTGTGACGGTGGCATCCATTATCTGTTCTGCGAAGGACTTGTCACGAAAATATGCATAGTTCTCGTCTCTTATTTTTCTTTGCAACTAGGTCACATAAATTTTCCAATGTTTAGTTTATTTTGAATTAGTTGTGTTCTTTCAAAGCTGTGGTCAAAATGGACCCTTGTTGGTAAGGGGGTGCATATGGAGAAAACGTTAGCATAACTTTGATGAAATGACACCTTGTGAACAACAAATGATTTTTTCGGAAAATTACGAGAACCACTCGCTTCTTACTAAATTGGCATGATAGTTAGTAAAATATGAAAAATTGTCAGAAAGCTTTTAAAATGGGTACATGGTGAATCGTTTATAAACCAGATCTACTCTTTTTTAAAGGTGGTTTGGTCAGGTTATTACGCAAAGTTTTGGTAGCTGCTTCACAAGAAAATGATTTCGAGCTCGGAAAATGGAAAGATCTTTTTTTCAAGGAGTATGAAAACTCTATGTGGTAATTCCAAGGAGCGAGGTGACAAGCAGTCTGGATGCGTGGGAATCAATGATCACCGCATCACCTACTGAGCACCACGACGGAGTGCGTACCGTGATCATCCTGGTCTCCTGGGAATTATGGAGGGAGCGCAACAGCCACATCTTCAGAGACAAGGCCAGCTCCATCCGTGCGCTTCTCTACCTCATTATAGATGCTGCCAATAGCTAGGCTTGGGCGGGCGCGAAAAAAGTAAGAAGTTTGATCTGAGAACCACCCTGATCCTTGCTTTCTGCCTTTTTTTTTCTAAGGGCCTTTCTTTTTTCTCGCTATTCCTTGGCCCTGGCCATCTTGTATATACTCTACCTTCTAATGCAATCGAAAGCCAATAGTTGTTGGATCTTTCAAATAAATTATCTAAGTCATTTGCCAGAAAGCTTTTACAGTGGAATATATGGTGAATCATA
Organism: Avena eriantha; assembly: GCA_910589775.1. Classification (NCBI taxonomy): domain Eukaryota; kingdom Viridiplantae; phylum Streptophyta; class Magnoliopsida; order Poales; family Poaceae; genus Avena; species Avena eriantha. Next base: position 516,194,539 of record OU342745.1, on the reverse strand, counting down.
CATCAAACTATGTATAATATTTTTTGAGTTGTTTTGGTTAGGTTATCAAGAAGAGTTTTGGAAGAAGCTTCACAAAAAACCCATTCGAGGCACTCGGAAAATGGAAAGAGATATTTTTTGGAAAGAGTATGAAAACTCTCCGTGGCAACATTGTTGAGAATTCCAAGGTGCATGCATGTGCGCGATATGGGATCATTTCAAACTATGTCATGATTAAGATCATGATCTAAGTCATTTGCCGTGAAAGACACGCAAACTCGTTCGTGGTAGCTCAGTGAAGGGTTTTTCAAAAAAAAATTGTAGTCCAGTTTTAAAATGTTATACATTTTTCTAAAACTTTGCCGAGTGCAATTACACTTGGTAAACAATATAAACCCGGCAAAAGAAATAATTAAGGCTTTGCCGAGTGCTTGGGGGATACCCCAGGTCAGGTGGCCAAAAGAGACCCACACCACCCAGCCCGAACCCCTGCCCGCCACCTCCTCCAAATCGACTGCGGCGCCGCGTCTCCTTGCCGCACCGGTCGCACCTCTTGCCCGCTCGCACCGCCTCCCACATAAGAACAAAGCCAAGCTGAGTGCAAATTAATGAAAAGTCATTGTTTGCTGGCATGCCAAATTAATTTGGAAAATTAAATAGGCCATGTCCATCTACCTGCCGATTACAAATCTCAAATAGACCTCTCCAAAGAAAATGGCAACGGAAGAAAATCGTCTATGCTACGAGGCTACGACCGAGTCAAAAATCAAGAAGACGAAGGCAAGGGCCAAGAGCTTGATGTTTAAGAGTCCCCGGCCCGGTCTACCCGGAGGGCTGGCAGGTGTGCTGCCCATCCTCCAGGGCCAGTGGTGGCTGGAGCTGCTGCTCCGATGGCGGCAGTGAACATGCTTTGCCCATTCTTGACCATCTCGGTCTCAGATCCGGTGAACTTGGGTGCTGCTGCGGCGACGAGTTGCTTCTTCCAGTGGTAGTTCAAACATGCAAGTTTGTTGCTCGGCTCCGTCGGGAGGGGGCGATTGGTGGCCCAGGTGAGAACCCTTTCTCGGGGCTTCCGATGCTGACCATGGTGATGCCTGCGGGCGCCATTTCCCTCCTTGGAGGCGTGATCTTGGGCTTTACCGTTCCTTCTCTTGACGCTAGGGGAAACCCTAGGTCTGCTTGTCGGACCGGGCAGCGGTGATGCTTCAACGTCGTTCTCCTTCATGAAGGCATTGTTTAGGCTGCGATGGGTGTTCCCATTTGGAGACGATGGCCTCGACGGTGTTGGCTACTGCTGAAAGGTATGAGCCTCCGGGCGCAATGTACGTCATCGTCAAAATCCTCCAGTCGCCTCCTTCCCAAGTTTGGTCAGACCTTGCCACTAGCTCTCTTCATCTTCTAGGCGCATTAGTAATACGTTGGTCTGGCCAATTTCGGTGTTTGATCGTGCCTTGGTGGCGTTTGACGTTGGATGTGACGCGGTTGGAGGCTTGGTGCCCCGCCTCCTCGCCATTTCTTGGCTATGGTTGGGCAAGGCGATCGAGCGTGTTGTCGTTGTGTAGGAGTGTGTTGTAAGATGAAATGCGAGTGTGGCGTTGTAGCTATTCTATGGCGTTCTTGTCAACTTAATGCAAAGACGCTCATGTCCGTTGTGGGTTCTCGAAAAAAACGTTTATGAGTCCCTTGTGCCGATATAGAGGGTGATCGACACTTCGGCAGTGCCTGTCACGCTGATGATGATAAACACCACGCCCAAGACCCGTTGCCGAAAACGGCGGTTGGACTCCCCATTTGGCTCCGCGATGACCCTGCCGTCACGAGGGAGTCGTAGATATACCCGATCTCGCTGCCGGCCATTGTCTTCAATCTCCATAGTTGTCGGCTGCTCTGCTTGCGATCGAGCGTCGTCTCTCTTCTTCTTTGGCCTTTGTGTTTTCTCGTACACGACTCTGGGTCGTGGATAAACACAACTAATGTCATAGTGATGATATGTGAGGCTGTATTAGTGAGAAACTGGTGGAGCCAGAACCCCGATCGCTTCTTCTCCGGCACTTCCGAGGTGCCTCGGTTCTGGAGGTCCTTTGGACAGGCCGCTACCAAAGTGTGACATGGCCGGAACTACTTTGATACTACAGGGTGACTTCCTACAGATCCTGGGAGCATGTTACTTTGTGCTCTAATGATCAGATTTTCACCTTTACCTACATATACACTGCCCAATCCGTGGCAAAGTGAGAGAAGTAGAAGAGAGAGACCATGTGTGAAGTGAGAGATTTTTCACTTGTAAAACTAGACATTTACAGCAAGGAGGAGCCAGCGAACCCTCGGTAGAACATAACACTCTCTCGAATCAGGCTTTCACCCCGCTTTATAAATAAAGCACACATGTGAGACCGCTGCTGGGCCAGACAGCACAACGCCCAAAGGAAGTACCGGGCACTGCTGGGGCCGAACAACACAAGCAAAAGCCCAAGAGAAAAAGAAAAGAAAGAAAAAGAAAGAAATGCACGACAGCACCGGCTCGACCACCGATACAGACTCGCGATCGCTGCGCTCTCTGATGACCCACAAGTATAGGGGGTGTATCGTAGTATTTTCGATAATTAAGAGTGTCGAACCCAACGAGGAGCAGAAGGTGCTGGCTAGTGGTATGGATCAGGAATTCTCTGCAAATACTTAGTAAACGGATTTTAGGGGTTTTCGATAAAGCAAGTAAACAAAGTAAGAGTAAATAAAAGACAGTAGAAATAAATACAGCAAGTGGCCCAATCCTTTACGCAGCAAAGGACAAGCCGATTGTATTACTTAAGATGACCAAACGTTTTCGAGGACACATAGGAAGGCTGTCAAGTGCTTTCGCTTAAGTTGATTAATCTTCTCTAGCTTGCTAAGTGTTGTGTTAGTGAACCTGTGCTAATGTACCGCCCCATCCAAGACTAATACATACTTGTGATTATACCCCTTGCAAACATCCGTCAGTACAAGAAAGTAATTAAGGTAGAAACCTAACCACAGCTTTAAACTCTAAGACCCTTACGTCCATTGTGCAATGGTTTTCTAACGGGGGTTCAGGTTTCTGTCACTCCGGCAACCCCTACGATTAGTAGCCAAATACACAATGCATTCCCCTAGGCCCATATAGGTGAAGTGTCATGTAGTCGACGTTCACATGACACCACTAGAAGAAGTACACCACAATTTAAATAACAATCTATTAAATCTTTCTCAACACAACTCCACTACTAACAACATGACTTCTTCCATGTCCTCAAGAACAAAACGAACTACTCACAAGACATCATATGGATCATGATCAGAGATGGAATAATGATGTATAAGAATCTAAACATAAACAATAATTCAATGGTTCACTCAATAGCATCAACTACAAAGAGTAATCAATACCGGGAAAATTTCCCCTAGGAACTAATGCAAGATTCAACTCAATTATTACAGCAATATGGAGATGGTGATGAGGGTGCTGATGGTGATGATGGTGGTGATGATGATGATGATCCCGATGAAGTCCAGCTTGATGGTGGTGTTGATGGCGACGATCTCCCCTCACCGGGAAGGAATTCCCCTGGCAGAAATCTGTGTGCTGGAGAGATCTTTCTCTCTCGGTGTTTTTCCGCCCCACAGAGGCGGCGGAATCTTTCTCTGGTCGCTCCTCGAGTCTTAGGGTTTCGGGAGGATGATATACGCCAGAGGGGAGAGGCTGGAGTGGGCCAAGGTGGCCACACCACCTCCTGGCGTGGCCTAGGGCTACCCGCGCCAGGGGGTGGTGTGGGCCCCCTGTGGCCCATCTCCACTCTGTCTTCTGGCATCCTTAGTCTTCTGAAAAAATAGGATTTTCCGTATACTTTCCCGGATTTTCTGATCTTCGTGAATTTTGCCTCCAAACAACACCTTTTCCATCAGAATCCTGACTGCAGCGGTCCATGCTCCGAAAGTCATCAACCATGCAAAAACAGATGAAATAACATAAGTATTACCTCTCAATACGAAATATATCAATGAATAATAATAAATTAAGACATAGAATAGTGATGCAAAATGGACATATCAACTCCCCCCAAGTTTAGACTTTGCTTGTCCTCAAGCGAAACTGAGCTCAATATACATGGCCTCAGGTTTATGGAGTGAAGAGTCGATAAAAGAATACGGACAAGAAGCATCACATTCATCAAAAACATAGATCATAATAGAAGACAACTCACTATTATATAACTCAATTTGTAATGAGTAAAGGAAACACAATAAAGATACATAAATTGAATCATAATTGGTAATGGAAAACTTAGCTCTTGGTCGGAGAATAGTTGATAATTTGCTGGAGTTCACAAATAGCTGGTTTTTCAATGATAGCTTTCAAAGTAGTAAACATCAAGATAAGAGCAATGTGCAAAACAAGGAACATAAGACATGATTGAATAAATCATCATATGAATGAATGAAACACATCAACTCAAAATACTTGCTGAGATAGAAGGGAGTAGGTTTACTGACTCAACTACAAAGTAAAAGAAAGGCCCTTCAAAGAGGGAAGCAGGGATTGCAAGTCTCATAAAGAGCTCCCAAAATTTATGATACTTACTAGCTTTTAGCTGTCATTGCCCCTATCATAGGCATCTTTAGGTGATTAAGGTTAAAGTGATCAAATATGAGGATATGCATTGACAAGTTGTAAGTTGAGAATCTCATGTCCCTTGAATACGAGGGCCGCTCCTCATGCTACTCAAGTTTAGTCACCGGTAAGTTCTTGTCATCGTAAGCATATGTGTATAATTGAGAACCGCCAGCGGGGTACCCCTTGCCTGATGATATGGAAGAATCCCCATATCAAAATGACAAGGCAAGCAGACAACAATAATCTCAACAATCTTCTTATTTACCATGGGAATATGGTGCTTTTTTCTCTCTTTCCTCTTTTCATAATCTCTTTTTTCTTTTTCTCTTTTTCTCAATCTCTATCTCTTTTTTTATAAGAAGAATGCTTCATAGATACTCGTTATGGTTACGCTGCAGGTTTCCACCATGTCAGCATGGATTAGACCAGCGGCCCAGGCTTTTCTCTAAGATAACTCCATGGACTTACAAGCTCCCCTTTCATTTCACACCGACGACATCCATAGACAAAAGAACATGATATCAACTAGGTACAAAGTACCAGTGCAATGTTGAAAGCGTTCCCCATGACAACATGGTTCTGCTAATTCACAACTTACAAAGCGCAAGCATATACGCAACATAGGTGAGCACAATGGTTCAAGTTTATTAAGTGCAAGAAAGTAAAGTGTGCCATCAAGTTCGTGAGGGCTTTAATCACTAATTTTCACATAACAAGTTTAATTTGGGAGGTAGATAAAACAAGAATTTACTTGGAATAGCAATAATGCTACTAGGTAGGTATGGTGGACACGAATGGCAAAGGTTTTGGTTTAAAGGAGGTGGATGCACGAGAAGAATACCCTCTCAGTACAGGTTTTTGGCTAGCAAGGCTGGGTAGCAAGTATAAGAGTTGAAGGAAACAATCAAACATACAAATGATAAAGACAAACATGCAATCTTCCTTGGAAGCACAAAAGATCTTAACTAGAGAATACTAAACTTATGAGCAAATCAAGAAAGAAAGATGATGAAATTATTTTTCTTTAAAGGTACTTTTGTATTTTTCATTCAACTCTCAAAAATAGTGTTGCTACTGACCAAGCCAGGTTTGCCAAAACCAACTAAATTAACTCAATGATCCCAAAGTGATACCAATACTAACAACAAGATCGATCATGTAACCACGAATTGAAAACTAATATAAGCTATGCAAAAGAGTGAATGATAGAACTTCTCATTAATATTCCATAATGGCAACTCACACCAAGGGATACATATCTAACGAGAGAGGGGACACTTCCATAATGCAAACCATCCTACATAATAACTCCTCTATTCATGATATGACTCTACTAATAAGGTAAAAAGATAGAAGATAGTGATGTGATACCGCGGCACTCCCCCAAGCTTGGAACAAACCAAGGGGATGCCAAACCTGATGACGAATTACTCCTTTGGTGGTGGTGGTATCTTCTCATCTTCGTCCGTCTTCCAGGGTAAAGGCTTCCCATCAACAAAGGACATCGTGGTTTCCAACATCCTGAAACTTGCAACAACACTTATACGTTTAAATCTAGCCTCATACTCATAGTTTTGATTTTGAACGTCATAGAACCGTGCTTGCAGTTCGTTGGTTGTTTGGCGGAGTGAGAGGACTTCGTCTTTGAGTTCAGCAGTCTCCTTTTGGTGCTCGGTGATGAGTTCGGAATGAATCTTATGGATGATATCCACTTCGCGCTCCGCCATCTTCTTGTACCTAAAGACTTCTTGCTCCAGTGCTTCCATCCTGTCCTCCAGACTTCCTTCACCTTTAGGGCCTTGAACCTCTTTAATCCGTACCTCCCACCTTCGAGCAACAACTCCTTGGGATGAATCTTCAATTCTCTCATGTATGGGTTGATTATATCTTCTAAGGAATCTCCTTCGGCTGATCCAGTGGAAGACACTGTGGCTGCAAATCTGGGATTTTACCTAGCAGAAACAGATCGAAACAAAAACACGACGAAAACACGATATATGAACCTCGGAAGATCCGGGGGTTATATATTACGAAGTTTCATAACAAGAGGAAGGTACTGGGTGAAAACGGGTCGAAGGCGGAGTCTGGGGTGCCCTCACCACCTGGTGGCGCGGCCAGGGGAGGGCCCGCGCCACATGGTGGTGTGGGCCACCCTGGCTCCGGTTCCGTCCCTTTTTTGCTTCGTAACTTTCCTTATCTACTAAAAACTGCAAAAATATAGTTGGATTGTATTTTCGCGGAACTTTTCTTACCAGAACTGTTACCTATTTGAAAACAGACTCTGCAGGTCTCTGAATTTGGTCCTCGATGAATTTCTTCGGAGTTATAACTTGAAAGGCATCAACATCTTCATTGTAAGAATCTCCAGCAATATAGTGTTTGAGTCGCTGTCCATTCACTACTTGTGTAGTATTATCTTTTAAAGAAGAAATTTTTATTGCTCCTGAACGGTATACTTCTTCTATAATGAAAGGTCCTTCCCATTTTGACAGTAGCTTTCCTGCAAAAAATCTGAGATGAGACCTATACAGTAGAACTTTCTCACCAACATGAAATTCTCTCTTGAGTATTCGCTTGTCATGCCATCTTTTAACTTTTTTCCTTAAAGAGCCTAGCATTTTCATAGGCTTCACTCCTCCATTCATCTAAAGAACTTAAGTCAAATAATCTTTTCTCACCAGCGAGCTTAGAATCACTATTTAGTTCTTTAACTGCCCAGTAAGCTTTGTGTTCTAATTCTAAGGGTAGGTGACAAGCTTTCCCATAATACATTTTCTAAGGAGACATCCCCATAGGATTTTTGTAAGCAATTCTATAAGCCCATAAAGCGCCATTCAACTTCTTAGCCCAGTTTTTTCTAGACCTATTAACAGTCTTTTGCAAGATAGATTTAATTTCTCTATTTGATAACTCTACTTGCCCGCTAGTTTGGGGGTGATAAGCTGAAGCAATTCTATGATTAACATCATATTTAGCAAGGGTCTTCCTAAAACCACCATGAATGAAATAAGAACCCCCATCAGTCATGAGATACCTAGGCACCCCAAACCCAGGAAAGATAACATCCTTAAGCATTTTTAGAGAAGTCTCCCCGTCATCATTCTTTGCAGGAATGGCTTCTACCCACTTAGTAACATAATCAACGGCAACAAGAATATGAGTCTAACCTTTCGAAGGAGGGAAATGACCCATAAAGTCGAATCCCCAACAATCAAAAGGTTCAATAACTAGAGAGTAGTTCATAGGCATTTCATTGCGTCTAGAAATATTACCAACACGCTGACATTCATCACAAGATAAAACAAATTTTCTTGCATCTTTAAAAAGGGTAGGCCAGTAGAAACCTGATTGTAGCACCTTTTGTGCAGTTCTATCTCCTGCATGATGTCCTCCATAAGAACTACCATGACATTTACGCAATATCTCCTTTTGTTCATATTCTGGAACACATCTTCGCATAATACCATCCACTCCTTCTTTGTATAAGTGTGGGTCATCCCAAAAATAAGGCCTCAAATCATAGAAGAACTTTCTTCTTTGCTGAGCTATAAAAGTTGGAGGCAAATACTTGGAGATAATAAAGTTAGCATAATCAGCGTACCAAGGGCTCCCTCGCGAGCTCACCCATACTGCAGCTAACTGTTCATCTGGGAAACTATCATTAACATGCATACGGTCAAAAGAGATGTTTTCCAAACAAGATAAATTATCAACTACAGGGTTTTCAGCACCCTTCCTATCTACTATATGTAGATCAAACTCTTGTAAAAGCAACACCCATCTAATAAGCCTAGGCTTAGCGTCCTTCTTCGTCATAAGATATTTAATAGCAGCATGATCAGTATGAATGGTGACTTTTGAGTCTACAATATAGGGCCTAAACTTATCACAAGCAAAAAACAACAGCTAGAAATTCCTTTTCAATAGTAGCATAATTCCTTTGAGCAACGTCTAAAGTCTTACTAGCATAATGGATAACGTTTAACTTTTTATCAATACGTTGCCCAAGGACAGCCCCTACAGCAAAATCACTAGCATCACACATTATTTCAAAGGGTAAACTCCAATCAGGTGGTTGAACAATAGGGGCTGTACTTAAAGCCTTCTTAAGAGTTTCAAAAGCTTCCTTACAATCATCATCAAAAACAAAGGGTACATCTATTTGAAGAAGATTAGTGAGGGGTTTTGATATCCTAAAAAAGTCTTTAATAAACCTCCTATAGAAACCAGCATGACCAAGGATACTACGAATACCTTTGATGTCTCTTGGACATGGCATCTTCTCAATTGCCTCAACCTTAGCTCTATCAACTTCTATACCTCTTTCAGAAACTTTATGCCCAAGAACAATCCCTTCATTAACCATGAAGTGGCATTTCTCCCAATTAAGAACAAGATTAGTTTCTTCACATCTCTACAAAACTTTATCAAGGTTGTGCAGACAATTATCAAAAGAAGTTCCATAGACAGAAAAGTCATCCATGAACACTTCTACAATTTCCTCACAAAAACCATGAAAGATAGCACACATGCACCTCTGAAAAGTAGCAGGAGCATTACATAAACCAAAAGGCATACGTCTATAAGCATAAGTTCCGTAAGGGCAAGTAAAAGTAGTTTTTTCTTGATCTTGTTGTTTAACAGCAATTTGAGAGAAACCAGAGTAACCATCAAGAAAACAAAAATGGGTCTTTTTAGACAACCTTTCCAACATTTGATCAATAAAAGGAAGCGGGTAGTGATGTTTCTTAGTAACTTTATTAACTTTCCTAAATCGATGCACATCCTATAGCCTACCACTATTCTTTGAGGAATAAGCTCATCATTATCATTAGGGACAACGGTAATACCTCCCTTTTTAGGAACACAATGAACAGGACTAACCCATTCACTATCAGCAATAGGGTAAATAATACCAGCATCAAGGAGTTTCAATACCTCATTCCTTACCACTTCCTTCATCCTAGGATTTAAACATCGTTGGTGCTCCACTACTGGCTTCGCATCTGGTTCTATGTTGATAGAATGCTGACATATAGTAGGTGAAATCCCTTTTAAATCATCCAGAGTATAGCCCATAGCACCTCGCTGTTTCCTCAAAACCTCCAATAACCTTTCTTCTTCCTTCCCTGAAAGTTTAGCGCTAATAATAACAGGATATATCTTTTTATCATCAATATAAGCATATTTAAGATCATTAGGGAGAGGTTTTAGATCGAAAACCGGATCCTTTTTAGGTGGCAACGTGGTACCCAAGTCTTCTATAGGCAAGTCATGCTTAAGCATCTTAGGTTGATCACGGAGAATCCTGTCAATCTCATTCCTTTCTTCCATGAAGATTTCACATTCATGATCTGCCATAAATTGCTGCAAAGCATTGTTAGGAGCAAGAGAAATAGAAGCAAGGTGTTCAACTCTAAAATCCTCATTATGCGTTTCCTCTTCGCAAGGTTCTTTAGCAAATTTCGAAAAATTAAACTCATAAGATTCCCCATCAAACTTAGTCAAGATTTTCTCCCTCTTGCAATCAATAATAGCTCACAAGTACTCAATAAAGATCTACCAAAAATGATAGGATCAGTTTTACTAGCAGCTGAACCAAGTACTAGAAAATCAGCAGGGTACTTAATCTTACCACAAAGAACTTCCACATCTCGTACAATACCAATTGGAGAGATGGTCTCTCTATTAGCAAGGTGAATAACCACATCAATCTCTTCCAACTCGCAAGGACTGATTTCATGCATAATTTCTCTTTAAAGCTCATAAGGAATAACACTGGAACTTGCACCAATATCACATAAACCATAATAGCAATGATCACCAATTCTAACAGAAAGCACAGGAACACTAGCCTTTTTAGTTCAATTATAATGTGAAACAATATTAGAAGCATCCTCACAAAAGACTATGTGCCCATCTTCTACGCTTTTAGTGACAAGGTCTTTCACAATTGCTACCACAGGTTCAATGTTTATTTGTTCATCAGGTTTTACAGTTCTCTTTTCACTTTTGGTGATTACATTAGTTATCATAGGATGGTCCTTTACCTTTTTGGGGAAGGGAATCTTCTCGATATAAGGTTCGGGTAAAATGGGATCAATAATGCAATACTCAGCACTTCCAATAGGAACATAGTCAACAATATCTTTGTAAGGTGCATGGTATTTATTCCATCCCCTTTTTGGAATTTTGATATAGGAAGCAAAAGCTCTAAAGCAATTCGTAATAACTTGCAAATCAAGACCATAAACATTACTAATATTTTGAAAGTCATCAGTTCCCATAAAAGATTCAATGCATTCATAATCATAATTTATACCTGACTTTCTACCTTTGTCATTCTCCCAAGCTTCAGCATTATCTTGAATACGGTCCAGAAGATCCCATTTAGCTTCTTCTTTCATGCGAGTGAATGATCCAGCACAAGAAGCATCCAATAAATCTTTATCATGTAGAGAGAGCCTTGCATAAAAGTTGTTGATAATAATATTGTTGGGGAGCTCATGAATGGGACATTTGAGCATTAGTAACTTCAATCTCCCCCAAGCTTGAGCTGTACTCTCTCCATCAAGAGGCCAAAAGTTGTATATTTGATTCCGATCTTTATGAATCTCACTAGGAGGATAAAACTTTGAATAAAAGAGAGGCATTATTTCCTCCCATTCCAGAGCTTGACCATTCTTCAGCAGCTTATACCATTCCTCAGCTCTTCCTTTCAGTGATAATGAGAATAACTTCTTCTTAACTTGATCTGTAGTAATACCTGCACACTTGAACAACCCGCATAATTCATGTATAAAAAGCAAATGATCACCGGGATGGACGGTTCCATCCCCAACATAGTAGTTATCCATAACACGATCAATAATTCTTGTAGGTATTTTGAAAGCATCATTCTCAGCAGGTGGTGGCTTATCTACTACCTTAGCAGTGGTTGTAGCATTACCAAATAAGAAACTCAGCAAATTATCCATAACGAAAATAAAGCAACTAACAGAAGTAAACAATACTCACAGTAGAAGTTTCCTTTACTAGTTCCACTCTCCAATAACGCTTCACTCCCCGGCAACGGCGCCGGAAAATAGTCTTGATGACCCACAAGTATAGGGGGTGTATCGCAGTATTTTCGATAAGTAAGAGTGTCGAACCCAACGAGGAGCAGAAGGTGCTGGCCAGTGGTACGGATCAGGAATTCTCTGCAAATACTTAGCAAACGGATTTTTAGGGGTTTTCGATAAAGCAAGTAAACAAAGTACGAGTAAAGAAAAGACAGTAGGAATAAATGCAGCAAGTGGGCCAATCCTTTATGCAGCAAAGGACAAGCCGGTTGTATTACTTAAGATGACCAAACGTTCTCGAGGACACATGGGAAGGCGGTCAAGTGCTTTCGCTTCATATAGTTGATTAATCTTCTCTAGCTTGCTAAGTGTTGTGTGGGTGAACCTATGCTAATGTACCGCCCCATCCAAGACTAATACATACTTGTGATTATACCCCTTGCAAACATCCATAAGTACAAGAAAGTAATTAAGGTAGAAACCTAACCACAACTTTAAACTCTATGACCCTTACGTCCCTTGTGCAATGGTTTCCTAACGGGGGTTCAGGTTTCTGTCACTCCGGCAACCCCTACAATTAGTAGCCAAATACACAATGCATTCCCCTAGGCCCATATAGGTGAAGTGTCATGTAGTCGACGTTCACATGACACCACTAGAAGAAGTACACCACAACTTAAATAACAATCTATTGAATCTTTCTCAACACAACTCCACTACTAACAACATGACTTCTCCCATGTCCTCAAGAACAAAACGAACTACTCACAAGACATCATATGGATCATGATCAGAGATGGAATAATGATGTATAACAATCTGAACATAAACAATAATTCAATGGTTCACTCAATAGCATCAACTACAAAGAGTAATCAACACCGGGAAAGTTTCCCCTATGAACTAATGCAAGATTCAACTCAATTGTTACAGCAATATGGAGATGGTGATGAGGGTGATGATGGTGATGATGGTGGTGATGATGATGATGATCCTGATGAAGTCCAGCTTGATGGTCGTGTTGATGGCGACGATCTCCCCTCTCCAGGAAGGAATTCTCCCGGCAGATATCTGTCTGCCGGAGAGATCTTTCTCTCTCGGTATTTTTCCGCCCCGCAGAGGCAGTGGAATCTTTCTGTGGGCGCTCCCCGAGTCTTAGGGTTTCGGGAGGATGATATACGCCAGAGGGGAGAGGCTGGAGTGGGCCAGGGTGGCCACACCACCTCCTGGCGCGGCCTAGGGCTACCCGCACCAGGGGGTGGTGTGGGTCCCCTGTGGCCCATCTCCACTCCGTCTTCTGGCATCCTTAGTCTCTGGAAAAATAGGATTTTTCGTATATTTTCCCGGATTTTATGATCTTCGCGAATTTTGCCTCCAAACAGCACCTTTTCCATCAGAATCCTGACTGCAGCGGTCCATGCTCCGAAAGTCATCAACCATGCAAAAACAGATGAAATAACATAAGTATCACCTCTCAATATGAAATATATCAATGAATTAAGACATAGAATAGTGATGCAAAATGGACGTATCACCCTCCGAAAAAGTCCCACCACGATCCTATGCCGTCGAATTGCCGTGTACCAAGCAGCACCTTCAAGAAGGGGGACGACGATGACGACGCTGCTGCCCGGATTTCTCTTAGCATTTCAAAGAGAGAGGAGGGTACATCCGGCGCCCTTCAAGAAGGAAGACGACACCCGCAGATGTCGCAGCGCCAGGGCCAGTCCAGCTGGCAAGGATTTCTTCCGACCGCCCAGAGACCCAAACCCCAGCCAATCCTGGCACTCCACCAACTAGCCGACCACCAGCATGCGCCAAAACGGTCCCGCCGTCTTCATCAACGTCTCACCATGGCAAACACCACGAGGTTGGCCGGCGTGAGGAACCCACCGAAGACAAGGGACAGCGGCGCCGCTGCCGCGTGGGAGGGATCGACCTCCACCCACAAAGCGGTAGCAGACCGGACGCAGCAGCCGGAGCATACCAGGCCAACTAGGCTCGGCTGAGTCCAGATCGGGCCCGTGAAGCCCCTGCCACCGCGCTGCAGCAGACGCATTGGCATCGTCGCTCCCCCTGTCCCGAAGCGTACCCCAAGCCAACCATGGTAGCGACCTGAGAGTGAGCTAGACCGCCCAAACCACACCTAGGGTTTGGAGCCGCCGGCCAAGCGCGTCTTTGCCACCACCGCCGCCAATCAGCAGCGCCCTCGCCCTGCCGCCATCCACGGCACCACCGGAATGCCGCCTGCCAAAGAACCCTGCCACAAGACGAGCATGGCACCATCGCCAAGTCGCCTCCCAGAGCCGCCTCTGCCGAAGGAACGCCTTGCAACCCACCTTCCGAGGCCACCGCCCTAGCATCCGCGGACTCGCACCCACTCAGGCAGGTTCTTTGTGTGACCTACGAGGCAGAGGGGATAGGGCTGGCCGACATAGGGTGGTGGAAACAGCACGGCCGCGTGGAGGAGATCGACCTCCACCGCCAACGGCGGTTGCCGTCCGGCCGCGGCCGCAGGGGCAGAGCAGGCACTCGGCCTGGCCGGGCCTAGAGAGGCCCGTAAAGACCCTGCCGCCATGCTGCAGCAGTGCAGCCGCCGCTGTCGCCGCCCTCCTAATCGCCCCACACCCACCCCACCACCTCCAGAGGGAGGCAGCCCCGTGCTAGGCCTGCCCCAAACCTAGAACAGGCCCAAGAGGGCCAGATCTGGGCCAGCTAGAGCTGCAGAGGGAGCAGGCCAGCCGGGCCCCTCCCTGCCGGCCACCGCCGGCATCACCACGCTGCCACCATGGCCTTGGGCCGAGCCGCCGGGTCGCCGGACTATGGTCGAAGGATAGGGGAAGTGTGCCAGACCTGCCCCCACCCAGATCGGGCCTGGTTGGGCCCCGATCTTGGCCAGTAGGCCCGCGCCGCCCATGTAGCACCCCGGTAAAACCACTACTAGAAAATCGCTTGTTATTTCTGTTTGTGCATCATCATGACCGCATGCTCATGTCATCATGCCACATTGCATTCGAGCATCATCATACAATCATGCATGTTTGCCTAAAACTATTTTACAAAAGCCTAGCTTTGTTTTCTAAATAACCCCCTCTCTCTTTCAAATAAAAACCCCCGATCTCTTCTGGATCTTTTATTTGTCTAAAAACTATTTGCAAAAGCCTTGTTAAAAATAAAAGAGATCAGTAAAAATATTTTCTAGGGGAGGCCGCAAGCCGCTAGGCCCAAAGCCCAGCAGCTAGCAGCCTACAACCCCGACCGAACCACCCCAAAACCCTAATCCCCATTTGGTCCTAAACCTAACCCTAAGACCAACCACCACCCAACCTACCCCAGTCCCCGCCGCCACTCCCCTAGGCAGCCCACGCGCGCAGCAGCTGCAATGCGTGGCACCCCGCCCCACCTACCCGGTACACACGCACCCAACACGCTGCGCGCGACCGACAACCTCATCGCGGCCAACGCGTCCCGTTCTGCACCCCATCCCGCCCTGACAACCTCCGCTCTCCCGACCCCACCATGTAGCTCGGGCCCGCTCTTCTCGCATCATGACACCACCAACCAACCTCGTCTTCCGCACGTGGTCACCCCTTCCTCGTGTGAGATGTGCTGCCGCTTGGCCCGCCTTCCCCTTCCCCACGCCCTCATCGGGATCACCTACCTTCATCGCCCGTAGCAGTCGCTGCCGCTCTCTGCCTCGCGGTCGCCTTCTGCTGAAGCTCGCCCTCCACGCGACCTCGCCGGACCATGCGCCACTGTTCACCGGCCTCGACCTCTCCTCCCTGAGCCATCGTCCTCCGCCTCAGGCTCCTCTGCCGCTGCTCTCTGTCTTCACCCCACCTCCCCAGCGAGCAGAGCGCCGCCGACCGCTTCATCATCGGACCCCGTGGCCGCCATCGACCGCGCCATCACGCCATCGCCACCGCCGCCATCCCCAGTTTCCTCGCCTCCCTCGGACCCCAGCCCGTGCCGCCGCCTAGCCACGCTTCGTCCGTGTCGACGCTCGTCGAGGTTGCCCCAGCCACCGACCCCGCGGCTCCCCATCGCTGGACCCCGCGCATCGCTGCCTCCGTCTGCGAATCAGGCGCCGCTGCCCCAGTGTTCTCCTCCCCAAGCCCCTGCGTCGACCGATGCTGCCGTCCCCGAGCTTCGTGGCGTGCCTCCATGACTCCCCTCTCTGCTCCGCCTCGGCCTCCTCCCGCTCATCGCGTTGGACGCCGTCTATAGGGACGTGCTCCTTTTTTTTCATTGCCAAGGGGCCCACGATCTCGTCTCCCCTGCGCCTCCTCGTGGCTACTTGACAGATCCCCCTGACGCGCACAAGTGTTGGTCAGTTGTTTGAACCAAGTTCGACTCTAGCATCTGTTCGTGTGTGTGGTACTGTGGTGGTCCTATGCCGGTGGTTGTGGGTGCTCAGCAGTTGCTTGGTTTGACTTCCTCGTTTGGTCTCGAGGGGGAAATGCCAGGATGGGTATGATTGGTGTTAGTATCAGGTTGGATTCGAATAGGTCTTTCTTACCCTCTCTAATAGCCGACAGATGTATTGAGTCTCTATAGGTTGTTTAGTGCATGCTGCGCTACCGCTTTAGTCCACCATACCTATGTAGGCGAGAGCCGCCGAATTCTAGCCTCGCCATGTACTGGCATCAGTACTGACGCTCCTCTTTTTCCTTTGCCCTTTGTCGGCACCCCTTTTGTTTTAGCAGGTATGAGTTCAACGTCGTTAGCAGGGTTACCCTTCCAGCTTGGCCTGGGCAAGGTTATGGACGCCATTGGTTATTCTTCAGGGCTCTTAGCCCCATTTGCATCTTATCCGTACTCGGATGTTGTATCGTTTTCAAGGTGATTTGGATCTTTGTATTGTATATCTGTATTCTTGACTCTTTGAGTCGTTGTTGTATATATATGTTCTGTGGGTTCCATCGAGGACTATTGTGTAATGTTACTACTTCGTTTTCCACCCGCACGCAAGTGTCTGGTGGGCGTCCTTGAATCGTTTCTATGCGGGTTTGGTGGGAAGCGCTAAAACTTGCATAGGGCCGATTTGAGGGTGTTACAGCCCACCCCACCATCTTCCACCGCCTGCCGCCAGCCCGCACCGCGAAGCCGCGCGTGCTAGACCGCCGCCAGGGCCGACGCCCGAAAGCCGAACCACCCGAAGACAGCGCCGCCCCACGCAGGCCCCGCCACGAGATGGAGACGAGATCCCGCCGCCGCCGACACCGCGCGGGCTTTGCCCGGCGGCGCACGCCGGCGACGGCGGGGAGGGAGGCTGAGGAGGGGCGCGGGAGAGGTGGCGGCGGCGCGCGGCCCGGACGCCCGCGGGGAGCGACCGAGTCGCGAGAGCTGGGGTCCTTTCAGTTTCAGTTTCGACCGGTAGAACATAACACCCGAAGCATGATTCATAATCTTGATATGGTTGCTCTGAACGCACTCCGAGTCGGAAGGTTTGTACTGCCCATGCGATAGAACAAGACACGGCACAGCATGACATTGCAAAGTCGATGGCAAAGAGAGCGTGCATTATTAGAACAAATAAATCCTGGGAACTTATGAAACATATTCCATATAAAATTTCAGTAGAATATGTGTATATATATTTACAGGCATCAGAACAAGCTAACAAAGCCAGTATTTGACGATAACATGACATATGCCGAATTATTAATTGGATCAGCAACCTAGCTTATGCATCTACTATCTGCCTTTCTTCCTCTGGATTACAAATCTCACATAAGTTTTTCCAAAAACTACGACGAACCGACCAAAATAGGCCTACTTGCACGAGGAAAAGAAACGAGACGGCAGCGGCCATGGTCCAGCGCGCGAAGACGGGGTTTGGTGGGACCGTTAGGACACGGTAGATGGCTGCCAGAAAGGCCACAGCGTTCATTGCGCCCAGGACGGTCAACACCACGGTTCCGATATGGCGGCTGCGACGGCGGTTGGCCTCCTCATCGGGCTCCGCCGTGGCCACGACGAGGGAGTCGTGGATACCCTTCTCGATATCGCCCATGTTACTCGATCGATCTTCTTAATCGCCTTCCCTGCTGCTTTGCTGGCTTACGATCCACAGATTCTCTCCTCCTCTCGTTTGCCCTCTCTGTTTTCTTTTCTGGTACACGACGACTCCAGCCTCTCTCCAGAGATTCTCTGCTTATATATATCGTGCAGGCTGGGTGGACCGAGACTCGGAGATCTGCACGTTCAAAATTCGGAATCCTTTTTTATTCCAGCTACGGCAATACTTGCCATCTTTTACTCCGACTCATACTCAATATTATTGCACATAATATGTTGACATACATGCGGCTCCTTCTTTATGGGCCATACGTATTGTACTTGTACACGGCTAAGTATTTTGGCCGTTGTCCTGTCTCTAATCTGGCAAGGTCTACATTGTTTTAGGAGCATCTGGCGAGTCTACATACGCCACACAGGCCAGCGGCAGTCGGCAGAGATTGCTTTTCTTTTTTTAAGGTGACAGAGATTGCTTTTTTTCTTTAAGGTGACAGAGATTGCTCATCTTATCAAGCTGTTTAAACAGGGTTACATTCACTACGGCAATAACTTTATACGCCGACGGCAAAATGTCAAGACCGTCGGCGCAGCTTGACGGGCTCGACAGCCGAGCAGTGCGGCCGTCGGCCCAGTTTTGCCATCGGCATAGGATGAATAGGCCGACGGCAGCCGTCAGCGTAAACAGGACCGTCGGCATAAGCGATTAGGCTAATGGCAGAGCAACGACATCAAGTCTACGCCGACGGCTGCCGTCGGCGTAGATTTCACACCTACTCCGTCGGCGTAGCTATTTTTCCTTTTTGCCACATTAATCTTAAAAAAATCATAACTAAATCATTTAAATTCAGAAAAATACATATAATATATCAAAATTTGCAAAAAAATAAGATTTATCTATATAAACTCAAATATTACATATTTTTGTTCGAATAAATATATAATACAAATACTTGCATATAACATATTTTTCATTTTCCAAGTGCAAAAAGGGCTATTTTGTGAAGCAGCCATCAAATCAAAGTTTTAAAATGATACCACCCTATTTTAAAAAAATACTAGATAACCTTAAATGGACAATGTCCTAACTGGGGTATCTCAAAACTTTCCGTCCACCCCTCGTGAAAAAGACAAATTCATGCCGAATCGGAAGGAAGTGAGTCAGATTTGAACTACAGGTACATGATCTAATGGTCATGATTTTTTAAAAATCATTTTTAGGTTCACAATATGCTATTTCATCAGAGATCCAATGCAAGTTTAGCGAGGCTAAGCCCCGAGCTAAGAATCTTCATGTCCGCCGATTTAGAAAGTTTGACGATAGTTTGAAACAGGCATAAAAAATTCAAAAATGGTCGAAACAATGCAAAACCTTAGCGTGGTATCATATTATGTGATATAGTTGCAAGGAAAAATATCAAACTTAGTATATTGATTGTGTCTCGAAAAAACCTTCACAAAATGACCTATCTCAATCGAGGTTTTCTGGCTTTTAGGTCAAATAACCAATGTTATGGCTTGAATCACGCTATAGTTTGCGATAATGTGCCCATATTATGCAGTCATGTGTATCATGGGATGATAAACAATGTTGCAGGAGGAAGTTTTCCTTTTTGTTGCAACAAAAAGCTATTTTTCATTTTTCGAGTGCAAAAAACAGGGTGTTTTGTGAAGCGACCACCAAATGAAAGTTTCAAAATGATACCACCCCATTTTTCATAAATACTAGACCACCTTGAATGAATAATGTCCCAACCGGGGTATCTCAAAGCTTTCCGTCCACCCCTCGTGAAAAAGACAAATTCATGCCGAATCGGTAGGAAGTGTGACAGATTTGAATTACAGGTACATGATCTGATGGTCATGATTTTTTGCAAAAATCATCTTTAGGTTCACAATATGCTATTTCATCAGAGATTCAATGCAAGTTTTGCGAGGCACAGCCCCGAGCTAAGAATCTTTTTGCCCGCTGATTTAGAAAGTTTAACGATAGTTTGAAACAGGCATAAAAAAATTTAAAAACGGTCGAAACAATGCAAAACCTTCGCGTGGTGTCATATTATGTGACATAGTTGTAAGGAAAAATACAAAACTTGGTTTATGGATTGAGTCTCAAAAACCCTTCACAAAATGACCTATCTCAGTCGAGGTTTTCTAGCTTTCAGGTCAAATGACCAATGTTATGGCTAGAATCGCGGTATAGTTTGCGATAATGTGCCCATATTGTGCACGTATGTGTATCATGGGATGGCGAACAATGTTCCAGGAGGAAGATTTTCCTTTTCGCTGCACCAAAAAGCCACTTTTCATTTTCAAGTGCAAAAAACGGGGTGTTTTATGAAGTAACCACCAAATAAAATTTTAAAAATGATACCACCGTATTTTTTAAAATACTAGACCACCTTGCATAGACAATGTCCCAACCGGGTATATCTCAAAGCTTTCTTTCTACCCCTTGTGAAAAAGACAAATTCATGTCGAATTAGTAGAAAGTGAGTCATATTTGAACTACATGTACATGATCTGATGCAAATTATTTTTTGCAAAAATCATTTTTAGGTTCATAATATGATATTTCATCAGAGATCCAATGCAAGGTTTTTCATTGCGTTGAACCAAAAAACTATTTTCTATTTTTCGAGTGTCAAAACCGGGCTGTTTCATGAATTGGGGCATAGTTTCGGTTAGTCTAGTATTAAAAAGTTATGGTACATAATTTAAAAGATGATAGGGATGTCATATTTGGATTCCTCTCATTTTTCTGATCTATTTGGATATATTATTTGTCGAATTACGTTTTACGAATTTGTATATATGAATTATTCAATTTTAAATGGAAAAAAGGGAAAATAAATAAAATTTATTTTACTTTTATTTGAATTTAAGATTATTATTACTTATTCATTATTGTTTACTTAAATAATTATATGGAGTGTAAAAAATAAAGACGTCTAACATTATAGTTCAATGGTTAATAGAATTGATATGATAGTATTTACAACAAGTTCTAATTTTTTTGTCGGAAGGTCATGTGGAAGGAATGGAGAAGTTAAGTGTGCTAGCACTAGAGTGGTGTTAGGATGGGTGACCGATCGAGAAGTTTGAGTACTAGTGCAATTTGACTTAAGATTAAGTGTACTTAGAATTAAAAATGTGTATGTGAGATTAATGAGTAAAACAATTCAAAAATATTAAAAATAATTAAAAAATAATTTTAAAAAATGAAATAAAAAGTTGGAAAAATCTACCCTTCAGCATAGCCAGACGGCCGTTAGTCATTTAGGTGGGACCCATATGGTCTACGCCGACGGCAAAACTATATACACCGACGGCTTTTCTACGCCGACGGGTAAAGGGTCTATGCCTATGGGCATGTACGCCGACGGCCATACGCCGATGGCAACCGTAGGCGCAGCCTACGCCGACGGGATTTTAGGGCTACGCCGACGGGACCCGGCCGTCGGCATATCTGTCTTCTCCCGTAGTGATTACATAACTTCTGTACAGATTTAGCTTAAATTTTGAATTATTTGTTTTCTGATTTCTCGGGAAACATAGAAAATAGCCGTATTATTTGGAAAAAGAAATTACATAGTTAAGTCTCAACTCAATATCTACGTGCCCGCGGATGCTCGTGTGCCGAGAGCACCCACAGGATCTCAGCAAACTACATAGACTTAGCAGCAGTCAAGCTGCCTCGCATCAGTCATGACAATGTAATTTAGAGCTAGGAGTAATAGATATCTGAATAAAGCTCTATAGATTCCACGCAAGAAAAAGCAGGTTTGATTTACGTCGAAACGAACTGCGTGCGTGTCTTGTTCACGGGGCGGGGTACTTTGAGTACCGATCAGCATTAGTCCTCCTGTGATTCTGAATATCGGCAAGACAAGGTATTATCGACCAGTGGGTCGCCCTCGAAAGTATGTTTTGTTATCTGAAAGGAAACAAACACTTCGCCAGCCCATGATCAAGCCGGACAGCCAGGAGCAAGCCGTGAGCTTCATCCTGCAAGACCGAAGAAATGTTTACAGAAATTGCACTGACGAAGATACTAATCTTTCTTGCAGGATCTTGTAAGAGCACACTCTCAGTTATGCAGTCGTTCCATCTACTAGTGGGTTGTACGCTGCATCACAGTAGGCAACGGCACGTGCAGGCAAAGAAAAGAGCATCCCCGAGTGATCTTGCCTTGGAACAGCAGTGTCCGAAGTTGTGTTGCTGCCAGTCATTGCTTGCTTCTCTGTTTTACCTACAGAAAGAATGCCTTTCGCAGCACAAATCACTTGTGGCACTGATTATGTGGTCGTCGCCGGGCTGCCTCCCTTTGCCTGGAGGCCGGAGGTGGTGGACCAGCTGGTCGGTCGGAATTGCGCGGTGCAGCGCCTCGACGACGGCTTCACCATCATGGAGGACATTTCCTCCTTCGGCATGTGGGTCTGGACTCCGCCCCCGCATCGTATCCCCACGGTCCTATAGTGCACTCTCGTCAACAAGGCGCCCGTGGGCCTCTCCTCCAAGGTTCGCATCTGATAGAATACAACTCTTGTTAGGTCTAAGAGTCCTAGTCGGTTTGTTATAGGGCTAGCCCGGTGAATCTAGACCCTCATATATACCTCTTGTAATTGCCACAATATTGTTATCGATTATTATTCTATACAATTCTACATGGCATCAGACTTCCGATCCTAGGGTATGGCTCACCCGCTGACCCTGCCCGGCTACTTCAAGCGGCGCGCCGCCATCGTCGCCGCCAAGGTCGCCGCGGCCACGGCCCCCTCCACCTCTACCTCTACTTTAGCTCTACCTCCACCAATAGCCCCTTCAATCTCCTTCACTGACACCATATCCGATATTAGCCCCTACATACCCGTAACCCTAGACCTCGCTGCTGACAACTACTACCATTGGCGTCACCTCTTCGACGTCTACCTCGGGCGATACAACCTCCGCACTCACGTCGCCAACGACGCTCGCCCTCAATATAATTGTTTTTATTTGAATTACGTATCGCAGTATTTTCGAGGGAAGTGAAACCCAATTTATTGATTCGACATAAGGGGAGCCAAAGAATATTTATAAGCCTTAACAAGCGAGTTGAGCTGCACCTGCAAACAATCTTGCTCACAGCAGTTTATCTGTAGCAACAGTTTTGTAGTAGGAATAGTAAAGTAACAGCAGTAATAAAGTAAAGACATCAGTAACAATAGTAGTAAACAGTAGGATTCGAGTGCGGTAGGCATAGGGATGGATGGACGGGCGTTGCATGGACAAGACAATTCACATAGCAATCAGAACATAGGGAAATTGCAGATAAATAAGATAAAGCATCCAAGTACTAGATAATCCTAGGCATGTGTTCCATATATAGTCATACGTGCTCGTAATGAGAACTTGCACAACATCTTTTGTCCTGCCAGCCCGTTTGCAGCGGGGCCTCAAGGGAACTACTGCAATTAAGGTGCTCCTTTTAATAGAGCACCGGAGCAAAGCATTAACACTCCGTGAACACATGTGATCCTCACATCAAAGCCATTCCCTCCGGTTATCCCGATTTCTGTCACTTCGGGGCCATTGGTTCCGGACAACAATGTGTGTATACAACTTACAGATAAGACCATAAACAATACTATCATAATGAATCAATAACATGTTCAGATCTGAAATCATGGCACTCGGGCCCTAGTGACAAGCATTAAGCACAACAAGTCGCAACAAAGTCATAAAGCACTAATAAAAGATACTAGGCACCATGCCTTAACAATCTGATGCCATTACATCAACGATCCCATCCAATCCCTACCATCCCCATAGCCTATAGTGGGGGATTACTCACTCATAGATGGGGGAAACATGGATGGTCGATGGAGAAGCGATGGTGATGATGATGGCGATGATCTCCTCCAATTCCCCGTCTCGACAGGGGGCCAGAACGGAGTTTCTGGTGTTGTTTCGTGGAATCTAGTGGTGGCGGCAGAGCGGAACTCCTTCTGGAAAAACGTCGACCCCCCTGAGTTTTTAGGTCAGAAGACAACTTATAGGCGAAGAGGGAGACCGAGGGGCAGCCTGGGGCGGCCAGACCATGCCCTGGCGCGGCCAGGCCCAGCCCGTGCCTGGGGGTGGTGTGGCCAGGCCCTGACCCTTCTCCATCTCGTATTCTGACTCCTGGAGTCTTCGGGTGAAATAGGCACTTTGGCTTTTGTCCCGTCCAATTCCGAGAATATTCATTTTCTGACTTTCCTAGAACCAAAAACAGCAGAAAATAGGCAGCTGGCACTGTGGCTCTTGTTAATAGGTTAGTCCAAGAAATCATATGAAAAGTACTCCAAAGTGTGGACAAAACACAATAAAGTGGATAAAACCAAGCATGAAACATCAAAAATTATAGATACGTTTGCAATGTATCATTATGCAACCTGTTGACGACTCTAAACTTATGGACGTCAAGTACTTAACTGATTGTGGCTTCCTTGGTGTTTACCAAGCTAACCGGAGGCTCTGAGCATATCAGTTTAGTTATCTTGGTGATGCACAGGGTGAGCAGGTTCCGTTGCCCTATCCCCAGGCCTTCTAGATTGTGGAGAAGGACATTTGGATCCTCAAGGACCAAGTGAAGGAGATCATGGCTGAATTCCAGCCTGATCAAGAGGAAGGTGAAGAAGGAGAGAAGTAGGATGAGGATGAGCAGGAGCATGAAGATGAGAAGGGATACAACTCTGCTTGGGAGGGACATCAACAGTAGTACCAGCAAGGGGGAGCCTAGGACCCGTGGCCCAACCATCCGCAACAGGGGTACAACTACGTCCCCTATTAAGAATTCCAGCAGCTCAACCATCATGTTGGGGAGATTGACCACACTCTTCAAGGAGTGAATGAAGATGTGAGTGCCTTAACTCATAACTTCAGTCACTTCATGACCCACTGATACATTGCAAATGTATCTATAATTTTTGATGTTCCATGCTTGGTTTTATCTACTTTCTTGTGTTTTGTCCACACTTTGGAGTACTTTTCATATGATTTCTTGGACTAACCTATTAACAAGAGCCACAGTGCCAGTTGCCTATTTTCTGCTGTTTTTGGTTCCAGGAAGTCAGAAAATGAATATTCTCGGAATTGGATGGGACAACAGCCAAAGTTATTATTTTCCCGGAAGACTCACGGAGCTAGAAGGAGAGTCGGAGAGGGGCCACAGGGTGGCCACACCCCCTTGGCGCGGGCCAGCCCAGGCCGCGCCAGGGCATGGTGTGGGACCCCTGGCCGTCCACCGACCTTGCCTCCTTCGCCTATAAGAGCCTCCCGATACCAAAACCCTAAATCATCAAGCCTCCAGCCACGAAAAGTTCCGCAGCGCCGCCGCCACCGAAGGGGAGATTCGGGGGACAGAAAGTCTCTGTTCCGGCACCCTGCCAGGACGGGGAAGTGCCGCCGGAGCCATCTCCATCGATCTCCACCACCATCTCCATCACCATTGCTAATTCCCATGATGAGGACGGAGTAGTTCTCTCTCGAGGCTAAGGGTTCTACCGGTAGCTATGTGTTCATCTCTCTCTCTATGCATGATCTTATAGAGATCATGAGCTTGTAATCTATAGATCTACCTTGCTACTCAAGTGCTTTAATAGATCTCTGCTCTCCCCATGTGTGTGAAGTTGACAGTGTTCACACCATGGTGGCACTTAGGCTAGAGATTACAAATACTTGTTATGAGTTATATTTGGAGTTGGATGTCTTTATGAAATTGTGGTGTTTGTTGGACTCATCTAGTACTCAAGGTGACAGTGTGGGGTTTTCTAGATGGGAAAAGGTAAGGTAAAAGGTACTCACATCCTCCGGTGTGAGTGCTCGAAGTTATTTCCTTTAGATTCTTCAATTTTGTCTTTTTGTTTCTTGTTTTCACTAGTTAGGCTTAATGGAAAACAACAAAACAATTAGAGAGCTTTATAGTATTTATCTTGAGTTAGGACATGAAGTGTTTGAAGAGAAAATTAAAAAACCTATGGAACTTTATTTGCATGCTAATAGCAATGTTGTTAGTATGAATTCTTTGGACACCATTATTTCTAATGCTATGGAAAAGTCTAAACTTGGGGAAGCTAGTTTTTATGAAAATGATCTTTTTAGTTCCCCAGCTTTGGAAGATAGCTATTCTATTGCTTATGATGATACCAAACCTCCAATATATGATGATTACAATGATGAATATGATATTTTCAGTCCACCTACTATTGAGGAGGAAATTAATTATGACTACAATATGCCTCCTATATTTGATGATTATGGTGATGAGAATAATAATGATAGCTATTTTGTTGAATTTGCTCCCACTACAATTAATAAGAATGACTATGCTTATGTGGAGAGTAATAATTATTAAATGCATGTGGCTCATGATAAGAATGTTTTATGTGATAGTTATATTGTTACTTTTATTCATGATGCTACTGAAAGTTATTATGAGAGAGGGAAACATGCTTTTATGTATCTCAACAATATTAAGTTTCCCCTCTTTATGTTGAAAGTCTTGAAGTTGCACTTGTTTTGCTTTCCTATGCTTGTTGCTTTGTGCTTTCATGACTTGTTTCTTTACAAGATTCCTATGCATAGGAAGTGGGTTAGACTTAAATGTGCTTTGAATTTGCTTCTTGATGCTCTCTTTTACTTCAATTTATATGTTTTATGTGAGCATCTTCTCAAACTATCATGCCTAACATAAATACGTTAAAGAAAAGTACTTATTGGGAGATAGCCCAAAAGTTTTATATGAGTCTTGAAAGTTATTACCTCTGTAATAACCACTCCTTATCCTTTTTATTTTATTTTTGTGCCAAGAATAACCTCTAATGAGAGAGAAGTAATGCTTGCGAAAGTTGCTGTCCCGAAACAGATTTCTGTGCTTCACTGTAAAAATTCGTGTAAAATCTCTGTACGACCTTTTGAGGCGTGACTTTTTATGCTTCTGCCCCAGGTTGTTATCTAACTTCCGTTAGTTTAACACTTTTTTATTTGAGCAACAGAAGGTCTTCGAAAAAATTGGTTTTTACCTGCTGGTCTGTTTTGACAGATTTCTGCCATTGTTTGCATTTGCTTCTTGTTGGTTCCTTTTTTAGTTCTTTTGGGGAATTGAGCTTTTTGAGGGAAGTGCTACAGTAGCTAGTGTTCTAATGGAAGTTTTATTGGTGTTGGAACTGAACCTAAAGACCTATTATCTTGAGTACACTAATGTTGCTAATAAAGATTGTGTGAAGTCTTGTATGAAGGAAAAATTTCAGGTGTATGGAAGGAATGAGTAATGAGATGAAGAATAGACTAAATCTCAAGCTTGGGGATGCCACGCGTGTCACTCCAAGAAATATCCAAGAAGTACAAGCGTCAAAGCTTGGGGATGCCCAAGGCATCCCCTTCTTCATCAATAAAAATCTCAGGTTTCTTCCAAACACTTCATTTTTATTGTTTCATGCACAGTTGTGTTGTTCTTGAAGCGTCTTCTTTTTCATTTTCGTTTTGGTTTTTCGTTTGCTTGGTTTGCTTAGTTTGCTTAATAAATTGTTTGGACCCCCTCTTTAATACATTGGTTTTCAAATAGATTGGTTTGGATTGGAAAAGAGTAGTAAAGTTCATGCTTAAGTGGTAAAGAGAGCTTGTTTTTTACTGTGGCCTATACTTTGTCATGCCATGCTTGATATTGTTTTGGCTTTATGCTTAGTATTATTTGCTATAGCATGAATTGTTAGAAGCAATTGAGATTGCTTAATGTGCCTTGGATGAATCATGCGTTGTTTTAGCATATTAAAGCATAGTATAGTGGTATTCTCCTTTGATGCTTTATTTGGGTTGACTTGGCACATGCTCACACCATGTTATGACTATCCAAAGTCACCATAGCCTTTATGATCCTTTAGTTTTCAACTTGTAGTATCACTTTATGCTTTGATCAATGATGTTTTGTCACTCTGCATGATTATGGCCATTATTGCTCTCTTAGTTTGTCGCTCCTAGTCTTTTGCTAGCCTCCACAACAAAGTATGAGTTCCACACATGCATCCAACTCCATAAACCAAGTTATTCCAAAGAGTCCACCATACCTACCTACTATCTTATGCTATTCCAAGTATATTCATGCTTTTGTTTACCTTCAAATTAAACTTGTTATGAGAAAACTAGTGATTAAAGCTCTCACGAACTTGATGGCACACTTTACTTTTCTTGCCCTTAATAAACTTGAACCATTGTGTCGTCTATGTTGTATATGCTTGCACTTATTTGTTGGGAATTAGCAGAACCATGCTTTCATGGGGAACGCTTTCAACATTGCACTTGGTACTTGTACCTAGTTGATATCATGCTCTTTTGTATATGGATGTCGTCGGTGTGAAATGAAAGGGGAGCTTGTAAGTCCATGGAGTTATGTATATGTGTTAGAGAAACGCCTGGGCCGCTGGTCTAATCCATGCTGACATGGTGGAAACCTGCAGCGTAACCATAATGAGCTGTCTATGAAGCATTCTTCTTATAAAAAAAGAGTCCTATATTGAGAGAAAAAAGAGAAAAAGAAAAAAAAAGAGATTATGAAAAGAGGAAAGAGAGAAAAAAGCACCATATTCCCATGGTAAATAAGAAGATTGCTGAGATGCTCGTTGTCTGCTTGCCTTATCATTTTGATATGGGGATTCTTCCGTATCATTGGGCAAGGGGTACCCCGTTGGCGGTTCTCTATGATACACATGTACTTACAATGACAAGAACTTACCGGTGACTAAACTTGAATAGCATGAGGAGCAGCCCTCGTATACAAGGGACATGAGATTTCTGACTTATACTTCGTCAAGCATGTACACCGTAGTTTGTTCACTTTAACCTTAATCACTTCAACATGCTTATGATAGGGGCAATGAGAGCTGAAAGCTATAAGTACCATAATTTTGGAAGCTCTTTATGAAACTTGAATCCCTACTTCCTTCTATGAAGGCCTTTCTTCCACTATATATACTGAGTCTCCACCTTCTATCTTTATGCACTTACTTTGAGAGCATAGTGGCCATTCTTAGTTCTATGTGCATTGTCCCAAGACTTGTTGATTGATGCATAACTTGATATTGCTTGTTTTAAACTATTTGTATCTAGTCACTCTTATGAACTTTGAAGGTGTCCTATGTATTTATATTTGCTACTCTATGAGGGACAAGCTGAATGCTATTATGCTATGTTTTATTTATGTGAAACAAACAAACGTCTTGCAAAGCATTGTTATTCATGAATCTTTTGTTTGTGCCTTTTCATGTTGCATCATAGTTTCTTTGTCTTATTGCTAGAACTTTGTCTTTCATGTTATGATTGAAGTACTATGATCCCAGCTATCATTGTTTTACAAATACTTTGATCAAGTTTATGATGGTGCATGTCACCTCAAAAATTATTCTTTCTTTTTATCACTTACCTACTCGAGGACGAGCATGAGTTAAGCTCGGGCATGTTGATACATTGCAAATGTATCTATAATTTTTGATGTTCCATGCTTGCTTTTATCTACTTTCTTGTGTTTTGTCCACACTTTGGAGTACTTTTCATATGATTTCTTGGACTAACCTATTAACAAGAGCCACAGTGCTAGTTGCCTGTTTTCTGCTGTTTTTGGTTCCAGGAAGTCAGAAAATGAATATTCTCGGAATTGGATGGGACAAAAGCCAAAGTTATTATTTTCCCAGAAGACTCACAGAGCCAGAAGGAGAGTCGGAGAGGGGCCACAGGGTGGCCACACCCCCTTGGTGCGGGCCAGCCCAGGCCACGCCAGGGCATGGTGTGGACCCCCTGGCCGGCCACCGACCTTGCCTCCTTCGCCTATAAAAGCGTCCCGATACCAAAACCCTAAATCATCAAGCCTCCTCCACGAAAAGTTCCGAAGCGCCGCCGCCATCGAAGCCAGCCGCCTACTCCTACTATTGGGTCGGTTGGTCGGTCAAGTGAACCATTGGTTTCGCCACAAGGGAGGTACTAGTTATGACTTAGAGAAATAGTGATTGATGCCTAATTAGCTAGGGAGATTCAGGGGACAGAAAGTCTCTGTTCTAGCACCCTGCCGGGACGGGGAAGTGCCCTCGGAGCCATCTCCATCGATCTCCACCACCATCTCCATCACCATTGCTGATTCCCATGATGAGGAGGGAGTAGTTCTCTCTCGAAGCTAAGGGTTCTACCGGTAGCTATGTGTTCATATCTCTCTCTATGCATGATCTTATTGAGATCATGAGCTTGTAATCTATAGATCTACCTTGCTACTCAAGTTCTTTAATAGATCTCTGCTCTCCCCATGTGTGTGAAGTTGACAGTGTGCACACCATGGTGGCACTTAGGCTAGAGATTACAAATACTTGTTATGAGTTACATTTGGAGTTGGATGTCTTTATGAAATTGTGGTGTTTGTTGGACTCATCTAGTACTCAAGGTGACAGTGTGGGGTTTTCTAGATGGGAAAGATGAACTTTGAGGTGTGCTGTTATAGCCCTACCATCGATTAGATTGTCCAACCGGAGAGTAGTTTAGCGTAGTATCATGAATATGATATATTTATATGAGAGTGTTCACTAGTGAAAGTATGATCCCTAGGCCTTGTTTCTAAGCATTGATACACCGTTTGCAATTAGATCTGTTACATGTTTGCTTGCTTCCATCTTTATTTCAGTTTGCCTTTAGTCTCTTCCACGCCATCAAAGTATTTTCTAGCACCATTGTCTTATATTCATACCACTTGTATTTTACTATCTCTTCGCTGAACTAGTGCACCTATACACCTGACAAGTGTATTGGGTGTGTTGGGGACACAAGAGACTTCTTGTATCTTGATTGCAGGGTTGTTTGAGAGGGAATACCTTTGACCACTTCCTCCCTGAGTTCGATAAACCTTGGGTGATCCACTTAAGGGAAAACTTGTTGCTGTTCTACAAACCTCTGCACTTGGAGGCCCAACAACTGTCTACAAGAATAGAAGTGCGTAGACATCACCCACTTCCCCGACTACTACCAGCAGTATCCGCACCAGCCGCCGAATGATGGCAACAACTGAGCCTAGCAATAACCTAAGCTTGGGGGAGGTTTGAAAACCTCCAAACCTTGCATTCATATTTTATTTCTTATTTTGATTTATTTTACCTCTTAAAAATTGCATGTTTACTTTCAGTTTGCATTCCTCAATCAAAAATACAAAAAATTAGTTGTAAATTTTATTGCAAGTTTGTTTCTTTGTTTCTCTCGGGGATTGCTCAATTTTAGGTGACTTGTCAATATGGAAATACAGAGGGGGTTCGACTCAAATACGAGAATGAAGCAAGCAAGAGGAGGTATTACATTCCTTTCATCACCTTTTCTGCAACTTTAAATTGATCCTACAATTATTTACTCGCTTGCACTGGAGTCACTCCCCACTTAGCTTGTTATCCTATAAATTCTATTCCTTTTGTAGTGTCTCCTTTTTAGGTTTGAAACAATGGGCAATGAAATTGGTTAAAAATATTTCCTACATTTTTACAACAAAAAAAGGCATCCAAAAGATGATTTGAGTCCATGTTTAGCCCAAAGAATTTGATTTTAGAACTACTCCATCCCGTTTGAGCTTAATATAAATAGACTTGATAGTACTCTTGAATGAAATTGTTTGATAAAATGGATGCTTCAAAATAGTAGAGATTATGCCACTGCTTTTTCTAATAATTACGTAAGATATTGCTTTACACGTGTCATTACAACACTGTCGTTCTCCATGGTGAACTATTAACTCCGCTGGCCAACGAACGATCTAAATGTGGGAAACCACTTGATTTCGGCTATTGAGTTATGTAAACGTTTGTAGCAGCAATGCTATGACTGGTAAAATTTTAGTCTCCTCGTGGTTTCACGTTCCAAGTGAAGTTGTAGTACTCCTCTGACCCATTATTTCTCAACAATTATTTATTGGCATGGTCACGAGTGCACAACATAGTCCCAATTAACATGTTAAAAATAGTGGCATAATTTCTCTATGAAAGAGCTGAAGTTTTTGAAAGGAAAAGGAAGGAAAAGGTGCTTTAAGAGTCTTGAAATTTTTACATGGGAATAGATGAGTTGTTGTTAAATTGAATGTTTTCGTGCCAACTTGAGTACTCTTAACTGATTCAATAAACAAGAGCAAAAAGTTTTCATCTCTCAACAAAGAGAGATACCAAAAGAATTTGTCGCACTTTCCTAGCTAAACTTTTGACACTTGCTCGGGCATATGATTTATTTGCTAGCAAGATATACGTGGTTAGGAAGTGGACTCAGTGCAATCTTGTGAATACTTGTATGATCATGTTTAAGATTGCAGGGATTGTGAAGAAAATAATTTGACACCAATCCAAGCTTGTAAGTTCTTTTATTTCAGTCTCGAATCTCCGCTATTCTTCTTTATTTCCTTGTCACTCGAGAGCGAGCAACATCTAAGCTTGGGGCAGTTGATAGCTATGAGATTCGACACATTTTTGATGGTTTTTATTGATGGGTTTCTCCCGGATTTGATTGTTTTCTAGCTTTACCTAACGCTAATACTTTAGTAGCGAAGAAAACTTGGTTTTTAATGTATGTTTCAGGTTGTGAATGTCAACAAAGGGTTTTAACTAGAGAAACACAATATTCAGGCGAAAACAAGCAAGTCTCTCTTTGGAAGCAATCGAGGGAAGTGCACAGACGCTTTAATGAGCAACTATACGGCGGGAACATTTTTCTGGCCGTATAGCTGTCACTGCCTCCGTCTTGTCAAAAGGGGCAACTTCCATGAAGAATCTAGGGACGAAAACAGAACACAACAGCCGCCATCCCATCCAGAAAGGAGAAAGAAGAGATCCAGAGAAGAAGGGGAAGACGTTCTTCATCTCGCTCCACGATCTTCGACCTCCTAGTCAATACACCCCCATAGCAATTACTTGTACTTGAGAGAGAGAGAGAGAGATCTTCACCTTGCAAGACCAGGGTTTGAGATTGTTTCTTCCTATCTTGAATTGTGTTGGATTACTTTTCTATTCTTATTGTGTATCCCCACAGTAATATCAATAAGAACTCCCTTTATTTAATTATATCGATGATGCTTTTTCTCTCATGTGTGAGTAATTTCCTTGGGCATGGGAGATGTAAGGGATTGGTGAGATGTGATGTGCCTACATATATTTTCCATTAGTTTGTGATTGATTTTAATTACTATATTATGTGTGCTTGACTATCTGTGGGATGCCTAATGCTTGTTTTCCAATTAGGAGCCCAGACAGCATGATGCTTTGTTCTACATGGATAGTATCTTGTTCGCTAGCAGACCAGCGACCCCTGAGTGACACGGGGATATCAATGGAAAACTAGTAGACTCGAGGATACGAGGAACCACCGTGCTTATTGCATTAGTCCGACCAAGGAGCTTAATCGCTAAGCGTCCTGAAGGGTCTTAATCGTCTAGTGTCTGGCTATGGTTTTGGTAACAGACTAGTAGGATTATTGAAGTTGGGATGAAATCTACCAAGAGGAGTTCTGGCTAATTATGGGTTGCTCGCCTACACATATACTTATAAGATTATAATTGTTACACTTATCATTCGTCCACCTGGCACAGTCACTATGACCATGAACTGTATCTCCCCGCGCCTCTTTCGCTATCTGTAGAAAACAAAAAACAACCGAATCGTTCTTTACTTGTATGATTTTTATTTCTAAAGTTTACATTTTAGTTTTATTTAAAACAACCAGTTTAATCCAAATTCCATTCTCATTTTTACACTTGTAGTCAATTCACTCGAAAACCTGTGACAACTTTGGGTGTGACAGAGACTTCACCTATAAACACTTACCTTTGGGATCCCTGTGGGATCGATATCTATACTTCAAACCTAGCTACAAACGATCTGTGCACTTGCAGACATCACACTACCACTAAAGGGCATTCAGTGGAGAAAAGGAAAAAATTGGGGCTACATTTAAAGTCCAAGAAACTTAGCAAGGTTGTTCCTGAACCGAAACTAGTAGAGTTCAACTTCTTGGCTGATATGGCTTAGTGTAATAAGTTTGTATTTATAAAAGTAATTTTTATTTGTTGAGCTGTACTTTTTTATTGTCCTTCAAATAGTTGGTGAATATTTTCCTGAGCTTATTTGCTGGTGGGCTGAATTATGTCATGCAATTATTGAATGCTCCATATAGACAAGAACACAAAATAAAACATCCAGTATCGTGGTAGTAGTACATCAAGTTGTACCCTTGAATTTTAGCATGAGAACAAAAATTCTCAGCTTATCCAACCATTCGGTCTGGTTTTCTTCCCACTAAAGCCATTTCAAAGTGAAGATCCTCCTTATAATTGGCATATACATTGGGTTGAATGCCAACAGCTTTCTGCCAGTCCAATATTGAATGAACTTTAGCATGAAAAAGCCGGAGTCAAACCTTGCAAAAGTTCAAACAAAAGAAAGTTATGTTGTAGGATAATTTATGTAAGTAATGTCATCTTGGTTTACATAAATAAATGACAAGAAGATATAGGCTATGAAAGTTCCCCTATAGTCCGCATATAGTTATAGCGAATATATAGTCAAAACTATACCTAATTACATTATAGAATGTTTAAAATATAATCAAGATACAAGTCAAATAATATATAATAAAGTTACAATTTCTATATTTGAAAATGAACTTGAAAAATACAAAATTTACAGTCAACGGCAATAAGTTACAAGCTAGGATGTTTTAAACAATAATAAGTTACAATCTAGGATGTTTTAATGTAGTTAAAATTTACATAGAAGGTACATGTTGCATATTTCAAAAATAATCATCTCATATATACAAAAAAACAGAGGACAAAAAATCAAAAGAAAATATGAATGAAAGGTTAGTCTTACATTGTGGCTTGCATTGGAGTCGGGATGTGCACGATCTTGTATTTCTAGATATTGATCTTAGAATCGGTATAGTTCTTAGACAACATGTACTTGATTGAGCCTATAATTAAATTAGCATCTTTTAGGAGTCCCTGGTTCCCCTCGGCCCTAAGTGAATCCATAATTTCGAATCTCTCGGCCTTTAGGTTGAGTACAATCAGATAGTAGTGCCCTGTGAATTATTTGAGTTCAAGCATGAGGTCTTGGAGGACTAGAAACATTACCTGTGGCATGGAGTAAGAAAATTAAAAAGTTACTGTCCAAAAACCAACTTAGGGAGCAGAAAATTAAAATATACAAAAAGGTATTGTAGTTTGTAACAGGAAAATTATAGATCACCTGCTCCTTGTGATCTAATCGTTTCTCAGGCGAGAAATCGAAGGCTTTCATCACATTTATATTGTGAATGCATGCGGTGCTCCTAATCTTGGTCTGCATGCATGATAAAGGGTACGGAATTACATTCCGAGAACACACAAAAAATAAGAGAAAAAATAGACAGATACAAAATCTTGGTCTGCATGCATGTAAACTCACTGCCATAAAGAGTGGCATCACATGTTTCTTATGTGGTGCCATTTCCTTAGAAAGAACATGTAGCACAATCTCACAAACAGAGTTACTTAGCCAAGCCTATGGCCTTACAGAATCTGCCAAATCCCAAAGAAATACATACAAGGAGCCGTAATCAATGATTTTTTTGTTGAGAGCATATTTAGTTTTGGCACCATATGAGCATACTGCATTGTACACGTCATTTGTGAATTTGTTAGAAATCGTTTTGCTGTTCAAATCCAAGAATGGAGTTTTCTGTGCTCTGCTTTGCTTTATAACTCTCTTTTGGTGTGCTTGTGGTATGGGTGTGTAATTGTTGGGAACAATAGGTGAGACAACTGCTCCTTTCACATCTTCAGGATCCTTTGTGGATGGTGTTGTAGTCGGAAATTCAATAGTTGTATAAATCTTGTCTAGAGAGTCCCCACTGTCCTTTCTGCTTGAGATGACAACATGGTCTTCAATAGTTGCTTGTTTTCTTCAATAGTTGCTTGTTTTTCCTCCTTTTCCATGACATGTACAGTTTCCTCCTAACAAGTACCATCGAAGCCAAGATCAAAAGAGGGACAGTCCTCGATGAGTTCTCGTCGCTGTCTCTGCTCTAAAGTTTCTATTTTAGCTTCTGCACTTCCTGAATCCTGCTGAATCTTCCTGTTTGCACTGTTAACCTGGGTTATATTTGTTGCCTTTCCAGTGGCCACATCATCATGTTCCTGGTAAGCTTCTTGTGTGTCAACAACATGTACGTTTGATGCGGACCAGCTTGCCCTTACTTTAGCAGTAGCAAATCTTGTTTTCCTTCGAGGGCTTGGGGAAATATTTAGATGTTTTCTTTCATTTCCAAGAGGGCTTTCCTTTTCAGTAGGATCTGGTAACTTGGTAGGGGACATGGATCTAGTAAACGGTCTCCTACCAGTTGGGGTTCCTTGGACAATTTTGTCAATAACACGGTTGACAGAAGGTGCTTTGATTTCAGTATTGTTTGACTAATCCAAATGATCCTGTCCTGGTGATGACCCACAAGTATAGGGAGTGTATCGCGGTATTTTCGAGGGAAGTGAAACCCAATTTATTGATTCGACACAAGGGGAGCCAAAGAATATTTATAAGCCTTAACAACTGAGTTGTCAATTCAGCTGCACCTGGAAACAATCTTGCTCATGACAGTTTATCAGTAACAACAGTTTTGTAGTAGGAATAGCAAAGTAGCAGCAGTAGTAAAGTAAAGACAGTAGTAACAATAGCAGTAAACAGTAGGATTCGAGTGCGGTAGGAATAGGGATGGATGGACGGGCGTTGCATGGACAAGACAATACACATAGCAAACAGAACATAGGGCAATTGCAAATAAATAAGATAAAGCATCCAAGTACTATATAATCATAGGCATGTGTTCCATATATAGTCATACGTGCTCGCAATAAGAACTTGCACAACATCTTTTGTCCTGCCAGCCCGTTTGCAGCGGGGCCTCAAGGGAACTACTGGCAATTAAGGTGCTCCTTTTAATAGAGCACCGGAGCAAAACTTAACACTCCGTGAACACATATGATCCTCACATCAAAGCCATTCCCTTCGGTTATCCTGATTTCTGTCACTTCGGGGCCTTTGGTTCCGGACAACAACGTGTGTATACAACTTTTAGATAAGACCTTTGATGTCTATGCACTTCTATTCTTGTAGACAGGTTTTGGGCCTCCAAGTGCAGAGGTTTGTAGAACAGCAGCAAGTTTTCCCTTAAGTGGATCACCCAAGGTTTATCGAACTCACGGAGGAAGTGGTCAAAGGTATCCCTCTCAAGCAATCCTGCAATCAAGATACAAGAAGTCTCTTGTGTCCCCAACACATCCAATACACTTGTCGGGTGTATAGGTGCACTAGTTCGGTGAAGAGATAGTGAAATACAAGTGGTATGGATAATTATAAGTGGTAATGGTGATAGAAGATAACTTGAAGGCGTGGAAAAGACTAAAGGCAAACTGAAATAAAGATGGCAGCAAGCAAACATGTAACAGATCTAATTGCAAACGGTGAATCAATGCTTAGAAACAAGGCCTAGGGATCATACTTTCACTAGTGAACACTCTCATAAAAATATATTCTTCTTTATGATACTACTCTTAACTACTCTCCGGTTGAACACTCTAATCGACGGATAGGGCTATAACAGCACACCTCAAAGTAAGCCTTTCCCATCTAGAAAACCCCACACTGTCACCTTGAGCTCTAGATAGGTCCAACAAACACCACAATTTCATACAGACATCCAACTCCAAATATAACTCATAACAAGTATTTGTAACCTCTAGCCTAAGTGGCACCATGGTGTGCACGCTGTCACTATCACACACATAGGGAGAGCAGAGATCTAATAAAGCACTTGAGTAGCAAGGTAGATCTATAGATTACAAGCTCATGATCACAATATGATCATGCATAGAGAGAGAGATGAACACATAGCTACCGGTAGAACCCTTAGCCTCGAGAGAGAACTACTCCCTCCTCATCATGGGAATTAACAACGGTGATGGAGATGGTGGTGGAGATCGACGGAGATGGCTCCAGGGGCACTTCCCCGTCCTAGCAGGGTGCCAGAACAGAGACTTTCTGTCCCCTGGATCTCCCCTTCGGTGGCGGCAGCGTTGCGGAACTTTTCATTGATTTATGATTGACGATCTAGGATTTTGGCCTCAGGAGGCTTCTTATAGGCTAGAGGGCAAGGTCGGTGGGTGGCCAGGGGCCCACACCATGCCCTGGTGCGGCCTAGGTGGACCCGCGCCTAGGGGTGGTGTGGCCACCCTGTGGCCCCTCTCCGACTCTCCTTCTGGCTCCGTGAGTCTTCCGGGAAATAGTAACTTTGGCTTTTGTCCCGTCCAACTTCGAGAATATTCATTTTCTGACTTCCTGGAACCAAAAACAGCAGAAAACAGGCAACTGGCACTATGGCATCTTGTTAATAGGTTAGTCCAAGAAATCATATGAAAAGTACTCCAAAGTGTGGACAAAACAAAAGAAAATAGATAAAATAAAGCATGGAACATCAAAAATTATAGATACATTTGCAATCTATCAACATCCCCAAGCTTAACTCCTACTCGTCCTCGAGTAGGTAAGTGATAAAAAGAAAGAATAATTTTTAAGGTGACATGCACCATCATAAACTTGATCAAAGTATTTCTAAAACATTCGAAGCTGGGATCATAGTACTTCAATCATAACATGAAAGACAAAGTTCTAACAATAAGACAAAGAAACTATG
Source organism: Avena eriantha (assembly GCA_910589775.1). Classification (NCBI taxonomy): domain Eukaryota; kingdom Viridiplantae; phylum Streptophyta; class Magnoliopsida; order Poales; family Poaceae; genus Avena; species Avena eriantha. The sequence continues at coordinate 516,156,112 of OU342745.1, read as the reverse complement.
ATGCAACATGAAAAGGTACAAACAAAAGATTCATGAATAACAATGCTTTGCAAGACGTTTGTTTGTTTCACATAAAGAAAACATAGCATAATAGTATTCAGCTTGTCCCTCATACAGTAGCAAATATAAATGCATAGGACACCTTCAAAGTTCATAAGAGTGACTAGATACAAATAGTTTAAAACAAGCAATATCAAAGTTATGCATCAATCAACAAGTCTTGGGACAATGCACATAGAACTAAGATGGCCACTATGCTCTCAAAGTAGGTGCATAAAGGTAGAAGGTGGAGACTCAATATAATGGTGGAAGAAAGGCCTTCATAGAAGGAAGTAGGGATTCAAGTCTCATAAAGAGCTTCCAAAAATTATGGTACTCATAGCTTTTAGCTCTCATTGCCCCTATCATAAGAATCTTGAAGTGATTAAGGTTAAAGTGAACAAACTATGAAGTATATGTTTGACGAAGTATAAGATGGAAATCTCATGTCCCTTGTATACGAGGGCCGCTCCTCATGCTACTCAAGTTTAGTCACCGGTAAGTTCTTGTCATTGTGAGTACATGTGTATCATAGAGAACCGCCAACGGGGTACCCCTTGCCCGATGATACGGAAGAATCCCCATATCAAAATGATAAGGCAAGCAGACAACGAGCATCTCAACAATATTCTTATTTACCATGGGAATATGGTGCTTTTTTTGTCTTTCCTCTTTTCATAATATTTTTTTTTTCTTTTTCTCTTTTTTCTCAGTATAGGACTCTTTTTTTATAAGAAGAATGCTTCATAGACAACTCATTATGGTTACGCTGCAGGTTTCCACCATGTCAGCATGGATTAGACCAGCGGCCCAGGCGTTTCTCTAACACATATACATAACTCCATGGACTTACAAGCTCCCCTTTCATTTCACACCGACGACATCCATATACAAAAGAGCATGATATCAACTAGGTACAAAGTACCAAGTGCAATGTTGAAAGCGTTCCCCATGACAACATGGTTCTTCTAATTCCCAACAAATAAGTGCAAGCATATAAAACATAGACGACACAATGGTTCAACTTTATTAAGGGCAAGAAAAGTAAAGTGTGCCATCAAGTTCGTGAGAGCTTTAATCACTAGTTTTCTCATAACAAGTTTAATTTGGAAGGTAAACAAAAGCATGAATATACTTGGAATGGCATAAGCTAGTAGGTAGGTATGGTGGACTCTTTGGAATAACTTGGTTTAGGGAGTTGGATGCATGAGTGGAACTCATACTTGGTTGTGGAGGCTAGCAAAAGACTGGGAGCGACAAACTAAGAGAGCAATAATGGCCATAATCATACAGAGCGACAAAACACCATAGATCAAAGCATAAAGTGATACTACAAGTTGAAAACTAAAGGATCATAAAGGCTATGGTGACTTGGGATAGTCATAACATGGTGTGAGCATGTGCCAAGTCAACCCAAATAAAGCATCAAAGGAGAATACCACTATAATATGCTTTAATATGCTAAAACAACACATGATTCATCCAAGGCACATTAAGCAATCTCAAATGTTTATAACAAGTCATGCTACATAAAAGAATACTAAGCATAAAGCCAAAACAATATCAAGCATGGCATGACAAAGCATAGGACACAGTCAAAAACGACCTCTTTTTATCACATAAGTATGAACTTTCCTACTCTTTTCCAAACCAAACCAAACTATTTGAAAACCAATGTATCAAAGAGGGGGTCCAACCAATTTATTCAGAAAACTAAGCAAACAAAAGCAAACGGAAAACCAAAACGAAAATGAAAAAGAAGACGCTCCAAGAACAACACAACTGTGCATGAAACAATAAAAATGAAGCGTTTGGAAGAAACTTGGGATTTTTATTGATGAAGAAGGGGAATGCCTTGGGCATCCCCAAGCTTTGACGCTTGTAATTCTTGGATATTTCTTGGGGTGTCATGCGTGGCATCCCCAAGCTTGAGCTTTAGTCCATCCTTCATCTCATTACTCATTCCTTTCATACACCTGACAATTTTCCTTCATACGAAACTTCACACAATCTTTATTAGCAACATTAGTGCACTCAAGATAATAGGTATTAAGGTTCAGTTCTAACACCAAATAAACTTCCATTAGAACACTAGCTACTGTAGCACTTCCCTCAAAAAGCTCAATTCCCCAAAAGAACTCAAAAAGGAACCAACAAGAAGCAAATGCAGAAAATGGCAGAAATCTGTCAAAACAGACCAACAGGTAAAGACGAATTTTTTCCAAGACCTTATGTTGCTCAAATCAAAAGGTGTTGAACTAATGAAAGTTAGATAACAACCTGGGGCAGAAGAACAAAAATTCACGCCTCAAAAGGACATAGAGAGATTTTACATGAATATTTACAGTGAAGCACAGAAATCTGTTTTGGGACAGCAACTTTTCCAATCCTTACTTCTCTCTCGTTAGAGGTTACTCTTGGCACAAAAAGCAAATAAAAAGGATAAGGAGCGGTTATTACAGAGGTAGTAACTTCCAAGACTCATCTAAAACTTTTGGGTTATCTCCCAATAAGTACTTTTCTTTAAGGCCTTTAAGTTAGGCATGATATTTTGAGAAGATGCTCACATAAGAAATATGAATTGAAGTAAAAGAGAGCATCAAGAAGAAAATTCAAAACACATTTAAGTCTAACCCACTTCCCATGCATATGAATCTTGTAAATAAACAAGTCATGAAAGCACAAAGCAACAAGCATAGGAAAGAAAATAGGTGCAACTTCAAGACTTTCAACATAAAGAGGCAAAACTTAATATTATTGAGATACATAAAACCATGTTTCCCTCTCTCATAATAACTTTCAGTAGCATCATGAATAAAATTAACAATATAACTATCACATAAAACATTCTTATCATGAGCCACATGCATATAATTATTACTCTCCACATAAGCATAGTCATTCTTATTAATTGTAGTGGGAGCAAATTCAACAAAATAGCTATCATTATTATTCTCATCACCATAATCATCAAATATAGGAGGCATATTGTAATCATAATTAATTTTCTCCTCAATAGTAGGTGGACTGAAAATATCATACTCATCATTGTAATCATCATAAATTGGAGTTTTGGTATCATCATAAGCAATTGAATAGCTATCTTCCAAAGCTGGGGAACTCAAAAGATCATTTTCATAAGAACTAGCTTCCCCAAGCTTAGACTTTTCCATAGAATTTGCAATAATGGTGTCCAAAGAATTCATACTAATAACATTTCTATTAGCATGCAAATAAAGTTCCATAGGTTTTTTAATTTTCTCTTCAAACAATTCATGTCCTAACTCAAGATAAATACTATAAAGCTCTCTAATTTTGTTGTTGTTTTCCATTAAGCCTAACTAGTGAAAACAAGAAACAAAAAATAAAAAATTGCAGAATCTAAAGGAAATAACTTCGAGCACTCACACCGGAGGATGTGAGTACCTTTTACCTTACCTCCTCGGCAACGTCGCCAGAAAATAGCTTGATGTCTACGCACTTCTATTCTTGTAGACAGTTGTTGGGCCTCCAAGTGTAGAGGTTTGTAGAACAGCAGCAAGTTTTCCCTTAAGTGGATCACCCAAGGTTTATCGAACTCAGGGAGGAAGTGGTCAAAGGTAGCCCTCTCAAGCAATCCTGCAATCAAGATACAAGAAGTCTCTTGTGTCCCCAACACACCCAATACATTTGTCGGGTGTATAGGTGCACTAGTTCGGCGAAGAGATAGTAAAATACAAGTGGTAGGAATATAAGACAATGGTGCTAGAAAATACTTTGATGGCGTGGAAGAGACTAAAGGCAAACTGAAATAAAGATGGAAGAAAGCAAACATGTAACAGATCTAATTGCAAATGGTGTATCAATGCTTAGAAACAAGGCCTAGGGACCATACTTTCACTAGTGAACACTCTCATAAAAATATATTCTTCTTTATGATACTACTCTTAACTACTCTCCGGTTGAACACTCTAATCGACGGATAGGGCTATAACAGCACACCTCAAAGTAAGCCTTTCCCATCTAGAAAACCCCACACTGTCACCTTGAGCTCTAGATAGGTCCAACAAACACCACAATTTCATAAAGACATCCAACTCCAAATATAACTCATAACAAGTATTTGTAACCTCTAACCTAAGTGCCACCATGGTGTGCACGCTGGCACTATCACACACATGGGGAGAGCAGAGATCTAATAAAGCACTTGAGTAGCAAGGTAGATCTATAGATTACAAGCTCATGATCACAATATGATCATGCATAGAGAGAGAGATGAACACATAGCTACCGGTAGAACCCTTAGCCTCGAGAGAGAACTAATCCCTCCTCATCATGGGAATCAGCAACGGTGATGGAGATGGTGGTGGAGATCGATGGAGATGGCTCCGGGGGCACTTCCCCGTCCTGGCAGGGTGCCGGAACATAGATTTTCTGTCCCTCGAATCTCCCCTTCGGTGGCGGCGGTGTTGCGGAACTTTTCGTGGATTTATGATTGACGATCTAGGGTTTTGGCCTCGGGAGGCTTCTTATAGGCCAGAGGGCAAGGTCAGTGGGTGGCCAGGGGGCCCACACCATGCCCTGGCGCGGCCTAGGTGGACCCGCGCCTAGGGGTGGTGTGGCCACCCTGTGGCCCCTCTCCAACTCTCCTTCTGGCTCCGTGAGTCTTCCTGGAAAATAGTAACTTTGGATTTTGTCCCGTCCAATTCCGAGAATATTCATTTTCTGACTTCCTCGAACCAAAAACAGCAGAAAACAGGCAACTGGCACCGTGGCATCTTGTTAATAGGTTAGTCTAAGAAATCATATGAAAAGTACTCCAAAGTGGGGACAAAACACAAGAAAGTAGATAAAACCAAGCATGGAACATCAAAAATTATAGATACATTTGCAATGTATCAACCATAAACAATACTATCATAATGAATCAGTAAGAGGTTCAGATCTGAAATCATGGCACTCGGGCCCTAGTGACAAGCATTAAGCATAACAAGTCGCAACAAAGTCATAAAGCACTAATAAAAGATACTAGGCACCATGCCCTAACAATCTGATGCCATTACATGAATGATCTCATCCAATCCCTACCATCCCCATAGCCTACAGCGGGGTATTACTCACTCATAGATGGGGGAAACATGGATGGTCAATGGAGAAGCGATGGTGATGATGATGGCGATGATCTCCTCCAATTCCCCATCCCGGTAGGGTGCCAAAATGGAGTTTCTGGTGCTGTTTCGTCGAATCTGGTGGTGGCGGCGGAGCGAGACTCCTTCTGGAAAAACGTCGAACCCTCCTGAGTTTTTAGGTCAGAAGGCAACTTATAGGCGAAGAGGGAGACCAAGGGGGAGTCTGGGGCGGCCATACCACCCCCTGGCGTGGCCTGGCCCAGCCCGCACGGCCAGGTGGTGTGGCTGGGCCCTAGCCCCACTCCGTCTCATATTCTGGCTCCGGGAGTCTTCTGGTGAAATAGGAACTTTGGCTTTTGTCCCGTCCAATTCCGAAAATATTGATTTTCTGACTTTCCTCAAACCAAAAACAACAAAAAACAGGCAGCTGGCACTGTGGCTCTTATTAATAGGTTAGTCCAAGAAATCATATGAAAAGTACTCCAAAGTGTGGACAAAACATAAGAAAGTAGATAAAACCAAGCATGGAACATCAAAAATTATAGATACATTTGCAATGTATCAATATCCACAAGCTTAACTCCTGCTCGTCCTCAAGTAGGTAAGTGATAAAAAGAAAGAATAATTTTTGAGGTGACATGCACCATCATAAACTTGATCAAATTATTTGCAAAACATTCAAAGTTGGGTGATGACCCACAAGTATGGAGGGTGTATCGCAGTATTTTCGATAAGTAAGAGTGTCGAACCCAGCGAGGAGCAGAAGGTGCTGGCTAGTGGTATGGATCAGGACTTCTCTGCAAATACTTAGCAAACGGATTTTTAGGGGTTTTCGATAAAGCACGTAAACAAAGTACAAGTAAACAAAAGACAGTAGGAATAAATGCAGCAATTGGCCCAATCCTTTATGCAGCAAAGGACAAGCCGGTTGTATTTCTATAGATGACCAAACATTCTCGAGGACACATGGGAAGACTGTCAAGTGCTTTCGCTTCATATAGTCGATTAACTTCTCTAGCTAGCTAAGTGTTGTGTGGGTGAACCTGTGCTAATGTACCGTCCCATCCAAGACTTAATACATACTTGTGATTAAGCCCCCTTGCAAACATCCGTAAGTACAAGAAAGTAATTAAGGCAGAAACCTAACCACAGCTTTAAACTCTAAGACCCTTACGTCCCTTGCGCAATGGTTTCCTAACGGGGGTTGAGGTTTCTGTCACTCTGGCAACCCCTACGATTAGTAGCCAAATACACAATGCATTCCCCTAGGCCCATATAGGTGAAGTGTCATGTAGTCGACGTTCACATGACACCACTAGAAGAAGTACACCACAACTTAAATAACAATCTATCGAATCTTTCTCAACGCAACTCCACTACTAACAACAAGACTTCTCCCATGTCCTCAAGAACAAAACGAACTACTCACAAGACATCATATGGATCATGATCAAAGATGAAATAATGAGGTATAACAATCTGAACATAAACAATAATTCAGTGGTTCATTCAATAGCATCAACTACAAAGAGTAATCAACACCGGGAAAGTTTCCCCTATGAACTATGCAAGATTCAACGCAATTGTTACTGCAATATGGAGATGGTGATGAGGGTGCTGATGGTGATGATGTGGTGATGGTGATGATGATCCCGATGAAGTCCAGCTTGATGGTAGTGTTGATGGCGATGATCTCCCCTCTCCGGGAAGGAATTCCCCCGGCAGAAATCTGTCTTCCGAAGAGATCTTTCTCTCTCGGTGTTTTCCGCCCCGCAGAGGCGGCGGAATCTTTCTGTGGTCGCTCCCCGAGTCTTAGGGTTTCGGGGGGAAGATATACGACAGAGGGGAGAGGCTGGAGTGGGCCAGGGCAGCCACACCACTCCCTGGCGCGGCCTGGGCTTGCCCGCGTCATCTTGAGTCTTCTGGAAAAATAGAATTTTCCATATATTTTCCCGGATTTTCTGATCTTCGCGAATTTTGCCTCCAAACAAGACCTTTTCCATCAGAATCCTGACTGCAGTGGCCCATGCTCCAAAAGTTATCAACCATGCAAAAATAGATGAAATAACATAAGTATCACCTCTCAATACGAAATATATCAATGAATAATAGTGAATTAAGACATAGAATAGTGATGCAAAATGGATGTATCAACTCCCCCCAAGCTTAGACTTCGCTTGTCCCCAAGCGAAACTGAGCTCAATAAACATGACCTCAAGTTTATGGAGTGAAGAGTCGATAAAAGAATACGGACAAGAAGCATCACATTCATCAAATACATAGATCATAATAGAAGACAACTCACTATTATATAACTCAACTTGCAATGAGTAAAGGAAACACAATAAAGATACATAAAGTGAATCATCATTGGTAATGGCAAACTTAGCTCTTGGTCGAAGAATAGTTGATAATTTGCTGGAGTTCACAAATAGCTGGTTTTCAAAGAAAGCTTTCAAAGTAGTAAACTTCAAGATAAGAGCAAATGTGCAAAGCAAGGAACATAAGAAACATCAATGCATAAATCATCATATGAATGAATGAAACACATCAACTCAAAATACTTGCTGAGATAGTAGGGAATAGGTTTATTGACTCAACTACAAAGCAAAAGAAAGGCCCTTCAAAGAGGGAAGCAGTGATTGCAAGTCTCATGAAGAGCTCCCAAAAATTATGATACTTTCTAGCTTTCAGCTCTCATTGCCCCTATCATAGGCATCTTTAGGTGACTAAGGTTAAAGTGAGGTCCAATCTGAGTTATATGCTTGACAGACTATAAACTGAAAATCCCAAGTCCCTTGAGTACGAGGGCCGCTCCTCATGCTACTCAACTTTAGTTACCGGTAAGTTCTTGTCATCGTAAGTATGTGCGTATCATTGAGAACCGCCAACGGGGTACCCCTTGCCCGATGATACGGAAGAATCCCCATATCAAAATGACAAGGCAAGCAGACAATGAGTATCTCAGCAATCTTCTTATTTACCATGGGAAAATGGTGCTTTTTTCTCTCTTTCCTCTTTTCATAGTATCTCTTTTTTTTTCTTTTCTTTTTCTCAATAGCTATCTCTCTCTTTTTTATAAGAAGAATGCTTCATAGATATCATTATGGTTACGCTGCAGGTTTCCACCATGTCAGCATGGATTAGACAGTGGCCCAGGCGTTTCTCTAACACACATACATAACTCCATGGACTTACAAGCTCCCCTTTTATTTCACACCGACGACATCCGCAAACAAAAGAGCAAGGTATCAACTGGGTATATAATTACAAGTGTTGAAAGCGTTCCCCGTGACAGCACGGTTCTGCTAATCCCCAGCCTATAATTTGCAAGCATATAACTTTCATGGAGAGTTCACAATGGTTCAGGTTTATTAAGTGCGGAAAATAAAGTGTGCCTTCAAGTTCGTGAGAGCTTTAATCACTAATTTTCACATAACAAGTTTAATTTGGGAGGTAGACAAAACAAGAATTTACTTGGAATAGCAATAATGCTACTAGGTAGGTATGGTGGACACAAATGGCGAAGGTTTTGGTTTAAGGGAGATGGATGCACGAGAAGAATGCCCTCTCAGTACAGGTTTTTGGCTAGCAAGGCTGGGTAGCAAGTACAAGAGTTGAAGGAAACAAACAAACATACAAATGATAAAAACAAACATGCAATCTTCCTTGGAAGCACAAAAGATCTTAACTAGAGAATACTAAACTTATGAGCAAATCAAGAAAGAAAGATGATGAAATTATTTTCCTCTAGAGTACTTCTATCTTTTTCTTTTCAACTCTCAAAAAGGGTGTTGCTACTGACCGAGCCAGGTTTGCCAAAACCAACTAAATTAACTCAATGATCCAAAGTGCTACCAATACTAACAACAAGATCAATCATATAACCACGAATTGAAAACTAACATAAGCTATGCAAAAGAGTGAATGATAGAACTTCGCATTAATATTCCATAACGGAAACTCACACCAAGGGATACAAATCTAACGAGAGAGGGGACACTTCCATAATGCAAACCATACTACACAATAACTCCTCTATTCATGATATGACTCTACTAATAAGGTAAAAAGATAGAAGATAATGATATGATACCGCGACACTCCCCCAAGCTTGGAACAAACCAAGGGGATGCCAAACTTGATGACGAATTACTCCTTTGGTGGTGGTGGTATCTTCTCATCTTTGTCCGTCTTCCAGGGTAAAGGCTTCCCATCAACAAAGGACATTATGGTTTCCAACATCCTGAAACTTACAGCAGCACTTATGCGTTTAAATCTAGCCTCATACTTACAGTTTTGATTTTGAACATCAAAGAACTGTGCTTGCAGTTCGTTGGTTGTTTGGCAGAGTGAAAAGACTTCATCTTTGAGTTCAGAAGTCTCCTTTTGGTGCTCGGCGATGAGTTCGGAACAAATCTTGTGGATGATGTCCACTTTGCGCTCCGCCATCTTCCTGTACCTAAAGACTTCTTGCTCCAATGCTTCCATCCTGTCCTCCAGACTTCCTTCACCTTTAGGGCCTTGAACCTCCTTAATCCGAACCTCCCCACCTTCGAGCGATAACTCCTTGGGATGAATCTTCAATTCTCTCATGTATGGGTTGATGATATCTTCTAAGGGATCTCCCTTGGATGTTCCAGAGGAAGACATTGTGGCTCCAAATCTGAGATTACACCTGGCAGAAACAGATCGAAACAAAAACACAACGAAAACACGATATACAAACCTCGGGGGATCTGGGGGGGTTATATATTATGAAATTTCATATCAAAAGGAAGGTACTGGGAGAAAACGGGTCAGAGGAGTCCTGGGCGGCCTCACCACCTGGTGGCGCGGCCAGGGGTGGGCCCATGCCATGGGGTGGTGTGGGCCGCCCTGGCTCCGGTTCCGTCCCTTTTTCGCTTCGTAGCTTTCCTTATTGACTGAAAAACTGCAAAAATATAGTTGGATTGTATTTTCGCGGAACTTTTCTTACCAGAACTGTTACCTAGTTGGAAACGGACTCTACAGGTCTCTGAATTTGGTTCTCAATGAATTTCTCTAGAGTTATAACTTGAAAGGCATCAACATCCTCATTGTCAGAATCTCCGGCAATATAGTGTTTGAGTCGCTGTCCATTTACTACTTGTGTAGTATTATCTTTTAGAGAAGAAATTTTTATTGCTCCTGAACGGTATACTTCTTCAATGATGAAAGGTCCTTCCCATTTTAATAGTAGCTTACCTGCAAAAAATCTGAGACGAGACCTATACAATAGAACTTTCTCACCAACATGAAATTCTCTCTTAAGTATTCGCTTGTCATGCCATCTTTTAACTTTTTCTTTAAAGAGCCTAGCATTCTCATAGGCTTCACTCCTCCATTCATCTAAAGAGCTTAAGTCAAAAAGTCTTTTCTCACCAGCTAGCTTACAATCTCTATTTACTTCTTTCACTGCCCAGTAAGCTTTATGTTCTAATTCTAAGGGTAAGTGGCAAGCTTTCCCATAAACCATTTTATAATGAGACATTCCCATGGGATTCTTATAAGCAGTTCTATAAGCCCATAAAGCATAATTCAACTTCTTAGCCCAGTTTTTTCAAGACCTATTAACAGTCTTTTGCAAGATAGATTTAATTTCTCTATTTGATAACTCTACTTGCCCGCTAGTTTGGGGGTGATAAGCTGAAGCAATCCTATGATTAACATCATACTTAGTGAGGGTCTTCCTAAAACCGCCGTGAATGAAATGAGAACCCCCATCAGTCATGAGATACCTAGGCACTCCAAACCTAGGAAAGATAACATCCTTAAGCATTTTTAGAGAGGTTTCCCCGTCAGCACTTTTCGTAGGAATGGCTTCTACCCACTTAGTAACATAATCAACGGCAACAAGAATATGAGTGTAACCCTTTGAAGGAGGGAAATGACCCATAAAGTCGAATCCCCAATAATCAAAAGGTTCAATAACTAGAGAGTAATTCATAGGCATTTCATTATGTCTAGAAATATTACCAACACGTTGACATTCATCACAAGATAAAACAAATTTTCTTGCATCTTTAAAAAGGGTAGGCCAGTAGAAACCTGATTAAAATACCTTTTGTGCAGTCCTATCTCCTGCATGATGTCCTCCATAGGCGCTCCCGTGACATTTACGCAATATCTCTTTTTGTTCATACTCTGGAACACATCTACGCATAATACCATCAACCCCTTCTTTGTATAAGTGTGGGTCATCCCAAAAATAATGCATCAAATCATAAAAGAACTTTCTCCTTTGCTGAGCTGTAAAAGTTGGAGGAAAATACTTGGAGACAATAAAGTTAGCATAATCAGCATACCAAGGGCTTCCTCACGAGTTCACCCCTACTGCGGCTAATTGCTCATTTCGAAAACTATCATTAACAGGCATAGGATCAAAAGGGATGTTTTCCAAGCGAGATAAATTATCAGCTACAGGATTTTCAGCACCCTTTCTATCTACTATATGTAGATCAAACTCTTGTAAAAGCAGTACCCATCTAATAAGCCTAGGCTTAGCGTCCTTCTTTGTCATAAGATATTTAATAGCAGCATGATCAGTATGAATAGTTACTTTTGAGTCCACAATATAGGGCCTAAACTTATCACAAGCAAAAACAACAGCTAGAAATTCCTTTTCATTAGTAGCATAGTTCCTTTGAGCAGCGTCTAAAGTCTTACTAGCATAGTGGATAACATTTAGCTTTTTATCAGTACGTTGCCCAAGGACAGCACCTACAGCAAAATCACTAGCATCACACATTATTTCAAAGGGTAAACTCCAATCAGGTGGTTGAACAATAGCAGCTGTAGTTAAAGCCTTCTTAAGAGTTTCAAAAGCTTCCTTACAATCATCATCAAAAACGAAAGGTACATCCTTTTGAAGAAGATTAGTAAGGGGTTTTGATATCCTAGAAAAGTCTTTAATAAACCTTCTATAGAAACCAGCATGACCAAGGATACTACAAATACCTTTGATGTCTCTTGGGCATGGCATCTTCTCAATTGCCTCAACCTTAGCTCTATCAACTTCTATGCCTCTTTCAGAAACTTTATGCCCAAGAACAATCAAAGTTAACCATGAAGTGGCATTTCTCCAAATTAAGAACAAGATTAGTTTCTTCACATCTCTGCAAAACTTTATCAAGGTTGTGCAGAGAATTATCAAAAGAAGTTCTGTAGACAGAAAAGTCATCCATGAACACTTCTACAATTTCCTCACAAAAGCCATGAAAGATTGCAGATATGCACCTTTGGAAAGTAGCAGGAGCATTACATAAACCAAAAGGCATACGTCTATAAGAATAAGTTCCATAAGGGCAAGTAAAGGTAGTTTTTTGTTGATCTTGTTGTTTAACAGCAATTTGAGAGAAACCAGAATAACCGTCAAGAAAACAAAAATGGGTCTTTTTAGACAATCTTTCCAACACTTGATCAATAAAAGGAAGTGGGTAGTGGTCTTTCTTAGTAACTTTATTGACTTTCCTAAAATCAATGCACATCCTATAGCCTACTACTATTCTTTGAGGAATAAGCTCATCGTTATCATTAGGGACAACGGTAATACCTCCCTTTTTAGGAACACAATGAACAGGACTAACCCATTCACTATCAGCAATAGGGTAAATAATACCAGCATCAAGGAGTTTCAATACCTTTCCTTCATCTTAGGATTTAAACGTCGTTGGTGCTCCACTACTGGCTTCGCATCTGGTTCTATGTTGATAGAATGCTGACATATAGTAGGTGAAATCCCTTTTAAATCATCCAGAGTATAGCCCATAGCACCTCGCTGTTTCCTCAAAACCTCCAATAACCTTTCTTCTTCCTTCCCTGAAAGTTTAGCGCTAATAATAACAGGATATATCTTTTTATCATCAATATAAGCATATTTAAGATCATCAGGGAGAGGTTTTAGATCGAAGACCGGATCCTTTTTAGGTGGCATTGTGGTACCCAAGTCTTCTACAGGCAAGTCGTGCTTAAGCGTCACTGGTTGATCACGGAGAATCATGTCAATCTCATTTCTTTCTTCCATGAAGATTTCACTTTCATGTTCCTCCATAAATTGCTGCAAAGCATTGTTAGGAGCAAGAGAAATAGAAGCAAGTTGTTCAACCCTAAAATCCTCATTATGGGTTTCCTCTTCGCAAGGTTCTTTAGCAAATTTCGAAAAATTAAACTCATAGGAGTCCCCATCAAACTTAGTCAAGATTTTCTCCCTCTTGCAATCAATAATAGCTCCACAAGTAGTCAAGAAAGGTCTACCAAAAATGATAGGATAAGTTTTACTAGCGGCTGAACCAAGTACTAGAAAATCAGCAGGGTACTTAATCTTACCACAAAGAACTTCCACGTCTCGAACAATACCAATTGGAGAGATGGTCTCTCTATTAGCAAGGTGAATAACCACATCAATCTCCTCCAACTCGCAGGGACTGATTTCATGCATAATTTCTCTGTAAAGTTCATAAGGAATAACACTAGAACTTGCACCAATATCACATAAACCATAATAGCAATGATCACCTATTCTAACAGAAAGCATAGGAACACTAGCCTTTTTAGACCTATTGGGATGTGAAACAATATTAGAAGCATCCTCACAAAAGACTATGTGCCCATCTTCTACGCTTTTAGTGACAAGGTCTTTCACAATTGCTACCACAGGTTCAATGTTTATTTGTTCATCAGGTTTTACAGTTCTTTTTTCACTTTTGGTGATTACATTAGTTATCATAGGATGGTCCTTTACCTTTTCGGGAAAGGGAATCTTCTCGATATAAGGCTCGGGTAAGATGGGATCAATAATGCAATACTCACCACTTCCAATAGGAGCATAGTCTACAATATCTTTGTAAGGTGCATGGTACTTGTTCCATCCCCTTTTTGGAATTTCGATATAGGAAGCAAAAGCTCTAAAGCAATTCATAATAACTTGCAAATCAAGACCATAAAGATTACTAATATTTTGAAAGTCGTCAGTTCCCATAAAAGATTCAATCCATTCATAATCATAATTTATACTTGACTTTCTACCTTTCTCATTCTCCCAGGCTTCAGCATTGTCTTGAATATGATCTAGAAGGTCCCATTTAACTTCTTCTTCCATGCGAGTGAATGATCCGGCACAAGAAGCTTCCAATAAATCCTTGTCATGTAGAGGGAGCCTTGCATAAAAGTTGTTGATACTAATATTGTTGGGGAGCTCATGAATGGGACATTTGAGCATTAGTAACTTCAATCTCCCCCAAGCTTGAGTTGTACTTTCTCCATCAAGAGGCCAAAAGTTGTATATTTGATTCCGATCTTTATGAATCTCACTAGGAGGATAAAACTTTGAATAAAAGAGAGGCACTATTTCCTCCCATTCTAGAGCTTGACCATTCTTTAGCAGCTTATACCATTCCCCATCTCTTCCTTTCAGTGATAATGAGAATAACTTCTTCTTAACTTGATCTGTAGTAATACCTGCACACTTGAACAACCCGCATAATTCATGTATAAAGAGTAAATGATCACCGGGATGGAAAGTTCCATCCCCAACATAATAGTTATTCATAGCACGATCAATAATTCTTATAGGTATTTTGAAAACATCTTTCTCAGAAGGTGGTGGCTTATCTACTACCTTAGCAGTGGTAGTAGCATTACCAAATAAGAAACTCAGCGAATTATCCATAACGGAAATAAAGCAACTAGCAGAAGTAAACAATACTCACAGTAGAAGTTTCCTTTACTAGTTCCACTCTCCAATAGCGCTTCACTCCCCGGCAACGGCGCCAGAAAATAGTCTTGATGACCCACAAGTATAGGGGGTGTATCGTAGTATTTTCGATAAGTAAGCGTGTCGAACCCAACGAGGAGCAGAAGGTGCTGGCTAGTGGTATGGATCAGGAATTCTCTGCAAATACTTAGCAAACGGATTTTTAGGGGTTTTCGATAAAGCAAGTAAACAAAGTATGAGTAAACAAAAGAAAGTAGGAATAAATGCAGCAAGTGGCCCAATCCTTTATGGAGCAAAGGACAAGCCGGTTGTATTTCTATAGATGACCAAACGTTCTCGAGGACACATGGGAAAACTGTCAAGTGCTTTCGCTTCATATAGTCGATTAATCTTCTCTAGCTTGCTAAGTGTTGTGTGGGTGAACCTATGCTAATGTACCGTCCCATCCAAGACTTAATACATACTTGTGATTAAACCCCCTTGCAAACATCCGTAAGTACAAGAAAGTAATTAAGGCAGAAACCTAACCATAGCTTTAAACTCTAAGACCCTTACGTCCCTTGTGCAATGGTTTCCTAACGGGGGTTCAGGTTTCTGTCACTCCGGCAACCCCTACGATTAGTAGCCAAATACACAATGCATTCCCCTAGGCTCATATAGGTGAAGTGTCATGTAGTCGACGTTCACATGACACCACTAGAAGAAGTACACCACAACTTAAATAACAATCTATTGAATCTTTCTCAACGCAACTCCACTACTAACAACAAGACTTCTCCCATGTCCTCAAGAAAAAATCGAACTACTCACAAGACATCATATGGATCATGATCAGAGATGAAATAATGAGGTATAACAATCTGAACATAAACAATAATTCAATGGTTCACTCAATAGCATCAACTACAAAGAGTAATCAACACCGGGAAAGTTTCTCCTATGAACTAAGCAAGATTCAACGCAATTGTTACAGCAATATGGAGATGGTGATGAGGGTGTTGATGGTGATGATGGTGGTGGTGATGATGATGATGATCCCGATGAAGTCCAGCTTGATGGTGGTGTTGATGGCGATGATCTCCCCTCTCCGGGAAGGAATTCCCCTGGCAGAAATCTATCTGCCGGAGAGATCTTTCTCTCTCGGTGTTTTTTTTGAAACCTTACTGTAGGGTAAAAAAGCCACAGCTTATCTTTATTAAAAAACTCAAAAAGAAACAAAAAACATGTAGAGTACAGAGGTGGCATAGAAGGAAAATCCACTACCTACCTACCTATTGGTTAGATGTGTGTGTGGGTGGGGGGGAGGGGTTGTAAGAAAAAGCCAAGAGGGGTTATACAAATATAGACAGAGGGGTAAAGAATATTTACACCAGTGCAGCGATCCATTTCTGTAATCTAGCTTTGTGTGTAGGTTTCAATCTGTACATCTGTAGAGATACATCTCTCGGTGTTTTCCGCCCCGCAGAGGCGGCGGAATCTTTCTGTGGTCGATCCCCGAGTCTTAGGGTTTCGAGAGGAAGATATACGCCAGAGGGGAGAGGCTGGAGTGGGCCAGGGCGGCCACACCACTCCCTGGCGGGTCCTGGGCTTACCCGCGCCATGGTGTGGTGTGGGCCCCTTGTGGCCAACCTCCACTCCATCTTCTGGCATCTTGAGTCTTCTGGAAAAATAGAATTTTCCGTATATTTTCCCGTATTTTCTGATCTTCGCGAATTTTGCCTCCAAATAGCACCTTTTCCATCAGAATCCTGACTGCAGCGGCCCATGCTCCAAAATTCATCAACGATGCAAAAAATAGATGAAATAACATAAGTATCACCTCTCAATATGAAATATATCAATGAATAATAGTGAATTAAGACATAGAATAGTGATGCAAAATGGACGTATCATTGGGATCATAGTACTTCAATCATAACATGAAAGACAAAGTTCTAGCAATAAGACAAAGAAACTATGATGCAACATGAAAAGGCACAAACAAAATATTCATGAATAACAATGTTTTGCAATACGTTTGTTTGTTTCACATAAACAAAACATGCATAGCATAATAGCATTCAGCTTGTCCCTCATAGAATAGCAAATATAAATGCATATGACACCTTCAAAGTTCATAAGAGTGACTAGATACAAATAGTTTAAAACAAGCAATATCAAGATATTCATCAATCAACTAGTCTTCGGACAATGCACATGGAACTAAGAATGTCCACTATGCTCTCAAAGTAGGTGCATAAATAAAGAAGGTGGAGACTCAATATAATGGTGGAAGAAAGGCCTTTATAAAAGGAAGCAGGGATTCAAGTCTCATAAAGATCTTCCAAAAATTATGGTACTTATAGCTTTCAGCTCTCATTGCCCCTATCATAAGCATCTTGAAGGTGATTAAGGTTAAAGTGACACAACTAAGAGGATATGCTTGACAAGTTATAAACTGAAATCTCATGCCTCTTACTTAAGAAGACCGAACCTCATGCTACTCAACTTTAGTCACACGTAAGCTCTTGTCATTGTAAGTACATATGTATCATAAAGAACCACCAACGGGTTACCCCTTGCACATGATACATGAGCTATCCCATAATAAAAATGACAAGGCAAGCAGACAATGAGCATCTCAGCGATCTTTTTATTTGCTATTTGCATAGGTTTTTATTGAGGATGCTTCATAGAGTGCTCATTATGGTGATGCTGCAAGTTTCCACCATGATTAGGCATGGCTTAGGCTAGCGGCCCAGGCGTTTCTCTAACACACATACAAACTCCATAATCTTACAAGTTCCACCTTTATTTCACACTGCCAGGATCCATAAGCAAAAGAACATGATATCAACAGGGTACAAAGTACAAGTGCAATGTTGAAAGCGTTCCCCATGATACATGGTTCCGCTAATTTCAACTTATAAAGCGCAAGCATATACGCAACAAAGAAGGACCCAATGGTTCAAGTTTATTAGATGCAAAAAAGTAAAGTGTGCCATCAAGTTCGTGAGAGCTTTAATCACTAGTTTTCTCATAACAAGTTTAATTTGGAAGGTAAACAAAAATATGAATATACTTGGAATAGCATAAGCTAGTAGGTAGGTATGGTGGACTCTTTGGAGTAACTTGGTTTAGGGAGCTGGATACATGAGTAGGACTCATCTGTTGCTCAAATCAAAAAGTGTTGAACTAACGAAAGTTAGATAACAACCTGGGGCAGAAGCACAAAAATGCACGCCTCAAAAGGACGTACAGAGATTTTATACGAATTTTTACGGTGAAGCACAGAAATCTGTTTCGGGACAGCAACTTTCCCAACCATTACTTCTCTCTCATTAGAGGTTACTCTTGGCACAAAAAGCAAATAAAAAGGATAAGGAGCGGTTATTACTAAAGTAATAACTTCCAAGACTCATCTAAAACTTTTGGGTTATCTCCCAATAAGTACTTTTCTTTAACGCCTTTAAGTTAGGCATGATCGTTTGAGACGAAGCTCACATAAGAAATATGAATTGAAGTTAAAGAGAGCATCAAGAAACAAATTCAAAACACATTTAAGTCTAACCCACTTCCTATGCATAGGAATCTTGTATGCAAATAAATTCGCAAAGAACAAAGTGACAGGCATGGGAAGATAAAACAAGAGTAACTTCAAAACTTTCAGCACATAGAGAGGTTTTTCCATACCATGAAAACTTCTACAACCATATTTTGTTCTCTCGTAATAATTTTCATTAGCCTCATGAATAAACTCAACAATATAACTATCACATAAAGCATGCTTTTTATGTTCTACAAAAACATATTTTTTATCAAGCTCAAAAATAGTGGGATTAAAACCTTCAAACCCACTTTTAAGAATTCTATAACACGATGACTGATCATTCAATATAGGACCATCGTCTAGAGCTTTATCATAAACAATTACTAAGAAAAACTCTTTAGTACCATGCATCTCGAAGTTAGGCACAAATAAAGGATTATCACAGATAACATGAGCATAACATTCATCCTCCTTTGGTAAGTGTGGGGGACAATCAAATAATGTAAGGGATAAAGAGTTACTCTCATTAGAAGGTAGGCATGGGTAGCTAATCCATTCTTCCTCCTTTTGTTCATCACTCTCCTCCTCTTTTTCATCTAATGAGATTTCAGGTTCATCAATTTCTTCTTATATAGGATCCTGCAAGGCATTAGTCTCTTCCATTTGTGGAAAGCATCTATTAATATATTCAAGAATATAGCCATTTTATTCCTTGTAATTATCAAAGCAAAATTTAAGTATATCATAAACCTCATATTTATAAGGTGAATCATCAATATTTTCAGGCAAACTAGCAAGTTCAAATGCACCCTTCCAAGCAATAAATTCCTCAATTTGTTCCACATCATAAAAGTCATAATTTCCCTTAACATAAGAAGATATGGTAACATGTCATTATACTCACATTGAAAAGGGAGGTGTTTGTACCTCCTACAGCAACAAGATTTATCAAAGCAATAAGTAACATTATAAGTAGAGCACATGTTTATAGCAATGGTATACAATTTATCAATTTGTTCCTATAAGTGTTTCCCTTTTTTGACAAGCGATGTTCCTTATAATAATATTTCTGTTCTTCCGTGAACCCACCTTGCCAATAAGATTTAGTTTCAAAGAAACCAACCATTGGCAACAAGCATGATAAAGCAAGACTATAGCAGACCAACGAAAATAACAACTAGAGTAGGAACTATTTTTTTTTGTATTTTTGATAAAGAAAGAAGAAAACAAGGAGGAAATAAACTAAGCTTGAACAATAGTGATTCCAAGTGAACTTAATAAATAAAGCTATGCTCCTCGGCAAAGGCGCCAGAAAATAGTCTTGATGACCCACAAGTATAGGAGGTGTATCGCAGTATTTTCGAGGGAAGTGAAACCCAATTTATTGATTTGACACAAGGGGAGCCAAACAATATTTATAAGCCTTAACAACTGAGTTGTCAATTCAGCTGCACCTAGAAACAATCTTGCTCACAGTAGTTTATCAGTAGCAATAGTTTTGTAGTAGGAATAGCAAAGTAGCAGAAGTAGTAAAGTAAAGACAGTAGTAACAATAGTAGTAAACAGTAGGATTCGAGTGCGGTAGGCATAGGGATGGATGGACGGGCGTTGCATGGACAAGACAATTCACATAGCAAACAGAACATAGGGCAATTGCAGATAAATAACATAAAGCATCCAAGTACTAGATAATCCTAGGCATGTGTTCCATATATAGTCATACGTGCCCGCAATGAGAACTTACACAACATCTTTTGTCCTGCCAGCCCGTTTGCAGCGGGGCCTCAAGGGAACTACTGGCAATTAAGGTGCTCCTTTTAATAGAGCACCGGAGCAAAGCACTAACACTCCGTGAACACATGTGATCCTCACATCAAAGCCATTCCCTCCGGTTATCTCGATTTCTGTCACTTCGGGGCCTTTGGTTCCGGACAATAACGTGTGTATACAACTTGTAGATAAGACCATAAACAATACTATCATAATGAATCAATAACATGTTCAGATCTGAAATCATGGCACTCGGGCCCTAGTGACAAGCATTAAGCATAACAAGTCGCAACAAAGTCATAAAGCACTAATAAAAGATACTAGGCACCATGCCCTAATAATCTGATGCCATTACATGAAAGATCTCATCCAATCTCTACCATCCCCATAGCCTACAGCGGGGGATTACTCACTCATAGATGGGGGAAACATGGATGTTCGATGGAGAAGCGATGGTGATGATGATGGCGATGATCTCCTCCAATTCCCTGTCCTGACAGGGTGCCAGAACAGAGTTTCTGGTGCTGTTTCGTGGAATCTGGTGGTGGCGGCGGAGCGGAACTCCTTCTGGAAAAACGTCACCCCCCCCTGAGATTTTAGGTCAGAAGGCAACTTATAGGCGAAGAGGGAGACCGAGGGGGAGTCTGGGGCGGCCAGACCACCCCCTGGAGCGGCCTGGCCCAGCCAGCGTGGCCAGGTGGTGTGGCTGGGGCCCAGACCCACTCCGTCTCATATTCTGGCTCCGGGAGTCTTCTGGTGAAATAGGAACTTTGGCTTTTGTCCCGTCCAATTCCGAGAATATTCATTTTCTGACTTTTCTAGAACCAAAAACAGCAAAAAACAGGCAGCTGGCACTGTTGCTCTTTTTAATAGGTTAGTCCAAGAAATCATTTGAAAAGTACTCCAAAGTGTGGACAAAACATAATAAAGTAGATAAAACCAAGCATGAAACATCAAAAATTATAGATACATTTGCAATGTATCACCTGGCATGCAAAAGACACACGTCTCTTACCATTTCCTAATGTTTTCCTTGCCAACTATGTTTCATGTAGGGTCCCCTCTCTTGCTTGATCCATATGGATGTCACTTTGACTTGTGGCGCATGTGGGGGGTGTCATGTCATAAACATGCGCACCCTTCTTGGCTCATGGTTCATCCATTAGGAAGTCACTTCGACCTGCATCAAGTGCGGCAGGTGTCATATCATACACAGGTGGACCCCTGTCAGCTCCTGGTTGCTCCATTAGAACGTCACTTCGATTTTTTGCAGATGCATCAGGTGTTGTGTCGTACATGGGTGCACCCTTTCTAGCTGATTCTGGACTGGATTGAGAACCAGACCCATAGCACTGCAATGCTTCAAAGGATCCGCTATGGAGGCCCAAAAAGGTGTAGAATCAAGGCATGCAGTTTTTTCAAGTTCGGCAGGCTTAGCGCAACACTGAGTTTCTCTATCTTTTGAAATAGTCTTCATCCAACTTTCATCTGCCTTTGGAAGGATTGTTATGTTGCAAGCCTTCCCTGTTGGTAAATCACTTGCAGGCTCCTCTATCATGACTAGAACATCTTTGTTTTGTTCTACCATTTCTACATTTTGGCGACCTTCTCTTACATCCTCCATGGTTTTGTTTCCTACAACCATGCCTTCATTAGTTGGTGCACCTCTGTTGCTTTGACACAATGTTGTCGCCAACATTTCATCTTGACCAACCGTCGTCTATCGGCTTGCTTGCTTAAGCACATATGCAGCTTGTACATTTGCCAGGGTTTTGCGTTTCTTTCTTCTATGTATTGTCTTCTTCTAGTACTGATTGCCTTCTTCTTGTCCATCCTTCGGAGCACTGCCAACTGACACTAGGAACTTTGCAAGCCCGTCCTCGAATACGGTGCACATATCAATCATAGAGACCCTGTATTTTTCCATCTCCTGTTCAATGTGCTGCAAAAAAACAGACATTTAAGATTCAGAGAAAAAATAGGGGGAAAAGTTAGGAAAAAACTTCATTAAGATCGATGCCTAACCTCTTCACTGAGAATGCTCTGGACATGGCGTTTGATAAACATATCCACTATTGTTGGATCTGTCAAGAACATGGACAACTTGTTTCTGAAACATGTCTTGAGCTCTAACCACCAAAATGAAAGAAAAAACATCAGAGCAGGACCATGTTACATGCTGGACACATCAAAAAAAATCTGCCCACGTGTAAATACAGAAAGTTAGAGTATATGTACTATTTATTTAGGTAAATCACAAATGTTACATGCTAGATCTGGAAAGTTACTGGCGCCGTGTTTGCTAGGTACAGAAAGTTACATGATAGGTGCTTTTAAAATACAGTTAGCAAAAGCAAAGAAAGTTATAGGCTACGTTTTTGAACAGAGTAAACTAAAAGAAAAATAGAAAAAGGAATAAAAAGTTACAGGCTAGGTTTTTTAAATACAATAAGCAAAAGCAAAAAAGTTACAGGCTAGGTATTTGTACACAGTAGACTAAGAGAAAAAAATAGAAAAAGGAACAAAAAGTTACAGGCTAGATGATTTCAAAAACAGTGAGCAAGTAAGAAAGTTACAGGCTAGATATAAAAAAGTTACAGGCTAAATGCTTTGAAAAACAGTCATCATATCAGAGAAAAGTTACATGCTAGGTAATTGAACAGAGTAAACTAAAATAAATAGAAAAAGTTACATGCTAGGTGATTTGAAAAATACAGTCAACAAGCAAAAAAATTACAAGCTATATGTAACAAAAGGAAGTTATAGGAAAAAACTTACCATTAACTTCCCAAATGAACCATCGATATTAGTATCTAGCTCAACAATCTTCTTGATCAACTTATTTGTCCATATGCATATCCGAGTTCCTTCCTGAGGGACTTCTATTGCATCAGTTTCCAATGAGTTGACATACAGAACCTACAAACAAAAAAAATTGTGATTAAAAAGTAATATACTTTGTAGGAACAATGTAGTCACAGAAGCAGAAAAAAGGAATCCAGGGATACAATGTGGGGATAGGGGAATCTCACCATGAGATGAGGCATACATGCTTTGAACTAGTTCTTGATACCCTTTGCTTTCGCTGTCTGGATTAGGATGTCGGTGATGAATTTAGCCCAATTTAATCTTTTAATGGCTTCCGTGTTGATCACAGGTGGGTAACACTTTGGGCTAACCCTTGTGCAAGTGGTTGGAGCAAAAACAGTGGACGTGGACTAGATGGCGAACTTCCTTAAGTAATCATATTTGCAGGATAAGTTGGTCCTAACTGCGTCTCCACGGTTGTAATAGATGGTTGCCTGCCATTGAGGATCTAAAACGTCTCAAGTATCACTCTAGTAGATTGGGAGTCCGCATGATATGCAACCGGAATGGTACCCACGGGTACTCCCATAACTCTGTGTACCGATTGAACGGTTACAGGTACCCTTGCCCTAGGCCCAAAATTAAGTTCACAGGTGTTTGGGTTGAAGCAATCCATAGAAACCTGCAGAGTTCTGGAATCAACTTGGAACATTTCATGTTTAGCAACTCTCCAAAGTCTGAATTAATTATCAGATCCCGCTGAGGTTTAGTCATCGTCTTGAAAACTCTGACCATCCTCATAGGAGATGCACAGTTAAGCAGATTGTTCCACAAAAACAAATAGAATTGCATGTTATATGAGACATATGTGCATGTGGTGTCACTCTTTATAACATATGAGGTAAAAGGGAAAAAGGTATAAAAAAGGCAAGTGTAGATCCATGGTGTCATACCAAAATTTTCTTTTCATCCACAGGTTGAACTTTCTCGGTATCATCTTCATCTGCGGGCGGGGCTTCCTCTCTATGTGGCAACTCACTAGGGATTAACTCTTCTTTCAATACTTCCTGATCTTCCTGCATATTTGATTCATTTACCTCTACTTTTAGCTGCAACCTTCGTTTCATCCTTTTATAATTATTCGGCAACCCAGACTTGCCAATGCTTTTAGGAGTGAGTGAGTGCTTCTTGTTACAACAGAAAATTACAGCTAAAAACATATGAACTAGTGATCTGAACATGATATTTACATCAAAAACACATGAACTAGCAGTGATCTGAACATGATAGTTACATTGAGTCCAACCTGATGGATCACTGCCTAACTCATATGAATTAGTGCTAATCAGCAACAGATAGTACTAGACGAGAATCACCATTACTGCTGGACGAGCGACGCCGGTACTCCCGTACGAGCACCACCATGACTACAAGCACCACCATCCCTATGAGCGAAAACGGCAGAGGGACGAGCAAGGTCGAAACACTCACCAGCACGCGGCGCAAAAAAAAACTCGGATGCCTCGATTCACGGGGTCGGGCCGCCGTTTCTTCCTCCCCAGACTCCTATCAACGACCTCCCGGCCTCGGAAGCGTCGATTCGATGGCGCGGCGGAAGGACAGGCAGCCTCGGATGAGCCGATTCGACGGTGCCGCGGAAGGAGAGGCAGCCTCGGATGAGCCGATTCGACGCCGTGGAAGGAGAGGCAGCCTCGGATGAGTCGATCTGCTTGTCCGCGCCGTGAGACTCTCCTCCCTACCACTTCTACGACCGACCAAAACGCCCACCACCGCCCCGTGACTCCCACCGGACCACTCTCCACCGACGAGGATGCTCAGCAAAGGAGATCGGAGAAGGTTCTCCTGCGGGTGCGCGAGCGAGAGGAATAAGGGAATGGGGATGAGCTTCACGCGAAATTTGAACAATTGAGGTGAAAAAAAGCGGGAGGTGAAAAAAGTAAGATCACTATCCGCTTGCGCCGCTTGGTCTTGACCGCTCGTTTCTGATCCAACGCGCGAGACGTGTGAGCACCGCAGAAGACAGCAGCGAGCCCGCGCATGAAATAGATTACAAGTTTGTATTTTAGCTCCACATCAAAAGCCGACACAATTAATGTCAGATGTGACACCCCGTCAGTCAGAAACTTGTGTTTTTTTTTGAAATTTGTGTTTAGCCACGAGCCAACGTTTGTGTTTGGATCTGCAGCTCCTCAAGAAACTTGTGTTTTTAATAGAGAATCTTCGAACGCTCCTAGTTCAGTACTTCCCAGCTCCGAGGTGTTACCAGGGGCGAAGCTCCCCTTTAGGTAAGATATGGCAGCTGCCCTATCTTGATTTTTTTGCAAAAAATCGGATGTATGTATGCTTCTCTTTGATATACATATGGTTTTGATCAAATTACGTTCGTTCTGAAGAAATACCAAACTTTGGAGGCGACTTGGCCTTCTGCCGACCTGGGCCTTTGACTGGCCGCTTAGTGGGGAGAAGAGGCCACCCCGACTCCCGACCCATACGACCCGTGGTGCCACTGCCGATCGCCTCGCCTCGATCACCTCCCCTGATCGCCTCGCCGTCTTCCTGTACTCCCGCCGCCAGGACTCCCCGCCGGCTGCTGGTCCACCCGCCCCTGATAACAACTGAATTCTCAATTTTCTTACCCAATTAGGGCTATGCAAGGCAGGTACGTCTGGGTAAGAAGGGGAATAATTCTACAGCTATGAAGGGAGCAGGTACAATTCTTGATTTTGTGGTCACTGAACTCGATCCTGGTTGAACTATTGAAGGAATTTTGATTTTATTTTCAATAATTCTGTTGTAGATTGAAAAGGCATTTTGTGCCAATTGGTAGTGGCAACACCTCTAATCCAAGCATCCACGATGAAAGTGCAAAAGGTATTTTGTGCCAGTCTTTTTTAATGCTTTAGAGTTCTTCCGACCTCTTTTTTTTTCGTCCTTCGCTGTTACGGTTCTTGAGGTACTTCCAACCAACGAGGTGTTGTGGTTCTTGAGGAGTGCCCGATATGCCAATACCAAAGGTAACAGTGCAAGCTCAAAACAGAAAAGAACAACACCCACAAATTACACAGAGAGAGAGGGCCTACAGCTAGAACGAGGATGTCCAAGGCTTCATGTTTACCTTCTCTGCATCAACCGGAGAGTATAGGGTATCACCGGATCTGGTGCAACCATCACTAAAGTCCTCACGGTAGCGTCTAGAAGGGAAATCTTCAGCCAAGCGATGAACAAGTAGCACCCAACAAATGAGCACCGGCGGTAGTCGAAGGCTCAAGAGTGACGCCTCCAATGGGACGACACGAATGCGCCGCCATCGCCCGATCCGACGGGTTCTAGGTTTTCACCTAGATACCAAAGACCAAAATGAGAAAACGAAGGCTTCACGGCAACGCCTCAAAGGGATGTGAATGACACACTTAGGTGTCATTGTCGTCACCACCGGCGAACTGGGCAAGTCTTTCGCCCGCACCCATCCTACTCGCTCACTACGGCGACCTATCTACATAGAGCAGCCACCACGCTCCCTGCCGGACACTCCAAGCGGCAGATCAGCGTTGGAGTCTAAGAGTGGTTGAGAGCTACTACACCAAACGAACGGTGGATAACTGAATGCACCACAGTACCAAAGAAAGACCAAGGAGAACCGAACTGCGGCTTGGACCATCCTCTCCGACCAACGGTTGCCAGTTGGCAAAGGGATTCATTTTAGGGTTGTGCCATGACTATAGGCGAGCACCACCACAGGGTCACGGGGATGGAAGGGGGGTTGCCACAAGCCCCTGCTCCGGCCCCAACGGCATGGCAGTCACTCTGACTGCAGATGCACTTTCCCCTTCACCATCTTTTGACACGTACGGCACATGAAGTAGAACTCCAGGGTGGGGTGTCGTTCCTCTAGTGTAACTGAAATGCAGTAAATTTTCGAGTCGGAAGAGTTGTATTGCCGATAGTACATTGGAACACAAGGCATGGTGCACTTGTTTTTCAATATCCACAAAAACAAGACATAGCGGAGAAGTCGATGTCAGACGGATCATGCATTAAAAGAAGTAAATTCCCAGAAATAAGGAAACATCCTCCATATAAAATTTAACAACGAGATATTATTATATAATGTTTTACAAGCATAGGAACAAAGCTGAGATGAGCGCAAACACTGCTGGACAATGAGATGGCATGCCTAATTAATTGGGGGGAACCTTGTGCATCTACCTGTCTCTCTTCCTCCGGATTACAAATCTCACATAGACTTTTCCAAATACTACGGCGAATAGACCAAAATAGGCCTGTTAGTAAGACGGTGTATTGACTCCACAAGAAAGCGAGGATCCAGATCGGCATCGGGGGTTTTGAGGCCGTTAAGACGTTATAGATGAGCACTGTCCAGAGGACTGCGTTGATCGGGCACAAGACGACGGATAACACGGCTGAGATCTGGCCGCCGCGACGACGGTTAGCCTCCTCATCTGGCTCCGCCGTGGCCACGAGGGAGTCGTGGATACCCTTCTCGATATCGCCCATGTTACTCGATCGCGATCTCCTTAATCGCCTGCTGCTTTGGTTACGATCGAGCTTCTCCCCTCTTCTTTGGCCTTTGTGTTTTCTCGTACGTACACCACGACTCCACCTCCTTAATTATATTTCGCAGGTTGGATGGACTTGAACAATTACGTGAACCGACTCGGAGATGTGCACGTTTACAATTACTTGCCATAATCTATTCCGACTCATACTCAGTATACTAGTAGTACTTTCACATATGTTGCGGCTCCCTTCACAGTATTATACGTGTACATTTGTGTTTTTAAGGGATATTGTACGTGTACATACGACAACTAATCTGGCCGCTCTTCCAGCTCTAATCTGTTCTGCAATAACCACAGTCCACCAGCAAGGATCGCTAATCTTGTCACGCTCTTGGCACGGATCCATCAATATCTACCGATGAAAACAATGCACCGGCCAATCTGCGTTAGGCCCAGCTAGCTGCTCACCAAAGGGACGACGCATCACCTTTTGTCCATTTGGTCGTTTTGAATATACCCTTTTGAAAAATGGGCGTTCTAAAAAGTTTCATTTTTATCTCTACCATCTATTAATTTTGAACGTTCCGTTTTCTTCCACTCCCTCTGATCGTTCGCCGTGTTCTGGGCGGCACTCAGCCTAATTTCACTACAGGAAACACGATAAGCACCGACGGTCGGACCCGTCAGCGTAGCCCCAGAACCCCGTCGGTGTAGTCTGCGCTGACGGTTGCCGTCGGCGTACTAGCCTGTCTCCCTGTCGGCGTACAAAAGCCGTCGGTGTATATAGCTACGCTGTTGTCGGCATCGATCATATGGGTCCCACCTATATGACTAACAGCCGTTTGGCTACGCCGGCGGCTAAGATTTTTTCCATTTTTTTGAGATTTTTTTCATTTTTTTTTTCAAATTTTTTGAATTGATTAACTCGTTAATCTCATAGGAATATTTTTAAGTCTAATTACACTTAATCTCAAGTCAAATTACACTCGTAGTCAAACTTACCTATCGGTCACCCATCCTAACACTACTCCAGCCCAAGCACGCTTAACTTTTCCATTCCTTCTACATGAGCTTCCACAAAGAAATTAGAATTTATTGTGAATACTATCATATCAATCCTATTAACCATTGGACCATGATATTAGACATATTTATTTATTTTATATTCCATACAATTATTTAGGTAAACAATAATGAATTAATAATAATCTTGAATTCGAATAAAAATAAAATAAATTTTATTAATTTTGCCTTTGTTCCATTTAATTTTGAATAATTCATATCTACAAATCCATAAATCGTAATTTGACAAAAAAATATATCCAAATCGGTGAGAAAAAATGAGAAGAATCCAAATATGACATTCCTATCATCTATTTAATTATGTATCGTATATTTTTAACACTAAACCAACCGAAACTATGTCAAGATTCATGAAACACCCCGTTTTTTTGCACTCGGAAAATAGAAAATAGCTGTTTGGTGTGACTAAAAGGAAAACTTGTATTGGATCTCTAATTAAATAGCATATTGCAAACATAAAAATGATTTTTATAAAAAATCATGAGCATTAGATCATGTACCTGTAGTTCAAATCTGACTCGCTTCCTACCAATTTGGCAAGAATTTTTCTTTTTCATGAGGGATAGACAAAAAGGTTTATGATACTCCAGTTGGGACATTGTCCATGCAAGGTGGTCTACTATTTCTAAAAAATGGGATGTTACCATTTTTTAACTTTTATTTGGTGGTTGCTTCACAAAACACTTCGGTTTGGGCACTCGGAAAATAGAAAATAGTTTTTTGATATGATAAAAAGGAAAACTTCCTCCTACAACATTGTTCGTCATCTCATGATGTACCTACATGCACAATATGGGCACATTATCACAAACTATGCCGTGATTCTAGACATAACATTGGTCATTTGACTTGAAAGCGAGGAAACCTCGATTGAGATATGTCACTTTGTAAAGGTTTTTTTGAGACACAATCAATATACCAAATTTGATATTTTTCCTTGCAACTATGTTACATAATATGACACCACGCGAAGGTTTAGCATTGTTTCGATCGTTTTTGAAAATTTTATGTCCATTTCAAACTATTGTCAAACTTTCTAAAATTGTGGGCATGAAGATTCTTAGCTCGGGGTTGAGCCTCGCTAGACTTGCCTTGGATATCTGATTAAATAGCATTAGAATATCCAACAGTAGAATATCCAGGTTCCACATAGTACTCTTGGGTCTCATGATAACTCTCTTGCTCGGTGTCGGTCCGGATTAAAAACCAAACACACGAAGGGCCATAATAAATAAAATGCGCAAACATATGAAGCATATGCAACAAGCAAAACATGGTATACCATGATGGTATGATGCACAGTTTCATGGTATAACATAGCATGGCATGGGTGAGGTGTAGGAACAAGAATAATGCATTTTCATTAATTATTAGTGATGTTTTATTTGCATAAACCTTGCTGTCTACTCAATATTTATATGATGCATGCTTCAATTGGTATCATGGAATGCGTAGTTGGAAAGGACTCGTCGCGCTGATCGATTTATACATATTATTTGTCGAATTCGAAATTACGGAATAAAAGATAGAGATTTATTAAGAAATAGGCATTTAATAGCATTTTAATAATTCAAAAATATAAATTGTTCATAAACTATTTTGGATAGCATATTCAAATTCCTGGCATTTTTTGCGAATGATTCCTAGCATTTTTCTGATCACAAAACATATATAACATGTATTATTTGAAAATACTAAATTTAAATGATAAAAATGCATTACAAAAATATGGTGGGATTTTGTCGCGTACCGTAAAGTGGTGGCGTTCGGTAAATCTGAACACTGAAGTGGTGGGTTTATGCTATCTAGGTGGGTCCTGCTTCGTGTTGTTAACGGCCGTGTCTGAGCGCCGTCTGGGCGTTGCCACGTCAGCCTGCAGGTGGGGTTGGGGTGTCAGATTCCGTGCCAATTCGGCTCTAAACGAGTTTTAGCGTTTTTTGCTAGCAACCAACCAAAATATGATGGGATTTTGTCCCGCAAATAGAAAGTGGTGATGTTTGGTAAATTTCAATGGAATTGTGGTGGTTTTATGCTATATACTCTTTCAAATTGCCACCGTTTTCCCCATGCGGTCATGGAATAGATCGACATATATCAATTTGCGACCGTCACAAATATATACCGCCACGCACTAGCGGCGTTTGATCTTGCATGCCACTCTTGGAGCCACGTGCTAGAAACCATCGCACTTGCCGGCCCCCACATTGCTGATTTGTACGATACCCATAGTGTGACAATGCAACGGTGCCGGTACGAGTTACAAGTGACGTTGTATTATTAGCGTGGTGCTTGCCTGCCGCTAACGGCGATTTCGGAACACCGCCATGAGGCTTTTTCTGTTAGTGCCATGAGTTTTCATCATAGGATAAATGAAAGAGATACTAACTCTGACTATTTGAATTGCATTAGTTTACTTTTGTACCTGCTATTTACATTACTTGCTTCTACGTATTATCTGTGCATATGAAAATATTTAGATATTCCATTGTGCTACTTTTGCTTCTACTTCTCCACTTCAAAATAGCACAAGTCGGCCTTATTGCTACAAAATTCATCACCTCAAGCCTGGTGGAGAGAGTTTGATTTATAAAGGTTTGGCATATTTTTTTCTGGTTCAAAATCTTCATGTATTGGGCAAGGTCCCTTCTGCATAGAAATTCTCATTGCCATGCTTTCACCGTGAGAAACAAATCTTAGAAACAAATTACACTTGGATTGGGAAATAGTCAACTACAATCGACTAAATGGTGTGCATGTTTCTTTTAATTTGCAGGCATTATCTTCGACGGCGCACATGTCTTATGATGTTGTGGAGACATAGAAATAGCAACATTTTCCATCCATGGGAACTATCAAGGACTCGACATGCGTTCATGAATATGATCGATGGTGTGGTAGGTGAGAGTGACATGGCTTTGTTCAAGGATGAGATATCTGAGCTCATCAGGTGGCTGCACGTGGTCGAAAGTGGACCTAAGGATCTTGGACCATAGTTATAACCTGCTCAAAAAATGGATATAAGAGCAGGGGTGATCCACAACATGGCTTGCAGCTAGCTCGATAGCTCATGGAGGCACCAAAATGATTAGCTAGAAAACCTCTTGGCTTTCAGGCAATGCATGGTCATGTATGTAATACTGATTTCATGATCATTTTTTTAAAATTCATTTGAACTTTTCATATAATTTTTTTTCTCGTCCCATGATTACCAAATGTGCTTATTAACTAATATATCCCTCGTGATCCTTGTTACTCTCTCTAATCCAAATTAATTAACTTACACTAGTAGAAAACGGACATTTGGTCCAGAGCATTAGTCCCGACGGCTAGAAATGGCCACAGGGCCCAGAAAACAAAGGGTCTGGCGTTGGAAAGGAGCGGATGTGAGGATCTTTAGTCCCGGTTTGTTAAACGAACCGGGACTAAAGGGCCCGACTATATCTTCTTCCTCTCCCCTGGCCGAGCCATTTCAAGCTCACACAAGCATCTACCTCAAATTTCTTCCCTTAAGCTCGAGTTCTTGCCAATTTTTCTCAAGATTTGTGAAGATTGTTTGGCTCCACATCTATCTACGGGGCCTAAGAGGTTAGCAACTTCATCCTTTCATATTTCATTGCTAGTTTTACCTCATTTCATGCTCTAGAAATGGAGGGATTTGTGTGGATTCTATCTCTATATATCTGGTTAATTTGGCACATATAGTCCTCGAAATTCATTTGATTCATCGAAGCACAGAGATACATGAGTTCATTTTATCTATATATATTGGTTTGGCACATAGTCTCGAAATTCAGACGATTCACAGATGCATCATGCCACCGTCAAAATATCCTTCTTCTTCTTCTACCTGTCGTCACAAAATCCATTGCAACAAAAATAAGAACCAAAACTATGAAGGCATACATATATATAGTGGCGCCTTAGCATTTTAATCATCGACCGTTTAAGCAAAGCAAAAACATGAACACGCCGTGGACCTACCAAATTAAATTAGGCAGTGCCTCTATGGCGAGCTCCTCGAAGATGTCTGATGACGGGATCCTAAGACATCTCCAAGAAGCTCTGCCGTAGTGATGTCCCTGCTCTCGCACACCATCTTTCAGTTTATATCTTCTCTAGCTAGATCAATATGCTGGTGGAGCTAACTAATTTCACATATTAGGGAGTGCCTCTACGGCGAGCTCCTCAAAGATGTCCGAGGACGAGGTCCTAAGACATCTTCGAGAATGTAGCATCCCAATTGTCTAACAATTGCAATTCTACTAGCCTAGTCTATATATATGCTACTTCCTACATATAATTGTTGCATCATAATTATATCATGCTCATGTCATCATTCCACCTTGCATTTGAGCATCATATAAAACCCTTTTCCACTTGGTTCTTCTCTCATATGCATTATTAATTGTATTTGAATCTTGATAAATGCTTGATGCCCAAGTTGAGTTGGGGGCATATCTTTTATTCCACTCCACCACCTTTCTTTGTCACCACCTTATAATTCCACCATCCTAGATAACCATGAGCCTTTATTTTCTTTTGGCTTTTATTCTAGCTCATGTGGGTTGGGAAGAATCCAATTATATTTTTCCTTTAGTTTGGCCTCACTCCATAGTAAGGAATGCATATGAATAATGTCATGGAACTTTGCTATTGTTTTTACAAGAATAAAGATGGCATTTAATACATATGCATGGGCCATGCAAGGTCCTCTTCTTTTCTTCCTTTGGGCTTGTTTTGGTCTTGTAGAGAAGTTGTTTGAGGAAAATCTAGCAATGGGCTTCAAAATTCAAACCAAACCCTATTTGACCACCCTCTACCTTTTCCCTCTTTGATGCCCATTATTGCATGTGCATGCAATATAACCATCTCCTTCTTCTCCATCTATTCAATATTCTAGTGTTGGCCACCATGTTTTCTTTTGGGTTTTATTTTAGAAAATCTTTTGCAGACCTAGCGACCTAAACTCCATATCTACCATCTCATCTCTCGTTGACCTCTTACCATGATCATGTATATGTATGTGGACATATACACCCACACCTACATCTACTCCAACTATAACTAGTCTCTCTTTCTCTCTCTCTAAACCTAGCTTCTACTTACTTCCCTCCTCAAAAACCCTAAACCTACCCGAGCCCTTGCTCAACCACTCCCTTGCCGAGCATATCTCTCTCTCGACCCCCCCTCTCTCTCTCTCCCTCTCGGTTTCTCTCCCTCTCTCCCTACCAGGCAGGCCCACCACGTCTCACCCCTCATCTGCCCTCCCCACTCCTTTCTTTGGCTTCAAGACAAAGAGAAGAAGGAGGGAGGAAAAACCTACCCGATCACCCTCCTCCTCACTTTTTGCAAAGTTACCACCCCCATGTGCTTCCTTCCTTCCTCTCCTCACCTAACCAGCCACCTAGAGTAGCCTCAGGTCGATATCCGAACGCCCCAGCATCCTCTCCATCCTCTCTTCCTTCCTCTTTCTCCAAACCTTTGCCATGGCACAATATCCCTAACCTAGGTGTCTACCTGCTGTCCCCGTCGACCTGGCGACCCCCAAAACGGACCCGTAGTACCAGGACCTTCCACTGCTACCTCACCGTCGCCCTAGACCTGCCGCCGTGCCCGCACCTCGCCGGATCGTCGTCGTCGCCACCATGCCCACGAGGGAGCCGATGAAGCCGGCCGCGAGCCTTGCCAAGGATCACGTCCACCTCGAGCCGTCTTTCTGTACCTATCGGTCGCTGGTGAGGTCCTCAACCCGCTTGACATGGTCCCTACCCTCCTATCGCCATAGAGCGCCGCCACCTTCTGTCGAGCAGTACGCATGCGCACTCGCCGCCGAGAGCCGCGCTCTGGCAGACAGCAGCAGCTGCAGCAGCTTCCGTCCCGCCTCTATTCTTCGTCGTGCCCCACGAGCTGTAGACCTCCTCCAGCGACGACACCTGAACGAAAGTTGTAGCCCGCACAACCCTCTGCATTTTTCCTTTTTGCGGCTTGGCGAGATTCGCCGCCGTTTAGTCGCCATCATCGTCAGAATTCCGGCCGAGCCCCTGATCTCTGCTGACGACGCGCAGCCGATAGTCCGGCGACGCCGACGCTTTTGCAGAAAAACCCCTGCCGTTTTTCCCGCCTCAACCCGCCGTCCCAAGTGGCCCACCTGTCACTCTCCCGAGCCTTTTTACCAATAGGGCCCCGTGCTTTTCTGTTTTAGCCGTGCCGGCCTGGGATCGCCCACGTGCCACGTCCCGGCTGGGCGACGCGCGCGCGTGGCCCCGCTGAACCCGGTCCCACCTGTCGGCGGTTGCGGCTAGGAAAGGCCCTAGTGAGAAAAGCCGGTCTAGCCTGCTGCGTCCCACCTTGTGCGGAGTCATCGCCGGCCCACCCGTCAGTGACCTGGGCTAACTCCCTCTGTGTATAAAAAGCCTCGGTGACTTTCTGATTTATAAAATAATTTCAGAAATGTTTTAAATAAATTCAGATCTGTTTTTAAATAACTTTTAAATTATAAATCCAAATAATACAAATGATATATGTTTTGGAATCATAAAAATGTGAGGAATTAAAATATGCTATTCAAAATAATGTTTGACCACTTTAAATTTTAGAGATGATTAAAATTACAAATAAAATGCCCTTTTCTTAATAAATTAATAACTTTAATTCTATAACTCCAAATTTGACAAATAATATGTCTAAATCGATCAGCGCGACGAGCCCGTTCTATCTACGCATTCCTTGTTCTGAATTGAAGCATGCCTCATGTCATTATTAAAAATCAGAACTCTTTATGGCAATAAAACTTGACTAAATAAATAATAAAATACTTTATTCTTGTACCCCACACCTCTCCATGCCATGCTACTTTAATGCCATGTAAATTGTGCATCATTCATCATGGCATGCTTGTTTGCTTGTCGCATTTTAATTCATATGCTTGTGCACTTTATTTATGTTGTTTCTGGTTTGTTTGGTTCCTCTTCGAATAGACGCCCAGCAGGAGAATTATCAGGAACCATAGGAGTTCTACCTAGATCCATCTCTCGCTTCAACTGAGCTGCCAGGAAAGCACTACCACATGCTTGCATACATATAGTACCTATTGCTTCTATCTTATTCTTGCATCATTGAGTCGCGATTGCATTAAATTGAATCCCAAGTATTGCATAGCCTTTACTTTTAAACCCCACCGAAACTTGTTCCTCCAGCCCATGAGCCATTACTACAGGAGTTGTTGGAGCCATGCGAGTCGTAGAAAAGCATGTGTAGGGTATCTGAGTGTCTGATGGATAACGAGGTACCTAAACAACTTAACCTGAGTAGTAATGGGATAACTAATGAAAGAGGCACCGGTGAGCAATATCTGCTATTTGGTTTTTCATGCTCACTTGTGTCCTGTAGGACCCCGAGTACTTGATTCCTGTTCCTTGACTATTCGCACTATCCACATCCGGGAGGCCTTATGGACCCCCCTGAGCCAAAGCTTGATTCATTCTTATTTCTTGGGGCCACAAAGTAGTTTGGGGCTTTATTACTATCCTGTGCTTATGCCATGTTACTGCTTTATTTAAGATTGTGCGTGGAGCACCTGTACTGTTTTGGCTCGTGGAATGTTTTCGCGGTATCGACAAGCCCAGTCACACTTTTGGGTTCCCAGTCGTTTACAACCATTGACACAAACCTTGGTCCGTCTCGGAGCTGGCCAACTTCGTTGCGGGTAGCTTAATGGGGTGGCCCCTGAAATATTTCTGAATCCTGTGATCGCTTTGTCGTGAATGCCTCGTTGGGTTTTGAGTTGGTTTTTCCAAGGTTGATTGAGTGTGTGTTGCTATTTGTGCACCCCTGCAGGGTAAATCTTTCTGAAAGCCATGTCCGCGGTTATGGACGACTTGGAGCACAGTTTCTCGATCATAGACAAGTATAACTAAAGTACCGCTTTAATCTGGCTAAGTACCTGATTAGTAAATAGTGCAATACTCATGGAATGGTTAATAAAACTGCCAACGGATGGGGGTTGTTCATCCGCTTCCTCGTTGGTAAGCGAGGAGGAGGATGGATCTGTTAATTATACTGTTATAACTGTTGATCTTAATTCACGGACATCCGTCTCTCATTGGTTAGGCGGATGGTTAGCGAGTATCTTTAGACTTGTTAGTTATTATCTTTTGCGGCAATTGCGTCACCCCAGGTTGTGTCCCCCTTAGAGGCATAAAGACTTGCTGAGTACCCCTAGGGTCTCACACGATAAATTGTTTGGTTCAGATGAACAGGTGTACTCGCAAGATGGATACTAGGTGGAGGAGACGGATGATGTTGGCAACGATCACTCGGTGTAGAGATTCCGGGAACGGGGATCCGTGAGATCTGTGGGCGGGATGTGTTTATTTATGTGGCATCATGCTGATTTGCTCCTTATTCGTACTCGGATCTTGTTTTCCGCTTCCGCCTGATACTCTGATGTTTGATGTATGAGGAGCTATCCTAAAATATTATCTCTATCTAGGATATTTGAATCTTGCCATATGGCGTTGCAATATTTCTATTTCTTTTAGATGGAATGGCTCTGAGGACTGTTGTATGTGGCTTGCATACATACTCACTTGTGTATGTAGTTGATCCCTTCGCCTGCCGATTACGCCGCTCGTTCTTGTCCCGATGCTCTGAAAGTGGTTAGGACGGCCGAAAGGTCTACCGTGAGTGGCCCCGGGCCCCACCGTACTATTTTCACCACTTTCGCTCATCCAGGCATGTAACTAAGAGCATAATTCACCGAGGTAGTTACAGAGAAGCTCCGCCGTAGTGGTGTCCCTGGTCTCGCACACCATCTTGTGGTTCTTCACAAGAATGCATACCTATTTATAGATTAATCAGCACAACATAGTGTCGGGCACTGAAGACATAATGTCTACATACTCACCCCTGGCATAGTGCTGCCACCCACCCAAAATAGTGTCATCATTTATTGGCTTAGTTCTGCCCACTGAGGATATAGTGTCGACATGTGGTCGTCACATCCACATTTAGTCCCGGTTGGTGCCTCCAACCGGGTTGCTAGCTTTAATTTTGTTTTTTAGACCAGTACTAATTTTATCATCATGATTCTGTTTGATGTACTTAATTATATAATGCAGATGAGCCAGCAATGGATGTACGCTGACCGACTCTCTAACGAGTTCATTAAAGACGTGCATTCTTTTCTCCTTGTGGTCGAGGCAAACAAGCAGAATAGTTTTATGTCTTGTCCATGTGGTGTTGATATGTTGCTAACATATCCATAATTTTTGATGTTCCATGCTTGGTTTTTATCTACTTTCTTATGTTTTGTCCACACTTTGGAGTACTTTCTATATACTTTTTTGGACTAACCTATTAGCAAGAGCCACAGTGCCAACTGCCTGTTTTCTGCTGTTTTTGGTTCCAGGAAAGTCAGAAAATAAATATTCTCGGAATTGGACGGGACAAAAGCCAAAGCCAGTTTTTCACCGAGGGACACAAGGAGCCAGAGTACAAGACAGAGAGGGGCCAGGGGCCATCACACCACCTGGCCGCACGGCCTAGCCTGGCCTGTGCTAGGGGGTGGTCTGGCCGCCTCCGGCACCCCCTCGGCCTCCCCTTTCGCCTATAAGATGCCTCTGATACAGAAACCCTAAATACCCGATCAAAATTCCACGAAAGAGTCTGTAGCCGCTGTCATCTCCATCCCTAGATCAGGAGCGATCTGAAGCTCTTCTTGGCACCCTGCCGGACGGGAGAATTCACCCTGGAGGCCTTCTTCATCACCATGCAAGCCTCCGGTGTGATGCATGAGTAGTTCATCCTTGGACTACGGGTCCATGTAGTAGCTAGATGGTTGGTTCTTCTCCTTTGTGCTACCATGTTTAGATCTTGTGAGCTCCGTTCATGATCAAGATCATCTATTTGTAATCCTACATGTTATGTTTGCGGGGATCCGATGGATATTGAGATGCTATTTCAGATTGATTATTGATTCTATAATATCTTTGTTATTTGTGATTTTGCATACTTTCCGTTGTTAGTAGCTATGTTGGCCAACTAGATGCTAGCAACTCCAAGAGTTAGTATTTATGCTCGATAGTGGGTTCATGCCTCTAGTAATTTGGGGAAGTGACAGAAATATCTAAGGTACTAGATGTGTTGTTGCTACTAGGGAGAAAACAACAATCCTTTGTTCATAGAACAATTGTATTGTTTACATTACACGCAATGCGTAATGCAATTATTTGTTGCTTGCAACTTAATACTGGAGGGGGTTCAGATGATAACCTGAAGGTGGATTATTAGTCATAGATGCAGTTGGATTACGGTCTATGTATAATGTTGTAATGCCCCATCGAATCTCAAAGGATTCAAGATGAGTAGTATATGCATATTGCTTTCTTGATGTTTGTCAATTGCCCCGCTGTAATTTGTTCACCCAACATGTCATCTATCTTAAGGAGAGCCACCACTTGTGAACTATGGACCCGGGTCCTTTCTTTTATCATCAATCTACAATCAACTATTTACTATTTTGTGTTTACTTTCTGCAAGCTATTACTTTCTTCCACACAATACGTTTAATCCTTTGTTTTCAGCAAAACCGGTGAGATTGACAACCTCACTGTAAGTTGGGGCAAAGTTATGTGGTTGTGTTGTGCAGGTTTCCACGTTGCTGCTGGCACCAGTAGTGCGTGCTGCCAAGGCCAGCTAGCAACACCTTGGAGGTGTTTCCTTGCTCCTACTAGATTGATAACCTTGGTTTCAAAACTGAGGGAAAACTTGCTACTGTGCTCATCTTACCTTCCTCTTGGGGTTCCCCAACGAGCTTGATATATTTTGGGCCATCAAGCTATTTTTCTGGCGCCGTTGCCGGGGAGTCAAGTGTTGGGTCCGCAGCATAGAAAACAAAAAATTTCCTACGGTGTGAACTACACGCCAAGATCTATCTACTAGGTACAAAGCAATGGGTGGACATACATCCAACGAGAACTTACCCTCATAGACAACGAGCTTTGTTAACGAGTAGGAACTCGTGGTTGATGTAGTCGTACACTTGCCGATCTCAAGATCGTGAGGAAGTCCGAGCGCCGCAACTCAGCAGCGCATCCGCACTCGCACACACGTTCAAGCCACCGGACAACCTCCACCTCCTCGCTCCAGCGATCCAGCGGAAGCAACAACTCCTTCCAGACGAAATGCCACCGGGAACATGTATCTCGCTAATCCGAGACCATTGGGGAATAATTCTAGAGGGGGAGAGAGATCCTTCACAAGGAGGTGTGAGGATGAAGGAGGGAATGGGTTTCCTTTTATAGGAGGAGGGGGGTTCCCCCTCTCTCCATGGCCAGCGCATGGGGGGTGACCCCTCACCTCCCCCATTCATGTGGTGGTAACCCCTCCATATTAAAATGCCTCTTCACATTCCCTTTTAAAGTCTCCACTTTAAATGCATTAAATTTCTCCAAATTTAATGCTCTCTCATTTAATAAAACTCTTTTTATTAAATTTATTCAGAATTTTGTTAATTACTTTAATTAACAAACATTCACATATAGCCCCTTGCAATATTTCAATATCACATGCAGAACCACCTTCTGCAATTTCACCCGAAACAATTTCCGGTTTCTATTGAAACAATTCCTGCGCTTTGCAATTCTTTCGTCTAAAACATATGTGATCCAAAATGGTGTCCGGTAACTCTTAAGTGTGCCACCCTACGGTTCGCGAATAATGCAGACATGATCGAGACCCTTCTCCGATCAATAATCAACAGCGGGACCTGGAGATCCGTACTGACTCCTACACATTCAACGATGACTTCTGTGATCGTGAGAACCTTTAACGCTTGTAACTAAATCCCTTTGTCTCTCGATATATTACATGTCCGAGATTCGATCATCGGTATCTCCATACCTAGTTTGATCTCGTTACCGACATGCACTCTTTTCTCGTTCCTGTGATATAACATTCTAGTGATCACATCACTTGCTTGCAAGCTATCCTAATGTGATATAACCGAGAGGGCCCAGAGTATATCTATCCGTCATCTGGATTGAAAAATTCCACTCTTGATCCATGAGCCTCAACATAACACCTTCGTAGTACTGAACCCATCTTTATAGTCACCCTATTACGGTGTGATGTTTGATGTTATCAAGATAAACATAATGACTTTATCATAATGCTATACTTCGGATGAATGTTTATCACATCATTCCACCAATGGCGTGAACTTGTTATTAACAACATCCAATGTCCATGATCAGGAAACCTTGATCATCTTATTAATCAACAAGCTAGTCTATAAGAGAGGCATAACTAGGAACCCTTTTTGTTTATTAAACACACATGTATTGATGTTTCCGATCAATACAATTCTAGCATGTAAAATAAACATCTATCATATATAAGGAATATATAATAACAACTTTATTATTGCCTCTCAGGGCATATTTCCTTCAGTCTCCCACTTGCACTAGAGACAATAATCTAGTTCACATAGTGATAAATCTAACACCCATGGAGTTCTGGTGTTGATCATGTTTTGCCCTAGGGAGAACTTTAGTCAACGGATCTGCTACATTTAGGTCCGTGTGTACTTTACAAATCTTTATATCTCCATCCTTGACATGCTCGCGGATGGAGTGAAACCGGCGCTTAATATGTTTGGAATTCTTGTGAGACCTCGGTTCCTTTGCGTTGGCTATGGCTCCATTGTTGTCACAATAGATCACCATTGGGTCCAACGCACTGGGAACCACACCCAATTCCGTAATGAACTCTTTCATCCAAACTGCTTCCTGTGCCGCTTCTGAAGCAGCAACATATTCTGCCTCCGTCGTTGATCCAGCCACCACAGGTTGTTTGGAACTCCTCCAACTAACTGCTGCTCCATTCAAGAGAAATACATATCCAGATTGAGACTTAGAGTCATCCGGATCGGTGTCAAAGCTAGCATCGACATAACACTTAGCGACTAGCTCTTCTTCACCTCCGTATATAAGAAACATATCCTTAGTTCTTGAGGATGTTCTTTACCGCTATCCAGTGTTCCGAACCTGGATCAGATTGGTACCTACTAGTCAAACTAATAGCATGTGCCACATCCGGTCTTGTACATAGCATGGCATACATAATAGAGCCTATGACCGAGGCATAGGGGATCTTATCCATCATCTCTCTTTCTTCCGCTGTAGCCGGACTTTGAGTCTTACTCAATGTCTTGCCTTGCAACTTAGGTAAGAACCCCTTCTTACTTTCATCCATATTAAACTTCTTTAATATCTTATCAAGGTATGTACTCTGTGATAGCCTAATTAGGCGCCTTGATCTATCTCTATATATTTTAATGCCTAATATATATGACGCTTCACTAAGGTCTTTCATCGAAAATTTGCTATTTAGATAACTTTTAACACTGTTTAAAAGATCTATATCATTTCCAATCAATAATATGTCATCCACATATAATATCAGAAATGCCACATTGCTCCCACTCACTTTCTTGTAAATACAAGCCTCTCCATAAGTTTGGACAAATCCAAACTCTTTGATCACCTCATCAAAGTGGAGATTCCAACTCCGGGATGCTTGCTTCAGTCCATAGATGGATCGCTGAAGTTTGCATACCTTATTAGCATCCTTAGGATCGACAAAACCCTTAGGTTGTATCATATACAACTCTTCTTCAATCTTACCATTGAGGAACGCAGTTTTGACATCCATCTGCCATATTTCATAATCGAAATATGCAGCAATTGCTAACATAATCCTAACCGACTTTAGCATCGCTACGGGAGAGAATGTCTCATCGTAGTCAACTCCTTGAATTTTTCGAAACCCCTTTGCGACAAGTCGAGCTTTATAGATGGTCATATTACCATCAACATCAGTTTTTATTTTGTAAATCCATTTATTTTCAACGGCCTTTCGATCGTGAGGTAAGTCCACCAAGGTCCAAACCTGGTTTTCGTACATGGATTCCATCTCGGATTTCATGGCTTCTAGCCATTTGTTGGAATCCGGGCTCATCATCGCTTCTTCATACATCGCAGGGTCATCTATTTCATCAATCATGAAATTCATAACAGGATTGCCATACAGTTCAGGAGATGCACATGTCCCGCTTGACCTGCGTGGTTTGGCAGTGTCCTCTTTCGGAGTTTCATGATCAATATCATTAGCTCTCACTTCATTAGGTGAAGTCAACTCCGAAACAATTTCCGGTGCTGCACTACTCGCAATTTCATGAAGAGAAGGTTCAATAACCTCTTCGAGTTCTATATTTTGACTACTCACACCTTTCGCGAGAAATTCCTTCTCAAGAAAGGATCCATTCTTGGCAACAAAAACCTTGCCCTCGGATCTGTGATAGAAGGTATACCCAATCGTTTCCTTAGGGTATCCTATGAAGACGCATTTTCTGCTTTGGGTTCGAGTTTATCCGCCTAAAGTTTCTTCACATAAACATCGCATCCCCAAACCTTAAGAAATGACAGCTTAGGTTTGTTTCCAAACCATAATTCATACGGTGTCGTTTCAACGGATTTAGATGGTGCCTGATTTAAAGTGAATGCAGCTGTTTCCAGTGCATAACCCCAAAATGACAGAGGTAAGTCAGTCAGAGACATCATAGATCGAACCATATCCAATAAGGTACGATTACAACGTTCCGACACACCATTACGTTGTGGTGTTCCGGCAGGCGTGAGTTGTGAAACTATTCCACACTCTTTCATGTGTGTGCTAAACTCGTAACTTAGATACTCTCCTCCACGGTCAGACCGTAGAAATTTGATCTTTCTATTATGATGATTTTCCACTTCATTCTGAAATTCCTTGAACTTTTCAAAAGTTTCAGACTTGTGTTTCATCAAATAGATATACCCATATCTACTCAAATCATCCGTGAAAGTAACCGATATCCAAATCGCGCCGACACACTCATTGGTCCACACACATTAGTATGTATGATTTCCAATAGATCTGTCGCCCGTTCCATTGAACCGGAAAACGACGTTCTAGTCATCTTGCCCATAAGGCATGGCTCACATGTATCAAATGATTCAAAATCAAGTGATTCCAAAAGTCCATTAGAATGGAGTTTCTTCATGCGTTTAACGCCAATATGACCTAGACGGCAGTGCCACATATATGTAGATATATCATCATCAAGTTCAATCTTTTTAGCATTAACATTATGAATGTGCATAATATTACTATCGAGATCCAATAGAAATAAACCATTCAACATAGGTGCATGACCATAAAAGATATCATTCTTATAAATCGAACAACCATTGTTTTCAGATTTAAGGGAATGACCACTTTGCATCAAACACGATCCAGATACAATGTTCATGCTCCGTGCAGG
Organism: Avena eriantha; assembly: GCA_910589775.1. Classification (NCBI taxonomy): domain Eukaryota; kingdom Viridiplantae; phylum Streptophyta; class Magnoliopsida; order Poales; family Poaceae; genus Avena; species Avena eriantha. The sequence continues at coordinate 516,112,140 of OU342745.1, read as the reverse complement.
CACCAAATAAAAATTATTTAGGTTTATAACTAATCCCGATGGCAAATGGAGAGGTAGCGTCCCGACGGCGATCACATCAACTCTTGATCCATTGCCGACCCGCATCCTGACCTCATCCCTTGCTAGTTGTCGCTTGTTCCGTAGCCCCTGAACCGGGTTACATATATTAGCAACCGATCCGGTATCAAATACCCAGGTGCTACTGCGAGTACTAGTCAAGTACACATCAATAACATGTATATCACATATACCTTTGTTTGCCTTGCTGGACTTGTCCGCCAAATACTTGGGGCAGTTGCGCTTCCAATTGCCAGTCCCCTTGCAATAGTAGCACTCGGTATCCGACTTAGGGCCAGCCCGGGGTTTCTTTTCAGGCGTGGCAACAGACTTGCCACCCTTCTTTCCCTTGTGCTTGCCTTTCTTGTCCTTCTTGAAACCGGTGGTCCTATTGATCATCAACACTTGATGTTCTTTCCTAATCTCCACGTCTGCAGTCTTAAGCATTCACAGAAGCTCGGGAAGAGACTTCTTCATGCCCTGCATATTATAGTTCATCACGAAGCTCTTGTAGCTAGGTGGCAGAGATTGGAGAACACGATGTATGCCTAAGTCAATGGGAATCTTTATTCCCAAGGACACAAGCTTATCAGCGTACCCAGACATTTTGAGTACGTGCTCACTAACGGAGCTGTTTTCCTCCATCATGCAGCTAAAGAACTTTTCTGTAGCATTATAACTCTCTACGGCAGCATGGGTATCGAAAATCATTTTCAATTCTCCCATGGTATCAAAGGCATTGCCATTTTTGAAACGCTTTCGAAGTTCTAGCTCTATCCCATACAGTATGCCGCAATGAACTAAGTTGTGGTCCTCCTAACGAGTCACATAGACATTCTTTTCCTCGTCAGGGGCATCAGGAGCTGGTGGGGGGCCTAGCGGCGCATCTAGCACATATTGCTTTTGTGCAGCAGTGAGGAGAATCCTCAAATTCATAGCCCACTTGGTGAAGTTGCTACCATTCGCAGCAAGTTTCTCTTTCTCCATGAACACATTGAAATTAAAAGCAGGTGGTGCCATCTACAACCGAATTTGTAAAGTTTATTTAGACTAAGTTTATGATAGATTGAGTTCAACTAATCCAAATTACTAATGAACTCCCACTCAAAAACGACATCCCTCGTGTCCTTTTGGTGATTACATGAACCAAATCCACTACACCAAGTCCGATCATCACGTGAGTTGATATAGCTTCAAAGGCGAGCATCTATATGGGCATCATATCAACTATATGACTCATGCTTAACCTTTCGGTCCGTGTTCCGAGGCCATGTCTGTACATGCTAGGCTCGCCAAGTAAGAACCTTAGTATTCGCGTGTGTAAAACTGTCTTACACCCGTTCCTATGAAAGCGTAGATTTGAGTACACCCGATCATCACGTGATGTCTCGAAACACGATCCATAGAACAATGCATACTCAAGGAAGAACACATTTTTATCTTGATATCTAAATGAGGGATCATCTTATAATGCTACCAAACGCGCCAAACGCGCCAAACTAGCATTATAAGATGCTAACATCTAATGTGTAAAGTGAGATGATATGGTCCATGCATTTGATCTCTATCACTTGCATCGTGGTATGATCTCTATCATTCCTTTGTGTGTAAGGCCAAGGTCTTTGGAACTTACACGTTGAGTGTGTTGTAAGAGTATCTACCATACATCTACTTACAACAATACCATATCAATACACTAGCCCAGCAACGATCTAAACTAGACGCCTCTAATTTATCAATTGCAAGTTTTACGTGGCTTAGGGCTTTCGGAGATAGAACCGTTCTCACCTACGAACATGAACCACAACGAGGATAACTAAGTTATTAGCATCTCGTTGTAAATCAGATATTGACTATAGTAGGAGAGACAGACACCCGCCAGCCACTTATGCAAAACAAGTTGCATGTCAGTCGTGGAACCAGTCTCATGTACGATGACATGTAAGGTTGGTCCGGGCCGCTTCATCCCACTATGCCACCAATATCCAAAATACATAGAAGATGCAATAACATGATCATCATCGCCCACATATCAACATATGTGTACTACCCGTGCTAAGCACCTACGCATAGATCAGGCTCTGATACCACTGTTGGGTCCGCAACATAGAAAACAAAAAAATTCATATGGTGTGAACTACACGCCAAGATCTATCTACTAGGTACAAAGCAACGGGTGGACATACATCCAACGAGAACTTACCCTCATAGACAATGAGCTTTGTTAACGAGTAGGAACTCGTGGTTTATGTAGTCGTACACTTGCCGATCTCAAGATCGTGAGGAAGTCCGAGCGCCGCAACTCAGCAGCGCATCCGCACTCGCACACACGTTCAAGCCACCGGACAACCTCCACCTCCTTGCTCCAGCAATCCAGCGGAAGCAGCAACTCCTTCCAGACGACATGCCACCGGGAACATGTATCTCGCTAATCCGAGACCATGGGGGAATAATTCTAGAGGGGGAGAGAGATCCTTCACAAGGAGGTGTGAGGATGAAGGAGGGAATGGGTGGCCTTTTATAGGAGGAGGGGGGGTGCCCCCTCTCTCCATGGCCGGCGCATGAGGGGGGTGACCCCTCACCTCCCCCATTCATGTGGTGGTAACCCCTCCACATTAAAATGCCTCTTCACATTCCCTTTTAAAGTCTCCACTTTAAATGCATTAAATTTCTCCAAATTTAATGCTCTCTCATTTAATAAAACTCTTTTTATTAAATTTATTCAGAATTTTGTTAATTACTTTAATTAACAAACATTCACATATAGCCCCTTGCAATATTTCAATATCACATGCAGAACCACCTTCTGCAGTTTCACCTGAAACAATTTCCGGTTTCTATTGAAACAATTCCTACGCTTTGCAATTCTTTCGTCTGAAACATATGTGCTCCAAAATGGTGTCCGGTAAATCTTAAGTGTGCCACTCTACGGTTCGCGAATAATGCAGACATGATTGAGACCCTTCTCCGATCAATAATCAGCAGCGGGACCTGGAGATCCGTACTGACTCCTACACATTCAACGATGGCTTCTGTGATCGTGAGACCCTTTAATGCTTGTAACTAAATCCCTTTGTCTCTCGATATATTACATGTCCGAGATTCGATCATCGGTATCTCCATACCTAGTTTGATCTCGTTACCGAAATGCACTCTTTTCTCGTTCCCGTGATATAACATTCTAGTGATCACATCACTTGCTTGCAAGCTATCCTAATGTGATATCACCGAGAGGGTCCAGAGTATATCTATCCGTCATCTGGATTGACAAATTCCACTCTTGATCCATTAGCCTCAACATAACACCTTCGTAGTACTGAACCCATCTTTATAGTCACCCTGTTACGGTGGGATGCTTGATGTTATCAAAATACTCTTCTGGTGTCAGCAATTAACATGATCTCATGGTCTAAGGATAAAGATTACTTCGTATGATGTTATAGCAATATAAACATAATGACTTGATCGTAATGCTATACTTCGGATGAATGTTCATCACATCATTCCACCAATGGTGTGACCTTGTTATTAACAACAACCAATGTCCATGATCAGGAAACCTTGATCATCTTGTTAATTAACAAGCTAGTCTATAAGAGAGGCATAACTAGGAACCCTTTTTGTTTATTAAACACACATGTATTGATGTTTCTGATCAATACAATTCTAGCATGTAACATAAACATCTATCATATATAAGGAATATATAATAACAACTTTATTATTGCCTCTCAGGGCATATTTCCTTCATCAAGGACATCTTCACAAGGGGAGTCCCTCATAACGAATCTCTTTACTTTGTTTTATTTGTTTTTCTTAGTTTATTCTTGCTTTGTTTGCTTGTTTCTTTATCAAAAACACACAAAAAAAATAGTTTTACAAGTTTGCTTTCTTTATTAAAAACACAAAAAAATTAAGTCTTTCTATAGTTGTTACCTCTTCCTTAGCTCACCATGTTGATCCCTAAATTCACTATGAAAGACCTTTCAATAGGTAGTGGCTCTATAATTGGAAAATATAATATTGAAGAATTTTTAATTATGTTTGTAAGCATGAGGATATTGAGGATAGATCCCTTGCAGAACTTGCTCCAAATTATGAAACTGCTGCAGCTTCTTTAATTCACATGTTGGAAGCTAGGTTTGTTAACCTAAACCCCTTAATGCAAGTAATGTTTCTTAAACTTAAGGAAATTGAGGACCCTGAAAAGAGAGATTTTATTCTGGAAACTTTGCTTAAGGAATTCTATGATATTGCCAAGGAAGCTAGAAAAATCTTTGAACGTTTTAATATGCTAGGCTCATGTGTAGATGTTATTGGTACACGAGAAAAGATGAACAAAACCGAACCTAATGGGGAGGAAATTAAGATACCAATACCTTTCAAACTTATAGCAATACATGAAGCTATAGAAAAGAATCTTAATTGGATTGTTCCTGAAAACCCGTTTGATGAGAGTAGTGAACCCAACAGCATTGAGAGAGGATCCTCTAGAACTTATTTGGATGAGATACCTTTCCTGGTTGAAGATATTTCTGGTATTAATCTTAATGCTTCTTCATTTGAGAACACTTGATTCTTTTTCTTGCTTCTTACGCCTAACTTAAAGGCGTTAAAGAAAAGCACTTATTAGGAGATAACCCAAAAGTTTTAGATGAGTCTTGCAAGTTATTACTTCAGTAATAACCGCTCCTTATCCTTTTCATTTGCTTTTTTGTGCCAAGAGTAACCTCTAATGAGAGAGAAGTAATGATTGGGAAAGTTGTTGTCCCGAAACAGATTTCTGTGCTTCACCATAAAAATTCGTGTAAAATCTCTGTACGTTGTTTTGAGGCGTGAATATTTGTGCTTCGGCCTCAGGTTGTTATCTAACTTTTGTTAGTTCAACACTTTTCGATTTGAGCAACAAAAGGTCTTAGACAAAATTGGTTTTTACCTGCTGGTCTGTTTTGACAGATTTCTGCCATTATTTGCATTTGCTTCTTGTTGGTTCCTTTTTGAGTTCTTTTGGGGAATTGAACTTTTTGAGGGAAGTGTTTCAGTATCTTGTGTTTTATTGGAAGTTTTATTGGTGTTGAAACTGAACCTAAATACTTATTATCTTGAGTGCACTTATGTTGCTAATAAAGATTGTGTGAAGTTTTGTATGAAGAAAAATTGCAGGTGTATGGAAGGAATGAGTAATGAGATGAAGGATGGACTAAAGCTCAAGATTGGGGATTCCACCCCGTGTCACACCAAGAAATATTCAAGAGGTACAAGCTTCAAAGCTTGGGGATGCCCAAGGCATCCCCTTCTTCATCAATAAAAATTCCAGGTTTCTTCCAAACACTTCATTTTTATTGTTTCATGCATAGATGTGTTGTATTTGGAGCGTCTTCTTTTTTGTTTTTGTTTTGGTTTTTCGTTTTCTTGGTTTTCTTAGTTTTATGAATAAATTGGTTGGACTCCCTCTTTCATACATTAGTTTTCAAATAGTTTGGTTTGGATTGGAAAAGAGTAGGAAAGTTCATGCTTAAGTGGTAAAGAGAGCTTGTTTTTGACTGTGGCCTATGCTTTGTCATGCCATGCTTGATATAGTTTTGGCTTTATGCTTAGTCATCTTTGTTGTAGCATGAATTGTTATAAACAATTGAGATTGCTTAATGTGCCTTGGAAGAATCATGCGTTGTTTTAGCATATTAAAGTATAGTATTGTGGTATTCTTCTTTGATGGTTTATTTGGGTTGACTTGGCACATGCTCAGACCATGTTATGACTATCCCAAATCACCATAGCCTTTATGATCCTTTATTTTTCAACTTGTAATATCACTTTATGCTTTGATTAATGATGTTTTGTCGCTCTGCATGATTATGGCCATTATTGCTCTCTTAGTTGGTCGCTCCCAGTCTTTTGCTAGCCTCCATAACCAAGTATGAGTTCCACTCATGCATCCAACTCCTAAAACCAAGTTATTCCAAAGAGTCCACCATACCTACCTATTAGCATTTGCTATTCCAAGTATATTCATGTTTTATCTACCTTCCGAATTAAACTTTTTATGAGAAAACTAGTGATTAAAGCTCTCACGAACTTGATGGCACACTTTACTTTTCTTGCCCTCAATAAACTTGAACCATTGTGTCGTCTATGTTGTATATGCTTGCACTTATATGTTGGGGATTAGCAGAACCATGCTATCATGGGGAACGCTTTCAACATTGCACTTGTACTTTGTACCTAGTTGATATCATGCTCTTTTGTCTATAGATGTCGTCGGTGTGAAATGAAAGGGGAGCTTGTAAGTCCATGGAGTTATGTATGTGTGTTAGAGAAACGTCTGGGCCGCTGGTCTAATCCATACTGTCATGGTGGAAACCTACAGCGTAAGCATAATGAGCTGTCTATGAAGCATTCTTCTTATAAAAGAAAGAGTCAGATATTGAGAAAAAAAAGAAAAAGGAGATATGAGAAAACAGGAAAGAGAGAAATAAGCACCATTTTCCCATGGTAAATAAGAAGATTGCTGAGATTATCATTGTCTGCTTGCCTTGTCATTTTGATATGGGGATCCTTCTGTATCATCGGGCAAGGGGTACCCCGTCGGCGGTTCTCTATGATACACATGTACTTACTATGACAAAAACTTACCGGTAACTAAACTTGAGTAGCATGAGGAGCGGCCCTCGTATTCAAGGGACATGAGATTTCCAACTTATACTTTGTCAAGCATATACTCCATAGTTTGTTCACTTTAACCTTAATCACTTCAAGATGCTTATGATAGGGGCAATGAGAGCTAAAATCTAACAAGTACCATAATTTTTGGAAGCTCTTTATGAAACTTGAATCCCTACTTCCTTCTATGAAGGCCTTTCTTTTACTTTTATGTTGAGTCTCCACCTTCTATCTTTATGCACCTACTTTGAGAGCATAGCGGCCATTCTTAGTTCTATGTGCATTGTCCGAAGACTTGTTAATTGATGCATAACTTTGATATTGCTTGTTTTGAACTATTTGTATCTAGTCATTCTTATGAACTTTGAAGGTGTCCTATGCATTTATGTTTGCTACTCTATGAGGGACAAGCTGAATGCCACTATGCTATGTTTTCTTTATGTGAAACAAACAAACGGTTTGCAAAGCATTGTTATTAATGAATCTTTTGTTTGTGCCTTTTCATGTTGCAACAATAGTTGCTTCGTATTATTGTTAGAACTTTGTCTTTCATGCTATGTTGAAGTACTATGATCCCATCTATCAATGTTTTACAAATACTTTGATCAAGTTTATGATGGTGCATGTCACCTCAAAAATTATTCTTTCTTTTTATCACTTACCTACTCGAGGACGAGCAGGAGTTAAGTTTGGGGATGTTGATATGTTTCTAACGTATCCATAATTTTTGATGTTCCATGCTTGGTTTTTACCTACTTTCTTATGTCTTGTTGTTGGGGGGATACCCTCGGGTAGGGTCACGTCGGGGTATAAAGGCCAAGTTAGCCGAGGTACGGCAAGGTCAAAGCAAGTGCTGGCCGAGTCACCACAAGGCATGCCGAATCACGGAGTAAACCGGACGAGGGGACGTCCACCCAACTGGGTCTCAACCAACTTATGCCGTATGTCGATAAGATGTATCTAACTTATATGCAGGTACAGGTGTGGCCGGATCAACTAGGTACGATCCGGGTTATATCAAGCTTGTAAGAGAAGGAAGGTATCTCGCTCGTCAAAGGGTGACCACTGTACGCAGAGCGTGAGCGAAGCGGACAGAGGCCAGGACCACCGAGGCGTGGCCGACAAAGGTGACGATGCCTGTGTCAGATGACTCGGGCGCCGCAGAGGCTCACGTAGCCTCTGCATGGATGACGCTGGGCAAAAGTGACCCGGTCGGCTTACTATTTTGTGAAGAGGCATATTCCAAGGAATATGCCTCCACGTATGCCCTAATGGGAGACCTAGTTACCCCTATATAAGGAGGTCTAGGGCCTCTGTAGAAGAGGTTGATCTCGAGTGAGTGGTGGTTTACTAGTGTGTTCCTGAGGCACAGCTAGTGGTGAGAGTAAGAGAGTTCTTCTTCCTCCTGTACCCAATACTACTCTAGGAGCACTTGTAAACTGTGGAAGTGAATCGAATACAAAGCAACTGTGTGTGGAATCACCACACTATCCCTCCCTGGATTCCCCTAGTCCATTTAGTCCCCACCTTTAGCCTATCCATGGCATCTGCCGTGATGCCACCACGACAGTTGGCGCCCACCGTGGGGCTAGCGGCGCTAGTAGGGGCAAAGATCCGGATGGGAAACTTCATCGGCACCGGCGAACGCATCGTCTCCGGGCTCGTTCAGCGCTTTGGAGCGCTGGATTTCGTCAGCGACAACGCTGGCTGTTTTGGCAAGCGTCCTTTTCCACGCAACGGCCTCTTCGTCAAGCTCAGCGCGTACAAGATCTACGTTGTTGTCGATGTGTCGTGCGTTCACCCGTGGCACGTCGTCTAAGGAGGCGAGCCACCCCTTAGCGCGGCTCGCGGGGCGCGTATCGCTCGCTCCCCGGACCACGCTGAGGTGATGATGACTACGCCAGGCGCTGGTGCGAGCAAGGTCCAACACCAGATCTAGAGGTAACGCCTAAGGCACCAAGGAAAAGTAGAGGTCCTCCTCTGGAAAGGCCAGAGAATGTGTTGTAGCAGGCGATGGATAGCTTGGAAAACCCAGTAGCGGAAGTAGTAGATCCGGCTTAGGCACAGGCCGAGCTAGAGGAGACTAGGCAAAAAATACTAGAGGGTGTGAAAAAGATAGCCGCGGCTCAGCAGTCATTGAACATGACACTACGTGAGTATGCAAAGGCAAATAAGGTAGATGTTGTAAAAGTGAAGGGGAGAAACCTCATAAGTGAAATGAACAAAGCGGGTGATACTAGGATTGAGGAGTCAGAAAACTGTCTGTCCGTGGGGCTGCCGAAGTATAGTACCCCGACGAAGAACCTCAAAGCAGCAGATGCAGCTGCATCCGAGTTAGAAGGTCTGACGGGTGAAGCTCGTCAAAGATAGCAAGATTGGGTCAATGAGTTGGTTCGGATCGCGAACAGGCAAAATGAGGAGTTGCTTAGGGCTAACCCGGAGAGAGCTGGGGCCTCCAAGATCGTTTATTCGGCGGTGGGTAACCCGGAGAAATTCACTGGAGTTGCATCGTCTCCTCATGGTGGTCCTAGGAGAGAAGAGGTAGTAACCTCAGCCAGGAGGAATAAGCAGATAGTCCCATATGACCCGGCAAGGGCAGGGAAAGGGAAAGAAGTACAGAGAAATGAGGATCGACGAAGTGTAAGCCGAAGTGAAGCCGGCCGAGGTAACCGCGACCAAGGCAATTCCGGTCAAGGGAATGCTGTAAACGGCAGTGCCGGACAGTGTAATTCGGCACGTGCAGGGCAACCGCAGTAGCGGAACATACCACGGCAAGAGTGCAGTGCCGGCCAAGGTATGCAACAGAGAGTAGCTCCACAGGAGCAAGATAGGTACAATGATGGTGATTCGGAAATGGTGAACGCTGGATATCCCAGGCCGGACTATCACGTGATAGGGTCAAGATTGGGAAGCAGGAACTTGATGCCTAATGACGCTAGGTTAAAACTGGATCGGCTGTATAGGTCGGAGCAAATTGAGTGTCAAGGTCCTCCGGGTCCAGCATGTTTTGGGCCCCGGATCATGAAGGAACCTCCGGTACCTAACTTCCAGTTACCTAGAGGCACTAAGACGTATGACGGCAGCACTAAGCCGGAGGATTGGTTGATTAACTATGCAACTGCTATAAACATTGCCACAGGCAACTTGAGATGGGCTATGAGATATGTACCCCAGATGCTGGAGGGGCCAGCGAGGGTATGGCTAAACAATTTGCCACCTCGAAGTATTAACAGTTGGATCGATTTTGAGGAGATGTTCGTTAGCAATTTCTCAAGTGCGTATCAGAGGCCCAACAGGCCACAGACCCTAGCAATGTGCAAGCAGAGACCGAATGAGACATACCGGGAATTCCTGACCCGCTGGTGCACAGTGCGAAACTCATGTGAGGGTGTGATTGAGTCACAGGCCATAGCTTGGTTTGCGCAAGGGTACAGATATGCAAGCATGTTATGGCAAAGGTTGCAAATAGATATGCCAACCACATTGGCAGAAACGATCCGGATTGCTGATTCATATGCCTTGGGTGATCCGACGCAGCCTAGGCTCATGTAAAACGAGTCAAGCGAGGAGTATTATCAGCGAGATGGGGTCGGGTCATCCTGGAGAAATGATTACCGAGGTAAAAGAAGAGATGACAGACCGGATTACCGGTACAGTTTGCAACAAGTTGCTGCTGTGAATCAAGATCAACCTGGTGCAGGAAGCAACCAGCGTCAGAAAACTAGAGGACAGCAGTGGACTCCAAGAAATGATGGCAAGAAAACTTGGACGCCGGAGCAGAAGAAACAGTGGCAAGAAAAGGACCGTCTGAGGTATACTTATGAGGCAATGCTGGATCAGCCATGTAAATTTCACACGCCAAATCCGAGTAACCCAGCGGGTCACACAACCAGGCAATGTGAATGGATGCGAAAGATAGAACAAAGTGGTTCGAGGAATGCTCAGGAACCTCGGAGTGATCAACCTCGGCAGGAGTTACCCCGGCATCAATTGCTCTCCGGAGCGAACATGCAACAGTTAATGTTGCCTCCCCCTCCGGCGAGGTATGACAACCATGAGAGAAGGGATGCAGTGCATCAGGTGGAGAACCAAAATCAACCGGATCTAAGGTACCCCGGAAACAAGGGGAGGAATGAGTACAAAGAGCATCATCAGAGTTACTGCGTGTTCACCACGGAAGAGACAGACAAAAAGAGCTTGCAGCACCGACATATGGAGGTCAATGCAGTAATGCCGGCCGTGACGAGGTATATGCCTTGGTCGGATCAGGAGATTACCTGGAGCATCAAAGATCATCCGAAGCTTATGCCTAGTCCTGGTTCGTATGCGCTGGTGTTGGATCCAACATTCACTGGGCCTAACATCAATGTGAGGTTCTCAAAGGTGCTAATTAACAATGGCAGTAGCATCAACATCATGTATGTGGACACGATGCGCAAGTTGGGCATCTCGGAGAACATGCTCCAAGCTACAAGGACAACTTTCCATGGCATTGTGCCAGGCATTTCTTGTGAACCCATTGGGAAGGTCCGGGTTGACGTGTTGTTCAGTACGAGGGATAACTGCCGAACTGAGAATTTGGAATTCGAAGTTGTCAATTTGGAAAGTGCGTATCACGCGTTACTTGGCAGGCCTGCCATGAACAAATTCATGGCAAGTTGTCACATTAGTTACCTAAAGATGAAGTTGCCCGAGCCAAATGGTGTAATTACCATAGGTGGGGATTTCCGATGTTCCATTGAGTGCGCGTCTGCCGGATCTAACCTGGCCGAGTCACTCGTGATCGCGCAAGAGAAGAGAAAAATCTAGGAGGTGTCGGCATTGGCTCAATCCGCGCAATAGTATATGCCGACGTTGAGTAACCCACATGGTAGTGTCTCATTCCAAGCGACAAAAGATACCAAGAAAGTGCCTGTTGATGACATGTTCCCAGAGTGCACTGTAACGATTGGTGCCGGGTTAAATGACAAATAGGAAAGCGAGCTCGTCAACTTCCTCCTTGAGAATCGGGATATTTTTACTTGCAAGGTGTTCCGAGGGAGTTGGCCGAGCACTATTTGAATGTGAGACCCGGAGCAAAGCCGGTGAAGCAACCTCTCCACCGCTTCGCCGAAGACAGGAGAAAGGTCATAGGAGATGAGATAGCTCGGTTGTTGGCTGCTGGATTTATCATGGAAGTGCTTTACCCAGATTGGCTGTCTAATCCGGTGCTGGTGGAGAAGAAGAAAGACGATCCGAACGTGGCAGTGGTTTGGCGTATGTGTATCGATTACACGAACCTGAATAAGGTGTGTCCAAAAGATCCATTCCCACTGCCAAGGATAGACCAAGTCATAGATTCTACTACTGGGTGTGAGTTGTTGTCGTTCATTGATGCATATTCTGGTTTCCACCAGATACCTCTGAACCCAAGTGATCAAATAAAGACTGTGTTTATCACCCCGTATGGGGCTTATGGCTATCGCACCATGCCTTTTGATTTACGTAATGCAGGGGCAACGTACCAAAGATGTATGCAAAAATGTTTGCATGACCAAATTGGTCAAAATGTGCAGGTGTATGTGGATGATGTTGTGATAAAGACCAAGGAAAGCAAAACGCTCCTTGACGATATCAGGCAGACATTCGCAAACCTAAGGACGTTCCGAATGAAGCTTAACCCGGAGAAATGCACCTTCGGTGTCCTGGCTGGAAAATTACTCGGATTTCTCGTCTCCAGCCGAGGTATCGAAGTCAATCCAACTAAAATCCGGGCCATAGAGCGAATGGAACTGCCGAAGTGTCTTAACAATGTCTAGAAGTTCACTAGTTGCCTGGCATCCTTAAGTCGGTTTGTATGTCGGTTGGGAGAAAAGGCACTTCCTCTCTATCAACTCATGAAAAAGTCAGACAAGTTCATTTGGACGCCACAGGCCAATGAAGCCTTTATCCAACTAAAGAGGATGTTAGCCACTGCACCAGTGTTAGCCTCTCCACTATCAAAGGAGCCAATGTTGCTCTATATAGCCGCAACCAACCGAGTTGCAAGTGCAGTAATTGTGGTAGAGCGCGATGAAGAGGGTAAGTCAGTGCAAAGGCCAGTATATTACCTAAGCGAGGTATTATTCGCATCAAAGCAGAACTATCCTCATTATCAGAAGGTGGCATATGGTGTGTATATGGCAGCTAAGCTGAAACACTATTTCGAAGAGCACCCAATCAAGGTAATATGTGAAGCCCCCATATCCGAGATAATGAGCAACAAGGATGCAAGTGGCAGGATTGCAAAATGGGCAATTGAGCTAGCTCCTTATGCGCCACAATATGACAGAAGAGAAGCGATCAAATCTCAGGCTGTAGCCGACTTTTTCGTGGATTGGGCCAAAGTACAATATGAGCCACCATTGCCAGATCCGAACTACTGGAGAATGCATTTTGACGGGTCAAAAACAAAAACTGGGTTAGGCGCCAGAGTGGTGCTAACCTCGCCAAAGAAATATCAGCTGAAATACGTGCTGTAGATCCACTTCACTTCATCAAACAATGTTGCAGAATATGAGGCACTTGTGCCTGGGCTCAAAGTGGCAAAAGAAATTGGAATACGTCGGATCCAGTGCTTCGGTGACTCGGATCTCGTAGTCTAGCAAGTCTCCGGACAATGGGATGCTTTGGATGCAAACATGGCACTGTACAAATTTCACGTGCAGAAGATATCAGGGTACTTTGAGGGATGCGAATTTCATCATATACCTCGGGTGGAAAATGAAGCTGCCGACGTATTGTCGAAGCTCGGATCAACCCGGCAAGCAATCCCACCAGGTGTAGCGCTAGAGCACCTTAGAAAACCCTCTATCAGGCCATCCCCAGAATCCGAGTCAATTTATATCCCGGCAAATCCGGAATCAGAGGCTGTGCCCATGGACATTGACACGGAAGGTGGTTCGCAAAACCCGGGGACTGCCTCGGCAAACCCGGGGACTGCGCAGTGTAATCCGGTTGAAGTTATGCCGGTGGATCAAATGGAAATTGATGAGGATGTGTTCCCTGTACGAGCTATACCAGCTTGGGCACTACCTATATTTCAATTCCTAAAAGATGGAACTTTGCCCAGTGAGGAGGTGCTTTCTAGGCAAACTCAGAGGAGGGCAAAAGCATATACAATCATCAATTCCGAGCTATACAGGAGATGTGTGACAAATGTTCTCCAACAATGTGTTGACCCGGAAGAAGGGCTTGACATCCTCCGGGATATACACCAAGGGGAATGTGGGCACCACGCCTCATCCAGAGCATTGGTAGCAAAAGCTTTCCGTCACGGGTTTTACTGGCCAAGTGCCTTGGAGCAAGCAGAGGATCTGGTAAGAAAGTGCAATGGCTGTCAAAGATATGCGACAAAGACACATATGCCAATGTTGGAGCTCAAGACCATACCAATTACCTGGCCATTTTCCGTATGGTGTTTGGATATGGTTGGCCCCTTCAAACCAACAAGAGGGAACATGACCCACATCTTGGTCATGGTTGACAAATTTACAAAATGGATTGAGGTAAAGCGGATAAGAAAATGTGATGGAGCTACTGCCGTGACATTCCTCAAAGATATCATCTTGAGATACGGTTATCCTCACAGTATCATAACGGATAATGGCACAAATTTTGCTAAAGGAGCATTTGCGCGTTTCTGCCGAGATAAGAAGATCCGACTGGACGTTGCCTTGGTAGCCCACCCCGCATCGAACGGGCAAGTGGAGAGATCCAACGGATTAGTGTTATCTAGAATAAAACCCCGGCTCATTGAGTCACTGCAAAGATCAGCGGGGTGCTGGATAGAAGAACTACCAGCGGTATTGTGGAGTTTAAGAACAACTCCGAATCGATCAACAGGCTATACGCCATTCTTTCTGGTATATGGGGCAGAAGCTGTATTACCAGCCGACATAGAGCATGATTCGCCTAGATTCACCCAATACACAGAAGCCGAAGTGCAAGAAGCCCGGCAAAATGATGTTGATCTGCTGGAAGAAGCGAGAGAATTGGCATTGTCCAGATCCGCCATATATCAGCAAAATCTCCGACGCTATCATAGCCGGAAAGTAAACCCCCGAATTTTCCGGGAAGGTGATCTGGTACTCCGGTTGGTACAACGTACTGCTGGCATGCATAAATTATCCCCCTCCATGGGAAGGGCCATTCATTGTGAGCAAAGCATTGCACAATGATTCTTATTACCTTATCGATGCAAAACCATAGGAAAAGAATAAGGCGGACAGGTCCGGCGAGGAATCTAAGCGTCCATGGAATGTAGCTCTACTTCGTCCTTTCTACACTTAGCAGAGAAGTGTATGTATCCGAATCTCTAATATGTCGGTATGTATGCCGACAATGAGCTTATCAATGAAATCTTGGCACCTCGAGCAGTAACTCGGGGACTGCCTTAATAATATTGGTTGTCTTCTATATTTATTATTTATATGTCGGCTGGCGTAAGTTGCTTCTACCTAAGCCGGATTAGTAGTGTGTGAGCACCAAAAACCTAACTCTTCGATTTGCTGCTGTCCAACAAGATTTGGCTTCATGACAAGCGAGAGAACAAGTTTGGAATTGCGTAGCACATGAAAAACAACTAAGGAGAAAAACTTAATCGAGCCGACGTTTGTTATTCGGACTAACCTTAGGCTTACTTTAAATTTACTACGCTGAATTATTTTGACCTAATCCTAAAGTTTCCAAGTATTGTTAAGTCAATTTTTGAAACTCGGACTCGTAAGTCATAAAACCGAACCAAGGTGGACACGAGCCGAGCCAAGAAATTGGAGAAACAAGAAAATGAAACTCGGGGACTACGCCCAAGTTAATCCGGCATAAAAACTTAGTAGCAAAATGTAACTTATGTGCTTAATACAATTGCACCCGGCATACCAGGGATCTGATAAACTTTAAAGTGTTTTCGCTGAAGGAGCAGCAGGGGAGGTAATTCGGCACCAGCAGGTGCAGCTCCAGCCTCAGCCTCAACATCATCTTCGCCTTCCTCGACATCCGAGGCTTCGTCCCCTTCGTCCTCACCCGAATCATGTTCGGCATTTTCGTTGTCGGCGGCGCCAAGGAAGCTTGCACCCTCATTCCATTGATGAATGGGGGCATATTCAATAAGGCTATGGGTGCAAGCCTTGCACCGAGCTATCCACTCCGGGTCGTTGGACCACCTGGATCCGGTGCGCATGCACGCAAGGAGGTTGAGGTCGATCTTCTCATACCACGTAAGCACGTAGTGGAGAACGACTTCAGCCCCGGCGCGTCCAGCAGATTCCCTCCAAAGGTCAAGCTGGGTTTCACAGTCCATTAACTTGGCGATGAGAGTTGCAGTCCCTTCCGGGGTATCTTCATCAGGCCAAAAGGCATTGAAGATCCGGATTGCCACATCAAGAATGTCCTTGCCATAATTCTTCACAATTTCGACACGAGAAGACAAGCTGACCAGCAGGTCCTCCATGTCATAAGGAATTTCTCCAGCGCCAAGAGCAATTGGGGTACCCCTCTGCTGGCGGAACTTGGCAATAGTAGTGGTTGCAATGGCATTGCCCTCCAGAAATTTGTCTGAAAACAAGACAAGTGAAGCAAGTAAGGAAAAGACAAGTAAAGAAACCCGGAGAGATCCATGCCGGCTGAAGGAAAAGAACTTACGAGAAATGTGGCTGTGGATCCGGGTCAGCTCCTTGGTACAGTCATCACGCCTTTTCCAGAGTTGCGCAAGTTCAGTGTTCGGCGACTCAAGCTTAACGTCAGCTTCTTTAAGCAGTTCTTGGTCCTTGGTGATCTGGAGGTTGAGGCGCTCTTGTTCTTCAGTAAAGTCTTGGCCTGCTTTCTCCAATTCGGACTTGTGCTGCGCCTTGAGCTTCTTCATGTCTGCCTTGAGCTTGGCAATTTCTTCGTCTTTGGTCCGGAGGAGGGCAAGCTTGTCATCCTTCTTCTTGAGTTCAGATTGGTGCTGCCATGCTTGTTCGAGAAAATGCAGCATCATATCAGGCACGGGCACACTATCTTCCAGAGAGGCTGAAATAGTTTGTTGACCCGGCAAAAAACGAGGTATGAATATTTGCCGAGCCAAGGGGAAAAGGAGATAGAGCGCGAAGGAAGATTAAGCAAAAATGACTTACCCTTTATCTGCTCCAAGTTCTTCCTCATGATGATGTTCTCGGCCTCCACTTCAGATGCGAAATCCGAATGACAGATTAGTTCGGCAGAAAAAGACGAAGAAAAATGGAAAAATGCCAAGGAGAAAACTTACCCCTTTTCTCGTATTCGGTGAGAAGTGTAGTATGGTTTGCGCGCAGCATCTTGTGAGTATCCAAGAGACGCTGAAACTCAGCGCTCCGACGATTGGTGGTCACCTGAAAAGATTAAAAAAGGATAGCTTAGTCTTGTGCATATTAGAAGTGTACAAAATCCGGGCCAAGTGGAACTTAACCCGGCTCTAGGTGTGTGCATATTCGAAGTGTACAAAATCCGATGCAAGTGGAACTTAACCCGGCTCTAGGTCTGTGCATATTTGAAGTGTACAAAATCCGGGCCAAGTGGAACTTAACCCGGCTCTAGGTGTGTGCATATTCGAAGTGTACAAAATCCGGGCCAAGCGGAACTTAACCCGGCTCTAGGTGTGTGCATATTCGAAGTGTACAAAATCCGGGCCAAGTGGAACTTAAACCGGCTCTAGGTGTGTGCATATTCAAAGTGTACAAAATCCGGGCCAAGTAGAACTTAACTCGGCTCTAGGTGTGTGCATATTCGAAGTGTACAAAATCCGGGCCAAGTGGAACTTAACCCGGCTCTAGGTGTGTGCATATTCGAAGTATACAGAATCCGGGCCAAGTGGAACTTAACCCGGCTCTAGGTGTGTGCATATTCGAAATTATTAAGAAGCTACGTTAGTTCTCTAAGGAGCAAACGGCCGAGTAACAAGTTACTCCCCCGGAGGCTCGGGGACTAATGACTATATCACTAACATCTACTAGATTCTAAGGAAAAGGTGAGGTAACGTACCTCCATCTTCCGACCTACAAGGTTAATTGCCTTGGAAGCAGTATTCATTTGGGCAAGAAACTCAGCGGGCCCGAATTTCTCCGGGAGATCATCATTGTGGACGACCTTTGCCTTGTTCCAGTTGTTTACAAACTCGATCAAGGTCGGAGGATAGTGTTCGCCCTGAGCATGTGGGGTGCAACTAGACCCTTAGCATGAGCTTCCCTCCTCTCAACCAGGGCAACAGCGGGGCTGGTGTGCAAAACGAGTTGCGCGTCAGCTGGCTCGGCAGGGGGCGTCCTTCGGTGGTGGAGTCTTTTTCGGGAGCATGGACGCAAGTGTATGCTATCCAGCCTCGATTGACGCTGCCCTAGTGGCGTCAGGAGCTTTTTTGCCTTTGGGTTGCTGCTAAGAGGTGGAAGTTGCTGCGGTGGATTTGCCCTTGGGAGCTGCCTTAATGCTTGCCTTGGTGCTGCTGGTGCCTTCTCGCCGAGTCTTGGAAGACTCGGACGAGGCGGAAGGGCTTGGCGTTGTTGCTGGTGCCTTTGCTGTTGATGTTGGTGCTGGAGCTGATGCCGGTACTGATTTCCGTTTCGGCGGGGGTGCTGAAGGAGCCTCGGTGGTGGCTGGTTGCGGCTGTGCCGAAGAAGGAGCAACTGCAGCCTCGGCAGAGCTGTTTCCCCCTGTTCTGGGGTTACCCTCCTCTTGACAAGGTGGGCTAGAACCCGGAGCATCCGCTGAGCCCTCCTGAATGGGGCTCAACGGGCGTGAATCGTCCCCACGAGGGGGAGAAGGGCTATGTCGGAGCAGTGAGGCAATGCCGAATCCACTCTGAGGGACCTCCACTGCGGCCCTGCCGAATCAAATCATGAATGATGAGAAACTGTAACAAAGGAAGAACAAGTGAATAACAAGGGGAGAAGTGACTTACTCATCCGAGGTCAAAGGCTCTTTGGGCTTCCGAGCCCTCTGGGTTATGGCCTTGGTTGTGGGTTTCGTGGCGGCTTTGTCCGCGGACTTCTTTCACCTTTTAGCTGGCTGAGAAGGTCCGGAGGAAGAAGTAGATGCGGCCCCCCTCTTCTTCGGTGCGACCGGGACAGGCTCACCCGTGGCAAGGGGAGGATCTTTATGGATCTACCCACCAGGGTTAGCTGATGCTGGAAAAGCGTAAGAAAGAGGGACAACGTCAAATGTCTTCATCACCTCAACGTCCGAATCATCTTCATCGTCGGGCCAATCTCTAATGGAAGAGAGTTTACCGGTGTGTCGCTTGGTCGCGTCAGCCATAGGCAGGAACATCTCCTGATCAGGTTCCTCCTTCTGTGGTGCGGGCTGGCTGCTGTCTTCTGTGGTGCTCACGCGTCTCGCGCGTCGGATCAGAAACGAGCGGTCAAGACCAAGCGGCGCAAGCAGACAGCGATCTCACTTTTTCCCCTCCCGCTTTTTTTTCACCTCGACTGTTCAAATTTCGCGTCGAGCTCATCCCCTTCCCCTTGTTCCTCTCGCTCGCGCACCCGCAGCAGAACCTTCTCCGATCTCCTCTGCTGAGCATCCTCGTCGGCGTAGAGTGGTCCGGCGGGAGTCACGGGGCGGTGGTGGGTGTTTTGGTCGGTCGTAGAAGTGGTGGGGAGGAGAGTCTGACGGCGCGGACAAGCAGATCGACTCATCCGAGGCTGCCTCTCCTTCCGCGACACCGTCGAATCGGCTCATCTGAGGCTGCCTTTCCTTCCGCGGCGCCGTCGAATCGGCCCATCCGAGGCTGCCTCTCCTTCCGCCGCGCCGTCGAATCGACGCTTCCGAGGCCGGGAGGCGTTGATAGGAGTCTAGGAAGGAAGAAACGGCGGTCTAACCCCGTGAATCGAGGCATCTGAGATTTTTTTTCGCCACGTGCTGGTGAGTGTTTCGACCTTGCTCGTCCCTCTGCCATTTTCGCTCATAGGGACGGTGGTGCTCGTAGTCATGGTGGTGCTCGTACGGTAGTTACGGCGTCGCTCGTCCAGTAGTAATGGTGATTCTTGTCTAGTACTATTTGTTGCTGATTAGCACTAATTCATATGAGTTAGGCAGTGATCCATCAAGTTGGACTCAATGTAACTATCATGTTCAGATCACTGCTAGTTCATGTGTTTTTCGATGTAAATATCATGTTCAGATCACTAGTTCATATGTTTTTAGCTGTGATTTTCTGCTGTAACAAGAAGCCATAGCGACATGCACATCATGTCTGGTAGTTTTTCTTTGTAAGCCAGAGTTACAATAATTAGTGCTAATTTATCTCAGGATGTAATTATATATACACGCATGGTCTTGTGTCTCTAAAATGTAACTATAATGTTCAAATTAGTGCTAATTCATATCAGGATGTAATGACACGCTTTTTGGTACATGTTAGTTACATGTTTGTCAAATATGTAGGCTGTAACTTTTTGAATTTTGACCATATTGTCAAATATGTAGGCTGTAACTTTGTGAATTTTGACTGTAACTTTGTGACATATGTAGCAATGCTTGGGTTAATACGACAGTTTATAAGTAGCAATATTGTCAGCCTACATATGTAGCATTTCAAATTTGCAATACCATAGAGACGTAACTTGGTATTAGTGTCAACCTACATGTACGGTACCACAGTTTTAAATTTGCAATACCATCAGCCTACATATGTAGCAATACCACAGAGATGTAACTTTGTGACATACCAGTTTCCGTGTTACATATATAGCATTGCTAGTCCGACAGTAACTTTGTGAATTTTGAATGTAACTTTGTGTTTCTGTCAAAATATATAGGTTGTATCTTTTTGAATTATGACATATGTAGGCTGTAACTATGGCTGTAACTTTGTGACATATGCATGTAACTAGATTTTCTGTTTCTGTCAAAATATGTAGACTGAAACTTTTTGAATTTTGACTGTATTTGTCAAATATGTAGGCTGTAACTTTGTGACATATGCATGTAACTAGATTTTGTGTTTCTGCATGTCAAAAATAATGTGTTTAAATTCTATAGGGTCTTTTATTTTAACATTTTTGGAGCTGCACTTCCTAATTATTTTTTGGCTAGAAGTTATGAAACCCATTGTAAGAACATTTTGTGCACATCATTTTTTGTCGTGTACACATCTATATTTATTTGCTAACTTTTTTGCCCCCATGTTATTGTGTTGCAAAAACACTCACCCACTCCTAAAAGCATTGGCAAGTCTGGGCTACCGAATAATTATAAAAGGATGAAATGAAGGTTGCAGCTAAAAGTAGAGGTAAATGAATCAAATATGTAGGAAGATCAGGAAGTATTGAAAGAAGAGTCAATCCCTAGTGAGTTGCCACACAGAGAGGAAGCCCCGCCCGCAGATGAAGATGATACCGAGAAAGTTCAACCTCTGGATGAAAAGAAAATTTTGGAATGACACCATGGATCTACACTTGCCTTTTTTGTACTTTTTTTCCTTTTACCTCATGTTATAAAGAGTGACACCACATGCACATGTCTCATATAACATGTGATTCTATTTGTTTTTGAGTAACAATATATTTAACCATGCATCTCCTATGAGGATGGTCAGAGTTTCCAAGACGATGACTAAACCTCAGCGGGATCTGATAATTAATTCACACTTTGGAGAGTTGCTAAACATGAAATGTTCCAAGTTAATTCCAGAACGTTGCAGGTTTCTTATGGATTGCTTCAACCCAAACACGTCTGAACTTAATTTTGAGCCTAGGGGAAGGGTACCTATAATCGTCCAATTGGTACACATAGTTATGGGAGTACCCATGGGCACCATTCTGGTTCACGCGGACTCCAATCTACTAGAGTGATACTGGAGATGTTTCAGATCCCCAATGGCAGGCAACCATCTATTACAGCCGTGTAGACACAGTTAGGACCAACTTATCCTGCCAGTGATGATTACCTAAGAAAGTTCGCCATCTACTCCATGTCCACTATTTTTGCTCCAATCACTTGCACAAGGGTTAGCCAAAGTATTACCCACCTGTGATCAACACGGAAGCCATTAAAAGATTAAATTGGGCTAAATTCATCATCGACATCCTAATCCAGACAGCAAAAGCAAAGGGTATCAAGAACTGGTTCAAAGCATGTATGCCTTATCTCATGGTGAGATTCCCCTATCCCCACATTGTATCCCCGAATTCCTTTTTTGCTCCTTCTCTCACTACATTTTTCCTATAGAGTATATCACTTTTTAATCACAATTTTTTCTGTTTGTTTGTAGGTTCTGTATGTCGACTCATTGGAAACTGATGCAATAGAAGTCCCTCCGGAAGGAACTCGGATTTGCATATGGACAAATAAGTTGATCAAGAAGATTGTTGAGCCGGACACTAATATCGATGGTTCATTTGGGAAGTTACCGGTAAGTTTTTTCCTATAACTTCCTTTTGTTACATATAGCTTGTAATTTTTTTCTTGATGACTGTATTTTTCAAATCACCTAGCATATAAATTTTTCTATTTATTTTAGTTCACTCTATTCAATTACCTAGCATGTAACTTTTCTCTGATATGATGACTGTTTTTCAAAGCACTTAGCCTGTAACTTTTTTTATACCTAGCCTATAACTTTCTTACTTGCTCACTATTTTTGAAATCATCTAGCCTGTAACTTTTTATTCCTTTTTCTATTTTTTCTGTTAGTCTACTGTGTACAAATACCTAGCCTGTAACTTTTTGCTTTTTCTTATTGTATTTAAAAACCTAGCTTGTAACTTTTTATTCCTTTTTCTATTTTCTTTTACTTTACTCTGTTAAAAAATCTAGCCTATAAATTTCTTTGCTTTTGTTGACTGTATTTTAAAAGCACCTATCATGTAACTTTCTGTACCTAGCAAACACGGCCTGTAACTTTCCAGATCTAGCATGTAACATTTGTGATTTACCTAAAGAAATAGTACGTATACTCTAACTTTCTGTATTTACACGTGGGCAGATTTTTTTGGTGTGTCCAACATGTAACATAGTCATGCTCTGATGTTTTTTCTTTAATTTTGGTTGTTACAGCTCAAGGCATGTTTCAGAAACAAGTTGTGTATGTTCTCAACAGAACCAACAATAGTGGATATGTTCATCAAACGCCATGTCCAGAGAATTCTCAGTGAAGAGGTTAGGCGTCGATCTTAATGAAGTTTTTTCCTAACTTTCCCCCCTATATTTTTCTCTGAATTTTAAATGTGTGTTCTGATTAGCTTTTTTTTGTAGCACATTGAACTGGCAATGGCAAAGTATAGGGTCCCTGTGATTGATATGTGCACCGTATTCAAGAACGGGCTTGCAATGTTCCTAGTGTTAGTTGGCAGCTCTCCGAAGGCTGGACAAGAAGAAGACAATCAGTACCAGAAGAAGACAATACATAGAAGAAAGAAACGCAAAACCCTGGTAGATGTACAAGCTGCATATGTGCTTAAGCAAGCAAGCCAACAGACGACGGTTGGTCAAGATGAAATATTGGCGACAACATTGTGTCAAAGCAACTCAGGTGCACCAACTAATGAAGGTATGGTTGTAGGAAACAAAACCATGGAGGATGTAAGAGAAGGTCGCCAAAATGTAGAAATGGTAGAACAAAACGAAGATGTTCTAGTCATGACAGAGGAGCCTGCAAATGATTTACCAACAGGGAAGGCTTGCAACATAACAGTCCTTCCAAAGGCAGATGAAAGTGGGATGAAGACTATTTAAAAAGATAGAGGAACTCAGTGTTGTGCTAAGCCTGCTGAACTTGAACAAACTACGTGCCTTGATTCTACACCTGTTCAGGCCTCCACAGCGGATCCTTTGAAGCTGTTGCAGTGCTATGGATCTGGTTCTCAATCTAGTCTAGGGGTGCACTCGTGTACGACACAACACCTGTTGCATCTGCAACAAATCGAAGTGACGTTCTAATGGAGCAACCAGGAGATGACAGGGGTCCACCTATGTATAATATGACACTTGTCGCACTTGATGCAAGTTCAAGTGACTTCCTAATGGATGAACTAGGAGCCAAAAAGGGTGCACCTGTTTATGACATGACACCCCCCACATGAGCCACAAGTCAAAGTAACGTCCAAATGGATCAAGCAAGAGAGGAGACCCTACATGAAACACGGTTAGCAAGGAAATCATCAAGGAATTGTAAGAGACGTGTGTCTTTTGCATGCCAGGACAGGATCAATTGGATCAGTCCAACAACACTGAAATCAAAGCACCTTCTGTCAACCGTGTTATTGACAAAATTGTCCAAGGAACCCCAACTGGTAGGAGACCATTTACTAGATCCATGTCCCCTACCAAGTTACCAGCTCCTACAGAAAAGGAAAGCCCTCTTGGAAATGAAAGAAAACATCTCAATATTTCCCCAAACCCTCGAAGGAAAACAAGATTTGCTATTTCTAAAGTAAGGGCAAGCCGGTCCGCATCAAACGTACATGTTGTTGACACACAATAAGCAAGATGATGATGTTGCCACTAGAAAGGCAACAAATACAACCCAGGTTAACAGTGCAAATAGGAAGATTCAATAGGATTCAAGATGTGTAGAAGCTAAAATAGAAACTTTAGAGCAGATACATCAATGAGAACTGTCCCACTTTTGAACTTGGCTTCGATGGTACTTCTTAGGAGGAAACTGTACATGTCATGGAAAAGGAGGAAAAACAAGCAACTGTTGAAGAGCATGTTGTCATCTCAAGCAGCGAGGATAGTGGAGAATCTCTAGACAAGATTTATGCAACTATTGAATTGCCTACTACAACACCAGCCACAAAGGATCCTGAAGATGTGAAAGGAGCAGTTGTCTCACCTATTGTTCCCAATAGTTACACACCCATACCGCAAGCACACCAAAAGAGAGTTATAAAGCAAAGCAGAGCACATAAAACTTCATTCTTGGATTTGAACAACAAAACGGTTTCTAACAAATTCACAAATGAGTTGTACAATGTAGTATGCTCATATGGTGCCAAAACTAAATATGCTCTTGACAAAGAAAAAAATCATTGACTACGGCTCCTTATACGCATTTCTTTGGGATTTCGCAGAATTTGTAAGGGTAGAGGCTTGGCTAAGCAACTCTGTTTGTGAGATTGTGCTACATGTTCTTTCTAAGGAAATGGCACCACAGAAGAAACATGTGATGCCACTCTTTATGGTGGTGAGTTTACATGCATGTAGACCAAGCTTTTGTATATGCCTATTTTTCTCTTATTTTCTGTGTGTTTTCGGAATGTAATTGTGTACCTTTTATCATGCATGCGACCAAGCTTAGGAGCGCCACATGCGGTCACAATAGAAATGTGACGAAAGCCTTCTAGTTCTCGCCTAAGAAACGATTAGACCACAAGGAGCAAGTGAGCTATAATTTTCCTGTTACAAACTACAATACCTATCTTTATATTTTAATTTTCTGCTCCCTAAGTGGGTTTTTGGACCGTAACTTTTAAATTTTCTTACTCCATGCCGCGGGTAATGTTTCCAGTGCTCCAAGACCTCACGTCTAAACTTAAAGAATTCACAGGCCACTACTACCTGATTGTACTCAACCTAAAGGCCGAGAGATTCGAATTTATGGATTCACTTAGGGCCGAGAGGAACCAGGGACTCCTGAAAGATGCTAGATTAATTATAGGCTCAATCAAGTACATGTGGTCTAAGAACTATACCAAGATCGTGCACATCCTCACTCCAATGCAAGCCACAACGTAAGCCTAACCTTTCATTCATCTTTTTATTTTGATTTTGTGTCCTCTACTTTTTTGTATATATGAGATGATTATTTTGTAAAATATGCAGCATGTACCTTCTATCTAAATTTTAACTACATTAAAACATCCTAGATTGTAACTTATTATTATTTAAAACATCCTAGCTTGTAACTTATTGCCGTGGACTGTAAATTTTGTATTTTTATGTCCATTTTCAAATATAAAAATTGTAACTTTATTATATATATTATTTGACTTGTATCCTGATTATATTGTAAACATTCTATCATGTAACTAGGTATAGTTTGGACTATATATGCACTGTAAATATATGCAGACTGTAGTGGAACTTTCATAGCCTATATCTTCTTGTCATTTATTCATGTAAACCAAGATGACATTACTTACATGAATTATCCTAGAACATAAATTTCTTTTGTTTGAACTTTTGCAAGGTTTGGCTGCGGCTTTTTCATGCTAAAGTTCATTCAATATTCGACTGGCAGAAAGTTGTTGGCATTCTACCCAATGGATATGCCAATTATAAGGAAGATCTTCACTTTGAAATGGCTTCAGTGGGAGGAAAACTAGACCGAATGGTTGGATAAGCTGAGAATTTTTGTTCTCATGCTAAAATGCAAAGGTACAACTTGCTGTACTACTACCACGATACTGGATGTTTTCTTTTGTGTTCTTGTCTATATGGAGCATTGCATAAATTGCATGACATAATTCAACCCTCCAGCAAATAAGCTTAGGAAAATATTCGCCAACTATTTGAAGGACAATAAAAAAGTACAGATCAACAAATAAAAATTACTTTTATAAATACGAACTTATTACACTAAGCCATATCAGCCAAGAAGTTGAACTCTACTAGTTTCGGTTCAGGAACAAGCTTGCTTGGTTTCTTTGACTTCAAGTGTAGCCCTGTTTTTTCCTTTTCTCCACAGGACCCTTTAGTGGCCGTGCATTCAGGGTCCCGAGCATGATGATATTGTGATGCACTGCCTTGCCCATCATCACCTACAAACTCATCACTGGATATAACTTCTTCAGATTTTGTTTTATCTTTCCACTTAGCTGCTTCAGTTATCTTCATTTCTTTCAATTCATTACCCAATGCACGCATGTACTTATTAGCTAGAGCTTTTACTTTGTACGATTCGGTTGCAACCTTTGCATGCTTTGTCCAGTATTTGCACAGTGTCCCGTAACGTAGCATCTTTCTTTCTTTGTTTGTCAACTTTCTATCATTTGGCACTACAGGAAAGTCCACCTTCTCTGCCACAAGTTCATCCTCTGGCATTGTCCACCTAGGTAGTTTGTAGCGAGGTGGAATTGAGTCTACATCACCAAGTGGTGCCATTACTCTCAACACATGCAGCACAAAATACCATCCCTACTAAACTTAGAACAGTCGCATTGATAGATTTCTTTCTACAAGTTAGCATCCACTTTGTACGATTTCGTACCGTACCCAAACACAGATCCCGAGATAGGCACAACACTGAACTGTTGCCCATCCACATGAATGACATTGTAGTAAGTAACTTTTCTAAGATCACCATGGAAGCACAAGTAAATGGGGCGTGTGTACACCTCCAAAGCTTGCTTCTCTAAAGGGTAATCTCCCCATACCCTGAGAATCTTGTCTTCCGTCTGGAACTCATTCAAATCTACTACATCTATCCTCTCTTGCAACTTCATATATTGTTGGAAGAAATGGAAGAGGCTATTGTGTGGCTTTACATATCTTTTCAAAACTGCATTAAACCCTTCGCTGCGTGCTCTACTTTGTAGGAATGGGGAAAACCTATCTTTGTGGTATACAGGGACAAAAGTGGCCCTCAGATCATACAAATCCATCAATTGCTTATTGTCCCCAACATTGTGTCGTAGAATCATCTCTGCCCACCTTGTTTTAAAGTCATCAACTGTCATGCTATGGTCAATAGTATCTGATACGTCCATTTTGCATCACTATTCTATGTCATAATTCACTGTTATTCATTGATATATTTTGTATTGAGAGGTGATACTTATGTTATTTCATCTGTGTTTGCATGGTTGATGACTTTTGGAGCATGGACCGCTGCAGTCAGGATTCTGATAGAAAAGGTGCTGTTTGGAGGCAAAATTCGCGAATATCAGAAAATCCGGGAAAATATACGGAAAATCCTATTTTTCCAAAAGATCAAGGAAGCCAGAAGGGGGGATGGAGATGGGCCACAGGGGGCCCACACCACCCCCTGGCGTGGCCCAGCCTAGGCCGCGCCACCAGGTGGTGTGGCCATCCTGGTCCACCCCTGGCACTCCCCTCTGGCGTATATTATCCTCCCTAAACCCTAAGACTCGGGGATCGACCACAAAAAGATTTTGCTACCTCTGCGGGGCGGAAAACACCGAGAGAGAAAGATCTCTCTGGCAGACAGATTTCTGCCGGGGGAATTCCTTTCTGGAGAGGGGAGATCGTCGCCATCAACACCACCATCAAGCTGGACTTCATCGGGATCATCATCATCATCACCACCACCATCATCATCAGCAACACCCTCATCACCATCTCCATATTGCTGTAACAATTGGGTTGAATCTTGCATAGTTCATAGGGGAAACTTTCCCGATGTTGATTACTCTTTGTAGTTGATGCTATTGAGTGAACTATTGAATTATTGTTTATGTTCAGATTGTTATACATCATTATTCCATCTCTGATCATGATCCATATGATGTATTGTGAGTAGTTCTTTTTGTTCTTGAGGACATGGGAGAAGTCATGTTGTTAGTAGTGGAGTTGTGTTGAGAAAGATTCAATAGTTTGCTATTTAAGTTGTGGTGTACTTCTTCTAGTGGTGTCATGTGAACATCGACTACATGAAACTTCACCTATATGGGCCTACGGGAATGCATTGTGTATTTGGCTACTAATCGTAGGGGTTGTCGGAGTGACAGAAACCTGAACGCCCGTTAGGAAATCATTGCACAAGGAACATAAGGGTCTTAGAGTTTAAAGCTGTGGTTAGGTTTCTACCTTAATTACTTTCTTGTACTTACGGATGTTTGCAAGGGGTATAATCACAAGTATGTATTAGTCCTAGGAAGGTCGGTACATTAGCACAGGTTCACCCACACAACACTTAGCAAGCTAAAGAAGATTAATCAACTATATGAAGCGAAAGCACTTGACAGTCTTCCTATGTGTCCTCGAGAATGTTTGGTCATCTTAAGTAATACAACCGGCTTGTCCTTTGCTGCATAAAGGATTGGGCCACTTGCTGCATTTATTCCTACTGTCTTTTATTTACTCATACTTTGTTTACTTGCTTTATCAAAAACCCCTAAAAATCCATTTGCTAAGTATTTGCAGAGAATTCCTGATCCATACCACTAGCCAGCACCTTCTGCTCCTCGTTGGGTTCGACACTCTTACTTATCGAAAATACTGCGATACACCCCCTATACTTGAAGGTCATCAAGACTATTTTCTGGCGCCGTTGCCAGGTAGTGAAGCGCTATTGGAGAGTGGAACTGGTAAAGGAAACTTCTACTTTGAGTATTGTTTACTTCTGTTAGTTGCTTTATTTTCGTTATGGATAATTTGCTGAGTTTCTTATTTGGTAAAGCTACTACCACTGGTAAGGTAGTAGATAAGCCACCACCTGCTGAGAATGATGCTTTTAAAATACCTACAAGAATTATTGATCGTGTTATGGATAACTACTATGTTGGGGATGGAACAGTCCATCCTGGTGATCATTTACTCTTTATACACGAATTATGCGGGTTGTTCAAGTGTGCAGGTATTACTACAGATCAAGTTAAGAAGAAGTTATTCTCATTATCGCTGAAAGGAAGAGCTGAGGAATGGTATAAGCTGCTGAAGAATGGTCAAGCTCTAGAATGGGAGGAAATAGTGCCTCTCTTTTATTCAAAGTTTTATCCTCCTAGTGAGATTCATAAAGATCGGAATCAAATATACAACTTTTGGCCTCTTGATGGAGAGAGTACAGCTCAAGCTTGGGGGAGATTGAAGTTACTAATGCTCAAATGTCCCATTCATGAGCTCCCCAACAATATTATTATCAATAACTTTTATGCAAGGCTCCCTCTACACGATAAAGATTTATTGGACGCTTCTTGTGCTGGATCATTCACTCGCATGGAAGAAGAAGCTAAATGGGATCTTCTGGACCATATTCAAGACAATGCTGAAGCTTGGGAGAATGACAAAGGTAGAAAGTCAGGTATAAATTATGATTATGAATGCATTGAATCTTTTATGAGAACTGATGACTTTCAAAATATTAAAAATGCTTATGGTCTAGACTCTCAAGCTATTGCTTCTTATTTTAAGGCTTTTGCTTCCTACATTGAACTGCCTAAAAAGAAGTGGAATAAGTATCATGAACCTTATAAAGATGTTGCCAAGAGTGTTCCTGCAAGAAATACTGAAGTTTATACTGCTAATCATGTTTTACCTAAACCTTACATTGAGAAAATGCCTTTCCCAGTTAAGATAAGGGAACATTCTATGATAGCTAGTATGGTTGATGAAAGTATGAATAAGGCTGTTGAACCTAATAAACAAATGGTTGATGAACCTATAATACCAAATGTGAAAGACTTTGTTACTAAATATGAAAAATAGGGACACACTATCCTTTGTAAGGATACCTCCAATATTGTTTCACATAGTAGGGTTATGAGAGCTAGTATTCCTGTGTTTTCTGTTAGAATAAGTGATCATTGCTACGATGGTCCTTGTGATAGTTATATTGTTAAGTTTATGCATGATACTAAAATTTACTATGAGAGAGGTAAAAGTGTTCTTATGCATCTCAATAATATCAAGTTTCCTCGTTCTATGCTGAAAGTTTTTATGTTGCACTTCTTTTGCCTTCTTATGCAAGTAGCATCTGGTTTCAACTTGTTTGTTTACAAAATTCCCTTGCATAGGAAGTGGGTTAGACTTAAATGTGTGTATTTTTTTCTTCTTAATGCTCTCTTTCACTTCAGTTCATATTCCTATGAGAGCGTCTTCAAAATTATCATGCCCATCTTAATGGCTATAAAGAAAGAGCTTTTTGGGAGACAACCCAATTTGTTTTTGCTTTCAGTTTGTTTTTGTTTCTTTGAGTCTTGGAAGTTATTACTTCGGTAATAACCGCTCCTTATCTGTTTTGTTTGGTTTTTGTGTCAAGATCAACCTCTAATGAGAGAGAAGTAATATTTGGGGAAGTTGCTGTCCCGAAACAGATTTTTGTGCTTCACTGTAAAAATTCGTGAGAGATCTGTGTATGTCGGATTGAGCTGTAATTGTTTGTGCTTCTGCCCCAAGGAGTTATTTAACTTTCGTTAGTTTTGCACCTTTTAATTTGAGCAATAGAAGATTTTCTAAAAAAAATTGATCTTTACCTGCTGGTCTGTTTTGACAGATTTTGCCACTCTTGCATTTGCTTCTTTATTCGATTTCCTTTTTGAATTCTTTTTGGGTTTTTGGAAGGAGTTGCTACAGTAGCTTATGTTTTGATGGTTTTCAGTTAAAGTTGAACTCAAAAGGTTTTATCACTTCACTTATACTAATGTTGCTAATGAGAACTGTGTGAAGTTTTGTGTGAAATAAATTTCTAGGAAGTGGAGATAATGGTGTAATAAGGAAGAGAAGGGTTTTATGACTCAAGTAATAAGTGTATGAAGATGAAGATATTGATGTTATTCAAGTGATGACTCCAGAAGAATCTACTAGATACCAAATTCAGAGACCTGCAGAGTCTGTTTTCAAATAGGTAACAGTTCTGGTAAGAAAGTTCCGCAAAAATACTATCCAACTATATTTTTGCAGTTTTTAGTCAATAAGGAAAGCTACGAAGCGAAAGAGGGACGGAAACAGAGCCAGGGTGGCTCACACCACCCTGTGGCGTGGGCCCGCCCCTGGTCGCGCCACCAAGTGGTGAGTCCACCCTAGACTCCGCCTCCGACTCGTTTTCTCCCAGTACCTTTCTTTTGATATGAAACTTCGTAATATATAACCCCCCGGATCTTCCGAGGTTCATATATCATGTTTTCGTCATGTTTTTGTTTCGATCTGTTTCTGCCAGGACATACTCTTTGAAAGTTTAGAAGCACAATGGTGTCTGCCAAGGATAAAGGGAAGGAGCCTATGGAGGAAGACCTCCAAGACCCCGAGAAGGAGAAGGAGATAAAGAGTGAAGGTGAAGAGGAGCAAGGCCAACATCCGCACATCGGCACTACCATTGCAAGCATTGGAGTAGTGATGAAACCTGCCAGGGTTAAAAGGACTGCACGGATGCAGACTGGGGGGAAAGCTCCTCGTCACAGCTTGGCTCCATGGTCACTTCCTCCACACACCAAGAATCTTTTGCATACCCTTATCCATGAGCATCAATACTAGAATATGCCCAAGGGGAAATTACCCTCCAATTGGGATTTGCCTCATTCTAGCTATGCAGGAAAAGAAGACTTCAAGGAGGAAGAGTGGGGAAAGAATAACAAGAGTTGGAATTCTCAACCCGACATGATCATGAGCCGCATTGAGCAAAACTCATAGCTGATTCGTAATCTCACCATCGAGATTGAGGACTTGGGGAAACTGATCAGAGAGCTCATCGAGAGGATACCACCACCACCTAAGGAGTAATTCGTCATCAGGTTTGGCATCCCCTTGGTTTGTTCCAAGCTTGGCGGAGTGCCGCGGTATCACATCACTATCTTCTATCTTTTTACCTTTTTAGTAGAGTCATATCATGAATAGAGGAGTTATTATGTAGTATGGTTTGCATTATGGAAGTGTCCCCTCTCTCGTTAGATATGTATCCCTTGGTGTAAGTTGCCGTTATGGATTATTAATGAGAAGTTCTATCATTTACTCTTTTGCATAGCTTATATTAGTTTTCAATTCGTGGTTATATGATTGATCTTGTTGTTAGTATTGGTATCACTTTGGATCATTGAGTTAATTTAGTTGGTTTTGGTAAACCTGGCTCGGTCAGTAGCACACTATTTTTGAGAGTTGAATGAAAAGATAAAAGTACTCTAAAGAAAAAAATAATTCCATCATCTTTCTTTCTTGATTTGCTCATAAGTCTAGTATTCTCTAGTTAAGATCTTTTGTGCTCCCAAGGAAGATTGCATGTTTGTCTTTATCACTTGTATGTTTGGCTATTTCCTTCAACTTTTATACTTGCTACCCAGCCTTGCTAGCCAAAAACATGTACTGTGAGGGAATTCTTCTCATGCATCCACCTCCTTTAAATCAAAACCTTTGCCATTTGTGTCCACCATACCTGCCTATTAGCATTATTGCTATTCCAAGTAAATTCTTGTTTTATCTATCTCCCAAATTAAACTTGTTATGTGAAAAGTAGTGATTAAAGCTCTCACGAACTTGATGGCACACTTCACTTTCTTGCATTTAATAAACTTGAACCATTGTGCTCACCTATGTTGCGTATATGCTTGCGCTTTGTAAGTTGTGAATTAGCAGAACCATGCTGTCATGGGGAATGCTTTCAACATTGCACAGGTACTTTGTACCTAGTTGATATCATGTTCTTTTGTCTATGGATGTCGTCGGTGTGAAATGAAAGGGGAGCTTGTAAGTCCATGGAGTTATGCATGTGAGTTAGAGAAACGCCTGGGCCGCTGGTCTAATCCATGTTGACATGGTGGAAACCTGCAGCGTAACCATAACGAGTATTTATGAAGCATTCTTCTTATAAAAAAGAGATACAGATTGAGAAAAAGAGAAAAGAAAAAAAGATATTATGAAAAGAGGAAAGAGAGAAAAAAGCACCATATTCCCATGGTAAATAAGAAGATTACTGAGATACTTGTTGTCTGCTTGCCTTGTCATTTTGATAAGGGGATTCTTCCGTATCATCGGGCAAGGGGTACCTTGTTGGCGGTTCTCTATGATACACATATGCTTACGATGACAAGAACTTACCGGTGACTAAACTTGAGTAGCATGACGAGCGGCCCTCGTATTCAAGGGACATGAGATTCTCAATTTACAACTTGTCAATGCATATCCTCATATTTGACTACTTTAACTTTAATCACCTAAAGGTGCCTATGATAGGGGCAATGAGAGCTGAAAGCTAGTAAGTATCATAATTTTTGGGAGCTCTTTATGAGACTTGCAATCCCTGCTTCCCTCTGCGAAGGGCCTTTCTTTTACTTTTTTGTTGAGTCAGTAAACCTACTCCTTTCTATCTCAGCAAGTATTTTGAGTTGTTGTGTTTCATTTATTTCATATGATGATTTATTCAAATCCTGTTTCTTATATTCCTTGCTTTGCACATTGCTCTTATCTTGATGTTTACTACTTTGAAAGCTATCATTGAAAACCAGTTATTTGTGAACTCCAGCAAATTATCAACTATTCTTTGACCAAGAGCTAAGTTTGCCATTAGCAATTATGATTTACTTCATGTATCTTTATTGTGTTTCCTTTACCCATTACAAGTTGAGTTATATAATAATGAGTTGTCTTCTATTATGATCTATGTATTGATAAATGTGATGCTTCTTGTCCGTATTCTTTTATTGACTCTTCACTCCATAAACCTGAGGCCATGTTTATTTAGCTCAGTTTCGGTTGGGGACAAGCGAAGTCTAAGCTTGGGGGGAGTTGATACGTCCATTTTGCGTCACTATTCTATGTCATAATTCACTATTATTCATTGATATATTTCGTATTGAGAGGTGATAATTATGTTATTTCATCTGTTTTTGCATGGTTGTTGACTTTTGGAGCATGGACCGCTGTAGTCAGGATTCTGATAAAAAAGGTGTTGTTTGGAGGCAAAATTCACGAAGATCAGAAAATCCGGGAAAATATACGGAAAATCCTATTTTTCTAGAAGACGAAGGAAGCCAGAAGGGGGGCTGGAGATGGGCCACAGGGGGCCCACACCACCCCCTGGCGCGGGCCAGCCTAGGCCGCGCCACCAGGTGGTGTAGCCACCCTGGTTCACCCCTGGTACTCCCCTCTGGTGTATATTATCCTCCCGAAACCCTAAGACTCAGGGAGCGACCACAGAAAGATTTCGCCGCCTCTACGGGGCGGAAAACACCGAGAGAGAAAGATCTCTCTGGCACACAGATTTCTGTCGGGGGAATTCTTTCCCGGAGAGGGGAGATCGTCGACATCAGCACCACCATCAAGCTGGACTTCATCAGGATCATCATCATCATCACCACCATCATCATCATCAGCACCCTCATCACCATCTCCATATTGCTGTAACAATTGGGTTGAATCTTGCATAGTTCATAGGGGAAACTTTCCCGGTGTTGATTACTCTTTGTAGTTGATGCTATTGAGTGAACCATTGAATTATTGTTTATGTTCAGATTGTTATACATCATTATTCCATCTCTGATCATGATCCATATGATGTCTTGTAAGTAGTTCGTTTTGTCCTTGAGGACATGGGAGAAGTCATGTTGTTAGTAGTGGAGTTGTGTTGAGAAAGATTCAATAGTTTGATATTTAAGTTGTGGTGTACTTCTTCTAGTGGTGTCATGTGAACGTCGACTACATGACACTTCACCTATACGGGCCTAGGGGAATGCATTGTGTATTTGGCTACTAATCATAGGGGTTGCCGGAGTGACAAAAACTTGAACCCCCGTTAGGAAACCATTGCACAAGGGACGTAAGGGTCTTAGAGCTTAAAGCTATGGTTAGGTTTCTACCTTAATTACTTTCTTGTACTTACGGATGTTTGCAAGGGGTACACAAGTATGTATTAGTCCTAGGAAGGTCGGTACATTAGTACAGGTTCACCCACACAACACTTAGCAAGCTAAAGAAGATTAATCAACTATATGAAGCGAAAGCACTTGACAGTCTTCCCATGTGTCCTCGAGAATGTTTGGTCATCTTAAGTAATACAACCGGCTTGTCCTTTGCTGCATAAAGGATTGGGCCACTTGCTGCATTTATCCCTACTATCTTTTATTTACTCGTACTTTGTTTACTTGATTTATTAAAAAACCCTCCGTTTGCTAAGTATTTGCAGAGAATTCCCGATCCATACCACTAGCCAGCACCTTCTGCTCCTCGTTAGGTTTGACACTCTTACTTATCGAAAATACTGCGATACACCCCCTATACTTGTGGGACGTCAGTATCATTCAACTCCTTACGTAGTTCTTCATGTGTCGGCAAGAAATTTCCCAACACATTACATGCATTCTGCATGATGTGCCATCTACAATTCCGGTGCCATGTGTATGGAAATATGACCAATATGGCACTTTTCATAGAATCATCCTGGTCCGTAATGAAGTTACTAGGCTGAACACCACCATGAGCTTCAAGAAATCTTTCTGCAGCCAAACAAAATCTTCTATTCTTTCATTCTTAAGGAAACCACACCCTAGCTGAATAGACTGCCCATACCGGTTGATACTGATGAATGACCCAAAGGGAAAGTTGTAAGAATTTGTCATATAAGTTGCATCAAATGACACGGTCACTGTAATGCTTGTATGCAGCCCTTGCTGGCCCATCAACCCAGAAAATGCGTTGAACTCTGTCAGCATGATCAAGATCTATCTTGTAGAAGAAATCTGGGTCATCCTTTTTTACTTTTTCAAACTCAGCAAGCAACAACGACATGTCTTGGTACGTGCGACCATTATCAAGATTACAGATGAAGTTACTTACATCCTTTGATTGATAGGGAACATTAGCTAGATTCCCATACAACTCTGCCATAATAGACATCACCCTACCCGCTGGGAGGTTAACCTTATGTAGCAGCTTGATAAATTCTCTTTCTTCCCTGGGTATCCCTCTATGAGATCTTAAGTACCTTTTCAGGGATTTTTTTTTGATACATGGGTGATTGTGCTCCTCAACAAACATTGTGACATGCCACTTTTCGGCTCTTCTCTTAACTCTCAGACGTGCCCTGCAGTCCGTCTTCTTAGTTATATTACAGTTCCGCTGCCTCACGGGTGGAGCTTCCTACTGGTTTATGTCCTCATTTTTACCATGCTTGTTGTAGACAAATAGTTGCTTGTCCTTTGCACCATCCAAAGCAGAATTTCTAGAGGTGCTACACTTGATGGAAAAACCGACACTCTTAGCATATCTATTATAGCACATCTTTGCATCTTCTAGAGTTGAAAAAATCATGTCTAGGTTAGGCTTCTCTACTAGAGTTAGGTTTTATGTTGACCGAACCTCTTCCTCTCCACCTGAATAAGCACTCGACATTATATGCCTAGTTTCAGCTCCTATGTCAGCGGATTGACCGCTTCGCCCGCAGATGCAGGCCAAGATGCAGGAACATTGCATGTAACTTATTCATCATCACTAGTAACTTCTGGTGCTGGATTGTTTAGGTCAATCATAGCATTAGGGAACCAGAAATCCACATCTGCAATAAAATAGAGCAGAATTAGGAAAACCAGGAATCCACACATGTTACTGCCATGATAAAAATGTTAGTTATTTATGCTTAACACAAAATTAACTACCTTTTTAATTACATTCATGGCTGCATACTATAAACATTGGGATCTGGAGAAAAGGGGATATCGAGATCGTTAACACCATTATTTGAACATTTTTTACATGAACCTTTTTGGTATATAATTCTACATGCTACTGATCTTCTCCATCAATTATTTTTGAAAAAAAAATTACATGAACCTTTCTTGAATAAGTACTCCTTTTTTCACCAACTTTGGTATATAATTGTACATGTTGCTGATTTTTTGTTGCTACCATGTTTACTGTTACATGCAAGTTCTAAATGTGGCACAAAGTTTTTTTTGGGAAGCAAGGGCGATCCTGCTGCAACAAACTGCATGCATGTCTTTGATCCTTTTTAGGAAATTGTATTGTTTTGTTACATCTAAAGAAGGCGGAAAACAATAGAAATAGTGCATGGGAGTTGAACAATATGCGTGCTTGGTTGTAATTTTGCAAAGCAACTTCAAATCTGGATCGTGCTTTTGGACAGAAACATACCTGTGCTGATCAAGTTCTCTTTGCTCTATGAAATTCCGTGCATTTCCTTGCTATCTGGGGTTGGGGGTGAGGAGGAGGAAGGGGAGAGGGAGAGATCTGATCTTTTTTTTGCCTGTAGTTTATTGCTGTAGAATAGCAGCAGCTATAGAGATTTTCGCCCTCCCGGCGGCTGGAGAAGGAAGAAAGGAGGCGGTTGGAGAAGGAAGAAAAGGAGGTAGGTAGGGTTGGGAAAAGGAGGCTCGTATATCTTGTAACTTTAATGCCATTGTGCACAGCCGGGCAAAACCAGCACAAGACGTGGCAAATAACGACAGGGTGAGCGGCCCCACGATGCGCGCCTTTTCTTTCGGTAAGACCGGGTTC
This sequence comes from Avena eriantha, assembly GCA_910589775.1. NCBI lineage: Eukaryota > Viridiplantae > Streptophyta > Magnoliopsida > Poales > Poaceae > Avena > Avena eriantha. The sequence goes on along the minus strand of OU342745.1, from coordinate 516,074,340 downwards.
AGACAAGCCTAATTTAGATGGGGCACTTAGGAAGACCGGGGAGTTCCCGCACACTCCCTAGCAATCGTCCAAATACAAAAGGCAAAACCACGTTGTGTTTACGTCTGGCTAGGGACCACCTGCAGATCCAAACATGATGGCGCACATAAATTCCAAGACGAGTCAAGTTATTTTCCTTATTTAAAAAATCAATAGCATGATATTTTATAGTAGCGAATAATACATGGTAGAAATATACAAACTGTTTCGAGCGATTACAAAATAAAACCTAACAGAAAACAAACTAATCTTTAAGGTTTTCAAAGATCTTTTTCTTTCAAGACATAATCTTATACTTTTCTGAAGATAACCGAATAAACATAACATAAATATCAAATCACATACCTGTAAGTACCAACGAAAAGTTCTCCCATATTTCAATTTTAGCTACAATGTTAAGGCTACGTGCATGCACACAGTCATTAGAGTATAATCAACCAACATGGCAAGAGTATCACCACCAGTATTTCAGAGAAAAGAAACCAAATAGCCTGGTCGACGTCGCAGAGTCGAGAGTACAAATCTCCATTATTGAGAATGTGGCAGATGTGACAACTATTGCAAGAATACTTTTCCTCGCGGCAATCATGAGAAAATATCCAAACTCAGTCCGGCGAAGCAAGATTTGAAAAACCGTACCAATAGAAATTTAATCTTAAAATACCATCATTGACAATGGGAAGATGTCATCGAACATAGGGCTGAAGATCACTTATTACAGACGATGCCATCTCCATAGACGTTTAGAGTTTAGCATGAAGTCTAGAGTGGAAGTTCAATTTAACAATCTCCACTGAACACCGGTCTATAAAATAATGTTTTGGAACAAAAGTGTTGTAATGCGCCAATGAGATTTTGTGGGGGATTGTTAGAATTTGAGGGTATTTTGGTATTGGCCTTTTGTCCCATAACCAATACGAATTCCGAAATTCTCTTTGTCCTAGTAGGTGAGATAGCTCATGGCTGTACTAGTGGTGCTAAAATTTAGTCCCACATTGTTAGTGGAAGATGTATTTCATCACTTATATAATAGATTGTTCTATCACTCACTAAAGTGTGAGAAAATGGAGCAACTCTCGCGCACTTCTCCCCTGATGCTGCCCGCCTTGCCTTGCCTCGCCTCGTCACGACGCGCGTGCGAGCCAAGCTCATGTGTTGGTTTTGCTATTCGAGAACACTCTAGAAGATATCTCTCTAGAGGGTTTCCTTGGCTCTTATCCCACCGAAGGTTTCTTGGGTCAGAGGATCTTATCCTTTGTAAGCAGAGGACAAAGGCATTAGAGGAGAGACACACACAATCACATACACACATTCGGTTTCAGTTCCTTGCATAGCCGCCTTTGTCTTTTCCATATCCCGGCGTGCGGCATGCACCGCAGATCAGGACAGTAGGTCTTCGGAACCCCGCCTCTCGAGAACCAGTATAGGTGAGGGACGGCCAGGGTTTTGGAGAGCGCTCAGCGCGATTACTGGCAGCCACGACGTCATCTGACGATGAGTTCCCCGACGACGACTTCTTTCCGAACATCGACAACATTTTCGACAACATGGGCTACAGCACGAACGTTGTTGCTGCTCAGTCTGCACTGTATGTGTCCGTAAAGTTTCTCTTTTAGAATCTACTAGAATATCCTGTTCTAGTATTTGGAGTAAATCTTGTCGGTTTATCTTGTGTAAATGCAATTGGTTTATCTATCCAGTTAGTTTGCATAATTAGTTTAATTACTGTCAAAATTTTGCTTTATCAGTTTATTCAGATTAAATTATATGAATTGTTGCTCATATTTTCAACAGCTAGTACATTTTATGTCATAGCAAAAATATATTTGTAGTTTTATAAAATTTGAATATATCGACACATAGATATTGACTTGAGACTTACCTATGTAATTTTTTCCCAAATAATACGGCTATTTTCTATGTTTCCGGAAAATCAGGAAACAAATATTTTAAAATTTAAGCTAAATATGTACTGAAGTTATGTAATGTGACCCCGTTTAAACAGCTATCACCTTAAAAAAATCTCTGCCGACTGCGGCTGTCGTGTGGCGTACGTAGACTCACCAGATTGCCCTAAACAATGTAGACCTTGCCAGATTAGAGACGGGACAACGGCCACATTAATAAGACGGAAAGCTCAAAATGAGTCGGTTTTAAATTAACGAAGCCAGCAACCGGCTAAAAATTACAGCACACTTACAACTGCTGGATTTACCAGCTATGCAGAGAAGCACATGAACAAAAAGCAACAGAAGAATACACCAAAAGGCAGGCCAAACTAAAGAGAGAAGCTTGCATCGAGATGAGTGAGTCTTCCAACACGCCTCCATCGCACCGACAATGCTGCCCAGGAGAACTCGATGAAGGGTCAGCACACCTAGCAGAGCTTGAGAATCCAAAGGAGGAGAGGGGGCTTGCAGTGACGCCTCCAAGAAGGTGAATGACGCAGGAGAGCGCCATCGTCGCCGGCAGAGACCAGGGTCCTGCAAAGATTTCGCCTAGACCCCAAGACACCACCCCTAGAACACAGCCGAGTCACGGACCAACTTCAACCACAGGCATGGGGAGATAACACCGGCATCAGCGGTGGCCAGACGCCGGCCTAGCAAAGCCTCCCTAGGCGCTAGGGAGGTCGTCAGCTACCAACCGCGACGTCGTATATGGGTAGCTAGGTTGACCTTGGTCAAGGACTGTGACAACGACGCTCAGAGGGGGATGCTAAAGACACTGCGAGAGGAGCTCACACCAAGCGAGGTCCCTGAAAGCAGCCGATTGGAGCAGAGTGGCAGCTGCCAACAGGCCGAGGAAAAGGGGGTCATCATGGTGACGCCTTCAACAACGGTACGACACTCGGGGGTGTCGTCGTCACCAGCAATAGACAAGCCATGCGTGGCTTTCGCCGAGACCCGCCCACCTCCCGGTTTCGGCTGCCGCCGCGAGGCCGGAGACAGGACAACGAAGACGTCGCTACAGAACCACCACCCCGCACAACACAGTGACCTATCCCCAACTAGGTCCACCCGCAGAAAACCCAGCCTACAAGCAAGCCTGGCCTAGCCCGGCTGGACCCAGATCCACCCACCGCCACTAGCGCGAGATCTAGCGGCACCACGATGGGCAGGGCCCAAGGCCCTGCACGTGACAGAGCAGCCTCCACCGGAGCACCGCGTGGCCCCAGGCCGATGACCGGCAGAACAGGTGGTCGGGAACGGAGGCATGGACTTAGACGGGGAGGTGGAAACGGGCCTTAGAGACGCCAGATCCGACGCACGAGGTCCAGGCGGCCGGCGAGCCCCTACTCCTCCGGCCACCAAGCTGCCACGTCGTTGGGCACCGGGATAGGCCTAGAGCGACGCGCATCCGGCCGCCGAGACACCCATGTGCCCACCGGCAACCCACCCCACAGGTCCACGCCGAGCCAGGCAAGAAACATGGGTAGAGGCCCCGCCGCCACCGCCAGTCCGCCAAATCCATATGCAAATGGGAGAGCCCCCGCACCCTAGCAAGGGCGAGCTCCACGGGAAAGCACTGTGCGGATGCCAAAACCGACGTTGTACTAGAATGTGGACGTGTGGCTTGTGCTATGGAGAAGAGGAGGACCCGCCTCCCCAAATCTGGCGCACAAGACCAGGTCAAGGCAGGCCGGGGAGGCCCTACCGCCGGCCGAAGGGCATCCGCGTCCTCCAAGCTCCGCGAGGAGATAGGGACGACGCACCACCGACCGCCATGGCACCCCCAAGTACCCGACGGCCAGCAAGCTCCACACCCATGGAGCTGGACCATACCACAAGCAGGGACACCGCCACCGCCATCGACCGCCAAGGCTTCGCCCGACGGTGTCCTCCGGCGACGGAAGGGAGGGGTGAGCCGGCGGCGGCGGCTCGCCACATTAATACTTACTCTCTCCATCTGTAAATAAGTGTACTTCTAACTTTTGGCTAAGTAAAACTTTATCAAATTTGACCAACTTTATATAGATAAATATAGCAACATATATTATGCCAAATTGATATATTATGAAACTAAATTTGAAAAACGTATCAATACGTATGGCCCATACACAAGGGGTATTGGATAGAAAGAAGGAGCCGCACGTATGTCAACATATATATTATGTGCAATATTGAGAGTATGAGTCGGAATAGAAGATGACAAGTACTATTGCCGTAGCTAGAATAAAAAAGGATTCCGAGCTTTAAACGTACGTGCAGATCTCCGAGTCGGTTCATTGTTCAAGTCCACCCAGCCTACGCAATATAAGGAGCCGGGTGGAGTCCTGTACCAGAAAACAGAGAGGCAAAAGAAAGGAGAAAAAGCTCTCGATCGTAAGCAAAGCCGCAGGCAATTAAGCAGGTCGAGGAAAATGGCCGACGTCGAGAATGGTCTCCACGACTCCCTCGTCGCCACGGCGGAGCCAGACGAGGAGGCTAACCGCCGTTGCAGTCTCCAGATCGCAACTGCGTTGGTTCTCGTCTTCACCCCGATGTGCGTTGTCGCGTGGCTGATGTGCATCTATTACGGCTTAAGGGCCCCAAACGTGCTCCCACTCTGGACCCTTGCTCTCATCTCGAGTCCTTTCCTCATGGTAGTAGGCCTATTGTGCTCCCATCGCCATCGTATTTGGAAAACTGTATGTGAGATTTGTAATCCAGAGGAAGAATGGCAGGTAGAGGCATAAGGGTTGCCCCAATTTAATTAGTTCGGCATCATGTTTATATGGAGTATATGTTTCATAAGTCCTGATGAGAATTTATACTTGTTCTAATAATGTCCGTTTGCCATCGATCAGCTTTCCCTCTGTCTTGTTTTAAGATTGAAAAACAAGTGCGCGATGTCTTGTTCTAACCTTCCGACTCGGGAGTGTGATCAAGATCAGGAATCATGCTTTGGGTGTTATGTTCTACGGAGGGTCGGCTGCGCCTCCTTGTTAACAATGCCTGGTTATACCGGAGAAAAAGCTCTCACTTCAGGCAAGGGTCTCTCTTCTGCTTCTCTCACTTAGTCAGTTTTCCACGGAGTAGGCAGTGTATATACAGGTGAAAAGTAACATGCTCCCAATTTCCGTGGGAAGCTACCCGGTAGTATTAGACTAGTTTTCTGGGCATGGGTTTGTGGATCAAAGCACAAGTTTCTGAATGATATATGGCGTCACATAATTTGACAGTAGTTGTGTGTATCCAGGACCCGGGCGGGAGCCACAGGACAAGATGGGAAAGTATTAAACTGCTTAGGTATAGGTTCAGTTGGATCCACAAAAGATAATTAATCACCAAGAGTCTCACGTGTGCACGTTACTACTAGCAGATACGAAGAATGGGTTTTCTTGTTTCACTCTGACAGGGAAACCAAACTTTATTAATCAACAATGGTCGTGTCCCTTATAAACATTGTGCCAAAATAAAATTATGTGGATCATCTAGCCAGGATGCTTTGGAAAGCTTGCAATGATCTGCTTTTCTATAATTCAAAAAGAGTTTTGCCTTTATATTGATATATAGGAGGAGCAAACATAGGATTGGCCGGAGCCAACAAAATAAAAAGGAAAGGGGAAAACCCCCAAAAAAAAAGTCACCCTACAAGCTCCGCCAGGTTTTTAGCACCGGCAAGAATCCAATCCTTTCCCTCCTCCCTAATCTTGTGCATGATGACAGACGCCAAAGAGGATTTATTGTTGAAGACTCTTTCATTCCTTTCTTTCCAAATCTCCTAAGAGATAAGCAAGATGACGGTCCGTAAACCTTTGGGAGAAGAGGTGGGAGTCTTGGAGATGGCATGCCAATAGTCCAACACCTTAGGTCTTCCCGTCCCTAGGCAGATGAGAAGGTCTGTACAAGAGAGCCAAGAAGCCACGACAGCCCAGATCCTCTTGGAAAAGCGGCATTCAAAAAGGATATGACGCGGCGTTTCGGGGGTGCATCTACACAGCTGACAAGTAGGTAGGTGTGGCCACCCCCGTTTCGCAAGACGGTCGGCGGTTCAGAGGCGGTTCTGAACGGCAAGCAGGCGAAGAAGCGACATTTGAGGGGAGCCCAAGTTTTCCACACAAAATTCCTGAAGGAGCATGGCAGGGAGGCCAGGAACTGGGCCTTGTAGGCGGAGCTGGCCGAGTAACAACCATTGGGCGACATGGTCCAGATTATAGAGTCCATCGTGCCAGGGGATAGTTGTACCTCCGAAAGAAGATCCCAAAGAAGAATGTATTGCTCCATGTGTTCAACCGTGAAAGATTCCACATTAATATCAGTAACCTAGTTTTGGCCCTCGAGAGCATCCTGAGCCGTCCGGTTCTTTCTTCTAGAGGCTTTGAAGATCAAGGGAGCTAAGTCCTTCGGAGGAGTACCATCCAGCCAGGAGGAGGACCAGAAGGAAGCCTTGGCACCATCGCCAATGGTGAACCGGGTAGCGGCGTTGAAAAGGTCTCTGACGGCGGCATCGTTTGCGGTTTCAGATCCTACCCAAGGTTTTTCTAGCACCGTCCATTCGTACCATAACCAGCGAATCCTGACGCACGAGAGAACCTCTCCAAGTCCAGAATCCCGAGGTCGCCGAGCTCCTTGGGGCGACAAACCTTTTGCCAGTTGACCTTGCACTTTCCTTCACTAAGAACTTCCTTGTAGGCCCATAGCACTCCCCGACTAATCTTGGTGAAAGCCTTCAGGATGCCCTTCTTGGCTCTTAGGGCAGTTAGCAAGAAGATAGGCATGGAGGATAGAACAGACTTCACCAGAGCGGTACAGCCTGCCCGATTCAGAAAACTACCCTTCCTAGGGTTCAGCCGTGCAACCGCCTTATCTATGAAAGGTTGGAGATCCACCCGTCTGAGTATGCCAAGCGAAAGGGGCAGGCCCAAGTACTTGAGGGGAAAATGAATGGTAGCAACTGGGAAGTTTGTTAGGGCGGCCGTAAGGTTAATGTCGGAGCATCGAATTGGAGCTATAGAGCTTTTTGCCACATTTGTCACAAGACCAGAGACCTTGCCAAAACTCTGGAGGATGCAAGCCAGGGTAGACAAGCCGTGCTCCGTGGGGGTCAAGAAAATGGTTGCATCATCCGCATAAAAAGAGACACGGGGATCCTGCAGGCCGCCAAGCATCTCATGCAGCAATCTAGAAGTCATGGCCTTCTCCAGGATTCTCTGAAGGGGGTCAATGGCGATGTCGAAAAGGAGAGGCGGAAGAGGGTCTCCCTATCGAAGGCCGCGCCCATGAGAGATGTCATTTCCTGGGATCCCGTTAAGGATGACACGGGAGGAAGCCGTAGAGAACAAGGTCGACATCAGAGCACGCCATCTTTGGGGAAAACCTAGGTGTTGCATGAGATCCAACATGTAATCCCAGGGAACAGTGTCGAAAGCCTTGGCGATATCAAGCTTGATGAGGAGGGCCGGGGTTTTGTTGCGGTGAAATTGGCGGGCAGTGTTTCTGGCATACATGAAATTGTCATGGATGGTTCAGGATTTGATGAAAGCGCTCTGGATTTGAGACACGATCTCATTCATCTTAGGACTGAGTCGGCGGGTCATAGCCTTGGTGATGATCTTTGGGACCACATGAATGAGACTAATGGGTCTGAAATTAGTGATGGACTCCGCGCCGTCCTTTTTTGGCAGCAACACAATGTTAGCTGTGTTGATGATGTGGAAGTTGGACGCCGACAATTCCGAGAAAGCATTGATAGCTCTCATGAGATCATCCTTGATGATTTCCTAGAAGGAGCAGAAAAAGGAGATGGAGAAACCGTCAAGGCCTAGAGCCTTATCCGCTAGCATGTCATCAATCGCCTCCTTGATCTCTACACCATAGAAAGGCGGCCCAAGGTCTTCCAAAGAATGGACAGTGGGGTTCAAAACGACCCAATTAAAATCCAGTTGGCGGGGTGGAGGGCGGCCTAACGTCTGGGAGAAATGATCAAGAATGAGCATTTCCTTATCCTCATGAGTCGTAGACCATCCATCATTATGCTTGAGCCTCATAATGAAGTTTTTGTGTTTCCTCACGTTAATTCGCATGTGGAAGAACTTTGTGTTGGCATCACCCTCCTGAAGGTAGTTTATTCTGGAGGCCTGCCTTTTCCGCGATATTTCTAGGGCCGCCAGACCTTTTACACGTCGCTTAAGATCAGCGCGAAGAGTTCTCTCATCCAGAGAAAGGGTCCGGGATTCTTGCGCCACATCCAGCTGGAGAATGACATCAAGTGCCATAAGAAGCTGAAGCTTGCAATCATAGAAGAGGCTTTTGCTCCAAGATCTCAACCCTGGCGCCGTGGTTTTCAGCTTGTGATTGATGACATGAACCAACTGTATGTGGGTTGAAGACGCAGACCAAGCTTGCTGAACCATTTCTTGGAACCCCGACATCTTGGTCCAGAAGGACTCGAAGCGGAAGGAAGGTGGTTTTCGAGGGCCACTCTGATTGGAGAGAAGGAGAGGGCAATGGTCCGAGAGGGAGGATGACGGAGCATGAAGCACATGATTTTCAAACACCAGATCCCAACCTGCGTTGTAGAAAGCCCGGTCGAGTCGCACGAGAGTTGGTGTATCCCTCTCATTACTCCACGTATATTTTCTGTTCTGAAGCTTTATCTCTTTCATCTGACAGGTGTTGAGGGCCCATCTGAATTGCCCCATAAGGCAGAAATTTAAGTTGTCGTTGCTCTTATCTTCCGCTTGATAGATGAGATTGAAGTCCCCAATGATGAGCCACTTTGTATCATCGGTGGGCTTGGCGGTGATAGCTTCCACGAGAAAAGCCTCCTTGTCAACATCCACGCTAGGACCGTAGACCGTGGTGAGCTTGAAAGAGGTGCCGCAAGCACGAACGATAACATTAGCCGATATCAAGTATGTGTCGATGTGGATGTTGGAGATATCAACATGGTCATCATTCCAAAGCAAGAGAATTCCTCCGCGTGTGCCAACTGCCAGACGACGCGCAAAAGATCGCAGCCTGAAGCCGCCAAGAAGTTTGGTCTCTTGGATACACGCAATGTGACAAGGGGTATCCGCAAGGACAACGTGAACGGTGTCTTTGTGGCCTTGGTCATTTAGCCCTCGAGTGTTCCAGCCTGCGATGATGAGGTCTGGCCCAATCATGGCGACGAGGTGTGAGGCGGAGGCAAAGAAGCAGCACCAAAACTTTTAAAGAGGATAGTGGTGACAAGCCCACCCGCGAAAGTCGACACAGTAGACAGTTCAGAGCGGCACCCGAATAAACTGAAAAATAAAAGCAAATACAGGGGAGGAAGATGAGGACGTTTCCAGCTAAACAACCACGTCCTGAGCAACCGGTTCGGAACCGCCCGGACCTCCCAAGGCAATAAGGGCCTCTTCAGCCTCTGTCATGCTGCGAACTATTCACGTACGCCTTCCTGGTCTCCATCAACGGCACTCTGTCAGAGACGACTCCCATCTTGGAGTTCAGAACATGGATAGCTTTGTCCATGGCGTGCATCTTCGGCTTGGAACTCAGTCGTGCACTGCGCCTGGCTTCACCGGAAGGTTGAGAGATGTTCTACCGGGCGCGTGGTGTAGCAGGCACAGGACGTGGCAGAAGTGGTGCCTGCGGGCGGTCGAACAGGTCCACAACGGAGCCCAAACCTGTGATCGAGGAGTTGTCGTGAGCAAAAGCCTTTTCAGTAGCGCTTGTCACTGAAGCCTTAGAGTTCTCCTCCGAAGCAGCATGGTCCACGTCAGGCCAAACACAAGAACTTCCATGTACAAAACTGACCACAGCAGAGACACATCCCAAACCTCAGGGACCTGAGTTTGCGAGAGGAGTGCGGGCGAGGTCGCTGCCTGGGCCAGTGATGAGGGAACCAGCTGGGAGTCGGCCGACGCATCTTCTTCCTCCCACGAGCTGGGCGGAGATGGCTCGACGACTGCACGGGCAGGAGGCGACGCGAGTCGCGACGAGCCAGGCGTGAGCATGTGTGGGACCTCCTTGATGGCAGTGGTCCAGTCCCGGCAGGTGGCGAAGCGAGCCGCAGAGGGAGGCGAAACGGCGACCGGGGGCTGCAGCTGCAAGGCGTCCACGACGACGGAGTGGATCAGCGCTGTGGAGGAGCGACGGGAGCCCCCGTACCCACCCGAGGGCCGGCCCGTAGGAGCGGCCCTGCTCATGGTCTCCATGATTACCGCCCACACGTGAACTGCCCTTGGCGAGATGGGCGCGAGAGGAACCACGCCTTGACCGAACGCGACGGGGCTTATGGCGATCCTCCTCGTCATCATCCTCATGGCGGCGGTGATTTCGGGGCTCGCGGTCATCGCAGCGGGTGCCGTAGCGTGAGCAGCTGCGGTGGCAGTCACCAACTCACCATGCGTCCTGGACCGCGAGCGGCGACGATCATGGTCCCTGGAGCGAGGGCCGCAGGAGTCGCCGCGCCCGTCATGGAGAGAGCGAGCGCAGGTCCCGGGGAGCAACACGTTCCAGTCTAAGGCCGCCATCGTCTTCACGGCGAGCGTTGTGTGCCGGGCCCAGCGCGCCGAGCGCGGGGATAGGAGCCGTCAGGACGGAACCTGGGCCCACGCCCACCGGCATGCCATCGATGGTGCCCAGGTGACACGGCGGGAGAGTATGTGAGGCCGGCCTGAAGTCGGTGATAGGCTCGCCGCCGTCCAGCACCGGCGCCCCGGTGAAGTCTTCGACCTGGTCCACGTGCAGAAGGATCCTGAAGGAGATACCCCTCTTCCATTGATCAGGCCTGTCTTCTTTGATGCGAACCTTGGAGGAGAGGCCCACGGGCGCCTTGTTGACGAGAGTGCACCATAGGACCGTGGGGATACGATGCGGGGGCGGAGTCCAGACCCACATGCCGAAGGAGGAAATGTCCTCCATGATGGTGAAGCCGTCGTCGAGGCGCTGCACCGCGCAATTCCGACCGACCAGCTGGTCCACCACCTCCGGCCTCCAGGCAAAGGGAGGCAGCCCGGCGACGACCACATAATCAGTGCCACAAGTGATTTGTGCTGCGAAAGGCATTCTTTCTGTAGGTAAAACAGAGAAGCAAGCAATGACTGGCAGCAACACAACTTCGGACACTGCTGTTCCAAGGCAAGATCACTCGGGGATGCTCTTTTCTTTGCCTGCACGTGCCGTTGCCTACTGTGATGCAGCGTACAACCCACTAGTAGATGGAACGACTGCATAACTGAGAGTGTGCTCTTACAAGATCCTGCAAGAAAGATTAGTATCTTCGTCAGTGCAATTTCTGTAAACATTTCTTCGGTCTTGCAGGATGAAGCTCACGGCTTGCTCCTGGCTTGTCTTGCCGATAATACCTTGTCTTGCCGATATTCAGAATCACAGGAGGACTAATGCTGATCGGTACTCAAAGTACCCCGCGCCTTGAACAAGACAGCGCACGCAGTTCGTTTCGGTGTAAATCAAATCTGCTTTTTCTTGCGTGGAATCTATAGAGCTTTATTCAGATATGACACCTGCACTATCAGCAAGAATACTTACTGCTAGTAAGGAAATCGGGAACAAGATCCATCCAACAATTCCTCTCCTCATATGTGCACGCAATTTAGCACACAGGTGAGCCGGCACATTATTAGCTACTCTCTTTACATGCTGAATAAAGAATAGGTCAAAATTTAAGCTAAATCTGTACGGAAGTTATGTAATGTGACCCTGTTTAAACAGCTTGATAAGATGAGCAATCTCTGTCACCTTAAAAAAAAAAAGCAATCTCTGTCACCTTAAAAAAAGAAAAGCAATCTCTGCCGACTGCCGCTGGCCTGTGTGGCGTATGTAGACTCGCCAGATGCTCCTAAAACAATGTAGACCTTGCCAGATTAGAGACAGGACAACGGCCAAAATACTTAGCCGTGTACAAGTACAATACGTATGGCCCATAAAGAAGGAGCCGCATGTATGTCAACATATTATGTGCAATAATATTGAGTATGAGTCGGAGTAAAAGATGGCAAGTATTGCCGTAGCTGGAATAAAAAAGGATTCCGAATTTTGAACGTGCAGATCTCCGAGTCTCGGTCCACCCAGCCTGCACGATATATATAAGCAGAGAATCTCTGGAGAGAGGCTGGAGTCGTCGTGTACCAGAAAAGAAAACAGAGAGGGCAAACGAGAGGAGGAGAGAATCTGTGGATCGTAAGCCAGCAAAGCAGCAGGGAAGGCGATTAAGAAGATCGATCGAGTAACATGGGCGATATCGAGAAGGGTATCCACGACTCCCTCGTCGTGGCCACGGCGGAGCCCGATGAGGAGGCCAACCGCCGTCGCAGCCGCCATATCGGAACCGTGGTGTTGACCGTCCTGGGCGCAATGAACGCTGTGGCCTTTCTGGCAGCCATCTACCGTGTCCTAACGGTCCCACCAAACCCCGTCTTCGCGCGCTGGACCATGGCCGCTGCCGTCTCGTTTCTTTTCCTCGTGCAAGTAGGCCTATTTTGGTCGGTTCGTCGTAGTTTTTGGAAAAACTTATGTGAGATTTGTAATCCAGAGGAAGAAAGGCAGATAGTAGATGCATAAGCTAGGTTGCTGATCCAATTAATAATTCGGCATATGTCATGTTATCGTCAAATACTGGCTTTGTTAGCTTGTTCTGATGCCTGTAAATATATATACACATATTCTACTGAAATTTTATATGGAATATGTTTCATAAGTTCCCAGGATTTATTTGTTCTAATAATGCACGCTCTCTTTGCCATCGACTTTGCAATGTCATGCTGTGCCGTGTCTTGTTCTATCGCATGGGCAGTACAAACCTTCCGACTCGGAGTGCGTTCAGAGCAACCATATCAAGATTATGAATCATGCTTCGGGTGTTATGTTCTACCGGTCGAAACTGAAACTGAAAGGACCCCAGCTCTCGCGACTCGGTCGCTCCCCGCGGGCGTCCGGGCCGCGCGCCGCCGCCACCTCTCCCGCGCCCCTCCTCAGCCTCCCTCCCCGCCGTCGCCGGCGTGCGCCGCCGGGCAAAGCCCGCGCGGTGTCGGCGGCGGCGGGATCTCGTCTCCATCTCGTGGCGGGGCCTGCGTGGGGCGGCGCTGTCTTCGGGTGGTTCGGCTTTCGGGCGTCGGCCCTGGCGGCGGTCTAGCACGCGCGGCTTCGCGGTGCGGGCTGGCGGCAGGCGGTGGAAGATGGTGGGGTGGGCTGTAACACCCTCAAATCGGCCCTATGCAAGTTTTAGCGCTTCCCACCAAACCCGCATAGAAACGATTCAAGGACGCCCACCAGACACTTGCGTGCGGGTGGAAAACGAAGTAGTAACATTACACAATAGTCCTCGATGGAACCCACAGAACATATATATACAACAACGACTCAAAGAGTCAAGAATACAGATATACAATACAAAGATCCAAATCACCTTGAAAACGATACAACATCCGAGTACGGATAAGATGCAAATGGGGCTAAGAGCCCTGAAGAATAACCAATGGCGTCCATAACCTTGCCCAGGCCAAGCTGGAAGGGTAACCCTGCTAACGACGTTGAACTCATACCTGCTAAAACAAAAGGGGTGCCGACAAAGGGCAAAGGAAAAAGAGGAGCGTCAGTACTGATGCCAGTACATGGCGAGGCTAGAATTCGGCGGCTCTCGCCTACATAGGTATGGTGGACTAAAGCGGTAGCGCAGCATGCACTAAACAACCTATAGAGACTCAATACATCTGTCGGCTATTAGAGAGGGTAAGAAAGACCTATTCGAATCCAACCTGATACTAACACCAATCATACCCATCCTGGCATTTCCCCCTCGAGACCAAACGAGGAAGTCAAACCAAGGAACTCACACAGTTGGTAGTTTTATTCATTCCATTATAGTTGAAGCACTTACTAGTCAGATATAGATAGCATGAGTCATCCTAATAGCGTAAGTAGTGGACAGTTTTAGTGAACCATTCAGTTGTAGTTGCACTACTTACTAGTCAGATACAATTAGCACGTGACATCCCAAACCCAGCAGTTGTTGGCACTTTTATTTCATTACATTGGAGTTGTGATACTTACTAGGCAGGTATAACATGACACGATACACACCAGTTCCACCAGTTGTTGGCACTTTTATTATCCATTTCATTATAGTGAAGCTGATTACTAGTCACATATTAAGTCAAATTTATAGCACTACTTTAGTTATGCTTGTCTATGATCAAGATACTGTGCTCCAAGTCGTCCATAACCGCGGACACGGCTTTCAGAAAGATTTACCTTGCAGGGGTGCACAAATAGCAACACACACACGATCAACCTCGGAAAATCCAAATCAAAACCCAACGAGGCTTTCACGACAAAGCAATCACAAGATTCATAAAATATTTCTAGGGGCCACCCCACTAAGCTACCCGCGACGAAGTTGGCCGGCTCCGAGACGGACCGAGGGTTTGTGTAGACGGCGGTAAACGACTTAGAACCTGAAAGTGTGACTGGGCTTGTCGATACAGCGAAAACGTGTCATGATCCAAAACAGTACAGGTGCTCCACGCACAATCATAAATAAAACAGTAAAGTGTGGCATAGTTACAAGATAGTAATAAAGCCCCAAACTAGTTTGTGGCCCCAAGAAATAAGAAATGAATCAAGCTCTGGCTAAGGGGATTCATGGTCCCACATGCGGATAGTGCGATAGTCAAGGAACAGGTATCAAGTACTCGGGGTCCTATGGGACACAAGTGAGCGTGGAAGAACCAAATAACATCTACTGCCCACCGATGCCTCTGCATTAGTTATAACTATTCCCAGCATTTTAATCAAGTTGTATTTAAAGTCATGATCATCTCTACCATTAAACATGTGCCAACCTTCCAACAACGGTGGAAAGACAACAACGCGGAGCGGCACCTGAGCAAGCAACTATGACTCGCAAGGCCCACTATCTATCAAACAACAGGCAATAGCATATGTTCAAGGCAATATAAAAGCTGCACGGAATATATCTGGTACGGAACACTAAAGCATCGCGACACGGATAGCAATAGATCAACAGGAGGAAATAAAGACTATAAATACAAAATAGGTAGAAAGGGGAAGAACGCTCGCTTGGGAAACACTGCCGAAGATACATTATCCAAAGAACTTGTCGATACTCACATCAACTCAACGGCCTAATCCGCGAAGAAGCAAAGCACTAAAATACACACCGGAGGCACTATTTAATACTACGGAAAAAGATTCGGCATGTTCATGATATGATGCATGACATGGCAAAGGTGCGATGCAACTAGGCAATATTAAGCGGAACCACGGTCCCGACAATTAATTAGGAGGTTCATGTTATTTAGCTACCCCGCAATTTAAATGTTGGCTTAACAAGGCGAAACATGGCATCGGTTCGCTACACAAATTTAAATGGAGCCAATATAAGACTAGATTAGCCCGCATATAGTCTCCATATTTAATTATTAGGTGAATCGACAAAATAACCCGGACCCATGAAATATGTATGCAAACATGTACAATTTAATTATACAACAAGATATATTATATTCATCAAAATAGGGGTCTCGGAAAAAGAGGGTCACACATGGGGACTCGGCGATCTTGGGGCTCCGAGGGTTCAACGGGGTTCGGGTGTGGTCTCGGACTCCGGGATCAAGGCCTTCGGTTTCCATGAAGAAGATCTTGGAGTTCCGACCTCGGTGCCGATGACGGACTTGGAGTTCGCATCGGTGGACTTCAAGTACCATCTCGATAGTTCATCTTCGTGCAACGACTCCGCCTTCTCTTGATGTCGCGTCGGTTCGGAAGTAGCCAAGGTAGTCAGGGTTGTGCGCGCCCTATCTCCACACATACATCACCACCACCACATCTGCAACTTCGCGTATCCATCTCCACACACGAGCATCACATCCTCACATCACACCACCTCAACACGCCACCATATTACTACCTGCACATCACCAACACAGCTGAGCACCCACAACCACCGGCATAGGACCACCATAGTACCACACACACGAACAGATGTTGGAGCCGAACATGGTTCAAACAACTGACCAACACTTGTGCGCGTCAGGGGGATCTGTCAAGCAGCCACGGGGAGGCGCAGGGGAGACGAGATCGTGGGCCCCTTGGCAACGAAAAAAGGAGCACGTCCCTGCAGACGGCGTCCAACGCGATGAGCGGGAGGAGGCCGAGGCGGAGCAGAGAGGGGAGTCATGGAGGCGCGCCACGAAGCTCGGGGACGGCAGCATCGTTCGACGCAGGGGCTTGGGGAGGAGAACACTGGGGCGGCGGCACCTGATTGGCAGACGGAGGCGGCGATGCGCGGGGTCCAGCGATGGGTAGCCGTGGGGTCGGTGGCTGGGGCAACCTCGACGGGCGTCGACGCGGACGGAGGGTGGCTAGGCGGCGGCACGGGCTGGGGTCCGAGGGAGGCGAGGAAACTAGGGATGGCGGCGGTGGCGATGGCGTGATGGCGCGGTCGACATCGGCCATGGGGTCCGACGATGAAGCGGTCGGCGGCGCTCTGCTCGCTGGGGAGGTGGGGTGAAGACAGAGAGCAGCGGCAGAGGAGCTTGAGGCGGAGTACGATGGCTCAGGGAGGAGAGGTCGAGGCCGGTGAACGGCGGCGCACGGTCCGGCGAGGTCGTGCGGAGGGCGAGCTTCAGCAGAAGGCGACCGCGAGGCAGAGAGCGGCGGCGGCTGCTACGAGCGACGAGGGTAGGTGATCCTGACGAGGGCATGGGGAAGGGGAAGGCAGGCCAGGCGGCGGCACATCTCACACGAGGAAGGGGCGACGGCGTGCGGAAGACAAGGTTGGTGGGTGGTATCGTGATGCGAGAAGAGAGGGCCTGAGCTACATGGTGGGGTCGGGAGGGCGGAGGTTGTCGGGGCGGGATGGGGTGCGGAACGGGACGCGTTGGCCGCGGTGAGGTTGTCGGTCACGCGCAACGTGTTGGGTGCGTGTGTACCGGGTAGGTGGGGCGGGGTGCCACGCGTTGCAGCTGCTGCGCGCGCGGGCTGCCTAGGGGAGTGGTGGCGGGGACTGGGGTAGGTTCGGTGGTGGTTGGTCTTAGGGTTAGGTTTAGGACTAGATGGGGATTAGGGTTTTGGGGTGGTTCGGTCGGGGTTGTAGGCTGCTAGCTGCTGGGCTTTGGGCCTGGCGGCTTGTGGCCTCCCCTAGAAAATATTTTTACTGATCTCTTTTATTTTTAACAAGGCTTTTGCAAATAGTTTTTAGATAAATAAAAGATCCAGAAGAGATCGGGGGTTTTGATTTGAAAGAGAGAGGGGGTTATTTAGAAAACAAAGCTAGGCTTTTGTAAAATAGTTTTAGGCAAACATGCATGATTGTATGACGATGCTCAAATGCAATGTGGCATGATGACATGAGCATGCGGTCATGATGATGCACAAACAGAAATAACAAGCGATTTTCTAGTAGTTGTTTTACCGGGGTGCTACAATTCGACACCACTAACAATGGATCTCGCCCTCAAGATCCGCCTCATGGTACGGGGAAGAAGGCTGATGGTCGGGCTTCTCGCTTCGTGTAGACCCTCGCGACACCACTAACAAAGATTATTACTCCATCTTGGAATCGTTGACACGACCAACATGGAGTCGTTGTTCATGTTCGTTGAGAGAACACTCCGGAGAAACAAACACGAAGGTAGAGGTATCAAAAGATAAGGTCACCTCTAACTTCCATGGAAGAAGTAAAGATTGCATCGATTCACCATTCAATGTACAAAAGCGAGTGATAAGAGTAGTGGTATGGTCGCGACTCCATCCCACACTCAAAGCATTACTCTGTACACAAATAGAAGATTTATGCAACCAACTCTTGGAATTCAGGCTGAAGGTCTTGATAAACGATGTTCAAGAAACAAAGGACTCATGCAGGCTCTCCATCGGATCTGGCATAGATGATGTTGTCGCGTCAAAAAACACCGGAAGACACAAAAGAAATCGTATGAAAAGACACAATGATTAGAATTCGCGATGGTTCGATTGGCATGAACAACACATGCTCAAGGTATACTCCAACTTCACCAATGCTCATCCTTCTCATACGTTTTTAACGATACGGATATCCGTCAAGGTGCAGATACAGATAAAGAGTACAAGGACCAAAAAGATTAGATGAAAGGTACAACAAACGAGATGCAGATTGATGACTGTAGCTCCACCGTTATCGAAGGGAGGACGCGAAACCCTGAAGGTACGACGGAAACCAAACCACGAGAAATCCTGGACTCCAAGAAAAGATAAGAGTAGATTCAAAACACGCGAAGGTAAGAGGAGAATAGCATAGAGGTAGGGAGTAAAAGCAGACCTAATCAGATCTATCCAACCGATTTTGCAAAAATAGTGTTGACACTCTACAACATCCGTTAGCTAGGTTATCCTACAGGCTGGACCAGTGCGGTATCGCAACTGCTGAGCTCTGAAACCACTCTGTAACACCCTCAAATCGGCCCTATGCAAGTTTTAGCGCTTCTCGCCAAACCCGCATAGAAACGATTCAAGGACGCCCACCAGGCACTTGCGTGCGGGTGGAAAACGAAGTAGTAACATTACACAATAGTCCACGATGGAACCCACAGAACATATATATACAACAACGACTCAAAGAGTCAAGAATACAGATATACAATACAAATATCCAAATCACCTTGAAAACGATACAACATCCGAGTACGGATAAAATGCAAATGGGGCTAAGAGCCCTGAAGAATAACCAATGGCGTCCATAACCTTGCCCGGGCCAAGCTGGAAGGGTAACCCTGCTAACGACGTTGAACTCATACCTGCTAAAACAAAAGGGGTGCCGACAAAGGGCAAAGGAAAAAGAGGAAAGTCAGTACTAAGGCCAGTACACGGCGAGGCTAGAATTCGGCGGCTCTCGCCAACATAGGTATGGTGGACTAAAGCGGCAGCGCAGCATGCACTAAACAACCTATAGAGACTCAATACATCTGTCGGCTATTAGATAGGATAAGAAAGACCTATTCGAATCCAACCTGATACTAACACCAATCATACCCATCCTGGCATTTCCCCCTCGAGACCAAACGAGGAAGTCAAACCAAGGAACTCACACAGTTGGTAGTTTTATTCATTCCATTATAGTTGAAGCACTTACTAGTCAGATATAGATAGCATGAGTCATCCTGATAGCGTAAGTAGTGGACAGTTTTAGTGAACCATTCAGTTGTAGTTGCACTACTTACTAGTCAGATACAATTAGCACGTGACATCCCAAACCCAGCAGTTGTTGGCACTTTTATTTCATTACATTGGAGTTGTGATACTTACTAGGCAGGTATAACATGACACGATACACACCAGTTCCACCAGTTGTTGGCACTTTTATTATCCATTTCATTGTATTGAAGCTGATTACTAGTCACATATTAAGTCAAATTTATAGCACTACTTTAGTTATGCTTGTCTATGATCAAGATGCTGTGCTCCAAGTCGTCCATAACCACGGACACGGCTTTCAGAAAGATTTACCTTGCAGGGGTGCACAAATAGCAACACACACGATCAACCTCGGAAAAACCAAAGCAAAACCCAACGAGGCTTTCACGACAAAGCAATCACAGGATTCATAAAATATTTCTGGGGGCCACCCCACTAAGCTACCCGCGACGAAGTTGGCCGGCTCCGAGACGGACCGAGGGTTTGTGTAGACGGCGGTAAACGACTTAGAACCTGAAAGTGTGACTGGGCTTGTCGATACAGCGAAAGCGTGTCACGATCCAAAACATTACAGGTGCTCCACGCACAATCGTAAATAAAACAGTAAAGCGTGGCATAGTTACAAGATAGTAATAAAGCCCCAAACTAGTTTGTGGCCCCAAGAAATAAGAAATGAATCAAGCTCTGGCTAAGGGGATTCATGGTCCCACATGCGGATAGTGCAATAGTCAAGGAACAGGTATCAAGTACTCGGGGTCCTATGGGACACAAGTGAGCGTGGAAGAACCAAATAACATCTATTGCCCACCGATGCCTCTGCATTAGTTATAACTATTCCCAGCATTTTAATCAAGTTGTATTTAAAGTCATGATCATCTCTACCATTAAACATGTGCCAACCTTCCAACAACGGTGGAAAGACAACAACGCGGAGCGGCACCTGAGCAAGCAACTACGACTCGCAAGGCCCACTATCTATCAAACAACAGGCAATAGGATATGTCCAAGGCAATATAAAAGCTGCACGGAATATATCTGGTACGGAACACTAAAGCATCGCGACACGGATAGCAATAGATCAACAGGAGGAAATAAAGACTATAAATACAAAATAGGTAGAAAGGGGAAGAATGCTCGCCTGGGAAACACTGCCGAAGATACATTATCCAAAGAACTTGTCGATACTCACATCAACTCAACGGCCTAATCCGCGAAGAAGCAAAGCACTAAAATACACACCGGAGGCACTATTTAATACTACGGAAGAAGAATCGGCATGTTCATGATATGATGCATGACATGGCAAAGGTGCGATGCAACTAGGCAATATTAAGCGGAACCACGGTCCCGACAATTAATTAGGAGGTTCATGTTATTTAGCTACCCCGCAATTTAAATGTTGGCTTACCAAGGCGAAACATGGCATCGGTTCGCTACACAAATTTAAATGGAGCCAATATAAGACTAGATTAGCCCGCATATAGTCTCCATATTTAATTATTAGGTGAATCGACAAAATAACCCGGACCCACGAAATATGTATGCAAACATGTTCAATTTAATTATGCAACAAGATATATTATATTCATCAAAATAGGGGTCTCGGAAAAAGAGGGTCACACATGGGGACTCGGCGATCTTGGGGCTCCGAGGGTTCAACGGGGTTCGGGTGTGGTCTCGGACTCTGGGATCAAGGCCTTCGGTTTCCATGAAGAAGATCTTGGAGTTCCGACCTCGATGCCGATGACGGACTTGGAGTTCGCATCGGTGGACTTCAAGTACCGTGTCGATAGTTCATCTTCGTGCAACGGCTCCGCCTTCTCTTGATGTCGCGTCGGTTCGGAAGTAGCCAAGGTAGTCAGGGTTGTGCGCGCCCTATCTCCACACATACATCACCACCACCACATCTGCAACTTCGCGTATCCATCTCCACACACGAGCATCACATCCTCACATCACACCACCTCAACACGCCACCATATTACTACCTGCACATCACCAACACAGCTGAGCACCCACAACCACCGGCATAGGACCACCATAGTACCACACACACGAACAGATGCTGGAGTCGAACTTGGTTGAAACAACTGACCAACACTTGTGCGCGTTAGGGGGATCTGTCAAGCAGCCACGGGGAGGCGCAGGGGAGACGAGATCGTGGGCCCCTTGGCAACGAAAAAAAGGAGCACGTCCCTGCAGACGGCGTCCAACGCGATGAGCGGGAGGAGGCCGAGGCGAAGCAGAGAGGGGAGTCATGGAGGCGCGCCACGAAGCTCGGGGACGGCAGCATCGTTCGACGCAGGGGCTTGGGGAGGAGAACACTGGGGCGGCGGCGCCTGATTGGCAGACGGAGGCGGCGATGCGCGGGGTCCAGCGATGGGTAGCCGCGGGGTCGGTGGCTGGGGCAACGTCGACGGGCGTCGACGCGGACGGAGCGTGGCTAGGCGGCGGCTTGGGCTGGGGTCCGAGGGAGGCGAGGAAACTGGGGATGGCGGCGGTGGCGATGGCGTGATGGCGCGGTCGACAGCGGCCACGGGGTCCGACGATGAAGCGGTCGGCAGCGCTCTGCTCGCTGGGGAGGTGGGGTGAAGACAGAGAGCAGCGGCAGAGGATCTTGAGGCGGAGGACGATGGCTCTGGGAGGAGAGGTCGAGGCCGGTGAATAGCGGCGCACGGTCCGGCGAGGTCGTGCGGAGGGCGAGCTTCAGCAGAAGGCGACCGCGAGGCAGAGAGCGGCGGCGGATGCTACGGGCGACGAGGGTAGGTGATCCCGACGAGGGCATGGGGAAGGGGAAGGCAGGCCAGGCGGCGGCACATCTCACACGAGGAAGGGGCGACGGCGTGCGGAAGACGAGGTTGGTGGGTGGTGTCATGATGCGAGAAGAGAGGGCCTGAGCTACATGGTGAGGTCGGGAGGGCGGAGGTTGTCGGGGCGGGATGGGGTGCGGAACGGGACGCGTTGGCCGCGGTGAGGTTGTCGGTCGCGCGCAAAGTGTTGGGTGCGTGTGTACCGGGTAGGTGGGGCGGGGTGCCACGCGTTGCAGCTGCTGCGCGCGCGGGCTGCCTAGGGGAGTGGTGGCGGGGACTGGGGTAGGTTGGGTGGTGGTTGGTCTTAGGGTTAGGTTTAGGACTAGATGGGGATTAGGGTTTTGTGGTGGTTCGGTCGGGGTTGTAGGCTGCTAGCTGCTGGGCTTTGGGCCTGGCGGCTTGCGGCCTCCCCTAGAAAATATTTTTACTGATCTCTTTTATTTTTAACAAGGCTTTTGCAAATAGTTTTTAGACAAATAAAAGATCCAGAAGAGATCGGGGGTTTTGATTTGAAAGAGAGAGGGGGTTATTTAGAAAACAAAGCTAGGCTTTTGTAAAATAGTTTTAGGCAAACATGCATGATTGTATGACGATGCTCAAATGCAATGTGGCATGATGACATGAGCATGCGGTCATGATGATGCACAAACAGAAATAACAAGCGATTTTCTAGTAGTGGTTTTACCGGGGTGCTACAATTCGACACCACTAACAATGGATCTCGCCATCAAGATCCGCCTCATGGTACGGGGAAGAAGGCTGATGGTCGGGCTTCTCGCTTCGTGTAGACCCTCGCGGCACCACTAACAAAGATTATTACTCCATCTTGGAATCGTTGACACGACCAACATGGAGTCGTTGTTCACGTTCGTTGAGAGAACACTCCGGAGAAACCAAGACGAAGGTAGAGGTATCAAAAGATAAGGTCACCTCTAACTTCCATGGAAGAAGTAAAGATTGCATCGATTCACCATTCAATGTACAAAAGCGAGTGATAAGAGTAGTGGTATGGTCGCGACTCCATCCCGCACTCAAAGCATTACTCTGTACACAAATAGAAGATTTATGCAACCAACTCTTGGAATTCAGACTGAAGGTCTTGATAAACGATGTTCAAGAAACAAAGGACTCATGCAGGCTCTCCATCGGATCTGGCATAGATGATGTTGTCGCGTCAAAAAACACCGGAAGACACAAAAGAAATCGTATGAAAAGACACAATGATTAGAATTCGCGATGGTTCGATTGGCATGAACAACACATGCTCAAGGTATACTCCAACTTCACCAGTACTCATCCTTCTCATACGTTTTTCAACGATACGGATATCCGTCAAGGTGCAGATACAGATAAAGAGTACAAGGACCAAAAAGATTAGATGAAAGGTACAACAAACGAGATGCAGATTGATGACTGTAGCTCCACCATTATCGAAGGGAGGACGCGAAACCCTGAAGGTACGACGGAAACCAAACCACGAGAAATCCTGGACTCAAAGAAAAGATAAGAGTAGATTCAAAACACGCGAAGGTAAGAGGAGAATAGCATAGAGGTAGGGAGTAAAAGCAGACCTAATCAGATCTATCCAACCGATTTTGCAAAAATAGTGTTGACACTCTACAACATCCGTTAGCTAGGTTATCCTACAGGCTGGACCAGTGGGGTATCGCAACTGCTCAGCTCTGAAACCACTCTGTAACACCCTCAAATCGGCCCTATGCAAGTTTTAGCGCTTCTCGCCAAACCCGCATAGAAACGATTCAAGGACGCCCACCAGGCACTTGCGTGCGGGTGGAAAACGAAGTAGTAACATTACACAATAGTCCACGATGGAACCCACAGAACATATATATACAACAACGACTCAAAGAGTCAAGAATACAGATATACAATACAAAGATCCAAATCACCTTGAAAACGATACAACATCCGAGTACGGATAAGATGCAAATGGGGCTAAGAGCCCTGAAGAATAACCAATGGCGTCCATAACCTTGCCCAGGCCAAGCCGGAAGGGTAACCCTGCTAACGACGTTGAACTCATACGTGCTAAAACAAAAGGGGTGCCGACAAAGGGCATAGGAAAAAGAGGAGCGTCAGTACTAAGGCCAGTACACGGCGAGGCTAGAATTCGGCGGCTCTCGCCTACATAGGTATGGTGGACTGAAGCAGCAGCGCAGCATGCACTAAACAACCTATAGAGACTCAGTACATCTGTCGGCTATTAGAGAGGGGTAAGAAACACCTATTCGAATCCAACCTGATACTAACACTAATCATACCCATCCTGGCATTTCCCCCTCGAGACCAAACGAGGAAGTCAAACCGAGGAACTCCCATAGTTGGTAGTTTTATTCATTCCATTATAGTTGAAGCACTTACTAGTCAGATATAGATAGCATGAGTCATCCTGATAGCGTAAGTAGTGGATAGTTTTAGTGAACCATTCAGTTCTAGTTGCAGTACTTACTAGTCAGATACAATTAGCACGTGACATCCCAAACCCAGCAGTTGTTGGCACTTTTATTTCATTACATTGGAGTTGTGATACTTACTAGGCAGGTATAACATGACACGATACACACCAGTTCCACCAGTTGTTGGCACTTTTATTATCCATTTCATTGTAGTGAAGCTGATTACTAGTCACATATTAAGTCAAATTTATAGCACTACTTTAGTTATGCTTGTCTATGATCAAGATACTGTGCTCCAAGTCGTCCATAACCGCGGACACGGCTTTCAGAAAGATTTACCCTGCAGGGGTGCACAAATAGCAACACACACACGATCAACGTCGGAAAAACCAAATCAAAACCCAAAGAGGCTTTCACGACAAAGCAATCACAGGATTCATAAAATATTTCCAGGGGCCACCCCACTAAGCTACCCGCGACGAAGTTGGCCGGCTCCGAGACGGACCCAGGGTTTGTGTAGACAGTGGTAAACGACTGGGAACCCGAAAGTGTGACTGGGCTTGTCGATACAGCGAAAACGTGTCATGATCCAAAATAGTACAGGTGCTCCACGCACAATCGTAAATAAAGTAGTAAAGCATGGCATAGGTACAGGATAGTAATAAAGCCCCAAACTAGTTTGTGGCCCCAAGAAATAAGAAATGAATCAAGCTCTGGCTAAGGGGATTCATGGTCCCACATGCGGATAGTGCGATAGTCAAGGAACAGGTATCAAGTACTCGGGGTCTTACGGGACACAAGTGAGTGTGGAAGAACCAAATAACATCTATTGCCCACCGATGCCTCTGCATTAGTTATAACTATTCCCAGCATTTTAATCAAGTTGTATTTAAAGTCATGATCATCTCTACCATTAAACATGTGCCATCCTTCCAACAACGGTGGAGCGACAACAACGCGAAGCAGCACCTGAGCAAGCAACTACGACTTGCAAGGCCCACTATCTATCAAACAACAGGCAATAGGATGTGTCCAAGGCAATATAAAAGCTGCACGGAATATATCTGGTACGGAACACTAAAGCATCGCGACACGGATAGCAATAGATCAACAGAAGGAAATAAAGACTATAAATACAAAATAGGTAGAAAGGGGAAGAATGCTCGCCTGGGAAACACTGTCGAAGATACATTATACGAAGAACTTGTCGAGACTCACATCAACTCAACGGCCTAATCCGCGAAGAAGCAAAGGACTAAAATACACACCGAAGGCACTATTTAATACTATGGACGAAGATTCGCCATGTTCATGATATGATGCATGACATGGCAAAGGTGCGATGCAACTAGGCAATATTAAGCGGAACCACGGTCCCGACAATTAATTAGGAGGTTCATGTTATTTAGCTACCCCGCAATTTAAATGTTGGCTTAACAAGGCGAAACATGGCATCAGTTCGCTACACAAATTTAAATGGAGCCAATATAAGACTAGAATAGCCCGCATATAGTCTCCATATTTAATTATTAGGTGAATCGACAAAATAACCCGGACCCACGAAATATATATGCAAACATGTACAATTTAATTATGCAACAAGATATATTATATTCATCAAAATAGGGGTCTCGAAAAAAGAGGGTCACACATGGGGACTCGGCGATCTTGGGGCTCCGAGGGTTCAACGGGGTTCGGGTGTGGTCTCGGACTCCGGGATCAAGGCCTTCGGTTTCCATGAAGAAGATCTTGGAGTTCCGACCTCGGTGCCGATGACGGACTTGGAGTTCGCATCGGTGGACTTCAAGTACCGTATCAATAGTTCATCTTCGTGCAACGGCTCCGCCTTCTCTTGATGTCGCGTCGGTTCGGAAGTAACCAAGGTAGTCAGGGTTGTGCGCGCCCTATCTCCACACATACATCACCACCACCACATCTGCAACTTCGCGTATCCATCTCCACACACGAGCATCACATCCTCACATCACACCACGTCAACACGCCACCAGATTACTACCTGCACATCACCAACACAGCTGAGCACCCACAACCACCGGCATAGGACCACCACAGTACCACACACATGAACAGATGGTGGAGTCGAACTTGGTTCAAACAACTGACCAACACTTGTGCGTGTCAGGGGGATCTGTCAAGTAGCCACGGGGAGGCGCAGGGGAGACGAGATCGTGGGCCCCTTGGCAACGAAAAAAAAGGAGCACGTCCCTGCAGACGGTGTCCAACGCGATGAGCGGGAGGAGGCCAAGGCGGAGCAGAGAGGGGAGTCATGGAGGCGCGCCACGAAGCTCGGGGACGGCAGCATCGGTCGACGCAGGGCTTGGGGAGGAGAACATTGGGGCGGCGGCGCCTGATTCGCAGACGGAGGCGGCGATGCGCGGGGTCCAGCGATGGGGAGCCGCAGGGTCGGTGGCTGGGGCAACCTCGACGGGCGTTGACGCGGACAGAGCGTGGCTAGGCTGCGGCATGGGCTAGGGTCCGAGGGAGGCGAGGAAACTGGGGATGGCGGCGGTGGCGATGGCGTGATGGCGCGGTCGACGACGGCCACGGGGTCCGACGATGAAGCGGTCGGCGGGGCTCTGCTCGCTGGGGAGGTGGGGTGAAGACAGAGAGCAGCGGCAGAGGAGCTTGAGGCGGAGGACGATGGCTCAGGGAGGAGAGGTCGAGGCCGGTGAACGGCGGCGCACGGTCTAGCGAGGTCGCGCGGAGGGCGAGCTTCAGCAGAAGGTGACCGCGAGGCAGAGAGCGGCGACGGCTGCTACGGGTGACGAGGGTAGGTGATCCCGACGAGGGCGTGGGGAAGGGGAAGGCGGGCCAGGCGGCAGCACATCTCACACGAGGAAGGGGCGATGGCGTGCGGAAGACGAGGTTGGTGGGTGGTGTCGTGATGCGAGAAGAGCGGGCCCGAGCTACATGGTGGGGTCGGGAGAGCGGAGGTTGTCGGGGCGGGATCGGGTGCGGAACGGGACGCGTTGGCCGCGATGAGGTTGTCGGTCGCGCGCAGCATGTTGGGTGCGTGTGTACCGGGTAGGTGGGGCGGGGTGCCACGCATTGCAGCTGCTGCGTGCGTGGGCTGCCTAGGGGAGTGGCGACGGGGACTAGGGTAGGTTGGGTGGTGGTTGGTCTTAGGGTTAGGTTTAGAACTAGATGGGGATTAGGGTTTTGGGGTGGTTCGGTCGGGGTTGTAGGCTGCTAGCTGCTGGGCTTTGGGCCTGGCGGCTTGCGGCCTCCCCTAGAAAATATTTTTACTGATCTCTTTTATTTTTAACAAGGCTTTTGAAAATAGTTTTTAGACAAATAAAAGATCCAGAAGAGATCGGGGGTTTTGATTTGAAAGAGATTGGGGGTTATTTAGAAAACAAAGCTAGGATTTTGTAAAATAGTTTTAGGCAAACATGCATGATTGTATGATGATGCTCAAATGCAATGTGGCATGATGACATGAGCATGCGGTCATGATGATGCACAAACAGAAATAACAAGCGATTTTCTAGTAGTGGTTTTACCGGGGTGCTACATGGGCGGCGCGGGCCTACTGGCCTAGATCGGGGCCCAACCAGGCCCGATCTAGGTGGGGGCGGGTCTGGCACACTTCCCCTGTCCCTCGACCACAGTCCGGCGACCTGGCGGCTCGGCCCAAGGCCGTGGTGGCGGCATGGTGATGCTGGCGGTGGCCGGCAGGGAGGGGCCCGACTGGCCTGCTCCCTCTGCAGCTCCGGCTGGCCTAGATCTGGGCCCTCTTGGGCATGTTCTAGGTTTGGGGCAGGCCTAGCACGGGGCTGCCTACCTCTGGAGTTGGTGGGGTGGGTGTGGGGCGATTAGGAGGGCGACGATGGCGGCGGCTGCACTGCTGCAGCGTGGCGGCGGGTTCTTTACGGGCCTCTCTAGGCCTGGCTAGGCCGAGTGCCTGCTCTGCCCCTGAGGCCGTGGCCGGACGTCAACCGCCGTTGGCGGTGGAGGTCGATCTCCTCCGCGCGGCCGTGATGTTTCCACCACCCTATGTCGGCCAGCCCTATCCCCTCTGCCTCGTAGGTCACGCAAAGAACCTGCCTGAGTGGGTGCGAGTCCACGGATGCCGAGGCGGTGGCCTCGGAAGGTGGGTTGCAAGGCGTTCCTTTGGCAGAGGCGGCTTCGGGAGGCGACTTGCGATGGTGCCATGCTCGTCTTGTGGTGGGGTTCTTTGGCAGGCGGCATTCCGACGGTGCCGTGGATGGCGGCGGGGCGAGGGCGCTGCTGATTGGCGGCGGTGGTGGCAGAGACGAGCTTGGCCGGTGGCTCCAAACCCTAGGTGTGGTTTGGGCGGTCTAGCTCGCTCTTAGGTCGCTACCATGGTTGGCTTCGGGTACGCTTCGGGACAGGGGGAGCGACGATGCCAATGCGTCTGGTGCAGCGCGGCGGCAAGGGCTTCACGGGCCTGATCTGGACTTGGCCGGGCCTAGTTGGCCTGGTATGCTCCTGCTGCTGCTACCGCTTTGTCGGTGGAGGTCGATCCCTCCCACGCGGCAGCGGCACCGTTGTCCCTTGTCTTCGGTGGGTTCCTCACGCCGACTAACCTCATGGTGTTTGCCATGGTGAGACGCCGATGAAGACGGCGGGACCATTTTGGCGCATGTTGGTGGTCGGCTAGTGGGTGGAGTGCCAGGATTGGCTGGGGTTTGGGTCTCTGGGGGGTCGGGAGAAATCCTTGCGGCTGGACTGGCCCCAGCGCTGCGACATCTGCGGGTGCCGTCTTCCTTCTTGAAGGGCGCCGGATGTACCCTCCTCTCTCTCCCCTGCGTGTACCGGGAGAAATGCTAGGAGAAATCCGGGTAGCAGCGTCGTCATCGTCGTCCCCCTTCTTGAAGGTGTTGCTTGGTACACGGCAATTCGACGGCATAGGATCCTCGTGGGACTTTTTCAGAGGGTGATACGTCCATTTTGCATCACTATTCTATGTCTTAATTCACTATTATTCATTGATATATTTCGTATTGAGAGGTGATACTTATGTTATTTCATCTGTTTTTGCATGGTTGATGACTTTCGGAGCATGGACCGCTGCAGTCAAGATTCTGATGGAAAAGGTGCTGTTTGGAGGCAAAATTCGCGAAGATCAGAAAATCCAGGAAAATATACGAAAAATCCTATTTTTCCAGAAGACTAAGGATGCCAGAAGACGGAGTGGAGATGGGCCACAGGGGGCCCACACCACTGATGGGTTCGTAGCATGGAAAACAAAAAAATTCTACCGCAAGAACGAACAAAACCCAGATCTAATCTAGATAAAAGCCAAGATCTAATCTATTATACATGTGCAACGAGAGAGATATGTACTAACCCTCGTAGATCCGAAAGCGTTACGAGATTAGATCTCGTGGTTGATGTAGTCGATCACTTGCCGATCTCAAGATCGTGTGGACGATCCTTCCGGCGCCGCGTTCCGGCAGCGCTTCCGCAGTCGGTCACACGTGCGGAGGCGAAGCAGACCTTCCTCTCCTCGTTCCAGCGAGCAGCGGAGGTAGTAGATCTTCTCCACGGAATCCCAGCAGCACGACGGCGTGGTGGTGGTGGTGGAGTATAGAATTCTACAGGGCTTCGCCTATGCCTGTGCAGAAGAAAGGAGGAGGAGAGAGGCGGCGGAGATTTGGAGTTGTGGAGGAGGGCTTGGAGGTGGCGCCCCCACCCCTCTATATAAAGGGGGGAGGCGCCATGGGAGGGGGAGTCCTAGTAGGACTCCCCTCCCTCCTATGGCCGGCGGATTGGGGAGGGGGGGAGGAGTCCTCCTCCCCCACGACTCCTTGTCTTGCCCCACAAGGACTCCTTGATCCCTTTCTTGGTTTTCAAGCAAACTCCAAGAAATCTTCCAGAACCTTCCGGAACATTCCGAAACCTTCTAGAATCCTCATCCAAATACTCCGGAACATTTCCTAACTCAGAAAATGATCCCCAATATATGAATCTTATTCTCCGAACAATTCTGGATCTCCTCGTGATGTCCCGGATCCAATCCGAGACTCGGAACAACATTCGGTCTCCAACGCACATTCCATATCTACTTAAAACAACTTCGAACCTTAAGTGTGTCACCCTACGGTTCGTGAATATATAGACATGACAGAGACACATCTCCTATCAATAACCATCAGCGGGACCTGGAGATCCATAATGGCTCCCACATACTCAACGATGACTTTATCAAAACGTTGATTCTACAGAGCTCCCACACGCTATTAAGAAGTTCAATATCATTTCCAATCAACAATATGTCATCTACATATAGTACTAGGAATGCTACAGAGCTCCCACTCACTTTCTTGTAAATACAAGCTTCTCCATAAGTTTGTATAAATCCAAAGTTTTTGATTACTTTAGCAAAATGTTGATTCCAACTCCGGGATGCTTGCTTCAGTCCATAAATGGAGCGCTGAAGTTTGCATACCTTGTCAGCATCTTTAGGATCGACAAAACCCTTGGGTTGTACCATATACAACTCTTCCTCAATGTCACCATTAAGGAACGTTGTTTTGACATCCATTTGCCAAATCTCATAATCGAAATGTGCAGCAATTGCTAACAAAATCCTCACAGACTTTAGCTTCGCTACTGGTGAGAAAGTCTCATCATAGTCAACTCCTTGAATTTGTTGGAACCCTTTCGCGATAAGTCGAGCTTTATAGACGGTAACATTACCATCAGCATCTGTTTTTCTCTTGAAAATCCATTTGTTCTCGACAGCTTTACGGCCATCCGGTAAGTCCACCAAAGTCCACACTTGGTTTTCGTACATGGATCCCATTTCGGATTTCATGGCTTCTAGCCATTTGTCGGAATCTGGGCTCACCACAACTTCTTCATACGTCGCAGGGTCATCAGCGTTGTCCACCAACATGACGTTCAAGGCAGAGTCATACCAATCAGGAGTGATACGAACCCTCGTTGACCTGCGAGGTTCAGCAGTAACTTCGTTTGAAGTTTCATGATCATTATCATTAGCTTCCTCTCCAATTGGTGCAGGCGGCACAAAAACATCTTCCGGTGTTGCGCTACTCTCAAATCCGAGAGAAGGTTCAATAACCTCATCGAGTTCTACTTTCCTTCCAGTCACTTCCTTCGAGAGAAACTCCTTCTCAAGAAAGGATCCATTCTTGGCAACGAAAACTTTGCCTTCGGATCTATGATAGAAGGTATACCCAATTGTTTCTTTAGGGTATCCTATGAAGACGCATTTCTCCGCTTTGGGTTCTAGCTTATCAGGTTGTAACTTCTTTA
Organism: Avena eriantha; assembly: GCA_910589775.1. Classification (NCBI taxonomy): domain Eukaryota; kingdom Viridiplantae; phylum Streptophyta; class Magnoliopsida; order Poales; family Poaceae; genus Avena; species Avena eriantha. Next base: position 516,042,684 of record OU342745.1, on the reverse strand, counting down.
CGTATGCTTCGCACCCCAAACTTTAAGGAACGACAACTTAGGTTTCTTTCCAAACCATAATTCGTACAGTGTCGTTTCAACGGATTTAGATGGTGCCCTATTTTAAAGTGAATGCGGCTGTCTCTAATGCATAGCCCCAAAACGATAGCGGTAAATCTGTAAGAGACATCATAGACCGAACCATATCTAAGAGAGTTCGATTAAGATGTTCGGACACACCATTACGCTGTGGTGTTCCCGGCGGTGTCAACTGTGAAAGTATTCCACATTTCTTTAAATGCATGCCAAACTCATAACTCAGATATTCACCTCCCCGGTTAGAACACAGAAACTTAATCTTCTTGTTACGATGATTTTCCACTTCACTTTGAAATTACTTAAACTTCTCGAAAGTTTCGGACTTGTGTTTGATAAAGTAGACATACCCATATCTACTCAAGTCATCCGTGAAAGTGAGAACATAACCATAAGTAGAACATAACGTAAAGTAGACATACCCATATCTACCATGCGATGCTACACTCATTGGACCGCACACATCGGTATGTATTATTTCCAATAAGTCTGTAGCTCGCTCCATTATTCCAGAGAATGGAGTCTTAGTCATTTTTCCCATTAGACATGCTTCGCATCTTTCAAGTGATTCAAGAAGTCCATCTGAATGGAGTTTCTTCATACGCACACATCGGTCTCCGACGCACATTCCATATCTACTTAAAACAACTTCGAACCTTAAGTGTGTCACCCTACAGTTCGTGAATATGTAGACATGACATAGACACATCTCCTATCAATAACCATCAGCGGGACCTGGAGATCCATAATGGCTCCCACATACTCAACGATGACTTCGTGATCGATTGAACCATTTACATACGAAACCAATTCCCTTTGTCACGCAATACTATACTTATCCGAGGTTTGATCGTCGGTATCTCCATACCTAGTTCTACCTCGTTACTGATAAGTACTCTTTACTCGTTCCATGATATGTCATCCCTTGTGACCCAGTCACATGCTTGCAAGCTAACTAGATGACATTCCACCGAGAGGGCCCAGAGCATATCTATCCATCATATGGATGGACAAATCCCAATCTTGGTCCATGCGCTTCAACACATACTTTCAGAATACCCAATGACACCTTTATAACCACCCAGTTACGAAGCGGTGTTTGATGTCATCAAAGTACCCATCCGGTGATGGTGATTAACACAACCTCATGGTCGAAGGATTAGGTTACTATGCATTTAAAAGCTTATAGCAATACGAACTTAATGACTTGATCTTATGCTACTCTTACTATGGGTGTATGTCCATCACATCATTCTCCTAATGATATAACCTTGTTATTAATCACATCCTAATGTCCATGATCAGGAAACCATGATCATCAATTAATTAACAAGCTAGTTCAACAAGAGGCTTACTAGGGACACTTTTATGTTTACAAAACACACATGTATTAGTGTTTCCTAATAATAAAATTATAGCATGGGATGTAAACATTCATCATAAACACAAAGATATAATAATAACCACTTTTATTATTGCCTCTTGGGCATATGTCCAACAACCACCCCCTGGCGCGGGTTGCCCTAGGCCGTGCCAGGAGGTGGTGTGGCCACCCTGGCCCACTCCAGCCTCTCCCCTCTGGCGTATATCATCCTCCCGAAACCCTAAGACTCAGGGAGCAACCACAGAAAGATTCCGCAGCCTCTGCGGGGCGGAAAAACACTGAGAGAGAAAGATCTCTCCAGCAGACAGATTTCTGCCGGGGGAATTCCTTCCCGGAGAGGGGAGATCGTCGCCATCAACACCACCATCAAGCTAGAATTCATCGGGATCATCATCATCATCACCATCAGCACCCTCATCACCATCTCCATATTGCTGTAACAATTGAGTTGAATCTTGCATTAGTTCATAGGGGAAACTTTCCCGGTGTTGATTACTCTTTGTAGTTGATGCTATTGAGTGAACCATTGAATTATTGTTTATGTTCAGATTGTTATACATCATTATTCCATCTCTGATTATGATCCATATGATGTCTTGTGAGTAGTTCGTTTTGTTCTTGAGGACATGGGAGAAGTCATGTTGTTAGTAGTGGAGTTGTATTGAGAAAGATTCAATAGATTGTTATTTAAGTTGTGGTGTACTTCTTTTAGTGGTGTCATGTGAACGTCGACTACATGACACTTCACCTATATGGGCCTACGGGAATGCATTGTGTATTTGGCTACTAATTGTAGGGGTTGCCGGAGTGACAGAAACCTGAACCCCCGTTAGGAAACCATTGCACAAGGGACGTAAGGGTCTTAGAGTTTAAAGTTGTGGTTAGGTTTCTACCTTAATTACTTTCTTGTACTTACGGATGTTTGCAAGGGGTATAATCACAAGTATGTATTAGTCTTGGATGGGGCGGTACATTAGCACAGGTTCACCCACACAACACTTAGCAAGCTAGAGAAGATTAATCAACTATATGAAGCGAAAGCACTTGACCGCCTTCCCATGTGTCCTCGAGAACATTTGGTCATCTTAAGTAATACAACCGGCTTGTCCTTTGCTGCATAAAGGATTGGGCCACTTGCTGCATTTATTCCTACTGTCTTTTATTTACTCGTACTTTGTTTACTTGCTTTATCGAAAACCCCTAAAAATCCGTTTGCTAAGTATTTGCAGAGAATTCCTGATCCATACCACTAGCCAGCACCTTCTGCTCCTCGTTGGGTTCGACACTCTTACTTATCGAAAATACTACGATACACCCCCTATACTTGTGGGTCATCAAGACTATTTTCCGGCGCCGTTGCCGGGGAGTGAAGCGTTATTGGAGAGTGGAACTAGTAAAGGAAACTTCTACTGTGAGTATTGTTTACTTCTGTTAGTTGATTTATTTTCGTTATGGATAATTCGCTGAGTTTCTTATTTGGTAATGCTACTACCACTTCTAAGGTAGTAGATAAGCCACCACCTGCTGAGAATGATGCTTTCAAAATACCTACAAGAATTATTGATCGTGTTATGGATAACTATTATGTTGGGGATGGAACCGTCCATCCCGGTGATCATTTTCTTTTTATACATGAATTATGCGGGTTGTTCAAGTGTGCAGGTATTACTACAGATCAAGTTAAGAAGAAGTTATTCTCATTATCACTGAAAGGAAGAGCTGAGGAATGGTATAAGCTGCTGAAGAATGGTCAAGCTCTGGAATGGGAGGAAATAGTGCCTCTCTTTTATTCAAAGTTTTATCCTCCTAGTGAGATTCATAAAGATCGGAATCAAATATACAACTTTTGGCCTCTTGATGGAGAGAGTACAGCTCAAGCTTGGGGGAGATTGAAGTTACTAATGCTCAAATGTCCCATTCATGAGCTCCCTAACAATATTATTATCAATAACTTTTATGCAAGGCTCCCTCTACATGATAAAGATTTATTGGACGCTTCTTGTGCTGGATCATTCACTCGCATGGAAGAAGAAGCTAACTGGGATCTTCTGGACCGTATTGAAGACAATGCTGAAGCTTGGGAGAATGACAAAGGTAGAAAGTCAGATATAAATTATGATTATGAATGCATTGAATCTTTTATGGGAACTGATGACTTTCAAAATATTAAAAACGCTTATGCTCTAGACTCTCAAGCTATTTCTTCTTATTTTAAGGCTTTTGCTTCCTACATTGAAGTGCCTAAAAAGAAGTGGAATAAATATCATGCACCTTATAAAGATGTTGCCAAAAGTTTTCCTGCCAAGAGTGCCCCCTCTCTCCATGGCCGGCGCATGGGGGGTGACCCCTCACCTCCCCCATTCATGTGGTGGTAACCCCTCCACATTAAAATGCCCCTTAACATTCTCTTTTAAAATCTCCACTTTAAATGCATTAAATTTCTCCAAATTTAATGCTCTCTCATTTAATAAAACTCTTTTATTTATTTTATTCAGAATTTTGTTAATTACTTTAATTAACAAACATTCACATAAAACCCCTTGCAACATTTCAATATCACATGCAGAACCACTTTCTGCAATTTCACCCGAAACAATTCCGGTTTCTATCGAAACAATTCCTGTTTCTATCGAAACATTTCCTGCGCTTTGCAAACCTTTTGTCTGGAACATATGTGCTCCTAAATGGTGTCCGGCAACCCTTAAGTGTGTCACCCTATGGTTCGCGAATAATGCAGACATGATTGAGACTCCTCTCAGATCAATAATCAGAAGCGGGACCTGGAGATCCATACTGACTCCTGCACATTCAACGATGACTTCTGTGATCGTGAGAACCTTTAACGTCAGCAATTTAATCCCTTTGTCTCATGATATAATACATGTCCGAGATTCGATCATCGGTATCCAAATACCTAGTTTGATCTCGTTACCGACATGCACTCTTTTCTCGTTCCCATGATACAACATTCTAGTGATCACATCACTTGCTTGCAATCTATCTTAATGTGATATCACCGAGAGGGCCTAGAGTATATCTATCCGTCATCTGGATTGACAAATTCCACTCTTGATCCATGAGCCTCAACATAACACCTTCGTAGTACTGAACCCATCTTTATAGTCACCCTGTTATGGTGTGACGTTTGATGTTATCAAGATACTCTTCCGGTGTTAGCAATTAACATGATCTCATGGTCTAAGGACTAAGACTACTTTGTATGATGTTATAGCAATATAAACATAATGACTTGATCGTAATGCTATACTTCGGATGAATGTTCATCACATCATTTCACAAATGCTGTGACCTTGTTATTAACAACATCCAATGTCCATGATCAGGAAACTTTGATCATCTTGTTAATCAACAAGCTAGTCTATAAGAGAGGCATAACTAGGAACCCTTTTTGTTTATTAAACACACATGTATTGATGTTTCCTATCAATACAATTATAGCATGCAAAATAAACATCTATCATATACAAGAAATATATAATAACAACTTTATTATTGCCTCTCAGGGCATATTTCCTTCAGTCTCCCACTTGCACTAGAGACAATAATCTAGTTTACACAGTGATAAATCTAACACCCATGGAGTTCTGGTGTTGATCATGTGTTTCCCTAGGGAGTACTTTAGTCAACGGATCTGCTACATTTAGGTCCGTGTGCACTTTACAAATCTTTATATCTCCATCCTTGACATGCTCGCGGATGGAGTGAAACCGGCGCTTAATATGTTTGGAATTCTTGTGAGACCTTGGTTCCTTTGCGTTGGCTATGGCTCCATTGTTGTCACAATAGATCACCATCGGGTCCAACGCACTGGGAACCACACCCAGTTCTGTAATGAACTCTTTCATCCAAACTGCCTCCTACGCTGCTTCTGAAGCAGCAACATATTCCGCCTCCATTGTTGATCCAGCCACCACAGGTTGTTTGGAACTCCTCCAACTAACTGCTGCTCCGTTCAAGAGTAATACGTATCCGGATGGATACTTAGAGTCATATGGATCGGTGTCAAAGCTAGCATCGACATAACACTTAGCGACTAGCTCTTCTTCACCTCCGTATATAAGAAACATATCCTTAGTTCTTCTCAAGTACTTGAGGATGTTCTTTACCGCTATCCAGTGTTCTGAACCTAGATCAGATTGGTACCTACTAGTCAATCTAATAGCATGTGCCACATCCGGTCTTGTACATAGCATGGCATACATAATAGAGCCTATGGCCGAGGCATAGGGGATCTTATCCATCATCTCTCTTTCTTCCGCCATAGCCGGACTTTGAGTCTTACTCAATGTCTTGCCTTGCAACATAGGTAAGAACCCCTTCTTACTTTCATCCATATTAAACTTCTTTAATATCTTATCAAGGTATGTACTCTGCGATAGCCCAATTAGGCGACTTGATCTATCTCTATAGATTTTAATGCCTAATATATATGAAGCTTCACCAAGGTCCTTCATCGAAAATTTGCTGTTTAGATAACTTTTAACACTGTTTAAAAGATCTATATCATTTCCAATCAATAATATGGCATCCACATATAATATCAGAAATGCCACATTGCTCCCACTTCTTTCTTGTAAATACAAGCCTCTCCATAAGTTTGGACAAATCCAAACTCTTTGATCACCTCATCAAAGCGGAGATTCCAACTCCGTGATGCTTGCTTTAGTCCATAGATGGATCGCTGAAGTTTGCACACCTTATTAGCATCCTTAGGATCGACAAAACCCTTTGGTTGTATCATATAAAACTCTTCTTCAATATTACCATTGAGGAACGTAGTTTTGACATCCATCTACCATATTTCATAATCGAAATATGCAGCAATTGCTAACATAATCCTAACCGACTTAAGCATCGCTACGGGAGAGAATGTCTCATCGTAGTCAACTCCTTGAATTTGTCGAAACCCCTTTGCGACAAGTCGAGCCTTATAGATGGTTACGTTACCATCAACATCAGTTTTTCTTTTGAAAATCCATTTATTCTCAACGGCCTTTCGATCGTGAGGTAAGTCCACCAAGGTCCAAACCTGGTTTTCGTACATGGATTCCATCTCGGATTTCATGGCTTCTAGCCATTTGTTGGAATCAGGGCTCATCATCGCTTCTTCATACGTCGCAGGGTCATCTATTTCATCAATCATGAAATTTATAACAGGATTGCCGTACAGTTCAAGAGCTGCACATGTCCTGCTTGACCTGCGAGGTTCGGTAGTGTCCTCTTTCGGAGTTTCATGATCAATATCATTAGCTCTCTCTTCATTAGGTGAAGTCAACTCCGAAACAACTTCCGGTGCTGCGCTACTCGCCATTTCATGAAGAGAAGGTTCGATAACCTCTTTGAGTTCTACCTTCCGACTACTCACACCTTTCGCGAGAAACTCCTTCTCAAGAAAGGATCCATTCTTGGCAACAAAGACCTTGCCTTCGGATCTGTGATAGAAGGTATACCCAATCGTTTCCTTAGGGTATCCTATGAAGACGCATTTTTCCACTTTGGGTTCGAGTTTATCCGGTTGAAGTTTCTTCACATAAACATCACATCCCCAAACTTTAAGAAATGACAGCTTAGGTTTGTTTCCAAACCATAATTCATACGGTGTCTTTTCAACGGATTTAGATGGTGCCCTATTTAAAGTGAATGTAGCGGTTTCTAGTGCATAACCCCAAAATGACAGTGGCAAGTCAGTTAGAGACATCATAGATCGAACCATATCCAATAAAGTACGATTACGACGTTCTGACACACCATTACGTTGTGATATTCCGGCAGGCGTGAGTTGTGAAACTATTCCACACTCTTTCATGTGTGTGCTAAACTCGTAACTAAGATACTCTCCTCCACGGTCAGACCGTAGAAATTTGATCTTTCTATGACGATGATTTTCCACTTCATTCTGAAATTCTTTGAACTTTTCAAAAGTTTCAGACTTGTGTTTCATCAAATAGATATACCCGTATCTACTCGAATCATCCGTGAAAGTAACAAAATAACGATATCCACCTCGCGCCGACACACTCATTGGTCCACACACATCAGTATGTATGATTTCCAATAAATCTGTCGCTCGTTCCATTGAACCGGAAAACGGCGTTCTAGTCATCTTGCCCATAAGGCATGGCTCACATGTATCAAATGATTCAAAATCAAGTGATTCCAAAAGTCCATGAGAATGGAGTTTCTTCATGCGTTTAACGCCAATATGACCTAGACGGCAGTGCCACATATATGCAGATATATCATTATCAAGTTTAATCCTTTTAGCATCAACATTATGAATATGCGTAATACTACTATCGAGATCCAATAGAAATAAACCATTCAACACAGGTGCATGACCATAAAAGATATTATTCATATAAATCGAACAACCATTGTTTTTAGATTTAAACGAATAACCACTTTGCATCAAACATGATCTGGATACAATGTTCATGCTCAGTGCAGGCACCAAATAACAATTATTCAGGTTTATAACTAATCCCGACGGCATATGGAGAGGCAGCGTTCCAACGGCGATCACATCAACTCTTGATCCATTGCCGACCCGCATCGTGACCTCATCCCTTGCTAGCTGTCGCTTGTTTCACAGCCCCTGAACTGAGTTACATATATTAGCAACTGATCCCGTATCAAATACCCAGGTGCTACTGCGAGTACTAGTCAAGTACACATCAATAACATGTATATCACATATACCTTTGTTTGCCTTGCCGGCCTTTTTGTCCGCCAAATACTTGGGGCAGTTGCGCTTCCAATGGCCAGTCCCCTTGCAATAGTAGCACTTGGTGTTAGACTTAGGGCCAGCTCGGGGTTTCTTTTCAGGCGCGGCAATAGATTTGCCGCCCTTCTTTCCCTTCTGCTTGCCTTTCTTGTCCTTCTTGAAACCGGTGGTCTTATTGATCATCAACACTTGATGTTCTTTCCTAATCTCCACTTCTGCAGTCTTAAGCATTGACAGAAGCTCGGGAAGAGACTTCTTCATGCCCTGCATATTATAGTTCATCACGAAGCTCTTGTAGCTAGGTGGCAGAGATTGGAGAACACGATGTATGCCTAAGTCAATGGGAATTGTTATTCCCAAGGACACAAGCTTATCGGCGTACCCAGAAATTTTGAGTACGTGCTCACTAACGGAGCTGTTCTCTTCCATCATGCAGCTAAAGAACTTTTCAGAAGCATTATAACTCTCTACGGCAGCATGGGTATCGAAAATCATTTTCAATTCTCCCATGGTATCAAAGGCATTGCCATTTTCGAAACGTTTTCGAAGTTCTGGTTCTAGCCCATACAGTATGCCGCAATGAACTAAGTTGTGGTCCTCCTGACGAGTTATATAGACGTTCTTTTCCTTGTCAGGGGCATCAAGAGCTGGTGGGGGGCCTAGCGGCGCCTCTAGCACATATTGCTTTTATGCAGCAGTGAGGAGAATCCTCAAATTCATAGCCCAGTTGGTGAAGTTGCTACCATTCGCAACAAGCTTCTCTTTCTCCATGAACACATTGAAATTAAAAGCAGGTGGTGCCATCTACAATAGAATTTGTAAAATATATTTAGACTAATTTTATGATAGATTGAGTTCAACTAATCCAAATTACTAATGAACTCCCACTCAAAAACGACATCCCTCGTGTCCTTTTGGTGATTACATGAACCAAATCCACTACACCAAGTCCGATCATCACGTGAGTCGGTGTAGCTTCAAAGGCGAGTATCTATATAGGCATCATATCAACTATATGACTCATGCTTAACCTTTCGGTCCGTGTTCCGAGGCCATGTTTGTACATGCTAGGCTCGTCAAGTAAGAACCTTAGTATTCGCGCGTGTAAAACTGTCTTACACCCGCTGTATGAAAGCGTAGAGTCGAGAACACCCGATCATCACATGATGCCTCAAAACACGATCCACAAAACGGTGCATACTTAAGGAAGAACACATTTTATCTTGATATCTAAATGAGGGATCATCTTATAATGCTACCAAAAGCGCCAAACTAGCAATATAAGATGCTAACAACTAATGTGTGAAGTGAAGTGATATGGTCCATGCATTTGATCTCTATCATTTGCATCGTGGTATGATCTCTATCATTCCTTTGTGTGTAAGGCCAAGGTCTATGGAACTTACACGTTAAGTGAGTTGTAAGAGTATCTATCATACATCTACTTACAACAATACCATATCAAGACACTAGCCCAGCAACGATCTAAACTAGACGCCTCTAATTTATCAATTGCAAGTTTTACGTGGCTTAGGGCTTTCAGAGATAGAACCGGTCTTACCTACGAACATGAACCACAACGAGGATAACAAAGTTATTAGAAACTCGTTGTAAATCATATATTGACTATAGTAGGAGAGACAGACACCCGCCAGCCACTTATGCAAAATAAGTTGCATGTCAATCGTGGAACTGGTCTCATGTACGATGACATGTAAGGTTGGTCCGGGCCGCTTCATCCCACTATGCCACCAATATCCAAAGTACATAGAAGATGCAATAACATGATCATCATCGCCCACATATAAACATATGTGTACTACCCGTGCAAAGCACCTACGCATAGATCAGGCTCTGATACCACTGTTGGGTCCGCAGCATAGAAAACAAAAAAATTCCTACGATGAGAACTATACGCCAAGATCTATCTACTAGATATAGAGCAAGGGGTGGACATACATCCATGGAGAACTTACCCTCGAAGACAACGAGTTTTGTTAACGAGTAGGAACTCGTGGTTGATGTAGTCGTACGCTTGCCGATCTCAAGATCGTGTGGAAGTCCGAGCGCCGCAAATCAGCAGCGCATCCGTCCTCGCACACACGTTCAAGCCACCGGACAACCTCCACCTCCTCGCTCCAGGGAATCAGCGGAAGCAGCAACTCCTTCCAGACGCAAGGCCACCGGGAACATGTATCTCGCTAATCCGAGACCATGGGGGAATATCTAGAGGGGGAGAGAGATCCTTCACGAGGAGGTGTGAGGATGAAGGAGGGAATGGGTGGCCTTTTATAGGAGGAGGGGGGGTGCCCCCTCTATCCATGGCCGGCGCATGGGGGGTGACCCCTCACCTCCCCCATTCATGTGGTGGTAACCCCTCCACATTAAAATGCCCCTTAACATTCTCTTTTAAAGTCTCCACTTTAAATGCATTAAATTTCTCCAAATTTAATGCTCTCTCATTTAATAAAACTCTTTTATTTATTTTATTCAGAATTTTGTTAATTACTTTAATTAACAAAAATTCACATAAAACCCCTTGCAACATTTCAATATCACATGCAGAACCACTTTCTGCAATTTCACCCGAAACAATTCCGGTTTCTATCGAAACAATTCCTGTTTCTATCGAAACATTTCCTGCGCTTTGCAAACCTTTTGTCTGGAACATATGTGCTCCTAAATGGTGTCCGGCAACCCTTAAGTGTGCCACCCTACGGTTCGCGAATAATGCAGACATGATTGAGACTCCTCTCAGATCAATAATCAGAAGCGGGACCTGGAGATCCATACTGACTCCTGCACATTCAACGATGACTTCTGTGATCGTGAGAACCTTTAACGTCAGCAATTTAATCCCTTTGTCTCATGATATAATACATGTCCGAGATTCGATCATCGGTATCCAAATACCTAGTTTGATCTCGTTACTGACATGCACTCTTTTCTCGTTCCCGTGATACAACATTCTAGTGATCACATCACTTGCTTGCAAGCTATCTTAATGTGATATCACCGAGAGGACCTAGAGTATATCTATCCGTCATATGGATTGACAAATTCCACTCTTGATCCATGAGCCTCAACATAACACCTTCATAGTACTGAACCCATCTTTATAGTCACCATGTTATGGTGTGACGTTTGATGTTATCAAGATACTCTTCTGGTGTTAGCAATTAACATGATCTCATGGTCTAAGGACTAAGACTACTTTGTAATATGTTATAGCAATATAAACAAAATGACTTGATCGTAATGCTATACTTCGGATGAATGTTCATCACATCATTTCACAAATGCTGTGACCTTGTTATTAACAACATCCAATGTCCATGATCAGGAAACTTTGATCATCTTGTTAATCAACAAGCTAGTCTATAAGAGAGGCATAACTAGGAACCCTTTTTGTTTATTAAACACACATGTATTGATGTTTCCTATCAATACAATTATAGCATGCAAAATAAACATCTATCATATACAAGAAATATATAATAACAACTTTAGTATTGCCTCTCAGGGCATATTTCCTTCAGTATTACCCTTGTCCCTAATGATAATGATGAGCTTATTCCTCAAAGAATAGTGGTAGACTATAGGATGTGCATCGATTTTAGGAAAGTTAATAAAGTTACTAAAAAAGATCACTACCCGCTTCCTTTTATTGATCAAATGTTGGAAAGGTTGTCTAAAAGACCCATTTTTGTTTTCTTGATGGTTACTCTGGTTTCTCTCAAATTGCTGTTAAACAACAAGATCAAGAAAAAACTACTTTTACTTGCCCTTATGGAACTTATGCTTATAGACGTATGCCTTTTGGTTTATGTAATGCTCCTGCTACTTTTCAGAGGTGCATGTCTGCTATCTTTCATGGTTTTTGTGAGGAAATTGTAGAAGTGTTCATGGATGACTTTTCTGTCTATGGAACTTCTTTTGATAATTGTCTGCACAACCTTGATAAAGTTTTGCAGAGATGTGAAGAAACTAATCTTGTTCTTGACTGGGAGAAATTCCACTTCATGGTTAATGAAGGGATTGTTCTTGGGCATAAAGTTTCTAAAAGAGGTATAGAAGTTGATAGAGCTAAGGTTGAGGCAATTGAGAAGATGCCATGTCCAAGAGACATCAAAGGTATTCGTAGTATCCTTGGTCATGCTGGTTTCTATAGGAGGTTTATTAAAGACTTTTATAGGATATCAAAACCCCTCACTAATCTTCTTCAAAAATATGTACCCTTCGTTTTCGATGATGATTGTAAGGAAGCTTTTGAAACTCTTAAGAAGGCTTTAGATAGGAAGGGTGCTGAAAACCCTGTAGTTGATAATTTATCTTGTTTGGAAAACATCTCTTTTGACCGTATGCATGTTAATGATAGTTTCCCAGATGAACAGTTAGCTGCAGTAGGGGTGAGCTCGCGAGGGAGCCCTTGGTACGCTGATTATGCTAACTTTATTGTCTCCAAGTATTTGCCTCCAACTTTTATAGCTCAGCAAAGAAGAAAGTTCTTCTATGATTTGAGGCCTTATTTTTGGGATGACCCACACTTATACAAAGAAGGAGTGGATGGTATTATGCGAAGATGTGTTCCAGAATATGAACAAAAGGAGATATTGCGTAAATGTCATGGTAGTGCTTATGGAGGACATCATGCAGGAGATAGAACTGCACAAAAGGTGCTACAATCAGGTTTCTACTGGCATACCCTTTTTAAAGATGCAAGAAAATTTGTTTTATCTTGTGATGAATGTCAGCGTGTTGGTAATATTTCTAGACGCAATGAAATGCCTATGAACTACTCTCTAGTCATTGAACCTTTTGATTGTTGGGGATTCGACTTTATGGGTCATTTCCCTCCTTCGAAAGGTTACACTCATATTCTTGTTGCCGTTGATTATGTTACTAAGTGGGTAGAAGCCATTCCTACAAAGAGTGCTGACGGGGAGACTTCTCTAAAAAATTCTTAAGGATGTTACCTTTCCTAGGTTTGGGGTGCCTAGGTATCACATGACTGATGAGGGTTCTCATTTCATTCATGGTGGTTTTAGGAAGACCCTTGCTAAAATGATGTTAATCATAGAATTGCTTCAGCTTATCACCCCCAAACTAGCGGGCAAGTAGAGTTATAAAATAGAGAAATTAAATCTATCTTGCAAAAAACTGTTAATAGGTCTAGAAAAAACTGGGCTAAGAAGTTGAATGACGCTTTATGGGCTTATAGAATTGCTTACAAAAATCCTATGGGGATGTCTCATTATAAAATGGTTTATGGGAAAGCTTGCCACCTACCCTTAGAATTAGAACACAAAGCTTACTGGGCAGTTAAAGAACTAAATAGAGATTGTAAGCTCGCTGGTGAGAAAAGATTATTTGACTTAAGTTCTTTAGATGAATGGAGGAGTGAAGCCTATGAAAATGCTAGGCTCTTTAAGGAAAAAAGTTAAAAGATGGCATGACAAGCGAATACTCAAGAGAGAATTTCATGTTGGTGAGAAAGTTCTACTGTATAGGTCTCGTCTCAGACTTTTTGCAGGAAAGCTACTGTCAAAATGGGAAGGACCTTTTATTATAGAAGAAGTATACCGTTCAGGAGCAATAAAAATTTCTTCTTTAAAAGATAATACTACACAAGTAGTGAATGGACAGCCACTCAAACACTATATTGCTGGAGATTCTTACAATGAAGATGTTGATGCCATTCAAGTTATAACTCCGAAGAAATTCATCGAGGACCAAATTCAGAGACCTGCAGAGTCTATTTTCAAATAGGTAACAGTTCTGGTAAGAAAAGTTCCGCGAAAATACAATCCAACTATATTTTTGCAGTTTTCAGTCGATAAGGAAAGTTACGAAGCAAAAAAGGGACGGAACCGGAGCCAGGGGGCCCACACCACCCTGTGGCGCGGGCCCTCCCCTGGCCACGCCACCAGGTGGTGAGGACACCCCAGACTCCGCCTCCGACCCGTTTTCACCCAGTACCTTCCTCTTGTTATGAAACTTCGTAATATATAACCCTCGGATCTTCCGAGGTTCATATATCGTGTTTTCGTCGTGTTTTTGTTTCGATCTGTTTCTGCTAGGTAAAATCCCAGATTTGCAGCCACAATGTCTTCCACTGGATCAGCCGAAGGAGATTCCTTAGAAGATATCATCAACCCATACATGAGAGAATTGAAGATTCATCCCAAGGAGTTGTTGCTCGAAGGTGGGGAGGTACGGATTAAAGAGGTTCAAGGCCCTAAAGGTGAAGGAAGTCTGGAGGACAGGATGGAAGCACTGGAGCAAGAAGTCTTTAGGTACAAGAAGATGGCGGAGCGCGAAGTGGATATCATCCATAAGATTCGTTCCAAACTCATCACTGAGCACCAAAAGGAGACTGCTGAACTCAAAGACGAAGTCCTCTCACTCCGCCAAACAACCAACAAACTGCAAGCACGGTTCTATGATGTTCAAAATCAAAACTATGAGTATGAGGCTAGATTTAAACGCATAAGTGCTGCTGCAAGTTTCAGGATGTTGGAAACCACGATGTCCTTTGTTGATGGGAAGCCTTTACCCTGAAAGACGGACGAAGATGAGAATATACCACCACCACCAAATGAGTAATTCGTCATCAGGTTTGGCATCCCCTTGGTTTGTTCCAAGCTTGGGGGAGTGCCGCGGTATCACATCACTATCTTCTATCTTTTTACCTTATTAGTAGAGTCATATCATGAATAGAGGAGTTATTATGTAGGATGGTTTGCATTATGGAAGGGTCCCCTCTCTCGTTAGATATGTATCCCTTGGTGTGAGTTGCCGTTATTGAATATTAATGAGAAGTTCTATCATTCACTCTTTTGCATAGCTTATATTAGTTTTCAATTCGTGGTTATATGATCGATCTTGTTGTTAGTATTGGTATCACTTTGGGATCATTGAGTTAATTTAGTTGGTTTTGGCAAACCTGGCTTGGTCAGTAGCAACACTATTTTTGAGAGTTGAATGAAAAATACAAAAGTACCTTTAAAGAAAAATAATTTCATCATCTTTCTTTCTTGATTTGCTCATAAGTTTAGTATTCTCTAGTTAAGATCTTTTGTGCTTCCAAGGAAGATTGCATGTTTGTCTTTATCATTTGTATGTTTGATTTTTTCCTTCAACTCTTATACTTGCTACCCAACCTTGCTAGCCAAAAACCTATACTGAGAGGGTATTCTTCTCGTGCATCCACCTCCTTTAAACCAAAACCTTTGCCATTCGTGTCCACCATACCTACCTAGTAGCATTATTGCTATTCCAAGTAAATTCTTGTTTTATCTACCTCCCAAATTAAACTTGTTATGTGAAAATTAGTGATTAAAGCTCTCACGAACTTGATGGCACACTTTACTTTCTTGCACTTAATAAACTTGAACCATTATGCTCACCTATGTTGCGTATATGCTTGCGCTTTGTAAGTTGTGAATTAGCAGAACCATGTTGTCATGGGGAACGCTTTCAACATTGCACTGGTACTTTGTACCTAGTTGATATCATGTTCTTTTGTCTATGGATGTCGTCGGTGTGAAATGAAAGGGGAGCTTGTAACTCCATGGAGTTATCTTAGAGAAACGCCTGGGCCGCTGGTCTAATCCATGCTGACATGGTGGAAACCTGTAGCGTAACCATAACGAGTATCTATGAAGCATTCTTCTTATAAAAAAGAGATAGAGATTGAGAAAAAGAGAAAAAGAAAAAAGAGATTATGAAAAGAGGAAAGAGAGAAAAAAGCACCATATTCCCATGGTAAATAAGAAGATTGTTGAGATTATTGTTATCTGCTTGCCTTGTCATTTTGATATGGGGATTCTTCCGTATCATCAGGCAAGGGGTACCTCGTTGGTGGTTCTCAATTATACACATATGCTTACGATGACAAGAACTTACGGGTGACTAAACTTGAGAAGCATGAGGAGCGGCCCTCGTATTCAAGGGACATGAGATTCTCAACTTACAACTTGTCAATGCATATCCTCATATTTGATCACTTTAACCTTAATCAGCTAAAGATGCCTATGATAGGGACAATGAGAGCTGAAAGCTAGTAAGTATCATAATTTTTGGGAGCTCTTTATGAGACTTGCAATCCCTGCTTCCCTCTTTGAAGGGCCTTTCTTTTACTTTGTAGTTGAGTCAGTAAACCTACTCCCTTCTATCTCAGCAAGTATTTTGAGTTGATGTGTTTCATTCATTCATATGATGATTTATTCAATCATGTCTTATGTTCCTTGTTTTGCACATTGCTCTTATCTTGATGTTTACTACTTTGAAAGCTATCATTGAAAAACCAGCTATTTGTGAACTCCAGCAAATTATCAACTATTCTTCGACCAAGAGCTAAGTTTGCCATTACCAATTATGATTCACTTTATGTATCTTTATTGTGTTTCCTTTACTCATTACAAGTTGAGTTATATAATAGTGAGTTGTCTTCTATTATGATCTATGCTTTTGATGAATGTGATGCTTCTTGTCCGTATTCTTTTATCGACTCTTCACTCCATAAACCTGAGGCCATGTTTATTGAGCTCAGTTTCGCTTGAGGACAAGCAAAGTCTAAACTTGGGGGAGTTGATACGTCCATTTTGCATCACTATTCTATGTCTTAATTTACTATTATTCATTGATATATTTCGTATTGAGAGGTAATACTTATGTTATTTCATCTGTTTTTGCATGGTTGATGACTTTCGGAGCATGGACCACTGCAGTCAGGATTCTGATGGAAAAGGTGTTGTTTGGAGGCAAAATTCGTGAAGATCAGAAAATCCAGGAAAATATACGGAAAATCCTATTTCTCCAAAAGACTAAGGATGCCAGAAGACAGAGTGGAGATGGGCCACAGGGGGCCCACACCACCCCCTGGCGCGGGCAGCCCTAGGCCGCGCCAGGAGGTGGTGTGGCCACCCTGGCCCACTCCAGCCTCTCCCCACTGGCGTATATCATCCTCCCGAAACCCTAAGACTCAGGGAGCGACCACAGAAAGATTTTGCCGCCTCTGCGGGGCGGAAAAACACCGAGAGAGAAAGATCTCTCCGGCAGACAGATTTCTGCCGGGGGAATTCCTTCCTGGTGAGGGGAGATCGTCGCCATCAACACCACCATCAAGCTGGACTTCATCGGGATCATCATCATCATCATCACCACCATCATCACCATCAGCACCCTCATCACCATCTCCATATTGCTGTAACAATTGAGTTGAATCTTGCATTAGTTCATAAGGGAAACTTTCCCGGTGTTGATTACTCTTTGTAGTTGATGCTATTGAGTGAACCATTGAATTATTGTTTATGTTCAGATTGTTATACATCATTATTCCATGTCTGATCATGATCCATATGATGTCTTATGAGTAGTTCGTTTTGTTCTTGAGGACATGGGAGAAGTCATGTTGTTAGTAGTGGAGTTGTGTTGAGAAAGATTCAATAGATTGTTATTTAAGTTGTGGTGTACTTCTTCTAGTGGTGTCATGTGAACGTCGACTACATGACACTTCACCTATATGGGCCTAGGGGAATGCATTGTGTATTTGGCTACTAATCGTAGGGGTTGCTGGAGTGACAGAAACCCGAACCCCCGTTAGGAAACCGTTGCACAATGGACGTAAGGGTCTTAGAGTTTAAAGTTGTGGTTAGGTTTCTATCTTAATTACTTTCTTGTACTGACGGATGTTTGCAAGGGGTATAATCACAAGTATGTATTAGTCTTGGATGGGGCGGTACATTAGCACAGGTTCACTGACACAACACTTAGCAAGCTAGAGAACATTAATCAACTGAAGCAAAAGCACTTGACAGCCTTCCCATGTGTCCTCGAGAACGTTTGCTCATCTTAAGTAATACAATCGGCTTGTCCTTTGCTGCATAAAGGATTGGGCCACTTTCTGTATTTATTCCTACTGTCTTTTATTTACTCGTACTTTGTTTACTTGCTTTATCGAAAACCCCTAAAAATCCGTTTGCTAAGTATTTGCAGAGAATTCCTGATCCATACCACTAGCCAGCACCTTCTGCTCCTCGTTGGGTTCGACACTCTTACTTATCGAAAATACTGCGATACACCCCCTATACTTGTGGGTCATCAGAGGGCGCAGCGGTCGCGAGTCTGTATTGGTGGTCGAGCCGGTGCTGTCGTGCATTTCTTTCTTTTTCTTTCTTTTCTTTTCTTCTTGGGCTTTTGCTTGTGTTGTTTGGCCCCAGCAATGCTCGGTACTTCCTTTGGGCGTTGTGATGTCTGGCCCAGCAGCGGTCTCACCTGTGTGCTTTATTTATAAAGCGGGGTGAAAGCCTGATTCGAGAGAGTGTTATGTTCTACCGAGGGTTCGCTGGCTCCTCCTTGTTGTAAATGTCTAGTTCTACAAGTGAAAAATCTCTCACTTCACACATGGTCTCTCTCTTCTACTTCTCTCACTTTGCCACGGATTGGGCAGTGTATATGTAGGTAAAGGTGAAAATCTGATCATTAGAGCACAAAGTAACATGCTCCCAGGATCTGTAGGAAGTCACCCGGTAGTATCAGAGTAGTTCCGGCCATGTCACACTTTGGTAGCGGCCTGTCCAAAAGACCTCCAGAACCGAGGCACCTCGGAAGTGCCGGAGAAGAAGCGATCGGGGTCTGGCTCCACCAGTTTCTCACTAATACAGCCTCACATATCATCACTATGACATTAGTTGTGTTTATCCACGACCCAGAGTCGTGTACGAGAAAACACAAAGGCCAAAGAAGAAGAGAGACGACGCTCGATCGCAAGCAGAGCAGCCGACAACTATGGAGATTGAAGACAATGGCCAGCAGCGAGATCGGGTATATCTATGACTCCCTCGTGATGGCAGGGTCATAGTGGAGCCAAATGGGGAGTCCAACCGCCGTTTTCGGCAACGGGTCTTGGGCGTGGTGTTTATCATCCTCAGTGTGACAGGCACTGCCGAAGTGTCGATCACCCTCTATATCGGCACAAGGGACTCATAAACTTTTTTTTTCGAGAACCCACAACGGACATGAGCGTCTTTGCATTAAGTTGACAAGAACGCCATAGAATAGCTACAACACCACACTCGCATTTCGGCTTACAACACACTCCTACACAACGACAACACGCTCGATCGCCTTGCCCAACCATAGCCAAGAAATGGCGAGGAGGCGGGGCACCAAGCCTCCAACCGCGTCACATCCAACGCCAAACGCCACCAAGGCACGATCAAACGCCAAAATTGGCCAGACCAACGTATTACTAATGTGCCTAGAAGATGAAGAGAGCTAGTGGCAAGGTCTGACCAAACTTGGGAAGGAGGCGACTGGAGGATGTTGACGATGACGTACATTGCGCCCGGAGGCTCATATCTTTCAGCAGTAGCCAACACCGTCGAGGCCATCGTCTCCAAATGGGAACACCCATCGCAGCCTAAACAATGCCTTCATGAAGGAGAACGACGTTGAAGCATCACCGCTGCCCGGTCCGACAAGCAGACCTAGGGTTTCCCCTAGCGTCAAGAGAAGGAATGGTCAAGCCCAAGATCATGCCTCCAAGGAGGGAAATGGCGCCCGCAGGCATCACCGTGGTCAGCATCGGAAGCCCCGAGAAAGGGTTCTCACTTGGGCCACCAATCGCCCCCTCCCGACGGAGCCGAGCAACAAACTTGCATGTTTGAACTACCACTGGAAGAAGCAACTCGTCGCCGTAGCAGCACCCAAGTTCACCGGATCTGAGACCGAGATGGTCAAGAATGGGCAAAGCATGTTCACTGCCGCCATCGGAGCAGCAGCTCCGGCCACCACTGGCCCTGGAGGATGGGCAGCATGCCTGCCAGCCCTCCGGGTAGACCGGGCCGGGGACTCTTAAACATCAAGCTCTTGGCCCTCGCCTTCGTCTTGTTGATTTTTGACTCGGTCGTAGCCTCCTAGCATACACGATTTTCTTCCGTTGCCATTTTCTTTGGAGAGGTCTATTTGAGATTTGTAATCGGTAGGTAGATGGACATGGCCTATTTAATTTTCCAAATTAATTTGGCATGCCAGCAAACAATGACTTTTCATTAATTTGCACTCAGCTTGGCTTTGTTCTTATGTGGGAGGCGGTGCGAGCGGGCAAGAGGTGCGACCGGTGCGGCAAGGAGATGCGGCGCCGCAATCGATTTGGAGGAGGTGGCGGGCAGGGGTTCGGGCTGGGTGGTGTGGGTCTCTTTTGGCCACCTGACCTGGGGTATCCCCCAAGCACTCGGCAAAGCCTTAATTATTTCTTTTGCCGGGTTTATATTGTTTACCAAGTGTAGTGTAATTGCACTCGGCAAAGTTTTAAAAAAATGTATAACATTTTTTTTATTTTAAAACTGGACTACAATTTTTTTTGAAAAACCCTTCACTGAGCTACCACGAACGAGTTTGCGTGTCTTTCACGGCAAATGACTTAGATCATGATCTTAATCATGACAGTAGTTCGAAATGATCCCATATCGCGCACATGCATGCACCTTGGAATTCTCAACACTGTTGCCACGGAGAGTTTTCATACTCTTTCCAAAAAATAGCTCTTTCCATTTTCTGAGTGCCTCGAATGGGTTTTTTGTGAAGCTTCTACCAAAACTCTTCTTGATAACCTGACCAAAACAACTCAAAAAATATTATACATAGTTTGATGTATGATTCACCATATATTCCACTGTAAAAGCTTTCTGGCAAATGACTTAGATAATTTATTTGAAAGATCCAACAACTATTAGCTTTCGATTGCATTAGAAGGTAGAGTATATACAAGATGGCCAGGGCCAAGGAATAGCGAGAAAAAAGAAATGCCCTTAGAAAAAAAAGGCAGAAAGCAAGGATCAGGGTGGTTCTCAGATCAAACTTCTTACTTTTTTCGCGCCCGCCCAAGCCTAGCTATTGGCAGCATCTATAATGAGGTAGAGAAGCGCATGGATGGAGCTGGCCTTGTCTCTGAAGATGTGGCTGTTGCGCTCCCTCCATAATTCCCAGGAGACCAGGATGATCACGGTACGCACTCCGTCGTGGTGCTCAGTAGGTGATGCGGTGATCATTGATTCCCACGCATCCAGACTGCTTGTCACCTCGCTCCTTGGAATTACCACATAGAGTTTTCATACTCCTTGAAAAAAAGATCTTTCCATTTTCCGAGCTCGAAATCATTTTCTTGTGAAGCAGCTACCAAAACTTTGCGTAATAACCTGACCAAACCACCTTTAAAAAAAGAGTAGATCTGGTTTATAAACGATTCACCATGTACCCATTTTAAAAGCTTTCTGACAATTTTTCATATTTTACTAACTATCATGCCAATTTAGTAAGAAGCGAGTGGTTCTCGTAATTTTCCGAAAAAATCATTTGTTGTTCACAAGGTGTCATTTCATCAAAGTTATGCTAACGTTTTCTCCATATGCACCCCCTTACCAACAAGGGTCCATTTTGACCACAGCTTTGAAAGAACACAACTAATTCAAAATAAACTAAACATTGGAAAATTTATGTGACCTAGTTGCAAAGAAAAATAAGAGACGAGAACTATGCATATTTTCGTGACAAGTCCTTCGCAGAACAGATAATGGATGCCACCGTCACAACTCTCTATCTCATTTCCACAATTTTACTCGCTATTTCTTCTGCCACTTCTTCCCACCCTTTTTCCGCCACTTCTTCCCACCTTTTTTTCCTCCACTTCTTCCTGCCATTCCCCCGACTTCTTCCCACATTTCTCTTCACAGAACTATGCATTTCTCTTCCCGCCACTTATTCCTGCCATATTTTTCCTGTCACATCTTAATGTCTTTTTCTCTCACATGTGGGGAACTCAAAACAAAAAACAGTCCAAAATTCAGTTAGCTCGAAGAGCAATAAATCCAAGGGTAAGAGTAACGGATGTCACACAACGAGGGATAAGGGGTTGACCTGGCGTTGATGAAGGAGTCCAGAGCGGACGTGGCCTAAAACAAGCTACCTATGTCTAGGTGAACCTGCTATCACACTCTAGAGATGCAGACCTTGTACGTCAATACTCTAATCTTGTACAAGATCTGCACCTCCAAGATGTCCTACCAGCAACACTCTTTTCACGGGGTCAACATATTCAGAATGAAATCCTCTAATGAGAAGGTACCATAGAGCTAGAATGTATATGTTCAAACACCTTGGAAATGCAGACCGTGTACGTGAATACTTAGATCTTGTACAAGATCTAAATCTCCAAGGTGTCCTAGCAGCAACACTCTTTTTCACGGGGTCGACATATTCAGAATGACATCCCCTAGGGAGAAGGTACCGCAAAGCTGAAATGTACATGTTTGAATACCTTGGAGATGCTTGTACATCAATACTCAATTCTTGGAAAATATTTGCACCTCGACGGTGTCCCAAAAACTACACTCTTCATCAAAAACATAAAAAGAACATCACAGAAAGGACCATATGTGGATCTAAGGAGGGATAAGAGAACACCGTTCAAAGCTAACTCGTGAGTGTGAGTTTGGTGGCTGAGTAACGGTTTTTATATAAAGGCCATGGGGCAGAGACATGAGCGAAACTTTACGAGAAAGTGGTGCATGGTATCTTTGGAGGGTGTAAACACTCGACAAAGATGGCACACCTCTTTACCGTGTGGATTTACACTCAGCAAAGAGGATGGGCCCACAACGCTGGAGCGCGAGAAAATGACTGAAACTTTGCCAAGTTTAAACCCTAAAACACTCGTAAAGTTTTGGCAGGAATTTTCTGTAGCATGGCTGAACATAGGCCGGGAAAGTGCTTTGCCAATTGTCCATTAGAGGACAATTGGCAAAGGCAACTTCTGGCGCAGCGCCGTTAACTATGTCGAGGAAGCCACTGTCCTCTCGCTCTGCCGAGTGTCAGTTTTTTGCCAAGTGTTCCCTTAGTTTTTTGCCGAGTACAATTCTTTGTCTCGCGTATTGTTTATTTACTAAGTGCATTTTTGCCGTGTGTAATTTTGGGACTTTACCGAGTCTTTCTTTCACAAGTGTCTGGGTAGAATTTACCTTGTGGGCAATGTTTGTCGAGTGTTTCACTCGGCAAATTCAATTTTTGCCGAGTTCTACCCTTTTTTGCCCTCCGCAAAAACCTGTTTAATGAGCAAAAATCATTTTTCTGGTAATCTGAACATTTCAAAAGTTTTTTCTAAGAGGGGCTGTTGAAGATATTTAAACCTTTCAAAAGGTTTTGATTAAGAGGGGTTGTTGAAGATATTTGTGCTTGTGTTTTGTGTTACCTCTATCTATTTGTATATGGTATGAATTAGTACTCCATCATATACATCCCTTCGGGGGGGCTCCGGCTGTCCCAATTCTATAGTAACACGAACCCAAGCCTCTAACAATGTATCGCTCCACACTAACGTCAATATCAATACTAATTACACCAAGTTACATATCTTCAAATCATCAGACAAGAGTAGGATACTAGCTAGGGTGTTGACCAGACACCTCTCCTGTGCAGTACTTAGAACGTGTGATCTGAACTAATTCGTCTCGTACGTTCACCAGGTCGTGAGGCTCTAAACCTATCTTCTAGGGTTCCGTTCCCTCGCTGGAAACGCCGTTGGTCCACTCCGTCTACCTTTTCCTTGGAGGCGTAGCGATTCATGGCATCTCCCTGTTCGAGGCGGGTTCTCGTTCCTTTTTCTAGCCGTTTTTATGCATGTGTCTTATTCGGGATGGTGAGACGGTGGCTACATCTTGAAAGCAGAACAATGTCCTTGCGCCCTATCCTCGCTCTGATGGTGTTGCTCTGGTACGCTGGTACTTTGGGGGCTTAGCATGACGACTTCTCATGTGTCTATTAAAAACCTCTACTACGTCAAGATTTGTCTGGCTCCGGTGATGGAGGCTCTAGGACGGCGACGCACTTTCGGCTTGTGCTAGTGTTTGTAGTCGTCGCTAGGTGATCCAAAGACCTATTTTTTTATTCATTTTAGGACTCGTTGTGCTGTTGTTCATGATTATTAGTAGATCGGTGAAAATTCACCAAAAAATAAGTGGGGGCCTTAGCCGTTTTGAAGTGTTGCAACAAAGCAGTGCATAGTCTAGCTGGCGTTTCTTTTTTTTTCTTGATTAAAATGGACAAATAGTTGTGCGCCGTCTCCATGGTGACATGCTGGGCTTAACGCAGATGGCGCGCTGCTGGACTCTGGATTATGTAGACCAGGTTAGAGACGGAGGAGCTGCCAGTCGTGTACACGTACAATACCTTGTGGGGATTGGCTAGAAAGGAGGAGCCGTGTTGAGTATGAGTCGGAATAAAAGATGGCAAGTACTACGACGTACTCCAAATTGGTAAACGTGCGCGAGTCGGTTCATTGGTCAAGTCCACCCAGCCCCAGCCTGCGCAATATAAGGAGACAGGTGCAGTTTTGTACGAGAAAACAAAACAGAACGGCCAAAGAAAAGGAGAGACGACCCTCTCGATCGTAAGCAGAGCAGCAGGCAACCAAGGAGATCGAAGGCAATGGCGGACAACGACAATGGTATGGACGCCGCCGCCGCCACCGCCACCGCCACCGCGGAGCCAGTCGAGGAGGCTAACCGTCGTCGCCGGGATCGGGTCTTGGCCGTGGTGTATGTCGTCTTGGGCGTGATAGGCGCTGTCGAAGTGTCGGCCGGCCTCTATATCGGCCCAAGGGACTCAAATATGGTGCAATTGGCCCTCGCCTTCGCCTTGTTGATTTTTGACTTGAGCCTAGGATACTATCTTTTCTTTCGTCGCCATCTTCTTCGGAGAAGTCTATGTGAGATTTTCGAAGAAACAATTGCATGTAGATGGAGAAGGCCAGCTCAAATTTGACTAATTAATTTGGCATGACATCTCATTGTCAAACAGTAGATTTTCATTAATTTGCATTCATCTTAGCTTAGCTTTGTTCTCGTGCGTGAAATATTCTGATTGTTTACTTACGAGTATTAATTTGAAAGAACAAAGTTCGTTTGCATCATATATATATATATATATATATATACATTGTCCGTCCGTCCGCCGTGATCTTCTCCGTCTCATACATGTCACGTGGTGGTGGTGTTACGGGGAAGGCGAGGAGACAAATCGATCAATCGATTGATCATGCAGATGCAACGACGAGAGATTCGGCGACGTGCGTTGTCGTCCAAAGAGTCTGCCTAGGGAGAGGCCGGTGAGGTCTCGGTTGAAGGGGAACCACCGTCTTCGTGAAGCTGCAGATAGGCCTCGCCGTCGTGCCGTCGACGGATGCCGAATATCGTGCTAACTTTGCAACGAACCGTACGTACCGCTAGTTTTGCCGTTAGGTCAGATTGACAACGCCAAGCTGCTGAGCGATCTTTCTAGGGCAGAGAAACAGGTTCACATCAATTGATGAAACCCAGATTAGCTAACCTCATCCTCTGTCCATCTCCATTATCAGGTAATTTTAGTATTTTGCTTTGATTATCTTTCCGTCTGTTGCCAAGCTTTTTCCTGATGGCAGGTCGATGCATTAATATTCTTCTCTTGATCGGCTGTTATATTTTTCATCTATTGGTGGCTGCAAACATCTGTAGCGTACTCCCTTTTTTTTTGAATTGGAACTCACCAATTCCATTACCTAGATGGCACAGCACGATCGGTAGTCACCAACACCATTACATCGTCTGGTACAGTCTCCTGCCGCAGGCGGCATTGGTTCACTCCTATCTGTTAGTATGATCTCCCCACGTCCGTCCGGTCCAGCGCCCTGATCAGGGACGTCCAACGTTATCATCGTTGGTGGGCCCCTGTCGCGCAGCGCTATATAGAAGAGATGGGGGCCGGGGGCACGGAGCGAGAGGTCCGTCGCTCGTCTCACCCCACCAACACATTCAAGCCCAAAACCACCGATCAGGCTAGCGCTGCAGCGGCGGGAAGTGCACCACACCGCCGCCACCACTCCGTCGCCCCCATGTCGACCTCATCCTCGACAATGAAGACCGACGGTATGCTATCTCTCTTCTCCTAGTCGTTCTCATCTAGATCCCACTAGCGAATTCATCTTTTCCTAAGTACAAGCCTAGTACTCGCTAGATCTACACCTAGAGATCCTAACAAGGACTAACAATGGTATCAGAGCCACCTAGAGTTGTCGATCTAGTCGAGGTAGTACAAGAAATCGAAAAGAAAAGAAAGGGGCTAGGGTTTACACAAAGCGCCGCCGCAAGGCTGCGCCGTTCCTCTCGATCCCGATGCGCATCGGCAAGCCGAGGCATCGGGAAGAAGAACCCAAACCCTAGCCCGCATCCCCTAACCCCAAAGAACAACCGAATCCATTCGGGAAGAACCAAAAGAAAAGGGGAAAGGGAAGAAGAAGAGGAAAAAAAAATCCCACAGAGAAAGCCCCGTCTTCTTTTCACCCTCCCCGAATAAGAAACAAAAAAAAGGGAAGGCACCCATCGGCCGCTGCCATGCGCCGGCAAAGGGCACCGCGGCCAGACCGTTCGACGGCGGCGCGCTCACCGCAAGGGGAACGCGCGACCGGCGAAGGGACCGGCAACGGCGCCGCCACTCTCTGCTCGCTCCGGCCCGCCAGCGCTCGTCGAGGGTTTTTCCTCCGGCGGCGCGGTAGCGCGTGCGGCAGTGAGACAGAGAGGAGAGGAAGAGAGTAGAAGGCGAGGGGCTCGTCGCCGGCGGGACGCCGAACAACGCGGCCACCTCGCCGCTTGCGCCGCTAGAGAACGGGTCACACAGAGGGAGTGGGTGAGAAGGGGGGCGAATGAGCTAGGGTTTCCAGCTCAGAGGGGCGCCGGATGGTTTTGTCCTCGCGAGGGTCACGCGGAGCCGTCCGATCTAGGTCAGTGACCGATGAACGGTCGCGATCGGGCGGTCGCTGGCTCGCCGCCAGGCCGTGGGCCGCCGCAGCGTAGACAGGCGCGCGGTTGGTAAGTGGGCCGAAGGCGGGCCGCCACGCGTGCTGGGGCTGCAGTACGCGTCGCCAAGGCTCCGTGGGCCGGTTATCTTCCGCCCAGTGTATTTTTTTTACAGAAGTTTTTTTATATAGTTTTAATTATTTGTTTTGATAATTTTTTACACATAATTTTCTACACAATGTTATCCAACGATATCTTTGTCTAGAAAATACTAAAGTAACAGTAAAGTTTCTGTAAAAGTATAAAGTCTATGAATTTTATTCATATTTTTTTTCCGCTGCAAATAGTTAAAAGTAATTTCTTAAATGCAATAAAGTGATGGTTTTATTTGATGACCAACGTTGTTAGTAAGATTTTCACTATGGATAGTAAGATTCATTACAGTGATGTAGAATTAATATTGAGAAGTTTCAAGTTTTAATTTGACCAACGTTGAATTAACTCATTTCGATGATATTTTGTTTTCAGGCAATCCTATGAGTTTTATCTCGGCTATTGAGCCCCTCAATGGAGGGAACTATGGCTCATGGCGAGAGAAAGTTGAGATGGGGCTTGCTTTGCTTGACCTCGACATGGCACTGATTGAGCCCTGTCCCAAAGAACCTGAGGACCCCGTGAGGGGCGAAAAAGAAAGTGAAGATGACTTCAACAAAAGGGTCCATGACCGTGGACCAATAAGAATGAAGTACGACCTTGATCGTACAAAGTGGAACTCGTCCAACAGAAAGTGCTTGATGGTCATTAAGAGCTCCATTATGGAAGCAATAAGGGGAGCAATCCCAGAATGTAGCACTGCCACAGAGTACCTAAAGAAGGTAGAGAGTCAGTTTATTGGGTCTTCAAAGGCCTATGCGAGCTCTCTCATTAAGAAACTTGTTACTACAAGGTACACTTGTGGTGGAGTAAGGGACCACATATTGCGAATGAGCAACATGTCTTCCAAGCTGAAGCCCATGGGCATGGAGCTCCCAGTCGAGTTCATCATTCACCTGATCTTTGCCTCACTACCAAACCAATTTGAGACTTTTGCTGTGAACTACAACGCACAGCCAGAAAAGTGGGGCACTGAGAAGATGATGGCCATGTGCGTACAAGAAGAAGAGAGGCTCAAGGGGCAATCTAGTGATTCTATGAACTACCTGAGCCCAACCAAAAAGAGGAACTTTCAGGGTTCCAGGCCACAAGGGAGGCCACAAGGGAAACCTCAGGGGCCTCCCCCTCCTTCTAAGCCTCATGGAAAGGATGATGATCACCGACAGCAGGAGGTGGACAAGGACACCTGCAGGTGGTGCAAGGAAAAGGGCCACTACATGAGTGACTGTGTGAGCTTCCTAAAGCATCTGTGCAAGAAAGGTGAGGATTTAATTACTTTGTTGACGAATCACTATTTTTAAGTTATGCAAAATCTACTTGGTGGATTGACTCAGGTGTAACTGTCCACGTTGCAAATTCATTACAGGGATTCTGTATGAGAAGGACCCTGCAAAGAGGAGAAAGAAGAATTAAGGTGGCAAATGGCTTCCAAGCTGAAGTCGAAGCTATTGGAGATCTCCCATTAGAATTATCAAATGGCTTTGTACTTTTACTAGTAGATGTACTTTATGTACCCTCTTTGCATCGAAAATTAATAAGTGTATCGCGCTTAGATGATGATGGTTTTGCTTGCCATTTTGGTGATGGACAATGTAAAATCAAGCGTAATAATGAGATTGTTGGTCTTGCCTTCAGACAAGACAAGCTTTATTTGTTATCACTTTGTGAGAATGTGTATGCATTAAGCGCTGAGAATGAGAATGCCTCCTCATCCCTGAATGGAAAGAATAAAAGGAAGAGAATTGATGATGTCTCTTCGAAATTATGGCACTATCGTTTAGGCCATATTTCGAGGGGGAGAATAGAATGCTTAGTAAAAGAATCAATTCTACCGCCTTTAGAATTTTCAAATTTAGAGCAATGCATCGATTGCATTAAAGGAAAGTTCGTAAAGAACATAAAAAAGGGCGCCAAAAGAAGCACAGGAGTCTTAGAAATAATTCATACAGATATAGGCGGTCTGTTTCCTGTGACATCTGTGGATGGATATGATTCTTTCATAACATTCACGGATGATTATTCGCGTTATGGTTACATTTATCCAATTAGAGAGCGTTCTGAAGCATTGGATAAATTTAAGATATTTAAGGTTGAAGTTGAAAATCAGCATAGTTTAAAAATTAAAGTAGTAAGGTCCGACCGTGGAGGCGAATACTACGGTCGGCACACCCCATATGGCCAGGTTCCTGGACCTTTTGCAAGGTTTCTACAGGAACATGGTATAGTAGCCCAGTATTCAACGCCGGGCGAGCCTCAGCAGAATGGAGTAGCTGAAAGACGTAACCGTACCTTGATGGATATGGTAAGAAGCATGTTAAGTTACTCCACCTTACCGGTTGTTTTGTGGATGGAGGCGTTAAAAACCGCCATTCACATACTTAATCGAGTTCTCAGTAAGTCGGTGTCTAAAACACCATATGAGTTATGGACTAGTCGTGAACCTTCACTCCGTGTGGGGCTGTCCAGCTGAGGCCAAGCTCTTCAACCCAAACCTTGGAAAGTTAGATCCTAAAACAGTAAGTTGCCATTTCATTGGCTATCCAGACAAGTCAAAAGGTTATCGTTTCTATTGTCCAAACAGATTTACTAAGTTTGTGGAAACGAGACACGCTGTGTTTCTGGAGGATCAGATGATTAGGGGGAGCACGGTATCGCGAGAAATCAACCTTGAGGAGAAGCGGGTGCATGCACCCACTCCGATGATTCACGAACCGTTTTTCTCGATACCTGCTGCTGCACCGACACAGGACAATGTCGATGTGACACCTGTTGTTAGTTCTCCTGTGGCAACAATGAATGAAAATGAAGACCCTATTGTCACACAAGAGGGGAAGCTGGAATAGCCCCGAACAGAGAATGTGCCAGAAGGCGAGACCCTCAGAAGGTCTAAAAGAACTAGAAAGCCAGCTATTCCTAACGATTTTGAAGTCTATGCAAGTGAAGAAGTTCAAATGGAGGGTGATCCCACCACATTTGAAGAAGCCATTAAAGGTGCTCACTCATCAAGGTGGCTTGAAGCCATGGAAGATGAAATGAGATCCATGAGTAGTAACAAAGTCTAGGATTTAGAAGAAATTCCTAAAGGAGCCAAAACAGTAGGCTGTAAATGGGTCTACAAAACAAAATGTGACTCTAGAGGGAATATTGAAAGATATAAAGCACGACTTGTTGCTAAAGGTTTCACCCAAAGAGAGGGAATAGATTATAATGAGACATTTTCTCCAGTCTCAAGTAAGGATTCTTTTAGAATCGTAATGGCTTTAGTGGCACACTATGATTTAGAATTGCATCAGATGGATGTAAAGACGACTTTCCTAAATGGAGACCTAGAAGAAAAAGTTTACATGGCACAACCCAAGGGTTTTGTTGTGGAAGGAAAAAAACGTATGGGATGTCGTCTGAAGAAATCCATTTATGGATTAAAACAGGCCTCCAGGCAATGGTACTTAAAGTTCCATGAAACAATAAGAAAGTTTGGGTTCAATGAGAATGAGGTGGACAATTGCGTATATGCAAAGTTCAAGAATGGGAAGTTCATTTTCCTTATCATGTATGTGGATGACATTCTACTCGCTAGTAATGATGTTAGTCTACTATTGGAGACAAAGAAATTCTTGTCCTCGAATTTTTATATGAAAGATATCGGTGAAGCTTCATTCGTTCTAGGAATTGAAATTCTCCGAGATAGAGAAAAAGGGGTTTTAGGATTATCGCAAAAGGCATACTTAGAAAAGGTTCTGAAGAAGTATGGTATGCATGCGAGTAATGCTATGCCTTCTCCCATAGTCAAGGGCGATAGATTTGGGAATTTCCAGTGTCCCAGGAACCAACATGAGATCGATCAAATGAAAGCGGTCCATATGCTTCTGCTGTCAGAAGTTTGATGTATGCTCAAGTATGTACACGCCCTGACTTAGCTTTTGTTACCGGGGTACTTGGCAGATTTCAAAGCAATCCAGGAATAGATCACTGGAAAATGGTGAAGAAGGCATTGCGTTATACAAAAGGCACAAAAGGCCTCATGTTGACGTACAGAAGATCTGATTCCCTTGAGATAGAAGGGTATTCAGATGCAGATTATGCGGGAGATATAGATGAAAGAAAGTCCACGTCAGGATATATATTTACTCTCGCAAGGGGAGCTATATCGTGTAAAAGCTCCAAGCAAACCATCACGGCATCATCCACGATGGTGGCTGAGTATGTAGCATGTTATGAGGCCACAGGGCAAGCAAACTGGTTAAAAAAGTTTATACCCGGGTTGAGAGTGGTAGACAACATTCAAAGACCACTCAGAATGTACTGCGACAATGAGCCAGCAGTATTTTATGCTCACAACAATAAGTCAAGTGTTATTGCCAAATACATTAATATTGAGTTTTATGTTGTGAAAGAAAGAATCCAGGATCATACCATAAGTTTAGAGCATATAAGTACAAAAGAAATGCTCGTAGATCCGCTCACAAAAGGCTTACCACCCAGTGTGTTCAGAGAACACTTAGCCGGCATGGGTTTACAGGAAAGCCTATGATACTTGGATATTAAGGGCCTAGAACTAGAACCTATTTCAAAATAGAAAGGCGTATAGTGGTTGTTGAATCTATGGTGCGTAACTGACCATTATGATGAGACATGCCCTATATGTTGATCTATGGTGGAATGGGTGCCAAAGTATAAGTTTGAAGTATGAGTTAAATGAAAGATGAGATCAAGGGGGAGAATGTTAGTATGATCTCCCCACGTCCGTCCCAATGGACGGACGACTTGGTCCAGCGCCCTGATCGGGGGTGCCCAACGTTATCATCGTTGGTGGGCCCCTGTCGCGCGGTGCTATATAGAAGAGGTGGGGGCCGGGGGCACGGAGCAAGAGGTTCGTCGCTCGTCTCACCCCACCAACACATCCAAGCCCAAAGCCACTGATCAGGCTAGCGCTGCAGCGGCGGGAAGTGCCACCACACCGCCGCCACCACTCCGTCGCCCCCATGTCGACCTCATCCTCGACAATGAAGACCGACGGTATGCTATCTCTCTTCTCCTAGTCGTTCTCATCTAGATCCCACTAGCGAATTCATCTTTTCCTAAGTACAAGCCTAGTACTCGCTAGATCTACACCTAGAGATCCTAACAAGGACTAACACTATCGCCGCAAGGACATGATCTAGTACTTTATTACAAGACCCTCGGGCAATAATTTATTTTACCTGACTGCAATTTAGACAAATGAAGGTGCGAATATCTCTGTAAGCCACTCCCTCTGGAGTAAGATCAAACTCATTACTGCATGCAATGCTTGCATACATGCTTGTGCTTCAGCAGCTCATGCATTTATGTCTGTCCAATTTCATGATTTCCTCAATCATTACTCATGCATGCTGGTACACACGCATTTGATCACCTAGCTCCTCAAATCCAAATTCCTTCCACACAAGAACCACCGATTTTCATTTCAAAAACAGATGGGCACCGTCTTCGTCAAGCCTACGGCAGCGGATACGTCTTAAGTTCCATTTAAGAGGAAGACAATAATGAGCTAGTCTCCAAATAAACTGTTTAACCTTCGGAGGGCAAGCTAGGTCCCATGTTTTGTTCCGGAACAAAATTTCCTCCACACGTCCTCATGTTGATCCTTTCTCACCGTCGTCCCTCAACCGACCAAATAACTTGCAGGCTGATTTTACCGAGGAGAATCCCTTCTCAAGCATAGAAATCATCATCCCGTATTGGAGTATCAAGGATAACTCGTCTTGCTCCCAATATGCCAGATCAGGCACATCTCTAACCGATCCCCAGTAGTTAGAGGAGAAAAACCGACTCCTAAAACTTAGAGTATCTCTAACCCATCCCTTTTCCTTTAGAGGAGAAAAAGGGTCCCAAAAATTTAGATAACTATATTTGCTCCTCTAAACTTTGGCTGCCGGATTTGATCCCCAAAACTTAGAGGAGTAAATTTGTTTCATAACAATTTTCAAATCTCCACACCACATGTCAAGTATCCATATTACAAACATGCATAAATATTATCCAAAATACATTAAACCGATCATGTTAGATCCAAAAGTGAAGCCTTCACCATCTCGGCAATCTCTTCCACCATCTCGGCAACCTCAAAGAGCAATCCGGCCACCATCACCACCACCACCTAGCTCTCGGGCCAAGATCCTTGCACGAGTAAAATCCCAATATGCCCTAACCTTGTCATCTAATATGCTGGGGTTCATGAACATGATGTTGCGGTTGGCATCCTCCCTCTCCTTGGCCAAATTCTCTCTCTCAAGTGCTAGCCACTCCTCCTCTAGCTTCTTCTCCTTCGTCACCCTCTCTTCTTCGAGTGATGGATTTCGCTCCTCCACCGCCAACTTGTACTGCCACTTCTCCTCCTCTAACACTTTGAGCTCATTCCACTTAGCCTCCTTGTCCTCCTTGCGTTCGGCCGCCAATGCTTTCTTTGTCTCGATGATGGTAATGAACACTTCCTTGTAGGCACCGACACCACCCCTCTTCTTCTTCTCTTTTGCTATCTTGACACCCTCCGGTCTCTTGTTGAGGTCTTCCTCTTTATCATCGGCCTCCTCCCTTTGGCTTATCATAGCCCTCTTTGGCGTGGTCTTGTAGTTTCTCCGAACCCACTTCTCATTGCCTTGGAGTTCCTTGTAGCAATGGTAAAAAGTAAAGGCCTTGTATCCACCTATCTTGTTGTGTTCTTGTACACATCTTGTTGGAGAGAACCTCACTCGGTGATTGGCACCCCACTCGGTGGTGCATTGGTGACATATTCCATGGCCCCGGCCCAACGATTGCAACACTCAAGAATTGTGCCCCAACGATGACCAAATGAGCCTTTGGTACGGTAGGAAGGCACGGTGACCACCTTGTGGTAGTAATCCTAAATTCTCCCCAAAAACTTATCCTTTGATTGATCGGCGCCAACCGAAGCATCGAGCGAGAAATTCATCCAAGCGTGGCACAAAGCAACATCTTCTTCCTTGCTATAGTTAGCAGATCTCTTGCTCGGGGCCTTGGGCGTGTTCATGCCCACCTCGGTTAAACCTTCTTTGGCCTCCTTGGTGGCATCCTCTTCTCCGGCCTTCCTCGGTGGCATGCTCGTTTCCCACCTCATAGTTGCTGCTAAAGTTGAGGTTGTCAAGGCCTTGCTAGTGAGAATGATCAAGTTGGGACATGAACTCGGTGATGCTCACCTTGGTGGCACTCGGAGTTGGCCCGGGTATTTCATCGATCACCTCGTGGGCGCCTCATTGAGGTGCGATGGTGCCAGGCGAGGAGGACGATGGCGTGGACCTGGAGGTCGGCTTGGGCTTGCCCTTTGTCGACGTGCTCGTCAGCTTGGGTGTGGAGGCCGCAACAGCCTTCCTCTTCTTCTTCTCCTCCTCCGCTGACAAATGGGCTATCATGGCCTCTGTTGGCTTCCGCTCCCGCGGCCCGCTCAATGATGTCTACGCACTTCTATTCTTGTAGACAGTTGTTGGACCTCCAAGTATAGAGGTTTGTAGAACAGCAGCAAGTTTTCCCTTAAGTAGATCACCCAAGGTTTATTGAACTCAGGGAGGAAGTGGTCAAAGGTATCCCCTCTCAAGCAATCCTGCAATCAAGATACAAGAAGTCTCTTTTGTCTCCAATACACCCAATACACTTGTCAGGTGTATAGGTGCACTAGTTCGGCGAAGAGATAGTGAAATACAAGTGGTATAGATAATTATAAGTGGTAACGGTGATAGAAAATAGCTTGCTGGCGTGTGGTTGACGTGGGAAAAGACTAAAGGCAAACTGAAATAAAGATGGAAGCAGGCAAACATGTAACAGATTTAATTGCAAACGGTGTATCAATGCTTAGAAATAAGACCTAGGGATCATAATTTCACTAGTGAACACTCTCATATAAATATATCATCTTCATGATACTACGCTGGAGTACTCTCCGGTTGGACACTCTAATCCATGGTAGGGCTATAACAGCACACCTCAAAGTAAGCCTTTTCCATCTAGAAAACCCCACACTGTCACCTTGAGCACTAGATGGTTCCAACAAACACCACAATTTCATAAAGACATCCAACTCCAAATATAACTCATAACAAGTATTTGTAATCTCTAGCCTAAGTGCCACCATGGTGTGCACGCTATCACTTTCACACACATGGAGAGAGCAGAGATCTATTAAAGCACTTGAGTAGCAAGGTAGATCTATAGATTACAAGCTCATGATCACAATATGATCATGCATAGAGAGAGAGATGAACACATAGCTACCGGTAGAACCCTTAGCCTCGAGAGAGAACTACTCCCTCCTCATCATGGGAATCAGCAACGGTGATGGAGATGGCGGTGGAGATCGATGGAGATGGCTCCGGGGGCACTTCCCCGTCCCGGCAGGGTGCCGGAATAGAGACTTTCTGTCCCCCGAATCTCCCCTTCGGTGGCGGCGGCGCTGCGGAACTTTTCGTGGCTGGAGGCTTGATGATTTAGGGTTTTGGTATCGAGAGGCATCTTATAGGCGAAGAGGCAAGGTCGGTGGGCGTCCAAGGGGCCCACACCATGCCCTCGCGCAGCCAGGGGACCCGCACCATGGGGTGGTGTGGCCACCCTGTGGCCCCTCTCCGTCTCGTATTCTAGCTCTGTGAGTCTTCCGGTAAAATATCAACTTTGGCTTTTGTCCCGTCCAATTCCGAGAATATTCATTTTCTGACTTCCTGCAACCAAAAACAGCAGAAAACAGGCAACTGGTATTGTGGCTCTTGTTAATAGGTTAGTCCAAGAAATCATATGAAAAGTACTCCAAAGTGTGGACAAAACATAAGAAAGTAGATAAAACCAAGCATGGAACATCAAAAATTATAGATACATTTACAATGTATCACTCAACACCGGTGCAAGGGCGGCCGGTGCAGCTTCCTCACCGTCTTTGTGGCCTTGGAGGTCATCTTGGCGGCCGCTACCGTCGAATGCGCCATGCCGGTGGTGCCCAACCGTTTTCGCGGCATCAGAGCCATCGCAAGGATCAATTCCGGTGGCATCGCGTCGGTAGGAAAGTCTCGTGGGGTTGCGGAACCGAGCTCCGCTGACATTCTGGCCGGGTGAGAGGATTACTTGCTAAGGTTTCTACTGAAACAACAAAACAAAACAGAAATATTATTTTCTTACAGCTTCGAGTGAGTGTTACTATCTTGTACACATTCGATTTTGTTTACTCGATGTTAAGTGTAACTGATGAGTTATGTGTGCGCAGGTTCCACTTTATTCTGCTAATCATTCATCTTGACAAAGGAAAAGCACTGGTCATGGACTCGAAACATAAAGACCCTAATACATGGGTGAACCTGGTTAAAATGCTCCAAAGGTAACTTCAATCATTATCGCACTATATCGGTATCTTTCGTTCATTTCCTGATATCAACTAATTAATAACTCCTTTACTCATTTTCTTTGCCGGACAGGGTTTGGAAACGGTTCACCAAGGCTGTTAGGGGTGAATGGCAAGAGGAGCTGCGATTTCAACAACCCAATGTGAGTAGTACTATAGCTAGGTCCGCGCATCTTTTTGATTCTTGTTTACCATGCTTGATTATTATTTTTATTGAACTCTATTCTCGTGAAGTGTTTGAGGCAAGAAGCGTGCAATAATTTATGTGGATACTATGTTTACGAGTACATTTGCCAGACGACCCGTGAGCTGGGCAGAATTCCACAAAAACTTGCAGTACGTAAACAATATTCACAATGTTATTTTATTATCATCAGTTGTGTTGAGTTTCATTCATATATATTGAAGATCTCCTTCTTTAAATTAGATCGAACGGATACGGGAAGGTCTCCTACAAAAGGATCACATATGAGCAATTCAAGAGGAATTGGCGGGATTCTTAAATAAGGAGGTCATAGATCCATCCAGAGAATACCATTGGGAATATGTATTTATCCATTAGGAATTGTAAGAGAAATTATATTGTATATATATGCCTTTTGTAATGCATGGTTCTTTTATTTCTGTACATTCCAGAGATACTTCGATCTCTATATTCATGACGTTGTTCTATAATGGTTCCTTCATTTATGTAGTTTTACATATATATCAACTCTCAGCACGTCACTTACGCCAAACCTCTCCCTGCTGCCACGGTAGAAAAACGCCCCTAAACCCTGCCGCGGTAGAACCCTAAACCCTGCCCTGCCGTGGCAGAGTATTGAGGCATTTTTCTGCCATGGCAGAGATCACTTAGTCCTGGTTCGTGTTACAAACCGGAACTAAAGGTCCTACACCCCCTCTATCCTGGGCGGCCACGTGGAGCTCCTTTAGTCCCGGTTCATAACAGAATCAGGACTAAAGGGGAGGGGGGCACTAGTCCTGGATGCCCAGTCCCAGGTCCGAAACCGGGACGAAAGGTCCAAATGAATCGGGACTAATGCCCCATTTTCCACTAGTGTAAGTATACTCAAAGGCCACCAAAATATTATTAGAAATCATACGCCCCGGGACAAATGCCACTCTGATTTGGTGATATTATTTCTGGCAGAATTTGCTTTAAATGATTTTCTAATGCCCTTGAGACCAACTTGTACACCACATTACATAGGCTGATAGGTATAAGATACTTCATACATTCTGGATTATTGACCTTGGAAATCAGCACTACGCATGTATGATTTTAACTCTCTGGCATAGGACCACCATTAAGGATATGAAGTACCTCTTTTGTATCCTTTTCTCCCACGGTATCCCAAAACCTCTTGAATAAAATAGCGGGAATGTCATCCGGACCAGGAGCTTTAAGATCACCAATACTCTCCAACATCTCCTTCACCTCCTCTGCGGTGGACTGCTTGCCAAGCAATTCGTTTACCTGCATGGGATTGAAAGAGGTTTAAGAAAAGGAAAATGATACCAATCATTCGGGGGACCGTGCATCCTGATCCCCCAGGTCGCTCCAAACTACACGGTCCACTCGTGTACCTTATCTTCTCCCGCAAACTGCTCCCGTGAATGACCACATCGCCTCCGTCCAATCTTTCCTGCCACCCACCACGAGCTATTGTCGCCGCCGTTCGTGCAGTCGCAGACTCCGGCCCACCATGATTCTCCGGGTCGGAGCGCCCCATCACGTGCCTCCCTGCTGCGCGCCGCCGCCATATCCCTCCACCGCCAGACGCAGCGCCTCCCGTCCGTGCATCTTCGCGCGCTGCCTAGATGGAGGCCACCCACCATGGCTACCGACCCAGCTTGAGGGGAGGGCTCGCTGGCGCCTGAGCTCGTCCTCGCGCAAGGACCAGGGACGCAAGCCCCCGCCATGGAGCTCTCCGGCGGGATGTGGTGGTGCTGCCAGTGTTCTATCATTTTTTGCATTGCGCAATTTTCGCTACAATGGCTCTGTAAATTTGTGACATAGAAGAAGTTTTCTTGCTACAAGTTTTATGGATTTTTCATAATATATATGATTGCCACCTTAGCATATTATTTTTGCTATGTATTCATATACTTTTTTGATACTTTCGCATAATTTCTTTGCTGCAACCAATCTCTACTGTTTTGCTACGATATCTTCGGAAGGAGTCTCCGGCGATGTCCCGTTTGCTACATTAGAAAAAATATTTTGCTACAACCATTTTGTGTTTTTGCTACAATAGCGTAAATTATTTGCTACGACGTCACCAACGACGTTTTTTCTGGCGAGAGTCTCCGGCGATGTCTCCGATGAAGTCGGTTTTGCTACACTAGGACATTTTTTGCTACAAGTCGTCGACAAGGTCTCCGGCAAGGTCTAGTATGTCTATTATTTTATGGACCAAACCGTTTTCTACTACATGTAGCAAAAGAGAGACTATTTGTAGCAAAAGCGGGCTATTTGTAGCATAAGGGGGATAAAGGGACGGAAAGAGATCTGACCGTCGATATGACTCGATCGGACTGCTGGGGACCGGGATGAATACTTTCCATCCCCAGGGGACACGTAGCACTACCCATCATCACTAAGGGCCAGGGGATTGAAACGGGTTTTAAAAAGTAGTTAGTCATCACATCTTTCATGGCCTCCTCATCCTCCAATACACTCTTATTCTCCTTTTTCAATTTTTTTATCCTATCCATTTTCTTTCTCTATGTGGCCACCGGGTGAAAAATATCTTGTGTTACGGTCCCTCCCTTCATCAAATCAACATGAGACTAGTCACAATGCGGAGTATCATATGATACTACTATATGATATCATCTCTACAATGCATAATATCATATAGTAGTATCATAGTCTCAGTTTATTTATTGTTTTGTACAGTCACAATATAAAATTGTGTATAAGATTTATTTCAGATTATTTTTTCTAGTTTCACGTGCTATGATACCGTATCTACCTCTGATACTAAGACAATCTCTTTCATCATTAATTACAGTGACACATAAGTATTTTGCATGCATATGATGCATGATACCACCTATAATATCCTCACTAGGGCTAGTCTGAGCTCGCTGTCTCTAGTATGTTTCCCGCTGCTCCTCCAACCGGCTAAGCTTAAACAGGAGTAAACCCTCACTCCATAATTTCTCTGGGGTGATCCGCTTTCTTCTCCAAGCCTCCAATTATTTTATGATCTTGTTAATACATTTATCTAGCTCTCGAATTAGTTTTAGCAACGAGAAGTTTGCACTCCAGCTAGCGTTTTCCTTTTTATTTTTTGGAGAACACCAAAATTGACAAATATAGTTGGTGCGTCATCCCCCTGGTGACATGGTGAGGAGCCGGACTTAACGCAGCAGATGAGCCTCTGGTGGACTCTGGTTTAGGTTTTGGCAAAAGTTTGCTTAAACATGCGACAATTAAATTGGATCGTGTGGAGTAGTCTATATTTACATTCATCAAAAGCGCGCTAGGGTGAGTCGTATATATTTGACATGGAACAGAGTAAATCCTTGGAACAAAACGAAACATACTCCATATATATAGTATCATTCAGGCGTAGGTATATAGCACATATATATCAGAACAAGCTATGATGAGTGCAAAGGAAAACACACTGTTTGACAATAAGACGAGACGCTGAATTAGGGAAAACCTTATCCATCTACCTGCCTTTCTTCCTCTGGGTTACAGATCTCACATACAGTTTTCCAGATAAGATGGCGACGGAGGAAAAACGGGTATCCTGCATAGAAGGCTGGCGCCCCCAAGATGAAAACGAGGGCCCAGAGCGGGATGATTGAGTCGTCCTTTATGCCGTAATAGAGGCACATGAACATTACTACGGTGGTCATCGCGGCCAAGACGAGACTCAACACGACCGAGAACCGGAGGCAGCAACGGCGGTTAGCCTCGTCATCTGGCTCCGCCGTGGCGACGAGGGAGTCGTGGATACCGTTCTCGATGTCGCCCATTGTCCAAGATCACCTCGATCGACCTCCTTGGTTGCCTACTGCTTTGCTTTCGATTGAGCTTCTCTCTCCTCTTCTTTGGCCTTTCCGTTTTTCTGGTACACGGCTTTCCCACCTGGGTATTATAAGAGCAAGGACAATAGTATAGCCAGCTGCCGGCTATAAGCCAAGTGCCATGTCATCTATAGCCAACTTAGAACTAGCACATACAATAGTGAGCTATAAAAATATAATATTTTAGGATTATATGGCCCACCTTTCACTCTCTCAAAGTGCCTAGGAGCACGTGCTAGAGCTGACTCTTGCATGAGAGTTCACCTCTCTTCCAACTAGGCAAGAAAATAATATTTTAATCCTTATAGTCAGCTGACTAGGACTTATTGTACTTGCTCTAAGCAGGCTCGATAGACGCTTAGAATCCGTTTATTATTCTACTATAGGAGGACTCCTAGCTACGGATTGCAGTACTTCCCATATCTTGCATTCCGACTCATACTCTACTTGCACAGAGTACGTTGACATGCATGCGGCTTGCTTCTATCCAATGCCCATACGTATTGACAATGTGGCCGTATATATATACAATGCACATGCGGTTCCTTGTTTCTACCCGATGCCCATATTGTATGTGTACACGACTAGTAGAAGTCTAGAACTAATCTGGCCGTTCTTCCGTCTATAATCTGGTGAGGTGGTCTACATTGTTTTTAGGGGAACCTCGCGAGTCTACATACCATACCGGTCCATCCATTCAACAAGAGAACGTATCTAGTGAAACACGCCAATCTATGTACCGGCTGCACCCGTAGTGTTCCGTCCCCTCGCCGGAAAGGCCGTTGGTCTGCTCTGTCTATATTTGCCTTGCAGGCGTAGCGATTCATGGCATCTCGCTGGTGGAGGCGAGTTCTAGTTCCTTTTCTTGATCATTTTTCCGTGTCTTATTCGGGATGGTGAGACGGCGGCTCATCTTGAAGCCAGAACAAGGTCCTTACGCTCTATCCTCGCTCTGTTGGTGTGTATAGTGCCGATGAAGGGCGCTTGGAGTCATGTGCCCGCAGATCTCAAAGGATCCGGTTGTTTTTTTTATATTTGTTCGTGTGGTTGAGGTTAGTCTCTTCCGATCTACGATTGTCAATAGCGATGGTTGTTGCGCTGGTGCGCTCGTCCTTTGGAAGCTTTAGCATGATAACTTCTCATGTATTAAAACGCTCTACTACGACAAGATTTGTCCGGCTCCGGTGACGGAGGGTCTAGGATGGCGGTACACTTTCGACTCGTGCTAGTGTTTGTAGTCGTCGCTAGTTGCTATAAAGATCTATTTTTTATTCTTTTTAGGACTCGTTGTACTACTGTCCATGATTATTAATAGATCGGTGTTGAGTATGAGTCGGGATAAAAGATGGCAAGTACGACGTATTGCCTTAGCTAGGTACAGTAGTATAGAAGGATTCCAAATTGGTAAACGTGCAAGAGTCGGTTCATTGGTCAAGTCCACCCCGCCTCAGCCTACGCAATATAAGGAGACAGGTGCAGTTTTGTACGTACCAGAAAAGAAAACAGAAAGGCCAAAGAAAAGGAGAGACGACGCTCTCGATCGTAAGCAGAGCAGCAGGCAACCAAGGAGATCGAAGGCAATGGCGGACAACGACAATGGTATAGACGCCGCCACCGCGGATCCAGTCGAGGAGGCTAACCGCCGTCGCCGGGATCGGGTCTTGGGCGTGGTGTATCTCGTCTTGGGCGTGATAGGCGCTGTCGAAGTGTCGACCATCCTCTATATCGGCACAAGGGACTCAAATATCGTGCAATTGGCCCTCGCCTTCACCTTGTTGATTTTTGACTTGAGCCTAGGATGAGAAAATTCCAAAAAACCACCACATTTCAGCGGAAAATACGCAAAACCACCGCTATTGCGTGAAATTGTAAAAGTCCACCGGTTTTGAGGAGATTCGTCCCAATATGCACTGATTGTAAAATTGAGGCCGGTTAACACGATTTCTGACCGATGGGACCCACTTTCAGTGCTGACGTGGCAAGGCGGAGCTCGGACATATCTACTTTGGATTTATTTGTAAACTTTTTGTGGGACCCACTAGTCAGTAATTTATTTTTTCTTTTTTCCTTTGATTTTATTTCCTAAAATCACACCACCACCTGCTCGCTGCACGTCGCCATCCCCATCCCTCTCTACTCCGGCCGTCGGTCTGCCGCCCCTCCCCACTCCGGCCGCCGCGCGGGACGCCGCGCTTCCACCACCTGTGGACAAGAAGCTGCGCTCGCCGGCCGCCGCCCCGCACCCGCCGCTCCCTGGGGCCACTCGCCGCCCCGCCCCGCCGCTCCCCGACGCCAGCAGCTCCCCGTCTGCAGGTCCGCCCTGATCTTCGCGTCTCGTACACGTCATGTGGTGGTGTTACTGGTGTAGACGTGCTTCGGTGCCCCCCCCCCCCCTAAACTTAAATTTGCATGGGTTATTTTTCTTTTGACTCGTCGAAACCCACTGGCAAATCCTACCTCCACTTATCACAATCCACATCTTTGTATGCCATGTTTCGATGTTTTATTGCTTCTACTATATACCTCACGATTTCTACCTTGCACGGGCACGTGAGTATACGTGTCGTCTAAGCAGACCATACGGGGATCGGGTGGGTTCGTATGGTCATT
Organism: Avena eriantha; assembly: GCA_910589775.1. Classification (NCBI taxonomy): domain Eukaryota; kingdom Viridiplantae; phylum Streptophyta; class Magnoliopsida; order Poales; family Poaceae; genus Avena; species Avena eriantha. The sequence goes on along the minus strand of OU342745.1, from coordinate 515,999,467 downwards.
GAAACGAACCGGTATCGGGTTTCTATTTGTGAAAGTTTGAATTGGAGGGGGGACACCGAATCAAAAGTGGTAGACGGGCTATAGGTACAAGGTGCACCTCTTCTGCGCATCAATCTGGTTGGAGCTCACTCTCGCGAGATCGCGGCCCCTTATCCCGCCCATTGTAGCACATGTGTCGCCCAGGGCATAAGGGGCATGATCACTTGGCCTCATCCACTCCTTCCTCCGTCTTAACACCGGCGGTCTGCTACTGCATCTTGTACCGGGATGGTGAGGAGAGCTATAGGCTAGAGAAAAATAGATCCATTGATCAACCGATTGATCATACAGATGCAACAGCGAGAGATTTTGTGGCGCACGCTGTCGTCTAAGAGTCTGCCTAGGGAGAGGCTGGTCAGGGGCTCCATTGGAGTGGAACATCAGTTAGAGTTCCTCGGGGCAGGATCTTTCAGGTAGGGATATGTATGACAGCTCCCTCCCCTGATCGACATCAAGTATGCACCCTCCCTGTCGCTGCAACCCCCGTCCACCTCAACGTCCTCCTATTAGGGACAAGAGTCGTGAGTGCTTGTGCATGGCTTTGTAGTGCTTAGGTATTGACCTTGGGAGTTTGGAAAAGTTCCAACGAAGGTGGGGGATATATGGGACATCAGAGCATCTCTAATGGCTGCCCTTAAAAACCCCCGTACTCAATAAACAATCATATAGGGCACAAAATGGTCTCCAGTGGCAACCCTCAAACCCAAGTGCCCTACAAAATTTTGAGGCAAACCCCCTTCCTGCCGTATCTTTGCGGCAGACGTGCAGTGCCGCAAACGCCCTCGATCCGAGCGCGTGCCCCACCAACCGCCACTAAAAGTTCACGCGCGCAGCCCCACCACCGACCACCGCCGGTATAAATTAGGGCTCGCCGCTTGCAACTAACCACACGCCGCGTCATTCCTCCCTCCCCATAGCACTCATGGGTTCCACCGTCCTCTCTCCGGTGTCAATCGGGCCCCAACAACGTCGCTGCGGTGGAGGTTCATTCCACCTTGCCGTCGGCCGATTTGGCCTTGGGGCCGGTGTTTTCTGCCTCCCAGAGGTCCTTTCCGAAGAGCTCGGGCCTTCAGAGCTGCCGCGACACCGTCTCTGCCGCGGCCGCTGTAGCCACCTCCTGCCAGCCGCACGCAAGTTGTTTGACGGTGTGTTTTTTTGGCCCAAATTTTGTGAAGGGGCCGGCAAGGATTTGGAACCAAAACATGCTATGGTATATCATGCAAAGCATGTGTGATCATGCATGACATGATCATTAAGGATGAAAGAGGAAAGAATGAGGTCTACGGTGGCTATGACTTGACGGGTATCCCATGCAGCCTCGGAGGGAGTGTAACCGAATTTCTCGATTTCTTGAGAAGTATCATGACATTCGTGATGAGGATGTGCACGATGTTCTCCAAAAAGACTTCATGGAGGAGTGGTGGAAGTGGAATGGCGCTCAAAGGAACTAGATTTATCTTCATGAAGTTGTTGTTGATTGGCATGTGAAACTCTAAGTGGTTGTTGTTGATTGGATGATGTTTAATTGTTAATAAATTAAGTACAATTTAAATTTTATTTTACTATCAAGTTTTGATTGAATATGTTGTAAATAGGCAAAAAACAGTGGCAACAGCTGCCCTATTATGCGGCAGCCGTTGCGGCCGCCAGCCCTAATATAGGACAAGCAGAAAACCAAAACATGTTTTGAGCCCTAAATACCTTTAGGGCAGCACTTTTGGACTTTTAGAGTACTAGTAGTTTGAGCCAGCCATTAGAGATGCTCTCACACGCTCACATATCTGCCTATTATAATAACGGTTTAGACATTCAGGTTCGCAGGTTCGCCTGAAAGTAGCTCCATTCATTTGTGATTGTTGTTCACAAACTGTATAAAGACATGAAGCGCGGAAATCCTATTCGGTTTCACGGGTGCAAATGAACCCATTATGTGAAAACATATTTTAAAATGTCAAAAAAATTAGAAAACAATATTTACATGTATATCCGGACACTAAATGTTCATACAAAATTTTGCGGATGAATAGAACATTTTATATGTCCCATGTAAAAAACACAAATTTTAGTGCTCCAACGTGTCTATTCACGAACATGTTTTTTGTCTTTTTTTACACAACATAAAATATTCATTCTTTCTAAAAACTTGTGTACGGATATAGAATGTCTGGATATATATGTGGATCTTTTGTTCAATTTTTTTGATAGTTTAAATTTTATTTTTTATATATTTTTCATATAGGTTCATTTGCACCTGGGAGGCAAAACATCACCTCCCATGAGGCGTACGAGTATCTCTTTGAATCCACCTACCTAATGTATTTTTTATGGAAAAAATCCTTTTAAGATTTATGTTTTGAATAAGTTTCATTGCACTATTAATTAGTATGGCCTAAACTGGGAGACATGATGTATTTGGAGCACTAAGCATTTTATTTAAAAGTTATAAAATCGCCAGTACTCAAGCAATAAATTTTATTTTGACCAACTCTATGGAATCACTATGTCCTGTATATTTGTCGCCAAGTACTTTTTATTATACTTCTCCAGTTTGTTTCGGTTCGGTTTAGACTTCTTTTTTTATTTTACAAGGCCTCAGCTTTGAATCAAAAATGTACATGGCAAAGGATGTATTTCACATTGAATTGTATGTTAAAAAAATTAACTATATTTGAAAGATTTGGTGTTGGTGCTCGTGGATGCATGACACTGAAGTTCTGCAATTTATTTCTTCATTTTGTTGTATAATTTGGATAATTGTAATTCTTGTATTATATAATCACTTTTGGGTTCAACCATGTTTTTTTACGAAGAGAGTTTTTTCATGAGTTGTGTAAAAATGTTCTGGAAATCATTTTGCAAAATGGATCGTCTCATGATTAATTCAGGCTATATTATCCAAATTATATTATTTTTCCACTTTCTAGAGAATGATATCAAGCCATAGAACCAAAAAAGATCTGTCAAATGGTATTTCAGTTTGATAATCAATTAATTGTAATGGAGAGATAGATAGAGTGTGTTCTTGTGCGATATAGGAACACTTACAAGAGTGAGGGGTATGTCGCCGGTGCTCTAGAAGCAACAAGCACATACAAAATATAACAAAACAATATGTTCGTAATTTTATTTGATATAGTTCTAACTTTGTTGGGTGGTAGCAACACATGGACATTCAGCTAATATTTTATTGGTTGCAAGGATATTGACTCACTGATTGAGTTTCCCATCTTTTCTAAAGTAAAAGTTTGTTTGTTATCTGAAAGTAAAAAATACACAATACATAGTTATAATCCAAATAATGGAGGTCATTGGTAAATCCCCATAAATCAATGTAAAACATGGATATGACATTGTATATGATGCAAATATATTGGAATATGTGACAATAAAATATAAGTTCATGTATACTTTTACATGCATCACACCCTCGCCATGTATCATGACCATTACGGGTCATGCCAAAGAATGGACCGTTACGAGATCATGCCTCCCGGAGTTACGGCACACGAGTCAATGCTAATTCAATACTTGCGCTCTGTCCCGAGGCGACCCGATGAGTTGTCACATCACTTGGACAGCCGAAACGACAAATACTACAATACAAAAACCTGCGAATCGATGCAGTGATGACTCCGGTTGTCTCACAACACCCAAATCAGCATCACCAGACATCCCAACAAGGATGAGCCGGCGTGATAAAAAAAACAATTAGGACCTGGCAACAGAGGGATAAACTAACCCGCTGATACATTATTTTGTTTATATTTCTTGTTTTAGGAGTTCTTCAACGACTCATAGTTGGCATCTCAATGGAGTTGTACATTTGACCACTCGAAGAATCGAAGCCGATGATGAGTCCCTGGCATACTCGGGGACTAATGATGAGGGAATGCCCAACTAGGTAGACCCATGCAGTGGAGTCATAGGGTTGCACTGGGGTGACTCAAAGCAAAGGCTACCTGAAGGATGTAGTCGCTCGACTAAATAATACTAACTCAGAGAAGCCCAAAGGTGAGTTGACTTGGAGCGGAGGCCCATCTGGGCCTTTAGCCAACTCTATTTCCTTAACCGACGCGTAACATATCATGTAGACCCTAGTCGATGTATCTATATAAACCTCGACTGTGAACCCTAGAAGCAACATGCTTTACACATACACACCCTCTAGCTCTAGTCACCATCGCCATTGGCATCTCTGTAATCGATCTAAGAGCAATACAATACAGGTAGATGTAGATATTTTCCTCACCGAGAGGGGCCGAACCTGGGTAAAAACTATGCCCATTCTAGATCCAAGAATGTTGATGCACCCTTCACCTTCCTTCTCTCGTAAGCTATCCCTGTAGGATCTGTCGTGACAAACCCTTGTGCTACCATATATTCCTACTAAATATGTGATTCTGTCGAATAACAAATTTATAGACAAGAAAAAAAACATGACAATATGTTTTCTAATAAATATTTTTTCTGTTAGAAAGTTGTTTTTTTATAAAGACGGTAGTATTAAACTAGAAGTATTGAAAAAGTTGGAACAGATGAGAATGTTGAGGTCATGGTTGGTGACTTGAATAAACATTGAGTATCGAGATAAATTAAAAAACTTGTTTATAATTTCTTTGTTTCTTTCATGCACTTGTAGTAGCATAAATGAACATACATAAAGCAAGCATACTTGAAACAGTTGTATACAAATTCTCTAATACCTTCATGATTTGTTGCTATGAGTTATTTGTTCTTTCTTGGCTCTCACTTCTTATGTGATAATACACATTGTATCCTAGCTCGATCTAGACTCAGTCTGGATCACAAGCCCAATCCTCTTTCGCGCTCAACGCTAAAAAATGTAAAAATACTAAACATGTTGCTTGGTGTACATGCCTTTTAGATATTAGCGAAAATATATTTCTAAGTTTTATAAAATTTCGAATAAATTACACACATAGATCTTGAGTTGAAACTTACCGATGTAAAATTTGGCTAAATAATATGGCTATTTTCCATGTTTCTCAAAAATTGGAAAAATGATATGTTCGGAAATTAAGAGACATTTATAGAAAAGTTTTAGAACTCGGCCCAATTTTATCGCAAGTGGCAAGTGTGGGCTATGTTGCTAGATTCCTTCCACAAGTCACGAAACGGCCAATGACTGAGATCTAGAGAATAGACGTGGCCCGGTTCCGAAAATCCATGCTATGCCTAATGCCACAGCTACTAATTTCATGCATGCTCAATGCAATATAAATATGCTTGTTCTTGTTGAGAACTACTAATCCTAATTACACCTAATACATACCTTCAAATCATCAGGCAAGAGTAGAGTAGGGTACTAGGATGTTGGTCAGAGGGGGTCTTAGCCATTTTGAAGTTTTAGCAACGAGAAGTTTGCACTCCATCTTGGCGTTTTCTTTTTCTTTTCTGGAGAACGTCAAAATTGACAAATATAGTGGTGGGTCGTCCCCTTGTGAAATGGTGAGGAGCCGGAGTGGTAGACCAAGCTAGAGATGGAAGAGCGGGCTGATTAAAAAGTGGACACGTCTAGGCAGCCCCTGGTGGCTGGTTTGTCCATCCCAGCCCTCGACAAAAAGGGAAAGTACCACAACCCCGCGTCGTAGATTTCCAGAAAGAAAGAAACAGCTTCACACCAGAACTTCCCTCGTTACCTAACCCTCATCCCAGAAAATAAAAAAGATCCAAATAAAAACCACCGCACCCCCTATGGCCCTATCCCCTTGACCAGCTTCTCGTGCAAGTTGACATTGCCCACTTCTTCTTCCCCATTTAGATCTCCATGGATCCCAAAATCTAAAGCTCAAGAAGGTAACTTTTGTACTCCCTCCATCTCAAAACAGATGTCTCGGATTTGTCAAAATTTGGATGAATCTGGACACTATTTAGTATATAGATTCATCCAAAATTTAAAAAACTTGAGACATCTATTTCGAGACGGAGGGAGTACACTAAAAGATCAGGTTTTCCACTGCAAAAAACCGCAAGGCTCCTGCCTTACCTTCTCCAGCACCCTCCCCATGAGTGTTTCCCCTTTTGTGTCAAAAAAGGGTATCTAGATCCATTGAAGAACAACAATCTGACCGTTGAAAAAAAGTAAGAAAAACTTTTGGGAGCAATTTAGGACTGTTTGCAGTAGAACAAATCCTCGAACATGGAGCCACGAATTGCGGCAACACAGTACTTGCACAAAGAAAAACCAGTAGGATTTACCCTTGAAAAAATCATATCTAGCAACTTATTTGTTTGACAGAGAATTTGACATACCCGAGACAACTTTGTTGTCTAGCAACTTATTTTGTCAATAGCTGCAACTAACAACTATGAAAATGAAGTAAACTCTGATGATGAATATGCAACTTCTCATCCTCGCCATCAAGTCTATTGCAATATTTTGTATTTCTGCCAACCTTCATCACCTTCATTTTCCTTATTGGCATCATCATCGTCTTCATCATCCTCGTTGTCATCTTCATTTTCAGAGTCAGCATTATAATCATCCTCGGTTGCATCCAACATCATCCTAAATATACTTTGACCCTTGCAAGTTGTGGCATCAACTTCCTCTAGGTTTTCCCATTCTTCAATAAAAGAACCAATCCTATTTGATACGGGCATAACTCCATGAGCATGAAAACAATCTTCCTTTTTGTCTGCAATCACATAAATAAAGCAGAAAATAAAGGATGGATCAGTTTATGAGTTTATAAAAGATCCCAACTTTAAAACATTAAAAAGCAACTAAGTAGGATTTAAAACCGACTTAAGCATGCTGTAGTAAAAACTTAGTCATGATGAACAAGCAACTAACAAAAAATCCAAAAATCATGTATTCAAACTTTCAAAACATTAAAAATCAACTTAGTAGGATTTAGGATCAACTTGAGCATGTTGTAGTAACAATGTAGCCATATTGATCAAGCAAATAAAAATGAAAAATCAAGTATTTGAACTATTCAAACATTAGAAAGCAACTAAGAAGGATTTAAAAGCACCACAAACATGCTAAAGGAACAACTTAATCATGATGAACAAGCAACTAAAAACTTGGCTCCCTACAAAACAGCCTTTTCTAACAACATCTCATTTATCCAGCTCAAGGGGGCATTACTTGTACACAACTAATATTCAGTACACAACTTAATGAGTAGCAGTTAGTAACTTGATTAAAATGGATAAGCAACTTACCATGGTCGGGGGTCACGGCCAGTGAGCGAGCTTGCACTAAACATCATGGACGCCACGACTAGCTCGAGCTCACTCTAGTCGCTAGCAATGGGATGCACTTGGCTGTGAGACAAAAAACTCCCCTCTCTACAACACCTCACATGTGTTGTAGAACTCCTTATTTGAAAGTAGATCAAGATTGTTGTATAGAGAAGTGAATCGTGGAAGGGGCACCCACATGAGACATAATATGAATACGAAATTAGTATAGTTATCTAGAAACCTTAAACCAAAAAAGGTAGAATTGAGGATAAATTACTCCTTACTTGATACCAATTAGTAGGATTCAACATAGCAGTATGTGAAAAGAACAAAAGTGGGATTCAACAAGAGATAGAATCTTGAAAAATGTAGCACAATGAATCTAGACAGCAGTAGGATTCAAGATAGCAGATAAAAGCAACTTAGTGTATGTTGTATATATACAACAAAAGGCTTACCCAAACAAAAGTTAGTTGAGTTTGTCTAGCAACTTAGAATTAAAATCTAGAAATGTTCTCTCTTGTGTTCAGATTACACTAAGTAGATGTGAAAAAAGGTAGACCATAATTCCTTTTGTACATGGTGTCGTAACGTTAATATTGGGACTCCTTTGTTGATCATGCTGATACCAATCCGTGGTCTGGTTGTTCTTTTGTACTCCCTTCGATCCAAATTAATTGACTCGGATTTGTCTAGATTCGGATGTATCTAAGATACATCGGAATCTAGAGAAATCCGAGTCAATTTGTATCGGAGGGAGTAGTAATCTGAAAAAGGTCGAAACCATATCAGTATTAGTAGTAAAAATAAAACATGCTGAACTATAATAAAAGACAACACAAAAAAACAAACTTAATTATTCTCAGGTAGAAAACTTAGGCATGATGTATGAGAAAATAAGTTAAGAGTGAGTACAGTAACTAATAAAAAAGCATGCAGAACCATAATAAAAAAATCTACCATAAAAAGTAACTTAATTATTCTCAAGTAAACAATTTAGGCATGATGGATAAACAACTAAGTGAAGGGTGAATATACTACTAAAAAGGCATGTTGGACCATAATAAAAAAGCGAGCACAAAAATCAACTTAATTATTCTCAAGTAAACAATTTAGGCATGATGGATAAACAACTAAGTTAAGAGTGAGTATGCTACTTAAAAAGGCATGCTCAACCATAATAAAACCAACAAAAAGTAATTTAGTTATTCTCATATAGACAGCTTAGGCATGATGTATAAACAACTAAGTTAAGAGTTAGTATGCAACTTAGGGATGGTAATTGTTTAAGTGATGCTAGAATAATAGAAGGACTCCGTTCACGTCTCCGAGTCGGCTCGTTAATTGGTCAAGTCCACCCAGCCTGCGCAATATAAGGAGGTGGAGTCGTGTACGAGAAAACAGAAAGTCTAGAAAAGAAAAGAGAAGCTCCGACCGTAAGCAAAGCAGCAGGCAGTTAAGGAGACCGAGGACAACAATGGCCGACATCGAGAACGGTATCCACGACTCCCTCGTCCCCATGGCGGAGCCAGAAGAGGAGGCCAACTGCCGTCGCCAGCACGGGATCTTGGGCGTGGTGGTTCCCCTCCTCGGTGTGGCAGCCGCTGTCCAATTGGTTTACGGCTTCTATATCGGCATAAGGGAGTCAAACATGGCGGTCCTGGCCCTCGCCTTTGTCTTCGTGATTTTTTGCTTGCTCATAGGATACTAGTTTTTCCTCGGTCGCCATCTTCTTTGGAGAGGTCTGTGTGAGATTTGTAACCCAAAGAAAGAATCGCAGGTTGATGGATAAGGTTTCCCTAATTCAGCATGTCATCTTACTGTGGCTTCATTTCCACTCGTCCTTGGCTTGTTTTGATGCGTTATTAGTAAACATATGTTCGTTGTTTACGTACTGAATTTTATATGGAGTATATGTATGTATATATATATATATATATATATATATATATGTGTGTGTGTGTATTCATCAGTTCCGACTTCCGAGCATTTACCTGTTGTTGTGATGCATGTTCCGTTTGGCGTTAGCGTTTGCTGACATCTTTTAGCGGATGCAGATTGAAAAAGAGGTGCAATGTGCCTTAGGCTCCTCTGAATTGTGTTGGGGTGGGAGGAGGAGATAGACACACACAACCTCCCACGCTCCATCCTACGGTGAACCTTCGAGGATAGTTTCAATCAACAGATATACAGCGGAAATAAAACAACGAGCACATGCACAGGTGACACAAGGATTTACGTGGAAAAACCTCCTCAAGGTGAGGAAGAAAAAACCACGGGTGCGGACCAACCGGTCCACGCGAGCTTCACTATGAGCAACCTGGGTACAGAGTCTTCTCTAGAACATCTAGAGATATACAACAGACTCAGCACGTTGCCAACCGGCAACAACAACAACAACCACTTGAGAGAAAGATTATAGCAAAGCAGAGTATCTCAGTTTCTGTCCCCTTCGGTAATCAACAAACTGCTCTTAAACCGCAGATCCAATCAGCACCAAACTTGGTAGACAAGCTGACATACAAGTACCCAACATACACACCAAATTTCAGGTCAATCGGACATCGTTTGTCTATCCAAACTGTTCGTCTACCAAATCTGCTCTGTGCTGAAACTGCAGCTGACGTAGGTATGCCCAATAGGCACTCGAACAACCTATCTGGTGCAGCCTGACGGAAGGCCACTCGACGAATTGCTAAGGTCCATGACGCCTATGACAGTTCGAGTGGTATGAACCCCATATGGACACGGACTCCCAACGTACAAAACAAAGAAAGCTCAAGACTAGAGTTATAATCTAACTTGTAACCAACTCGTATTGGTACCTGAGACCTAGCCTCCCCATATATAAAGGCTAAGAGGGTCCAACGAGGAGGACACGACCTAAGACACGCTACGACACAATAGATCTAGACATCGCGACTCCCACAATACACAATAGACAATAGATCTAGACAGCGATCTCTCGCACGTACGCCAGATCTAAGCTACGCGACACCGCCATCGGCGACCTTGTAATCCTTCGGATCATCATCAATCAAGAGTAGACAAGCAGGAGTAGGGTCCTCTACGAGGCCTGAACCTGGGTAAACCTTGCGTCCCTGTGTGCTTTTTTATTAGCCGTACCGAGATCTCCAGCGCTCCCTCCTTCTCCAAAACCCAAGTCCATAACAATGGGCATTGATGAGTTAAACCCTCGTCAGCAGCAGTCCGAACTGAATAAACCGCTTCCAAATCTGAAGCTACACTGACCCAGACCTCAAACCAGCTAACCAGATCAAAGTACTCAAAGCAAGGAACGAGCTCACCAAGTTTGGAGTCAATCCAAGCACCTTTGAGCCTCCAAACACCAGCTTGAAGACAGACCGGTCAGATCTCAGAAATCTGGACAGAAATCACTTCTCCTTCTTCTTCCTCTCTTCTCACTAGGTTGTGGTGTTCTTGTGTGTTCTCTCACCCTCTCACAGCAGCCATGATGGCTTGCTTGCTCAGCTCTCACACTCACTGAATGAGTCACTCACTTTGCTCCTACACCGCCACCAAGGGTGGCTAGGGTTTTCTTTTATACTCCTCTCCCAAGGAGCGCCTCAGTCGTTGGATATGAACATCGATCAACGGTTGAAACGTGTTGGACTTCATGGGCTGATGTTGGGCTGCCAACACACCTCCATGTGGAGGGACCTGGCCCAAAAAACTCCCCCTCCCGACATCATGGAGGGTCTCACTGCTAACAGGCAGTCATGCCGACGAGCCGACGGCATACCTCGAGCTTTCCCCTTGTCACCACCTTGGTCAATATATCAGCCCCATTGTCATCTGTGTGCACCTTCTCAATTTGCATTTGCTTGGAATTCAGCACATCTCGAATCCAATGATAGCGCACATCAATATTCTTTGACCTTGAATGAAAACTTGCATTCTTACTTAGGTGAATGGCACTTTGGTTATCACAAAAGAGCACATACTTGTCTTGCTCAAAACCAAGCTCACAAGCCAATCGTTTCAGCCACAATAGCTCCTTGCTCGCCTCAGTTACTGTGATGAACTCGGCCTCATTTGTGTTCAGCGCCACACACTTTTGCAACTTGCTTTGCCATGCCACTGCTCCCCCTGAATGGGTAATCAAATAACCTGAAGTAGACTTCCTTCCATCGACATCTCCAGCCAAGTCTGAATCTGAATATGCAATCAGCTTGGGATCACTACCACCAAAACAAAGCTTCATATTAGTGTTGCCCCGGAGATACCTCAAAATCCACTTCACAGCTTCCCAATGTGGTTTTCCTGGATTGGACATAAATTTTCTCACAGTACTAACTGCTTGAGCAATGTCAGGCCGTGTGCACATCATAGCATACATCAAACTCCCAACAACTGAAGCATAAGGAACCTTTTGCATTTCCTTTTCCATCTCTTTAGTGGAGGGACATTGCTTTTTACTCAACTTGAAATGAGCTGCGAGTGGACAGCTCACTTCCTTTGCCTTGTCCATCTTGAACTTGCGAAGTACCTTCTCAATATATTTCTCTTGAGACAAGTACAACTTGTTGGATTTTCTGTCTCTCTCAATTCTCATGCCAAGAATACACTTTGCTGGACCCAAGTCTTTCATGGCAGAACTTTTTCTCAACTCTTTATTTAGCCTAGCAATTCTTGAGACATTCTTGCCAATAATCAAGATATCATCCACATAGAGCAATAACAAGATAAAATCATCACCTGAGAATCTCTGGATGAATACACAATGGTCTGAGCTACACCTCTTGTAGCCTTGCTCCCCCATGATAGATTCAAACTTCATGTACCATTGTCTCGGTGCTTGTTTCAGGCCATAGAGACTTTTCTAACAAGAAACCCCCCAGGCTGCTCCATGTAGATTTCTTCCTCCAACTCTCCATGAAGGAAAGCTGTCTTCACATCCATTTGCTCAACCTCCAAGTTGAGACTTGCTGCCATCCCAAGGATCATTCGGATTGATGTCATCTTGACCACCGGAGAAAATATTTCATCAAAGTCAATACCTTTTCTCTGGCTGAATCCTTTTACAACTAGTCTGGCCTTGTACCTTGGATGTGATGTGTGCTCTTCTTGCTTGATTCTGTAGACCCACTTGTTCTTTAGAACTTTCTTGCCCTTGGGCAACTTCACCAACTCATAAATATGATTCTTATGCAAGGAATCCATCTCATCTTGCATAGCCTTATTCCACTCCTTTTTGTTCTCATCTTTCATCGCATCTTGAAAGCACTCAGGTTCTGAACCATCAGACAATAACACCACATATTGGTCTGAATCGTACCTGGTGGAAGGAACACGGTCTCGGCTGGACCGTCTGAGTGGAGCAGTTGGTGGACTATCTAGTTCAGGTGCTTGCTGATCATGATCATCTTCTTCAGCATCATACTCTTGCTACTGGGGAGCATCCTCGCTTGTACCACTATGTGCATCACCTTACACATCTTCTACATCATCATCTTCAGCTTCTTCTTCAGCTGAATCTATAGGAACTGGGTCAGAATCAGATCTGTCTTGCTGCTGATTTTGAGGAGGAACATGCACCGGAACTTGCACCGGAACTTGCACCGGAGCCTGCACCTTTGTCTTCACAATATCCTCAATTGTTTGGTCTTCAACAAACACAACATCACGGCTTCTCACAACCTTTCTTGCTATTGGATCATACAACTTGTAGCCGAACTGTCACCTCCATAGCCAAGAAATATACACTATCGTGTCTTTGAATCAAGCTTTGACCTTTCATCTTGAGGGATATGAACAAAGCCCTTGCACCCAAAAACCTTCAGGTGCTCATACGAGACGTCCTTGTCATAAAAGACCATGTTTGGAACATCTCCCTGCAATGGATAACTTTGTGAGAGATTAATAAGATAAACTGAAGTCGACAAAAACTCACCACAATAATGTTTAGGCACCTTTGCACTCGATAGCAAGCATCTAACTCTCTCAACAATTGTCCTGTTCATCCTCTCAACAAGACCATTCAGCTGTGGTGTCTTCGGAGGAGTAAATTGGTGCATAATTGAAAGGGTAATTGCCCCTATGTGTGGTTTTGGTGATTAATGACAATCCCTATGGACTAATGTTTTCATTGAGTTTTATATGAAGGAATATTCCATAGGTCATGCTTGTAGTTCATGTGTTGGATTCAAGTATGGATGCCATGAAGATAAAGATATACCTTGAGTTTTGGCATCAAGATCATCAAATTGAAGAGAAGAATATGATATGTTCAAGATCTTGAGAGTGTGATCTCAATAGAAGAATTCAAGATATGGCTCTAAGCCGGTGTCATGATAGCCTCATTAGTTGAGCTATGGTTGACTAAGATTTAGAGAATGTAATCAAATGAAGAGTTCCTTATGTACCTCAAGATATTGAGATGGAGCATGAGAAGACACTTGGTTGACCAATGCAAAGAGTGAAGAGTGAATTCAAGTTGGTCAACACATGAAGCATAAAGAATGTACCACTTGGATCTTGTGGTGTGGTAAGCCTTGTCATTTATGCATCATGAACTAACCCATTATATATGTTCCTTTTTGTTTTATATATGGGATAGGTATCTTTCCATGGGCATGCTTCAAAAGTTAAGATCTCAATAGCCCATGAGAGGATGGCATCAAGTGCTGATCGCCATCAAGGTTGAGAAGGGAAAGTTCAAGATAAGCATCTCGAGAAGATCATTTGCTTGAAGCTTGCTGTCCATATTGGTGATAATGGACATGTGAAGACGTGTCTTAATGAAGCTATCCCATAGTGGTGTATGGGGGAGCAAATTATGAGTCTTCACGAAGCAACAATGATCAAGTGGTGCATTCCGGCTTGGATGGAGCTTGAAGCGTTGTCATCAAGATCAAGCGGGATGCGCAAGGCAAAGGTATGGCCTTGGTAGGTTTTCCTTTTACCGGTCTCAAGGTGGTTGTTGGGAGACCGGGTTATAGGATGGATAGCCGCACTATCAAGAGGGGCTTTCGGTGGGTAACATGATCACATCCTCGTAGGGAGCTCAATCCTTGGCATACTTTGCATCTTCCTATTTTCTTGCTTCTTGGTATTTTGTCTATGTGAGGTTCTTGAGCTTGTTGCTAGCTCTTCAACAAGCCCAAGTTCATCAAAAACGGAATTCGTATGCATCTTATATGGCGTTTTCGAGTTTGAAGGTTTTACCGGTTCTTCTTATATGGAGGCTCCATAACTTTCCTCATTTGGTTCTATCTTCCTTTGTTGGACTATGATGTTTTCATGCACCATATTGTAGATCTTGTTGTCCTCGTCAAAACAAGCCCAAGATCATCGAAATCGGAGTCCGGATGCAAAAGTTATTGTGTTTTTCGTGAAGTGAGTTTCATCTCGGTTGTGGATCTCGTTCAACCGAGCCCCACACCGGATGGTCCGGTCCCATCTCCGGTAGACCGGATCTCAGACCGGATTTTCTGGTTTTCGTGACCGAGTCTATTCCAGGTTGTCAAACAGAGGTATTTCGGTTTGTAGGTCGGTCCTCCGGCCTAGGGACCGAGTTTCCCGGTTCTGGAGCCGGTCCAACCGACTTTGGAACCGAGTTTTCGCTGTTTTCTCTCCAACGGCCATATTTGCTTTTCCCTATAAAAGGGGGTTCTTCCCCCAACGTTTTTGGGGGTTCTTGACCACGAAATTGACCTCCATTGTTGAACCTCTTGAGCTTGCTTCCTCTCCCTTCCCTCCTATGATTCTTGCATCTTTTTGAGGGCTTTGGAAGAGGAGATCTAGATCTATAATCCCCACCAATCAATTCCTCCTCTAAGTGAGGGGAACCCATTGGATCTAGATCTTGGAGTCATTAGTTGACTTCCACCATTGTTCTTCCTCTCTAATTCCTCCCTAGCACTTGTTGCTTTGGTGGGATTTGAGAGTGAGGGATTTGAATGCCCTTGGTGTTCTTGCTTTGCATTCTTGCATAAGTGTTGAGCTCTCCACTATGATTTGTTCGAGTAAGAGACCGTGAGCTTGTTGCTCTTGGCAGGTGACCTCCTAGTTGGCTTGGCGGTTCGTGCCGCGGTGTCCACTTCATGGAAGATTGTGAATAGACCCAGGCTTCTCCTTCGTGGAGCTTGTGAAGTGGTTGTGGAGCTTGCCATCTCCGGAGTGGAGGAAAAGCTAGCCATAAGGAAAGGGCATATTCCTTTGTGGGATAGACTCGGAGAAGAAGGTGAGCCTTCGTGGCGTTGGGAAATCCTTCGTGGAATCCCATACCTCTCCAACGTGACGTACCTTACTTGTAAGGGAACACGGGAATACATCTTCGTCTCCACGTGCCTCGATTATCTATATACCCGAGCTTACTTTCCTTGTGATAGCCATCGAGCTTGAAGTACTTATATCTTGCTTATCACTTGTGGTATATTTATCTTGTGATATCTTGCTTAGCTTATCTTGTTGTTGGTGCACTTAGTTGAGCCTAGTGTATTTAGGTTTTGTGCTTGTAAAATAAACGTTAGTTTAATTCCGCATTCTATCAAGCCAAAACCGTAATAGTTTTGAAATTGCCTATTCACCCCCCCTCTAGGCGACATCTCTATCCTTTCAATTAGTATCAGAGCAAGGTCTCTCCTTGTTTAGGCTTCACCGCCTAGAGTGTAAAGATGTCGGCTAGTAGTATAGTGCACAATGACACAATTATCTTTGATGGCACAAATTATATTTTGTGGAGAAATTGCTTGCTTTGTAATCTTCGGACCTTGTGTCCAAATATTGAGCGATTTCTAGATGTAGGTTTTTCTCCTCCGATGGATCCTCAAAATCTATCTTTAGAGGATGAGAAAAATTTACATCTCGAAGCTCAAGTATCTAATGAGCTTATTTTCTCTTTGAGCCCCATAGTTAATTTGTTCTTGACAAATGTAAAGCGCAAGTCATCTCATGAGATGTGGACCAAGCTTAAAGAAATATTTGGTGGGTCCATTTCTCATAGGGTCGGTGGTATCTCCGAGGAGCTCTCTTCTCCTTCACATCATGAAGAGCTCGAAGTGTCTTCCACCTTCGGCCGCGATGAGATTTCAGTTCCCTCCACTTCACCTACATGTGACAAGTCACAAGGTAATGGCATGGTGAGTGGAGAAATCATATGTAATGATGGTAGTGGTTCTCTTTACACCAATGATTCATGTTCTATAAATGCTAATGGTGTAGAGAGTTTGGACTTGAGCACTTCTTGCAACGATAATTATATATCCCCGTGTGTTGCTAGTCCTTGCATATTGTCTAGAAATTATTTGGGTACTAGTGTAGATGATATGCTTGATTTGTCTTGTTCCAATAAACAAAATGCTTCTATTTCCTCTAGTTGTGTATCTAACAATGTAGAGGAAATCAAACACCCTGTGGAGCAAGACACGATCATGAATGAAGATTCAAGAATATCCTCATCTTCATCCTCCCATGCTCACATGTGCCTTATGGCAAGAGGATCAAAGGTATCTCCTACTTTGGATCCCAACATATCTTCTCTAGATAATAGCAATGATAATGATGATAGTGATAATGACCTTGATGAGGATACTAGAGCTCTTGTGCTTGTGCTGACCTTTTTGTGTACCTCTCTTCGTGGTAATAATAAGGCCGTTGCTTGTATCAAACACGTTATGGACACCATAACTAAACAAATGGAAACCATAGAGGAGTTGTATTTCCAACTTGATGATGGGAGTCGGAGATTCAATCTCCTTAAGCAAGAGATTGCCGATGATAAGCACACTAATTGTCTCCTCATACAAAAAATTGAATCTTATGAGCTTGAAAAGGAAAAATCTATTAATGATGCTAGTGCTACTAACTCTACTTCTTGTGAAGCATCTACCCTAAAGGAGAATGTTGAGCTAAGGGCTCAACTTGAGTTGCTAACTAGCAATTATGGGAAATTGGAAGAAAGTCATGAAAAGCTCTTGGCCTCTCATAATGATCTTCTAATCTCCTATGATGGGCTAAAGTTAGCTCGTGAGGCAAGTATCACTAAGGTAACATCTTGTGAGCCTCATTTGGACATTAGCACAACTTCTACTCAAAATGCTATTTTGCCATGTGCTAGTCCTAGTGATCCTTCTTGTCATACTATTGATAAAACTTGTGTTGGATTACTTGCTTTACCTTGTTTCTCTAACAATGAAGCTTCCACTTCCTCCGGTACCTCTATTTATACTAACCCTGTAGAGGAAATCAAAGAGCTCAAGGCCCAAGTCACTTCTTTGAAGAAAGACTTGGAAAAGAGTCATGAAGGCAAATCCACACTCGATAATATTTTGAGTGTGCAAAAATGCCCCAATGATAAAAGTGGACTTGAATTCAACTCCAATAACAAGAACAAGTCCAAGAGCAACAAGAAGAAGAGCCAAGACCAAGTCAAGAATTCGTCTAAGATTATTTGCTTCAAGTGCAAGGTTGTAGGACATCATGTAAGATCTTGTCCATTGAAGAAAAATCACTTGAATGATAAGCAACAAGGGAAGCGGCCACAAGGTCAAGGTCAAGCCCAATCTCAACCTCAAATTGAAGCTAGGCCACTTCCCAAGAAGAATCAAGATAAGGCTCCCCAAGACAAGAAATCAATAAAGAAGAGAAAGGGGAACAGTTGTTGCTACATATGTCGTGAGAAGGGGCACTTGGCCTCTTCATGTTCAAATGGTACCTTATATAAACCTATCATTGTTGATGATTATTATTCTCTTGGGAAGGATAAGGATGGCAATGTTTTTGCCAAGTTTGTTGGAACTCAAAGTGGTGTCAAGAAACGAACCATTTGGGTTGCCAAGCCTATTGTGACTAACCTCTTAGGACCCAACTTGGTTGGGGACCAACAAGCTCAAACTTGATCAATAGGTGTTATTGGAGGGCATTGGAGAAAAACTTGATCAATAATGGTTCCTTCATTTATGTAGTTTTACATATATATCAACTCTCAGCACGTCACTTACGCCAAACCTCTCCCTGCTGCCACTGGTAGAAAAACGCCCCTAAACCCTGCCGCGGTAGAACCCTAAACCCTGCCCTGCCGTGGCAGAGTATTGAGGCATTTTTCTGCCATGGCAGAGATCACTTAGTCCTGGTTCGTGTTACAAACCGGAACTAAGGGTCCTACACCCCCTCTATCCTGGGCGGCCACGTGGAGCTCCTTTAGTCCCGGTTCATAACAGAATCAGGACTAAAGGGGAGGGGGGCACTAGTCCTGGATGCCCAGTCCCAGGTCCGAAACCGGGACGAAAGGTCCAAATGAATCGGGACTAATGCCCCATTTTCCACTAGTGTAAGTATACTCAAAGGCCACCAAAATATTATTAGAAATCATACGCCCCGGGACAAATGCCACTCTGATTTGGTGATATTATTTCTGGCAGAATTTGCTTTAAATGATTTTCTAATGCCCTTGAGACCAACTTGTACACCACATTACATAGGCTGATAGGTATAAGATACTTCATACATTCTGGATTATTGACCTTGGAAATCAGCACTACGCATGTATGATTTTAACTCTCTGGCATAGGACCACCATTAAGGATATGAAGTACCTCTTTTGTATCCTTTTCTCCCACGGTATCCCAAAACCTCTTGAATAAAATAGCGGGAATGTCATCCGGACCAGGAGCTTTAAGATCACCAATACTCTCCAACATCTCCTTCACCTCCTCTGCGGTGGACTGCTTGCCAAGCAATTCGTTTACCTGCATGGGATTGAAAGAGGTTTAAGAAAAGGAAAGTGATACCAATCATTCGGGGGACCGTGCATCCTGATCCCCCGGGTCGCTCCAAACTACACGGTCCACTCGTGTACCTTATCTTCTCCCGCAAACTGCTCCCGTGAATGACCACATCGCCTCCGTCCAATCTTTCCTGCCACCCACCACGAGCTATTGTCGCCGCCGTTCGTGCAGTCGCAGACTCCGGCCCACCATGATTCTCCGGGTCGGAGCGCCCCATCACGTGCCTCCCTGCTGCGCGCCGCCGCCATATCCCTCCACCGCCAGACGCAGCGCCTCCCGTCCGTGCATCTTCGCGCGCTGCCTAGATGGAGGCCACCCACCATGGCTACCGACCCAGCTTGAGGGGAGGGCTCGCTGGCGCCTGATCTCGTCCTCGCGCAAGGACCAGGGACGCAAGCCCCCGCCATGGAGCTCTCCGGCGGGATGTGGTGGTGCTGCCAGTGTTCTATCATTTTTTGCATTGCGCAATTTTCGCTACAATGGCTCTGTAAATTTGTGACATAGAAGAAGTTTTCTTGCTACAAGTTTTATGGATTTTTCATAATATATATGATTGCCACCTTAGCATATTATTTTTGCTATGTATTCATATACTTTTTTGATACTTTCGCATAATTTCTTTGCTGCAACCAATCTCTACTGTTTTGCTACGATATCTTCGGAAGGAGTCTCCGGCGATGTCCCGTTTGCTACATTAGAAAAAATATTTTGCTACAACCATTTTGTGTTTTTGCTACAATAGCGTAAATTATTTGCTACGACGTCACCAACGACGTTTTTTCTGGCGAGAGTCTCCGGCGATGTCTCCGATGAAGTCGGTTTTGCTACACTAGGACATTTTTTGCTACAAGTCGCCGACAAGGTCTCCGGCAAGGTCTAGTATGTCTATTATTTTATGGACCAAACCGTTTTCTGCTACATGTAGCAAAAGAGAGACTATTTGTAGCAAAAGCGGGCTATTTGTAGCATAAGGGGGATAAAGGGACGGAAAGAGATCTGACCGTCGATATGACTCGATCGGACTGCTGGGGACCCGGGATGAATACTTTCCATCCCCAGGGGACACGTAGCACTACCCATCATCACTAAGGGCCAGGGGATTGAAACGGGTTTAAAAAAGTAGTTAGTCATCACATCTTTCATGGCCTCCTCATCCTCCAATACACTCTTATTCTCCTTTTTCAATTTTTTTATCCTATCCATTTTCTTTCTCTATGTGGCCACCGGGTGAAAAATATCTTGTGTTACGGTCCCTCCCTTCATCAAATCAACATGAGACTAGTCACAATGCGGAGTATCATATGATACTACTATATGATATCATCTCTACAATGCATAATATCATATAGTAGTATCATAGTCTCAGTTTATTTATTGTTTTGTACAGTCACAATATAAAATTGTGTATAAGATTTATTTCAGATTATTTTTTCTAGTTTCACGTGCTATGATACCGTATCTACCTCTGATACTAAGACAATCTCTTTCATCATTAATTACAGTGACACATAAGTATTTTGCATGCATATGATGCATGATACCACCTATAATATCCTCACTAGGGCTAGTCTGAGCTCGCTGTCTCTAGTATGTTTCCCGCTGCTCCTCCAACCGGCTAAGCTTAAACAGGAGTAAACCCTCACTCCATAATTTCTCTGGGGTGATCCGCTTTCTTCTCCAAGCCTCCAATTATTTTATGATCTTGTTAATACATTTATCTAGCTCTCGAATTAGTTTTAGCAACGAGAAGTTTGCACTCCAGCTAGCGTTTTCCTTTTTATTTTTTGGAGAACACCAAAATTGACAAATATAGTTGGTGCGTCATCCCCCTGGTGACATGGTGAGGAGCCGGACTTAACGCAGCAGATGAGCCTCTGGTGGACTCTGGTTTAGGTTTTGGCAAAAGTTTGCTTAAACATGCGACAATTAAATTGGATCGTGTGGAGTAGTCTATATTTACATTCATCAAAAGCGCGCTAGGGTGAGTCGTATATATTTGACATGGAACAGAGTAAATCCTTGGAACAAAACGAAACATACTCCATATATATAGTATCATTCAGGCGTAGGTATATAGCACATATATATCAGAACAAGCTATGATGAGTGCAAAGGAAAACACACTGTTTGACAATAAGACGAGACGCTGAATTAGGGAAAACCTTATCCATCTACCTGCCTTTCTTCCTCTGGGTTACAGATCTCACATACAGTTTTCCAGATAAGATGGCGACGGAGGAAAAACGGGTATCCTGCATAGAAGGCTGGCGCCCCCAAGATGAAAACGAGGGCCCAGAGCGGGATGATTGAGTCGTCCTTTATGCCGTAATAGAGGCACATGAACATTACTACGGTGGTCATCGCGGCCAAGACGAGACTCAACACGACCGAGAACCGGAGGCAGCAACGGCGGTTAGCCTCGTCATCTGGCTCCGCCGTGGCGACGAGGGAGTCGTGGATACCGTTCTCGATGTCGCCCATTGTCCAAGATCACCTCGATCGACCTCCTTGGTTGCCTACTGCTTTGCTTTCGATTGAGCTTCTCTCTCCTCTTCTTTGGCCTTTCCGTTTTTCTGGTACACGGCTTTCCCACCTGGGTATTATAAGAGCAAGGACAATAGTATAGCCAGCTGCCGGCTATAAGCCAAGTGCCATGTCATCTATAGCCAACTTAGAACTAGCACATACAATAGTGAGCTATAAAAATATAATATTTTAGGATTATATGGCCCACCTTTCACTCTCTCAAAGTGCCTAGGAGCACGTGCTAGAGCTGACTCTTGCATGAGAGTTCACCTCTCTTCCAACTAGGCAAGAAAATAATATTTTAATCCTTATAGTCAGCTGACTAGGACTTATTGTACTTGCTCTAAGCAGGCTCGATAGACGCTTAGAATCCGTTTATTATTCTACTATAGGAGGACTCCTAGCTACGGATTGCAGTACTTCCCATATCTTGCATTCCGACTCATACTCTACTTGCACAGAGTACGTTGACATGCATGCGGCTTGCTTCTATCCAATGCCCATACGTATTGACAATGTGGCCGTATATATATACAATGCACATGCGGTTCCTTGTTTCTACCCGATGCCCATATTGTATGTGTACACGACTAGTAGAAGTCTAGAACTAATCTGGCCGTTCTTCCGTCTATAATCTGGTGAGGTGGTCTACATTGTTTTTAGGGGAACCTCGCGAGTCTACATACCATACCGGTCCATCCATTCAACAAGAGAACGTATCTAGTGAAACACGCCAATCTATGTACCGGCTGCACCCGTAGTGTTCCGTCCCCTCGCCGGAAAGGCCGTTGGTCTGCTCTGTCTATATTTGCCTTGCAGGCGTAGCGATTCATGGCATCTCGCTGGTGGAGGCGAGTTCTAGTTCCTTTTCTTGATCATTTTTCCGTGTCTTATTCGGGATGGTGAGACGGCGGCTCATCTTGAAGCCAGAACAAGGTCCTTACGCTCTATCCTCGCTCTGTTGGTGTGTATAGTGCCGATGAAGGGCGCTTGGAGTCATGTGCCCGCAGATCTCAAAGGATCCGGTTGTTTTTTTTATATTTGTTCGTGTGGTTGAGGTTAGTCTCTTCCGATCTACGATTGTCAATAGCGATGGTTGTTGCGCTGGTGCGCTCGTCCTTTGGAAGCTTTAGCATGATAACTTCTCATGTATTAAAACGCTCTACTACGACAAGATTTGTCCGGCTCCGGTGACGGAGGGTCTAGGATGGCGGTACACTTTCGACTCGTGCTAGTGTTTGTAGTCGTCGCTAGTTGCTATAAAGATCTATTTTTTATTCTTTTTAGGACTCGTTGTACTACTGTCCATGATTATTAATAGATCGGTGTTGAGTATGAGTCGGGATAAAAGATGGCAAGTACGACGTATTGCCTTAGCTAGGTACAGTAGTATAGAAGGATTCCAAATTGGTAAACGTGCAAGAGTCGGTTCATTGGTCAAGTCCACCCCGCCTCAGCCTACGCAATATAAGGAGACAGGTGCAGTTTTGTACGTACCAGAAAAGAAAACAGAAAGGCCAAAGAAAAGGAGAGACGACGCTCTCGATCGTAAGCAGAGCAGCAGGCAACCAAGGAGATCGAAGGCAATGGCGGACAACGACAATGGTATAGACGCCGCCACCGCGGATCCAGTCGAGGAGGCTAACCGCCGTCGCCGGGATCGGGTCTTGGGCGTGGTGTATCTCGTCTTGGGCGTGATAGGCGCTGTCGAAGTGTCGACCATCCTCTATATCGGCACAAGGGACTCAAATATCGTGCAATTGGCCCTCGCCTTCACCTTGTTGATTTTTGACTTGAGCCTAGGATGAGAAAATTCCAAAAAACCACCACATTTCAGCGGAAAATACGCAAAACCACCGCTATTGCGTGAAATTGTAAAAGTCCACCGGTTTTGAGGAGATTCGTCCCAATATGCACTGATTGTAAAATTGAGGCCGGTTAACACGATTTCTGACCGATGGGACCCACTTTCAGTGCTGACGTGGCAAGGCGGAGCTCGGACATATCTACTTTGGATTTATTTGTAAACTTTTTGTGGGACCCACTAGTCAGTAATTTATTTTTTCTTTTTTCCTTTGATTTTATTTCCTAAAATCACACCACCACCTGCTCGCTGCACGTCGCCATCCCCATCCCTCTCTACTCCGGCCGTCGGTCTGCCGCCCCTCCCCACTCCGGCCGCCGCGCGGGACGCCGCGCTTCCACCACCTGTGGACAAGAAGCTGCGCTCGCCGGCCGCCGCCCCGCACCCGCCGCTCCCTGGGGCCACTCGCCGCCCCGCCCCGCCGCTCCCCGACGCCAGCAGCTCCCCGTCTGCAGGTCCGCCCTGATCTTCGCGTCTCGTACACGTCATGTGGTGGTGTTACTGGTGTAGACGTGCTTCGGTGCCCCCCCCCCCCTAAACTTAAATTTGCATGGGTTATTTTTCTTTTGACTCGTCGAAACCCACTGGCAAATCCTACCTCCACTTATCACAATCCACATCTTTGTATGCCATGTTTCGATGTTTTATTGCTTCTACTATATACCTCACGATTTCTACCTTGCACGGGCACGTGAGTATACGTGTCGTCTAAGCAGACCATACGGGGATCGGGTGGGTTCGTATGGTCATTGAAACGAACCGGTATCGGGTTTCTATTTGTGAAAGTTTGAATTGGAGGGGGGACACCGAATCAAAAGTGGTAGACGGGCTATAGGTACAAGGTGCACCTCTTCTGCGCATCAATCTGGTTGGAGCTCACTCTCGCGAGATCGCGGCCCCTTATCCCGCCCATTGTAGCACATGTGTCGCCCAGGGCATAAGGGGCATGATCACTTGGCCTCATCCACTCCTTCCTCCGTCTTAACACCGGCGGTCTGCTACTGCATCTTGTACCGGGATGGTGAGGAGAGCTATAGGCTAGAGAAAAATAGATCCATTGATCAACCGATTGATCATACAGATGCAACAGCGAGAGATTTTGTGGCGCACGCTGTCGTCTAAGAGTCTGCCTAGGGAGAGGCTGGTCAGGGGCTCCATTGGAGTGGAACATCAGTTAGAGTTCCTCGGGGCAGGATCTTTCAGGTAGGGATATGTATGACAGCTCCCTCCCCTGATCGACATCAAGTATGCACCCTCCCTGTCGCTGCAACCCCCGTCCACCTCAACGTCCTCCTATTAGGGACAAGAGTCGTGAGTGCTTGTGCATGGCTTTGTAGTGCTTAGGTATTGACCTTGGGAGTTTGGAAAAGTTCCAACGAAGGTGGGGGATATATGGGACATCAGAGCATCTCTAATGGCTGCCCTTAAAAACCCCCGTACTCAATAAACAATCATATAGGGCACAAAATGGTCTCCAGTGGCAACCCTCAAACCCAAGTGCCCTACAAAATTTTGAGGCAAACCCCCTTCCTGCCGTATCTTTGCGGCAGACGTGCAGTGCCGCAAACGCCCTCGATCCGAGCGCGTGCCCCACCAACCGCCACTAAAAGTTCACGCGCGCAGCCCCACCACCGACCACCGCCGGTATAAATTAGGGCTCGCCGCTTGCAACTAACCACACGCCGCGTCATTCCTCCCTCCCCATAGCACTCATGGGTTCCACCGTCCTCTCTCCGGTGTCAATCGGGCCCCAACAACGTCGCTGCGGTGGAGGTTCATTCCACCTTGCCGTCGGCCGATTTGGCCTTGGGGCCGGTGTTTTCTGCCTCCCAGAGGTCCTTTCCGAAGAGCTCGGGCCTTCAGAGCTGCCGCGACACCGTCTCTGCCGCGGCCGCTGTAGCCACCTCCTGCCAGCCGCACGCAAGTTGTTTGACGGTGTGTTTTTTTGGCCCAAATTTTGTGAAGGGGCCGGCAAGGATTTGGAACCAAAACATGCTATGGTATATCATGCAAAGCATGTGTGATCATGCATGACATGATCATTAAGGATGAAAGAGGAAAGAATGAGGTCTACGGTGGCTATGACTTGACGGGTATCCCATGCAGCCTCGGAGGGAGTGTAACCGAATTTCTCGATTTCTTGAGAAGTATCATGACATTCGTGATGAGGATGTGCACGATGTTCTCCAAAAAGACTTCATGGAGGAGTGGTGGAAGTGGAATGGCGCTCAAAGGAACTAGATTTATCTTCATGAAGTTGTTGTTGATTGGCATGTGAAACTCTAAGTGGTTGTTGTTGATTGGATGATGTTTAATTGTTAATAAATTAAGTACAATTTAAATTTTATTTTACTATCAAGTTTTGATTGAATATGTTGTAAATAGGCAAAAAACAGTGGCAACAGCTGCCCTATTATGCGGCAGCCGTTGCGGCCGCCAGCCCTAATATAGGACAAGCAGAAAACCAAAACATGTTTTGAGCCCTAAATACCTTTAGGGCAGCACTTTTGGACTTTTAGAGTACTAGTAGTTTGAGCCAGCCATTAGAGATGCTCTCACACTGCTCACATATCTGCCTATTATAATAACGGTTTAGACATTCAGGTTCGCATGTTCGCCTGAAAGTAGCTCCATTCATTTGTGATTGTTGTTCACAAACTGTATAAAGACATGAAGCGCGGAAATCCTATTCGGTTTCACGGGTGCAAATGAACCCATTATGTGAAAACATATTTTAAAATGTCAAAAAAATTAGAAAACAATATTTACATGTATATCCGGACACTAAATGTTCATACAAAATTTTGCGGATGAATAGAACATTTTATATGTCCCATGTAAAAAACACAAATTTTAGTGCTCCAACGTGTCTATTCACGAACATGTTTTTTGTCTTTTTTTACACAACATAAAATATTCATTCTTTCTAAAAACTTGTGTACGGATATAGAATGTCTGGATATATATGTGGATCTTTTGTTCAATTTTTTTGATAGTTTAAATTTTATTTTTTATATATTTTTCATATAGGTTCATTTGCACCTGGGAGGCAAAACATCACCTCCCATGAGGCGTACGAGTATCTCTTTGAATCCACCTACCTAATGTATTTTTTATGGAAAAAATCCTTTTAAGATTTATGTTTTGAATAAGTTTCATTGCACTATTAATTAGTATGGCCTAAACTGGGAGACATGATGTATTTGGAGCACTAAGCATTTTATTTAAAAGTTATAAAATCGCCAGTACTCAAGCAATAAATTTTATTTTGACCAACTCTATGGAATCACTATGTCCTGTATATTTGTCGCCAAGTACTTTTTATTATACTTCTCCAGTTTGTTTCGGTTCGGTTTAGACTTCTTTTTTTATTTTACAAGGCCTCAGCTTTGAATCAAAAATGTACATGGCAAAGGATGTATTTCACATTGAATTGTATGTTAAAAAAATTAACTATATTTGAAAGATTGTGGTGTTGGTGCTCGTGGATGCATGACACTGGTTCTACTTTATTTCTTACATTATTTAGTGTGAAGTAGAATCGGTTTTGATATGGGCTAGTATCTTTGTGTTGCTTAACCATATCAAATACAACCTCTTGTATACAGCTTATCCTTGGATAAGTTGCATACTTGTTTCTAATGTTAATTATATAAACCCTCTTGTTGTGATTGTCATCAATTACCAAAATGGGGGATATTGAAAGGGTAATTGCCCCTATGTGTGGTTTTGGTGATTAATGACAATCCCTATGGACTAATGTTTTCATTGAGTTTTATATGAAGGAATATTCCATAGGTCATGCTTTTAGTTCATGTGTTGGATTCAAGTATGGATGCCATGAAGATAAAGATATACCTTGAGTTTTGGCATCAAGATCGTCAAATTGAAGAGAAGAATATGATATGTTCAAGATCTTAAGAGTGTGATCTCAATAGAAGAATTCAAGATATGGCTCTAAGCTGGTGTCATGATAGCCTCATTAGTTGAGCTATGGTTGACTAAGATTTAGAGAATGTAATCAAATGAAGAGTTCCTTATGTACCTCAAGATATTGAGATGGAGCATGAGAAGACACTTGGTTGACCAATGCAAAGAGTGAAGAGTGATTTCAAGTTGGTCAACACATGAAGCATAAAGAATGTACCACTTGGATCTTGTGGTGTGGTAAGCCTTGTCATTTATGCATCATGAACTAACCCATTATATATGTTCCTTTGTGTTTTATATATGGGATAGGTATCTTTCCATGGGCTTGCTTCAAAAGTTAAGATCTCAATAGCCCATGAGAGGATGGCATCAAGTGGCGATTGCCATCAAGGTTGAGAAGGGCAAGTTCAAGATAAGCATCTCGAGAAGATCATTTGCTTGAAGCTTGCCGTCCATATTGGTGATAATTGACATGTGAAGACGTGTCTTAATGAAGCTATCCCATAGTGGTGTATGGGGGAGCAAATTATGAGTCTTCACGAAGCAACAATGATCAAGTGGTGCATTCCGGCTTAGATGGAGCTTGAAGTGTTGTCACCAAGATCAAGCGGTATGCGCAAGGAAAAGGTATGGCCTTGCTAGGTTTTCCTTTTACCGGTCTCAAGGTGGTTGTTGGGAGACCGGGTTATATGATAGATAGCCGCACTATCAAGAGGGGCTTTCGGTTGGGTAACTTGATCACATCCTCGTAGGGAGCTCAATCCTTGGCATACTTTGCATCTTCCTATTTTGTTGCTTCTTGGAATTTTCTCTGTGTGAGGTTCTTGAGCTTGTTTCTAGCTCTTCAACGAGCCCAAGTTCATCGAAAACGGAATTCGTATGCATCTTATATGGCGTTTTCGAGTTTGAAGGTTTTATCGGTTCTTCTTATATGGAGGCTCCATACCTTTCCTCATTTGGTTATATCTTCCTTTATTGGACTATTATGTTTTCATGCACCATATTGTAGATCTTGTTGTCCTCGTCAAAACAAGCCCAAGAGCATCGAAATCGGAGTCCGGATGCAAAAGTTATTGCGTTTTTCGTGAAGTCAGTTTCATCCCGGTTGTGGATCCGGTTCAACCGAGCCCCACACCGGACGGTCCGGTTCTACCTCCGGTAGACCGGATCTCAGACCGGATTTTCCGGTTTTCGCAACTGAGTCTATTCCGGGTTGGCAAACATTGGTATTTCGGTTTGTAGGTCGGTCCTCCGGCCTGGGGACCGAGTTTCCCGGTTCTGGGGCCGGTCCAACCGACTTTAGAACCGAGTTTTCGTTGTTTTCTCTCCAACGGCCGTATTTGCTTTTCCCTATAAAAGGGGGTTCTTCCCCCAACGTTTTTGGGGGTTCTTGACCACGAAATTGACCTCCATTGTTGAACCTCTTGAGCTTGCTTCCTCTCCCTTCCCTCCTATGATTCTTGCATCGTTTTTAGGGCTTTGGAAGAGGAGATCTAGATCTACAATCCCCACCAATCAATTCCTCCTCTAAGTGAGGGGAACCCATTGGATCTAGATCTTGGAGTCATTAGTTGACTTCCACCATTGTTCTTCCTCTCTAATTCCTCCCTAGCACTTGTTGCTTTTGTGGGATTTGAGAGTGAGGGATTTGAATGCCCTTGGTGTTCTTGCTTTGCATTCTTGCATAAGTGTTGAGCTCTCCACTACGATTTGTTCGAGTAAGAGACCGTGAGCTTGTTGCTCTTGGAGGGTGACCTCCTAGTTGACTTGGCGGTTCGTGCCGCGGTGTCCTCTTCGTAGAAGATTGTGAAGAGACCCGGGCTTCTCCTTCGTGGAGCTTGTGAAGTGGTTGTGGAGCTTGCCATCTCCGGAGTGGAGGAAAAGCTAGCCATAAGGAAAGGGCATATTCCTTCGTGGGATAGACTCGGAGAAGAAGGTGAGCCTTCGTGGAATACCATACCTCTCCAACGTGACGTACCTTACTTGTAAGGGAACACAGGAATACATCTTCGTCTCCACGTGCCTCGGTTATCTCTATACCCGAGCTTACTTTCCTTGTGATAGCCATCGAGCTTGAAGTACTTATATCTTGCTTATCACTTGTGGTATATTTATCTTGTGATATCTTGCTTAGCTTATCTTGTTGTTGGTGCACTTAGTTGAGCCTAGTGTATTTAGGTTTTGTGCTTGTAAAATAAACGTTAGTTTAATTCCACATTTTATCAAGCCAAAATCGTAATAGTTTTGAAATTGCCTATTCACCCCCCCCCCTCCCCCTCTAGGTGACATCTCTATCCTTTCACTAATTCCCTGCTCCTTGCAATAGGCATCAAATGGGCCAATATACCCTCTCCCATTATTAGTGTGAATGCACTTGATCTTCTTCTCAGTTTCTCTCTCAACTGAGACTTGGAATTGCTTAAACATACTTAGTACTTGATGTTTGTTCTTCAAAAAATAGACCCAAACTTTTATGGAAAAGTCATCAATAAATGTGACAAAGTACTTTGCTCCACCCAATGACCTCACCGACATTTTGCAAACATCGGAATGTATCAAGTCCAGCACCTCGGGCTTCTTGTGAGGAGGTTGACTCTTGAACGCAACTTTGTGTTGCTTCCCCGCTAGACAATCTGAACATTTCTTGATGTGAACTCCCTTCACAACTTTCAACAGATTTTTCTTCACTAGCACCGCCATCCCTTTCTCACTCATGTGCCCAAGCCTCTTGTGCCATAAAGAACACGCATCCTCTTTCTGCAACGCATTAAGACAAGTAGTAGAAAGCTTAGCATGAACATGATACAAAACTGAAACCATGTTACCTTTAGCAACAATCAGGTTTCCTTTGGTGAGCTTGTACTATGTATTTCCAAATCTGCTCAAGTACCCATCTCTGTCAAGCAATCCAACCGAGATAATGTTGAGCCGAAGGGCCTCAACATGCCTCACCGACTTGAGGACTAGTGTTGTACCATTTTCAGTCTCCAAGTGCACATCTCCTCTTCCAATGATTTTTGCTTTATCATTATTTCCCATCTTCACAACACCAAAATCACCTGCTGTGTAGTTGGTGAAGAGCTCTCTACGAGATGTAGCGTGTATGGTAGCACCGCTGTCCAGAATCCAAGTCATCTCATCACCATCTGCAAGGCTGATGTTATCATCAGAAACTACAGTGATCCTCTCCTTAATGGTGGAAACACTGCTGCCATCATGTTCTTCATGCATGAGAAACATGATCTCCTCTACCGTAGCAATCCGGCCTCCCTCACTGTCACTGTCGGTCTGTTTCTGAACTTTCTTCTTTTTCTTTGTCTTTCTTCCATTGTTCACAGTGCCACTTGATGTGACCCTTCTCACGACAGTGATGGCATATAACACCAGCATACTTGTCTTTGCCTCTTGATTTGCTTCTACTTCTTTCTCCTCCCTTACTCGGACCTTTACTCTTGCTTCTCCCCCGTGACTCGGTCACTAACATTTCAGAATGTGAGGAAGAACCGTCCTTATCAGCAATTTTTCTGGACTCTTCATTTAGTACCTTGGTCTTCACAAGGTTCCAAGTGACTACTCCATTAGGTGCTGAATTGCACACGGTGACCTTAAAGGTCTCCCAAGTGTCCGATAATGAGCCAAGTAGCAGCAAGGCTCACACTTCATCTTCAAATGTAATTCATATTAAAGATAGCTGATTTATAATGCCCTGAAATTCATTTATATGATCTGCAATTGGAGTGCCCTCTTTGTACCTCAAACGCATCAATTTCTTGATCAAGAACATCTTGTTGGTACCTTCTTTGCGGGCATACAGCTCCTCCAATTTCTGCCATAAGGTACGTGCATGTGTCTCCTCAATGATATGGTTCAAAACATTATCATCCACCTATTGGCGGATGAACCCACAAGCTTGGAGATGAAGTACCTCCCACTGATCTTCTTTCATATCGCTGGGCATCTCAGTGGAGAACATTGGCATCCAGTAATCCTTCACATATAACAAGTCCTTCATCTTGCACTTCCAAGATTGATAATTTGTGCCATTCAAAGAAATCATTATGTTGGTATTCACTTCCATCTTTCACCACAAGCAAATGCAATCAGCCCAAAACAAACCTTGCTCTGAAACTGAATACAAACTGAACCTCAGCTCTGATACCACTTTGTTGGGGTGGGAGGAGGAGATAGACACACACAACCTCCCATGCTCCAGCCTGCGGTGAACCTTCGAGGATAGTTTCAATCAACATATATGCAGCGGAAATAAAACAACGAGCATATGCACAGGTGACACAAGGATTTACGTGGCAAAACCTCCTCAAGGTGAGGAAGAAAAAACCACGGGTGCGGACCAACCGGTCCACGCGAGCTTCACTATGAGCAACCTGGGTACATAGTCTTCTCTAGAACATCTAGAGATATACAACACACTCAGCACGTTGCCAACCGGCAACAACAACAACAACAACCACTTGAGAGAAAGATTATAGCAAAGCAGAGTATCTCAGTTCTTGTCCCCTTCGGTAATCAGCAAACTGCTCTTAAACCGCAGATCCAATTAGCACCAAACTTGGTAGACAAGCTGACATACAAGTACCCAACATACACACCAAATTTCAGGTAGACAAGCTGACATACAAGTACTACCTCTGTTTGGGATTATAGGTCCGGAGAGCTTTTTTATAATGTTTGAGATTATAAGGGCTATCTCATTTATTAGTCTCTTTTATCCAATGCATGTTCTCCTTTTTCTCTCACTTCTCTAATACATACAAGACTATTGGTGCATGCATAGATTAATAAGAGAGAATTATTGAGTGTCTTGGTATTAGCAACTTGGCCCTTAGGACTAATAATCACAAACAGAGATAGTATAACTTTGTAGGCGCAATCTCAATCTGTTCTCACCAATTGAGATTGAGGGAGGGTGATAGAATATGTATTTATACGTGTCTATCTATGTGTACGTTAGGGTCATGTAGTTACCTAACATGTGTATCCGTAACTTGATATGTCTATATAATGAGATGAAACACGCCGGCGCATGCAAGCCGTGCGACCAACCTATTCTTCTACCGCTTATTCTGTTAGCTCACGTCGTCGTCTCTATCTATCTCTCTCACAAAATTCTCCCTCGTAAAGTCAAAATCAATGGAACCAGGCCAGGCTCGAGTGCATCAACGCGCTCCAGCTTGATTTTTGTCTGCGTCCTGTAGAATCTAGCCTTGCAGGTGTTCTTCTTCTTCCCGATTTTGTCGCGCCCGGTGAGCTTCGGCTCAATAAGCTTCTGTTGCTGGCGTGTGTGGGCGTTGCTCCTGAAAGAGTTGGCGCAGTGAGTTGGCCCGACGGAAAACCTGCCCTCCGTGTAGGACTTGCAGGCAGGAGATCGGGAAAAGCCTGGTCATCTATGCGGCCACCCCTCCTGGCGCCAACGACGAAGAGGTCTCGGGCAGGCGACAAGCTCTTCTACGACGACGGTGTGGGGCAGTGGTGGGTAAGTGTTCTTGGGTGGCATGTGGGCCGCACCGGCGTGATTTGGGAACCAGAAGCGGGTCGGGTGAGGTTGGGGACGATGAGCTTGTGGTGGCTTGTTGGGTAGCGCGGGCGCTCAAGACTTCCATCCAGCGCGCGGGCGCTCGCAGGAATTAAAGAAGAAAAGGCTATCAAACAAAGTGGCAACACACCGCCAACTACCTCGACGATAGGGGATAGGGGGCCTAGTTCCCCGAGCACAACCCTCGTTAGCTCACTGGCCAAAACGAACACCTCATACGTCG
Organism: Avena eriantha; assembly: GCA_910589775.1. Classification (NCBI taxonomy): domain Eukaryota; kingdom Viridiplantae; phylum Streptophyta; class Magnoliopsida; order Poales; family Poaceae; genus Avena; species Avena eriantha. Next base: position 515,966,366 of record OU342745.1, on the reverse strand, counting down.
TCGGCTCGCCGACTAATAAAAATAAAAATAAAGAGAACGCCTTATGCGCACGACTCGGAAAGTCGCCTCCCCATCTTCGGTTGACCTATCTCTAGAATATACTAGAACGAAGCAAAGACATTTGCCAGTCCTACCGTCGAGGCTGTCACGACGCCAGACCGTGCATCCATCATGCTTCTGTACCTCAACAAATGTCCGCCGCTGAGACTCCACCATGCCACGCCGCCGAGCCCCGGCGTCGTCAGCACTGCAAAAACCTACAATACCGTATGGGGATTGGATAGAAAGAAGTAGCCGTGTTGAGTATGAATCGGAACAGAAGAGTTAAGTACTGCTAGAATAATAGAAGGACTCCGTGCACGTCTCCTAGTCGGCTCATTAATTGGTCAAGTCCACCCAATATATAAGGAGGTGGAGTCGTGTAGGAGAAAACGGAAAGGCCCGAAAAGAGGAGAGAAGCCCGACCGTGACCAAAGCAGCACGCGCGATTAAGGAGATCTAGGACAATAATGGCCGACATTGAGACCGGTATCCACGACTCCCTCGTCGCCATGGCGGAGCCAGAAGAGGAGGCCAAACGCCTTCGCCAGAACGGGATCTTGGGCGTGGTGGTTCTCCTCCTCGGCGCGGCGGCCGCTCTCGAACTGTTTTTCAGCCTCTATATCGGCATAAGGGACTCAAACTGGCGGAACTCACCACAATAATGTTTAGGCACCTTTGCACTCGATAGCAAGCATCTAACTCTCTCAACAATTGTCCTGTTCATCCTCTCAACAAGACCATTCAGCTGTGGTGTCTTCGGAGGAGTAAATTGGTGCATAATTGAAAGGGTAATTGCCCCTATGTGTGGTTTTGGTGATTAATGACAATCCCTATGGACTAATGTTTTCATTGAGTTTTATATGAAGGAATATTCCATAGGTCATGCTTGTAGTTCATGTGTTGGATTCAAGTATGGATGCCATGAAGATAAAGATATACCTTGAGTTTTGGCATCAAGATCATCAAATTGAAGAGAAGAATATGATATGTTCAAGATCTTGAGAGTGTGATCTCAATAGAAGAATTCAAGATATGGCTCTAAGCCGGTGTCATGATAGCCTCATTAGTTGAGCTATGGTTGACTAAGATTTAGAGAATGTAATCAAATGAAGAGTTCCTTATGTACCTCAAGATATTGAGATGGAGCATGAGAAGACACTTGGTTGACCAATGCAAAGAGTGAAGAGTGAATTCAAGTTGGTCAACACATGAAGCATAAAGAATGTACCACTTGGATCTTGTGGTGTGGTAAGCCTTGTCATTTATGCATCATGAACTAACCCATTATATATGTTCCTTTTTGTTTTATATATGGGATAGGTATCTTTCCATGGGCATGCTTCAAAAGTTAAGATCTCAATAGCCCATGAGAGGATGGCATCAAGTGCTGATCGCCATCAAGGTTGAGAAGGGCAAGTTCAAGATAAGCATCTCGAGAAGATCATTTGCTTGAAGCTTGCTGTCCATATTGGTGATAATGGACATGTGAAGACGTGTCTTAATGAAGCTATCCCATAGTGGTGTATGGGGGAGCAAATTATGAGTCTTCACGAAGCAACAATGATCAAGTGGTGCATTCCGGCTTGGATGGAGCTTGAAGCGTTGTCATCAAGATCAAGCGGGATGCGCAAGGCAAAGGTATGGCCTTGGTAGGTTTTCCTTTTACCGGTCTCAAGGTGGTTGTTGGGAGACCGGGTTATAGGATGGATAGCCGCACTATCAAGAGGGGCTTTCGGTGGGTAACATGATCACATCCTCGTAGGGAGCTCAATCCTTGGCATACTTTGCATCTTCCTATTTTCTTGCTTCTTGGTATTTTGTCTATGTGAGGTTCTTGAGCTTGTTGCTAGCTCTTCAACAAGCCCAAGTTCATCAAAAACGGAATTCGTATGCATCTTATATGGCGTTTTCGAGTTTGAAGGTTTTACCGGTTCTTCTTATATGGAGGCTCCATAACTTTCCTCATTTGGTTCTATCTTCCTTTGTTGGACTATGATGTTTTCATGCACCATATTGTAGATCTTGTTGTCCTCGTCAAAACAAGCCCAAGATCATCGAAATCGGAGTCCGGATGCAAAAGTTATTGTGTTTTTCGTGAAGTGAGTTTCATCTCGGTTGTGGATCTCGTTCAACCGAGCCCCACACCGGATGGTTCGGTCCCATCTCCGGTAGACCGGATCTCAGACCGGATTTTCTGGTTTTCGTGACCGAGTCTATTCCAGGTTGTCAAACAGAGGTATTTCGGTTTGTAGGTCGGTCCTCCGGCCTAGGGACCGAGTTTCCCGGTTCTGGAGCCGGTCCAACCGACTTTGGAACCGAGTTTTCGCTGTTTTCTCTCCAACGGCCATATTTGCTTTTCCCTATAAAAGGGGGTTCTTCCCCCAACGTTTTTGGGGGTTCTTGACCACGAAATTGACCTCCATTGTTGAACCTCTTGAGCTTGCTTCCTCTCCCTTCCCTCCTATGATTCTTGCATCTTTTTGAGGGCTTTGGAAGAGGAGATCTAGATCTATAATCCCCACCAATCAATTCCTCCTCTAAGTGAGGGGAACCCATTGGATCTAGATCTTGGAGTCATTAGTTGACTTCCACCATTGTTCTTCCTCTCTAATTCCTCCCTAGCACTTGTTGCTTTGGTGGGATTTGAGAGTGAGGGATTTGAATGCCCTTGGTGTTCTTGCTTTGCATTCTTGCATAAGTGTTGAGCTCTCCACTATGATTTGTTCGAGTAAGAGACCGTGAGCTTGTTGCTCTTGGCAGGTGACCTCCTAGTTGGCTTGGCGGTTCGTGCCGCGGTGTCCACTTCATGGAAGATTGTGAATAGACCCAGGCTTCTCCTTCGTGGAGCTTGTGAAGTGGTTGTGGAGCTTGCCATCTCCGGAGTGGAGGAAAAGCTAGCCATAAGGAAAGGGCATATTCCTTTGTGGGATAGACTCGGAGAAGAAGGTGAGCCTTCGTGGCGTTGGGAAATCCTTCGTGGAATCCCATACCTCTCCAACGTGACGTACCTTACTTGTAAGGGAACACGGGAATACATCTTCGTCTCCACGTGCCTCGATTATCTATATACCCGAGCTTACTTTCCTTGTGATAGCCATCGAGCTTGAAGTACTTATATCTTGCTTATCACTTGTGGTATATTTATCTTGTGATATCTTGCTTAGCTTATCTTGTTGTTGGTGCACTTAGTTGAGCCTAGTGTATTTAGGTTTTGTGCTTGTAAAATAAACGTTAGTTTAATTCCGCATTCTATCAAGCCAAAACCGTAATAGTTTTGAAATTGCCTATTCACCCCCCCTCTAGGCGACATCTCTATCCTTTCAATTAGTATCAGAGCAAGGTCTCTCCTTGTTTAGGCTTCACCGCCTAGAGTGTAAAGATGTCGGCTAGTAGTATAGTGCACAATGACACAATTATCTTTGATGGCACAAATTATATTTTGTGGAGAAAATTGCTTGCTTTGTAATCTTCGGACCTTGTGTCCAAATATTGAGCGATTTCTAGATGTAGGTTTTTCTCCTCCGATGGATCCTCAAAATCTATCTTTAGAGGATGAGAAAAATTTACATCTCGAAGCTCAAGTATCTAATGAGCTTATTTTCTCTTTGAGCCCCATAGTTAATTTGTTCTTGACAAATGTAAAGCGCAAGTCATCTCATGAGATGTGGACCAAGCTTAAAGAAATATTTGGTGGGTCCATTTCTCATAGGGTCGGTGGTATCTCCGAGGAGCTCTCTTCTCCTTCACATCATGAAGAGCTCGAAGTGTCTTCCACCTTCGGCCGCGATGAGATTTCAGTTCCCTCCACTTCACCTACATGTGACAAGTCACAAGGTAATGGCATGGTGAGTGGAGAAATCATATGTAATGATGGTAGTGGTTCTCTTTACACCAATGATTCATGTTCTATAAATGCTAATGGTGTAGAGAGTTTGGACTTGAGCACTTCTTGCAACGATAATTATATATCCCCGTGTGTTGCTAGTCCTTGCATATTGTCTAGAAATTATTTGGGTACTAGTGTAGATGATATGCTTGATTTGTCTTGTTCCAATAAACAAAATGCTTCTATTTCCTCTAGTTGTGTATCTAACAATGTAGAGGAAATCAAACACCCTGTGGAGCAAGACACGATCATGAATGAAGATTCAAGAATATCCTCATCTTCATCCTCCCATGCTCACATGTGCCTTATGGCAAGAGGATCAAAGGTATCTCCTACTTTGGATCCCAACATATCTTCTCTAGATAATAGCAATGATAATGATGATAGTGATAATGACCTTGATGAGGATACTAGAGCTCTTGTGCTTGTGCTGACCTTTTTGTGTACCTCTCTTCGTGGTAATAATAAGGCCGTTGCTTGTATCAAACACGTTATGGACACCATAACTAAACAAATGGAAACCATAGAGGAGTTGTATTTCCAACTTGATGATGGGAGTCGGAGATTCAATCTCCTTAAGCAAGAGATTGCCGATGATAAGCACACTAATTGTCTCCTCATACAAAAAATTGAATCTTATGAGCTTGAAAAGGAAAAATCTATTAATGATGCTAGTGCTACTAACTCTACTTCTTGTGAAGCATCTACCCTAAAGGAGAATGTTGAGCTAAGGGCTCAACTTGAGTTGCTAACTAGCAATTATAGGAAATTGGAAGAAAGTCATGAAAAGCTCTTGGCCTCTCATAATGATCTTATAATCTCCTATGATGGGCTAAAGTTAGCTCGTGAGGCAAGTATCACTAAGGTAACATCTTGTGAGCCTCATTTGGACATTAGCACAACTTCTACTCAAAATGCTATTTTGCCATGTGCTAGTCCTAGTGATCCTTCTTGTCATACTATTGATAAAACTTGTGTTGGATTACTTGCTTTACCTTGTTTCTCTAACAATGAAGCTTCCACTTCCTCCGGTACCTCTATTTATACTAACCCTGTAGAGGAAATCAAAGAGCTCAAGGCCCAAGTCACTTCTTTGAAGAAAGACTTGGAAAAGAGTCATGAAGGCAAATCCACACTCGATAATATTTTGAGTGTGCAAAAATGCCCCAATGATAAAAGTGGACTTGAATTCAACTCCAATAACAAGAACAAGTCCAAGAGCAACAAGAAGAAGAGCCAAGACCAAGTCAAGAATTCGTCTAAGATTATTTGCTTCAAGTGCAAGGTTGTAGGACATCATGTAAGATCTTGTCCATTGAAGAAAAATCACTTGAATGATAAGCAACAAGGGAAGCGGCCACAAGGTCAAGGTCAAGCCCAATCTCAACCTCAAATTGAAGCTAGGCCACTTCCCAAGAAGAATCAAGATAAGGCTCCCCAAGACAAGAAATCAATAAAGAAGAGAAAGGGGAACAGTTGTTGCTACATATGTCGTGAGAAGGGGCACTTGGCCTCTTCATGTTCAAATGGTACCTTATATAAACCTATCATTGTTGATGATTATTATTCTCTTGGGAAGGATAAGGATGGCAATGTTTTTGCCAAGTTTGTTGGAACTCAAAGTGGTGTCAAGAAACGAACCATTTGGGTTGCCAAGCCTATTGTGACTAACCTCTTAGGACCCAACTTGGTTGGGGACCAACAAGCTCAAACTTGATCAATAGGTGTTATTGGAGGGCATTGGAGACTTGGCTAACTCATGAAGAATTAAGGGATCTTCATATACTATATTTTATCAAGCTAAGTTATAAGGATTATCATCTCCCTACCATATACCTAATGCGCCTCTTTGCGGTAACTTGAATTCAACTCTTTTATATTGAAAGTTACTTGCCCCTTTACATGTGTTGATTTTGTACCAAGTATGTGTTTGTATTTGTTATGCCTCATACTTGATTATTTTGTGTATTCAAGTATGTATATGTGTTTGGCACATCATTTACTTGTGTGTTTTTCTTTGAGCCTCTAATGCATCTTGATGATAACTTTTTGGGCTCTTTTTGAGTGGTTAATGGAACATCCCATTTTGGGGGAGTGATATTCCTCGTGCATCTCTCATACCTTAAAATGTGTGCACATGAGTACTACCACTTAGTATTGATATTGCGAGATTATCTAGTCACTATGTGGTGTGTCATACTCATGAGAAATTCAAATTCTTAATGTCCATTAATTATCTCTAGTCGAGGTTATTTTCCTCTTATTAAGAAAATTTGAATACCACATTATGGGGTAGTAATATGCTTGTTCTGCATATCACAATCCTAGGAAATGTGAACATATGAGGTGGTGCCACTTAGAGTTGATATTGTTGATTATCTTGTATCTAGGTGGCATGTTAGCTCAAACAAGGTCCTAATTTTTGTTAGAAGCTTTTATTGCTCGTCTTTTTGGTCTTTGCTTGAGTAAGAAATTCTTGGTGTGTCCTTCCTCAAATGCATATCTCTATATCTTATTTGGGAGACCATTTGCTTCAAGTTATTCTAATCATTGCTTTGCATGATTGTGTGACTAGTTGAAGCTATCAAGAATCTCTGTCTTTGCATAGTGCTTAACCTTTTTATTCATATCCTATGCTTTTTATTGTGAAGATTTATCATTAATATCTGGGCAATATACCATCGGAAATAAATTCCAATACACTCATTGTCTTCGACAATTGATATACTTGGGTGTGGTAGCATTTGTGGGTCATCTTCACCTTGGATTTCACCTCTTATTGCCTTTTTTCTTTCCAAAAATTGTTGTGGCTCCCATTGTCTTCCTTGGCTTTTGAACATCTATTTGATGGTGTTTTTGATTATTATCAAATGTGCTTTTAGTGGAAGACAAACCTTTTCTTCTCGGAACCTTGTGCCATTGTGAAAAGTGTTAAGGGTTCGGTTTATTTGTTGAAACCTTGCTCTTTTGGGAGTTTGTTATCTCATTATTTCTTCTCTATGTTATTTGCTTGAATGAGATAAATCTTTGAGCATTTATGTTTTTATCTCATCTTTTATGCTCAATAGTTTTTGCTTGGTTCATTTGTTGAACTTTGTTGAACAAATCTTGTGTTGATTTGATTCTTTGATATAGTTTGTACAACAAATGTGTTTTGTCACACCTTGTATGCCTTCTTGAATATTTTGGTGTTTTGTCCAAATTATATCTTCGTTGGTTCTTGAAAGTCTCGTGCATGCATGTTTACTAAATGTATATCTTATATCATGTTTTGCTTTCTTTGATCCCATATATAGGGTATACTCCATCAAATCCTTAAACGGATATGATGTGCATGAAAATCAAATTTCATCTCTAAATATGCACACATTTTTATGGAGTATGTCCTATGTGTTGTGGTTAGTCTAACCACTTTGGACCCAATAAGTTTGGGGACCAAGATGTACTTGAATGTTGTTTTAGGTACATTGGAGATGCAATGGATGCTTGTCTTATCTATAAGGAAGGTGCTGTCACCACATTATAATTGGAGCCAAGCTAGGATGATCGAAGAATTCTTATCTACTACATCATACCATTGCTATCTCGGTAACAAGTATCTTATTCATGCTTACTATTCTTCCATCCAATCTCTCATAGGTTGCATCTTGGCATGAATTTATTTGTTTGTAAATGTTGTGGTTCTTGCAAGGATCTTTGAAAGACTTCTCTATCCTTATTGCTTATGTGAGTAATTTGAGATGATGCATATAATGGGGAGTATATAAAATCATGCTCATGATTCACCAATCCCAAATATGCCTTCTAGCAATTTATTGCATATCAATTCCTCAAGGTACTCTCATGTGCAATATTGTTGAAATTGCATTGAATCCTTCCTTTCGATACTTGTTACCTTACTCAAAATATCCCAACTAGCATTAGTTCCCTTAGTGTTAGTTGTGATGTTTTTGAGGTTTTTGTTTTTCTTTGGTGAAGTTCTTTGATATACCATAAGAGAAAATAGAGCCATGCGCTATATATGCACTTAAGAAAAATATCCTTTTTGGTATATCTTATGACTTCCTCTTGGATATCATGTATTCTTTTTTCCTCTTATGTGTGGATGTTTATTTGTGGATTATTCTCATGTTTTTCCCACTTATAAACTTATATACACAAGAGTGTTAATCTCTCGCCTTGATATCCTCGCCTTTTGCCAACCATCACACTTATCCACTTAGTTTTTAATGGTTTTGGTAAGGTCTTGATTTGTGAGTGCTCGGTCTACTTTTATTTCATCTTCACACACTCATATCTCATATTTGGTTTATTTTGGACTTAAGCTTGTCTTGACAAGTGTATTGATTTATATCTATACTCCTTGTATCTTGGTTATGTTCTAAATGATATAGAGGGAGTGAGGATTCCATGTTTGTGCATATTGTATTCAAATAAAACAACTAATTTATGCATGAACCTTTGGGAGCTTCCTTATTTCATTTAGAGCACTATTTGTCCATTTGATTATTTGGATCTTTTGATTGCTTGCTTCATCCATTGAAGTTTCTTCACCTTGTTATACTTTTAGCAATATTTGATCCTCAATATAGTTGATTTCCTCCAAGTATTCGTCATTGGATATGTGCATATGATTTCACTTATATTATGAGAAATGCACACCTTGGGAGGAACGTGAACTATATTGGCCTTCTAACTTTGTCATCCATTTTGGCACTTGTTGTCAATGGGGGAGAAGTTTAGAGGGTTTTAAGGGAAATGGTTTTCTACTTAAGATTGGTTTGTTCTTAAGTGTTTGCCTTTCATGAATTTCATCTTTATTATGTATTGCATGGTTGAATATATAGTGGAAACTCTCCCAAAGGTTATGCTTGACAATATATGCAATGAAATTCAAGCTCATCACACGTGCATATATTGTGGGGGAGTTTGCTCTATGTATGTTGGTTCTACTCACATTTCTTACATTATTTATAGTTTGTGTGAGTAGAATCGGTTTTGATATGGGCTAGTATCTTTGTGTTGCTTAACCATATCAAATACAACCTCTTGTATACAGCTTATCCTTGGATAAGTTGCATACTTGTTTCTAATGTTAATTATATAAACCCTCTTGTTGTGATTGTCATCAATTACCAAAATGGGGGATATTGAAAGGGTAATTGCCCCTATGTGTGGTTTTGGTGATTAATGACAATCCCTATGGACTAATGTTTTCATTGAGTTTTATATGAAGGAATATTCCATAGGTCATGCTTTTAGTTCATGTGTTGGATTCAAGTATGGATGCCATGAAGATAAAGATATACCTTGAGTTTTGGCATCAAGATCGTCAAATTGAAGAGAAGAATATGATATGTTCAAGATCTTAAGAGTGTGATCTCAATAGAAGAATTCAAGATATGGCTCTAAGCTGGTGTCATGATAGCCTCATTAGTTGAGCTATGGTTGACTAAGATTTAGAGAATGTAATCAAATGAAGAGTTCCTTATGTACCTCAAGATATTGAGATGGAGCATGAGAAGACACTTGGTTGACCAATGCAAAGAGTGAAGAGTGATTTCAAGTTGGTCAACACATGAAGCATAAAGAATGTACCACTTGGATCTTGTGGTGTGGTAAGCCTTGTCATTTATGCATCATGAACTAACCCATTATATATGTTCCTTTGTGTTTTATATATGGGATAGGTATCTTTCCATGGGCTTGCTTCAAAAGTTAAGATCTCAATAGCCCATGAGAGGATGGCATCAAGTGGCGATTGCCATCAAGGTTGAGAAGGGCAAGTTCAAGATAAGCATCTCGAGAAGATCATTTGCTTGAAGCTTGCCGTCCATATTGGTGATAATTGACATGTGAAGACGTGTCTTAATGAAGCTATCCCATAGTGGTGTATGGGGGAGCAAATTATGAGTCTTCACGAAGCAACAATGATCAAGTGGTGCATTCCGGCTTAGATGGAGCTTGAAGTGTTGTCACCAAGATCAAGCGGTATGCGCAAGGAAAAGGTATGGCCTTGCTAGGTTTTCCTTTTACCGGTCTCAAGGTGGTTGTTGGGAGACCGGGTTATATGATAGATAGCCGCACTATCAAGAGGGGCTTTCGGTTGGGTAACTTGATCACATCCTCGTAGGGAGCTCAATCCTTGGCATACTTTGCATCTTCCTATTTTGTTGCTTCTTGGAATTTTCTCTGTGTGAGGTTCTTGAGCTTGTTTCTAGCTCTTCAACGAGCCCAAGTTCATCGAAAACGGAATTCGTATGCATCTTATATGGCGTTTTCGAGTTTGAAGGTTTTATCGGTTCTTCTTATATGGAGGCTCCATACCTTTCCTCATTTGGTTATATCTTCCTTTATTGGACTATTATGTTTTCATGCACCATATTGTAGATCTTGTTGTCCTCGTCAAAACAAGCCCAAGAGCATCGAAATCGGAGTCCGGATGCAAAAGTTATTGCGTTTTTCGTGAAGTCAGTTTCATCCCGGTTGTGGATCCGGTTCAACCGAGCCCCACACCGGACGGTCCGGTTCTACCTCCGGTAGACCGGATCTCAGACCGGATTTTCCGGTTTTCGCAACTGAGTCTATTCCGGGTTGGCAAACATTGGTATTTCGGTTTGTAGGTCGGTCCTCCGGCCTGGGGACCGAGTTTCCCGGTTCTGGGGCCGGTCCAACCGACTTTAGAACCGAGTTTTCGTTGTTTTCTCTCCAACGGCCGTATTTGCTTTTCCCTATAAAAGGGGGTTCTTCCCCCAACGTTTTTGGGGGTTCTTGACCACGAAATTGACCTCCATTGTTGAACCTCTTGAGCTTGCTTCCTCTCCCTTCCCTCCTATGATTCTTGCATCGTTTTTAGGGCTTTGGAAGAGGAGATCTAGATCTACAATCCCCACCAATCAATTCCTCCTCTAAGTGAGGGGAACCCATTGGATCTAGATCTTGGAGTCATTAGTTGACTTCCACCATTGTTCTTCCTCTCTAATTCCTCCCTAGCACTTGTTGCTTTTGTGGGATTTGAGAGTGAGGGATTTGAATGCCCTTGGTGTTCTTGCTTTGCATTCTTGCATAAGTGTTGAGCTCTCCACTACGATTTGTTCGAGTAAGAGACCGTGAGCTTGTTGCTCTTGGAGGGTGACCTCCTAGTTGACTTGGCGGTTCGTGCCGCGGTGTCCTCTTCGTAGAAGATTGTGAAGAGACCCGGGCTTCTCCTTCGTGGAGCTTGTGAAGTGGTTGTGGAGCTTGCCATCTCCGGAGTGGAGGAAAAGCTAGCCATAAGGAAAGGGCATATTCCTTCGTGGGATAGACTCGGAGAAGAAGGTGAGCCTTCGTGGAATACCATACCTCTCCAACGTGACGTACCTTACTTGTAAGGGAACACAGGAATACATCTTCGTCTCCACGTGCCTCGGTTATCTCTATACCCGAGCTTACTTTCCTTGTGATAGCCATCGAGCTTGAAGTACTTATATCTTGCTTATCACTTGTGGTATATTTATCTTGTGATATCTTGCTTAGCTTATCTTGTTGTTGGTGCACTTAGTTGAGCCTAGTGTATTTAGGTTTTGTGCTTGTAAAATAAACGTTAGTTTAATTCCACATTTTATCAAGCCAAAATCGTAATAGTTTTGAAATTGCCTATTCACCCCCCCCCCTCCCCCTCTAGGTGACATCTCTATCCTTTCACTAATTCCCTGCTCCTTGCAATAGGCATCAAATGGGCCAATATACCCTCTCCCATTATTAGTGTGAATGCACTTGATCTTCTTCTCAGTTTCTCTCTCAACTGAGACTTGGAATTGCTTAAACATACTTAGTACTTGATGTTTGTTCTTCAAAAAATAGACCCAAACTTTTATGGAAAAGTCATCAATAAATGTGACAAAGTACTTTGCTCCACCCAATGACCTCACCGACATTTTGCAAACATCGGAATGTATCAAGTCCAGCACCTCGGGCTTCTTGTGAGGAGGTTGACTCTTGAACGCAACTTTGTGTTGCTTCCCCGCTAGACAATCTGAACATTTCTTGATGTGAACTCCCTTCACAACTTTCAACAGATTTTTCTTCACTAGCACCGCCATCCCTTTCTCACTCATGTGCCCAAGCCTCTTGTGCCATAAAGAACACGCATCCTCTTTCTGCAACGCATTAAGACAAGTAGTAGAAAGCTTAGCATGAACATGATACAAAACTGAAACCATGTTACCTTTAGCAACAATCAGGTTTCCTTTGGTGAGCTTGTACTATGTATTTCCAAATCTGCTCAAGTACCCATCTCTGTCAAGCAATCCAACCGAGATAATGTTGAGCCGAAGGGCCTCAACATGCCTCACCGACTTGAGGACTAGTGTTGTACCATTTTCAGTCTCCAAGTGCACATCTCCTCTTCCAATGATTTTTGCTTTATCATTATTTCCCATCTTCACAACACCAAAATCACCTGCTGTGTAGTTGGTGAAGAGCTCTCTACGAGATGTAGCGTGTATGGTAGCACCGCTGTCCAGAATCCAAGTCATCTCATCACCATCTGCAAGGCTGATGTTATCATCAGAAACTACAGTGATCCTCTCCTTAATGGTGGAAACACTGCTGCCATCATGTTCTTCATGCATGAGAAACATGATCTCCTCTACCGTAGCAATCCGGCCTCCCTCACTGTCACTGTCGGTCTGTTTCTGAACTTTCTTCTTTTTCTTTGTCTTTCTTCCATTGTTCACAGTGCCACTTGATGTGACCCTTCTCACGACAGTGATGGCATATAACACCAGCATACTTGTCTTTGCCTCTTGATTTGCTTCTACTTCTTTCTCCTCCCTTACTCGGACCTTTACTCTTGCTTCTCCCCCGTGACTCGGTCACTAACATTTCAGAATGTGAGGAAGAACCGTCCTTATCAGCAATTTTTCTGGACTCTTCATTTAGTACCTTGGTCTTCACAAGGTTCCAAGTGACTACTCCATTAGGTGCTGAATTGCACACGGTGACCTTAAAGGTCTCCCAAGTGTCCGATAATGAGCCAAGTAGCAGCAAGGCTCACACTTCATCTTCAAATGTAATTCATATTAAAGATAGCTGATTTATAATGCCCTGAAATTCATTTATATGATCTGCAATTGGAGTGCCCTCTTTGTACCTCAAACGCATCAATTTCTTGATCAAGAACATCTTGTTGGTACCTTCTTTGCGGGCATACAGCTCCTCCAATTTCTGCCATAAGGTACGTGCATGTGTCTCCTCAATGATATGGTTCAAAACATTATCATCCACCTATTGGCGGATGAACCCACAAGCTTGGAGATGAAGTACCTCCCACTGATCTTCTTTCATATCGCTGGGCATCTCAGTGGAGAACATTGGCATCCAGTAATCCTTCACATATAACAAGTCCTTCATCTTGCACTTCCAAGATTGATAATTTGTGCCATTCAAAGAAATCATTATGTTGGTATTCACTTCCATCTTTCACCACAAGCAAATGCAATCAGCCCAAAACAAACCTTGCTCTGAAACTGAATACAAACTGAACCTCAGCTCTGATACCACTTTGTTGGGGTGGGAGGAGGAGATAGACACACACAACCTCCCATGCTCCAGCCTGCGGTGAACCTTCGAGGATAGTTTCAATCAACATATATGCAGCGGAAATAAAACAACGAGCATATGCACAGGTGACACAAGGATTTACGTGGCAAAACCTCCTCAAGGTGAGGAAGAAAAAACCACGGGTGCGGACCAACCGGTCCACGCGAGCTTCACTATGAGCAACCTGGGTACATAGTCTTCTCTAGAACATCTAGAGATATACAACACACTCAGCACGTTGCCAACCGGCAACAACAACAACAACAACCACTTGAGAGAAAGATTATAGCAAAGCAGAGTATCTCAGTTCTTGTCCCCTTCGGTAATCAGCAAACTGCTCTTAAACCGCAGATCCAATTAGCACCAAACTTGGTAGACAAGCTGACATACAAGTACCCAACATACACACCAAATTTCAGGTAGACAAGCTGACATACAAGTACTACCTCTGTTTGGGATTATAGGTCCGGAGAGCTTTTTTATAATGTTTGAGATTATAAGGGCTATCTCATTTATTAGTCTCTTTTATCCAATGCATGTTCTCCTTTTTCTCTCACTTCTCTAATACATACAAGACTATTGGTGCATGCATAGATTAATAAGAGAGAATTATTGAGTGTCTTGGTATTAGCAACTTGGCCCTTAGGACTAATAATCACAAACAGAGATAGTATAACTTTGTAGGCGCAATCTCAATCTGTTCTCACCAATTGAGATTGAGGGAGGGTGATAGAATATGTATTTATACGTGTCTATCTATGTGTACGTTAGGGTCATGTAGTTACCTAACATGTGTATCCGTAACTTGATATGTCTATATAATGAGATGAAACACGCCGGCGCATGCAAGCCGTGCGACCAACCTATTCTTCTACCGCTTATTCTGTTAGCTCACGTCGTCGTCTCTATCTATCTCTCTCACAAAATTCTCCCTCGTAAAGTCAAAATCAATGGAACCAGGCCAGGCTCGAGTGCATCAACGCGCTCCAGCTTGATTTTTGTCTGCGTCCTGTAGAATCTAGCCTTGCAGGTGTTCTTCTTCTTCCCGATTTTGTCGCGCCCGGTGAGCTTCGGCTCAATAAGCTTCTGTTGCTGGCGTGTGTGGGCGTTGCTCCTGAAAGAGTTGGCGCAGTGAGTTGGCCCGACGGAAAACCTGCCCTCCGTGTAGGACTTGCAGGCAGGAGATCGGGAAAAGCCTGGTCATCTATGCGGCCACCCCTCCTGGCGCCAACGACGAAGAGGTCTCGGGCAGGCGACAAGCTCTTCTACGACGACGGTGTGGGGCAGTGGTGGGTAAGTGTTCTTGGGTGGCATGTGGGCCGCACCGGCGTGATTTGGGAACCAGAAGCGGGTCGGGTGAGGTTGGGGACGATGAGCTTGTGGTGGCTTGTTGGGTAGCGCGGGCGCTCAAGACTTCCATCCAGCGCGCGGGCGCTCGCAGGAATTAAAGAAGAAAAGGCTATCAAACAAAGTGGCAACACACCGCCAACTACCTCGACGATAGGGGATAGGGGGCCTAGTTCCCCGAGCACAACCCTCGTTAGCTCACTGGCCAAAACGAACACCTCATACGTCGTCGGCTCGCCGACTAATAAAAATAAAAATAAAGAGAACGCCTTATGCGCACGACTCGGAAAGTCGCCTCCCCATCTTCGGTTGACCTATCTCTAGAATATACTAGAACGAAGCAAAGACATTTGCCAGTCCTACCGTCGAGGCTGTCACGACGCCAGACCGTGCATCCATCATGCTTCTGTACCTCAACAAATGTCCGCCGCTGAGACTCCACCATGCCACGCCGCCGAGCCCCGGCGTCGTCAGCACTGCAAAAACCTACAATACCGTATGGGGATTGGATAGAAAGAAGTAGCCGTGTTGAGTATGAATCGGAACAGAAGAGTTAAGTACTGCTAGAATAATAGAAGGACTCCGTGCACGTCTCCTAGTCGGCTCATTAATTGGTCAAGTCCACCCAATATATAAGGAGGTGGAGTCGTGTAGGAGAAAACGGAAAGGCCCGAAAAGAGGAGAGAAGCCCGACCGTGACCAAAGCAGCACGCGCGATTAAGGAGATCTAGGACAATAATGGCCGACATTGAGACCGGTATCCACGACTCCCTCGTCGCCATGGCGGAGCCAGAAGAGGAGGCCAAACGCCTTCGCCAGAACGGGATCTTGGGCGTGGTGGTTCTCCTCCTCGGCGCGGCGGCCGCTCTCGAACTGTTTTTCAGCCTCTATATCGGCATAAGGGACTCAAACTGGCGGAATTCGCCGTCGCCGCCTTCATCGTTTGTTTTTCCTTGGTCGTAGGATACCAGTTTTTCCTCCGTCGCCATGTTCTCTGGAGAGGTATATGTGAGATTTGTTGTAATCCGGAGGAAGAATTGCAGGTAGATGTGTAAGGTTTCCCTAATTCAGCATGGCATCTCATTATTGTCGAACAGTAGCTTCGTTTGCACTCATCCTTAGCTTGTTCTGATGCGTTAGTAAACATATGTTCGTTTCCCTCAAAAAAAATCATATGTTCGTTGTCTATGTATTGAATTTTATATGGAGTGTGATTCATTAGTTCAGAGGATTTTCTTGTTCTAATGTATGCTCCGTTTTGCCATCGAACAGTGGCTTCGTTTGCACTCGTCCTTTAGCTTGTTCCGATGCGTTATTAGTAAACATATGTTTCGTGGTCTGTGTACTGAATTTTATATGGAGTATGATTCATCAGTTCAGAGGATTTTCCGCTGTCTTGTTTTAGCGGAGACTGGAAAAAAAAGTAATCTAATACATGGGCATAATATTGGTGGCAGTACAACTCCGAACTACTGGAGTGCGTCAAGAGACGAGGTTACAAGCAACTCGTACAACCTTGTGATTCACCCTCGCTAGAATAGGCATCGTGAGGCAACTCGTACAACCTTGTTATCTGACTTGAATACGGACTCACGGAGGCGAAATACGAGATACTACGCATTAGAAGTCCAGATCCTCCTGGAGATAGTAGTCGCTCGAGCCCACCGCAGCATCACCGACCCAACCTTCTTCCAGCACTACAATGCGGACGCTGGCTTCGCCCCCTCCCTCCTCCTCGGCATGTTCCGGCAGCACGACGACAACACGGGCCACTCCTGCCTACTCGTCCTTGACCGGGCATGCCACACGCAAACTTTATCGTCAGAAACCAGCTCATGGGACCCGGTGACCGAGACTCTTGGTGCTCGGAGGAGTCACGCACTGGCTGTTGCAACAATGACAGTAAGGCCGTTAGCAACTCCAACGGCTCCCGCAAACGGATAAAGACGAGCCGGGTGGATAGAACAGACAGAGACATACCCCCTACGGGTATCGCAAATAGTGTTTTGTCTGTTTTTCTGTCCGGTCCACCCTATTTCGGAACCAACTTTCTACCTGGTTTGCGGTGAAATGGACGTGTCCACACGTTTGGCTTGTCCTCCCGTGTCCACCGTCTGGCCCACATGTCAGCTGCATACCCACCCACCACCCTATCTTCTCTTCAGCTGCCTTCGCGTGCTCTCTGCAGGCCGGCGCCGCCGCCGCGAGCCCGGCCATGCCCATCGAGCCCGGCCGCCACCGTCCTTTGTCCCCGACGCCGGCGCACCTCTCACAGGCCGCTGCCACCTGCCGCTCACGGCCTCCGCCCTCGCCGCGGCCTCCCTCGCGCCCCGCTGCTCCAGCGTGTCGAGCACGGGCGAGACGAGGCGAGCTCTGACGAGGACGGGCTCCAACGAGGCAAGTTCCGGCAAGCTCGGGCTCTAGCGAGGCGAGGCGAGCTCCGGCGAGGACAGCTCCATCGAGGCGAGTTCCGGCGAGCACGGAGGCCACCTATGGCAGGAGGGTCGGCCCGATTTGTTCTATGACATATGGGCCCGATTTACTCTGTCCAGACCCGTCGGGAGACACCGTTGGGGCACCTACCAAATTGGGCCGGACGTGTGTCCGTTTTCTCCCCGCAAATGGACCGAATAGGACATTTTGGGTGGACAATTTTCGGGGGCCCTTGGAGTTGGCCTTACCAACTGCTCGGCTGCTCGCCATTCGCCTCTGCGACGGACAGGCGGCAGTGTTTGGGAAGGTCCCGGAGCTCTGTCATACGGCGTCGGCGCACCGGACCTTATCTTCCACCGAAACTAAAAGGCCTCCTTCTAGTGTCGACCGACGGGCGGAAGCTGGGCTTGCTCGTCGCGGAGGTCCTGGTGATATCCCTGTAGACCTTGTTGGAGAATTCAAAGACCTAGGGCTCCCGTCGTGTGGCGGTGAACCAGATAAGCATGCTGTAGTCGGCGGAGCTGCACTTGGACCTGTTAAGAATATAATACACGCCTAGCCCTTTCCATCAGTTCGGACTTTTGGTTCAGTTGGCTAGTGCATCATTTCAATATGGTATCAGAGCCAAGAGGTCTCAAGTTCAAGACCCTGCTCACGCAGTATTAAAAAAATTCTGCGGCATGCACCGAACCCACGCTAAGGACTAAAATAGCCTAGACGTGAGGGGGAGTGTTAAGAATATAATACACGCCTAGTCCTTTCCATCAGTTCGGACTTTTGGTTCAGTTGGCTAGTGCATCATTTCAATAGGACCTCCTCGCCTGCAGCGTATACATTGACCTGGAGTGATTAGTACTCCCTCTTTTCAAAATATAAGATGTTTTAGCTTGTGAAAAGAGTATATCTAGTTCCCTTTAAGTGTGTAGGTTCATTTCAAACCTAAATAACCTACACACTAAAAGGGTCTAGATACACTTCTTTCACAAAGTTAAAACATCTTATATTTTGAAACAAAGAGAGTAGTTTTGGTATTTATATTAAATGTGTACCCTCTTTCATGAAAAAGATGTACTCCCTCCGTCCAGAAATAATTGTCTTATTGTTATCTAGATTCAAATGTACCTAGATATGTTTTAGTATATATATTCATTCGAATCTAGACAAATACAAATCAGTTATTTATGATGGAGCGAGTAGCAAATTTAGATAAATCTACGTCATTCTTTCTAAGAAGAAGAAAGTATTAATATATCATAGATGATGTAACTGACATTAACCAGGTGTGCCGGTTCACACGCTCGGCGAGGCCGAACACAAGCCGGTCTCCAGTCTGTCCTACACAAAGTTTCTTGAATTTTCAGATTTTTGAATTTAACGCGGATAACATTTACCATTTTTGTCCTTTTGCGTCCAGTGGCTAAATATATTCATATTTAGAGTGAACCTACACACTAAAAAGGGTCTAGATATGCTCTTTTCATAAAATTAAAACATCTTATATTTTAAAACGGGGGAGTAGTTTCTAGTGTTTGGTCAGCATGCGACGCACAGCAGCGCTTGCTTTTGGCTGGGATGCGGCATTGCTGCTTGGATGGCTGTCAGGAACACGGGTTGCTGATTTGTTATTCTCAGAGCACCTGCTAGGTAGCAATATAGAGTAAACCTATATGTGCAGATGTGAGGGCCACTTAGTTTCACATAGTTTTGAGAATTATGTGGTACAAAAATATTTGTTTTTTTCTAGAGCAAAGTGTAGTGTTTGATGGTGAACAACATAGTGGACAGCAAGCTCTAACAAAATATCATTGATCCCTTTTTTCAAAAAATTATTGATCTATTAATAATATCTACAATAGTACAAAGACTTCCAAAAGTAATAAAAACTACAATTAGGTCCTTGAAAAACCTAGTGACGACTACAAACAATAGCACGAGCCAGAGACGCATCGCTATCCTTGCCCCTCTATCCCCAGAGCCGGGCAAAACTTATCGTAATAGAGTTTGTTGTAGTTGATTGACCATTGTCATCCTAAACCAGTAAGATAGTACCATCAGCATATCAAAGAATTGAAACTCCTCTATCAACAAGATGAGGTACCAAACCAGTGATCAAATTGTTTGATTGTGCCTGAAACACCATCTTGGCCAAACCTTCCGCAGCCAGATTAAAAAGAAAGGAAGAGGAAGAATCCCCTTGCCTCACTCCTCTGTGACTACCAAAGTCCTTTCCCCTTTTATTTTAACACACAAAGTTCCATTTCTAACTACAACATTAATCAAAGCACACACCAATGAGCACTAAAACTTTTTTGAGCAACACAGTTTAAAAAATTATCCCAATCAACTTTATCGTAAGCTTTTTAAAAATCAAGTAAAGAACGCCTTGTTGTTGTTTCCTTATAGATTCGTGAAGAATTCCATGTAAAGATAACCCCATCCATGATGTTCCTACTCTCGATAAAAGCAGCTTCATACCAGGATATAAGTTTATCCATAAAGGGTTCAACCCTGATAGTAGCAACCTTAGTGATCAATTTATATAGCTCTTGAAGCAAACAGATAGGTCTATATTTATAGATAACATCAACATCACGAGATTTTTGAAGGAAAGTAATCAGACCAAAATTCAATCTATAAAGATCAAGTTTCCTAGCATGTAAACCATCAAACAAGCACATAATATCACTACTAATGATGGACCAGCTAGCCTGATAGAACCCAACAGAAATCCCATCGGGTCCAGGAGCCCTATTCCTAATCATAAGATCCAGGCTGATTTCAGTTCCTCAATGGAGAAAGGTAGATCAAGCCACTCATTATCTTGAAGAGATAATTTCTCACCATCAGTCCAAATACTCGGATCAAAGCTCATCAAATTTCCTTCCCCGTGTCCAAAAGGGTTTTTATAATATTCAGTAGCATGATCTAAATCATTATGCTTTAGAGAATACATTGTATTTTTCATCTTCCTACCATTTCTTTCGAAATTCCACCGATCTATTAATAATCATTAACAAATACAAAAAGACTTAAAAGTATAGAAATTACAAATAAGTCATTGGACCACCTAGCGATGACTACTAACACTAGCATAAGCTGAAGGCGCGCCGTGATGCTTGCCCCTCCATCACCGGAGTTGGTAGGAGCCACCTCTCTAGATCCGTTAAATCAGAAAGACTCTTCCTTATAATTTTGCATTAACCTAAACTGAATATAACCTTTTCTACCAAACTGAGCACTATAAAGGAGATGATCCTCCTCCAAAGTGTCTGAATTTTCAAGCTCACCCAAGAGATCCCCTTTTTAATAAATTGACCTCCAAATTTAACACCCCAACCTTTCAAATTATTCTTCAACTTAATCTGAGCTCTCTGAATGTTATCGTGAGGAAAAGCATGAGAGTTCCATATTCTTTCAACTCTCCTCGGGAAGTCAGGATGATGAATCTAAGCTTTTTTATGGATGTTATCAATCATAAAGACTCCTTTTTTTCTCAAAAAAGTATTTCGATTCAGTTTTCAGGATGAGTGAACAAAAAGTACTAATAAGGGAACGTACAATGATCGAGGTTAGCTGTGTGTAAGAAGGTGCCATGTAAGATTTTTTATGGCGTGGATGAAAGAGAAGGAGGAGACAGAATGAAGGTGTATGTAGTTCTACCGATGATCGTGAGTTGTTATTAGATATGGCTAAGAAATTTGCTAGACTCGTGTCTAAGAAGATAAAAAAAATTTGCAGGCTAAGAAGATAAAATATGCTCCACCAGTTAGACCAGACTAGCACAATGCCCGCGCGTTGCTGCGAAAGATCAAGTTTGTTCGCCAATCGTATCCCTTTTTGTTACTTCGATACACCACATCACATATCCAGTGATTTATTTACTTAACTTATTTTTTAACACCTGCTACCAAAAATATCGATTTATTTTTTCTCTTACATGCGCACAAAAGCTCGACTTGCCTTGCCAAGTACTACGCCAGAAAGCTCCCGTCGACGACCAGCGTCGTCGCCCCATCCAGTGCAGAAAGGCCATCTTCGTCAGGGAGGCCCTCGAGCCGACACTTGGTTAGTAGAGTACCGGGATCTCTTAATCAGAGCATCTATCAGTATCGGTTGGTCAATGATGATTAAAGTGTCGGATGGCTTGGTCATCGTCCAGGAGTAGAGCCGAAGCCAGTGCTCCGCACGCTGCTGCACCTGAGCGTCGGCATGGAGCCCAAAGGTGATCATCCCAATCCCGAACCGGAGTGCGTGGTCTATGGCCTTTGACGCCCCCTGATACATTGCAAATGTATCTATAATTTTTGATGTTCCATGCTTAGTTTTATCCACTTTCTTGTGTTTTGTTACAACTTTGGAGTACTTTTCATATGATTTCTTGGACTAACCTATTAAGAAGAGCCACAGTGCCAGTTGCTTGTATTCTGCTGTTTTTGGTTCCAAAAAAGTCAGAAAATGAATATTCTCGGAATTGGACGGGACAAAACCCAAAGTGCCTATTTTTCCGGAAGTCATCAAGTGCCAGAATACGAGACAGAGAGGGGGCAGAGGGTGGTCACACCACCTGGCCGCGCGGCCAGGCCTGGCCCGTGCCAGGGGGTGGTGTGGCCAGCCTAGGCACCCCCTCGGCCTCCCCTTCCGACTATAAGATGCCCTCGGGACGTAAACCCTAAGTACCTGATCAAAAATCCACGAAAGAGTCTGTAGCCGCCGTCGTCTCTGTCCCTAGATCGGGAGGGATCTGAAGCTCTTCCTGGCACCCTGCCAGAGAGGGGAATTCACCCTGGAGGCCTTCTTCATCACCATGCAAGCCTCCGGTGTGATGCGTGAGTAGTTCATCCTTGGACTACGGATCTATGTAGTAGCTAGATGGCTGGTTTCTCCTCCTTTCTGCTTTCATGTTTAGATCTTGTGAGCTCTGTTCATGATCAAGATCATCTATTTGTAATTCATACATGTTGTGTTTGTGGGGTTCCGATGGATATTGAGATGCTATTTCAGATTGATTATTCATTCTATCATGTCTTTGTTATTTGAGATCTTGCATGCTTTCCGTTGTTATTAGCTATCTTGGCCAAGTAGATGCTGGCAACTCCAAGAGTTATATTTATGCTCGATAGTGGGTTCATGCCTCTGGTAATCTGGGGAAGTGAGAGAAATCTCTAAGGTACTAGATGTGTTGTTGCTACTAGGGAGAAAACAACGATCCTTTGTTCATAGAGCAATCGTATTGTTTACTTTACACGCAGTTCGTAAAGCAATAATCTGTTGCTTGCAACTTAATACTGGAGGGGGTTCGGATGATAACCTGAAGGTGGATTATTAGTCATAGATGCAGTTGGATGGCGGTCTATGTATTATGTTGTAATGCCCAATCAAGTCTCAGAGGAGTCAAGATGATTAGTATATGCATGTATTGCTCTCTCGGTGTTTGTCAATTGCCCCGCTGTAATTTGTTCACCCAGCATGTTATCTATCTAAGGAGAGCCACCTCTAGTGAACTATGGATTCCGGTCATTTTACTTTACATACAATCTACAATCTTTTACTGCTTTGTGTTTACTTTCTGCAAACTTTTACTTCTTTCCATTCGATACGTTTAATTCTTTGTTTTCCGCAAAACACGGTGAGATTGACAACCTCATCGCAAGTTGGGGACAAAGTTCTGTGGTTGTGTTGTGCAGGTCTCCGCGTTGCTACTAGCACCGGTAGTGTGCCCTGCCAAAGCTTAGCTAGTAACACCTTTGAGGTGTTTCCTTGCTCCTACTGGTTCGATTAAACCTTGGTTTCATAACTGAGGGAAACCTGTTGCTGTGCTCATCATACCTTCCTCTTGGGGTTCCCAACGAGCTCTACATCAACCACGAGCCATCAACACTTTTCTGGGCGTCGTGCATTGAGCCATCAAGCATTTTTCTGGTGCCGTTGCCGGGGAGTCAAGGACATCTTCACAAGGGGAGTCCCTCATAACCAATCTCTTTACTTTGTTGTTTTTGTTTTGCTTAGTTTCTTTTTTGCTTTGTTTGCTTGTTTTGTTCTTCAAAAACACAAAAAAAATAGTTTTACTTGTTTTGCTTTCTTATTTGAAAACACACAAAAATTAAGTCTCCTTTAGTTTTCACCTCTTCCTTAGCTCACCATGTTGATCCCCAAGTTCACCCTGAAAGACCTTCCAATTGGTAGTGGTTCTATAATTGGGAAAGATAATATTGAAGAATTCTTTAATCATGTTAGCAAACATGAAGATACGGAGGATAGATCCCTTGTAGAACTTGCTCCAAATTATGAGATTGCTGCAGCTTCTTTAATTCACATGTTAGAAGCTAGGTTTGCTAACCTCAACCCCTTAATGCAAGTAATGTTTCTTAACCTTAAAGAAACTGAGGATCCTGAAAAGAGGGATTTATTCTAGAAACTTTGTTTAAGGAATTCTATGATGTTGCCAAGGAAGCTAGAAAAGTTTTTGAACGTTTCAATATGCTAGGCTCATGTGTAGATGTTGTTGGTACGCGAGAAAAGAAGAATAAAACCGAACCTAATGGGGAGGAACCTAAGATACCAATACCATTTAAACTAGTTGAAAGGGCATTTATGCCCTTCCTATTATTTTGATGTTTGTTGAGAACACTTGGATAGGTTAATCTGTTGTTAAATTTTGCAGGAGATATCAGATAGTTGAGAGTTGTTGCCTTAAGGAAAAGAGCTCCCATGGATCCTGTCTGTGCTATGAAACCTGTCCCAACCGGACTGTCCGTCTGATCTTCACCGGAGTGTCCGCCCCTGGCCGGACTGTCCGGTTGAATCCGTCCGGACTTTCCGCCTCTGGGATGTAGGCGTATTTCCTAGACATTCAGAACAACATATCGGACTCCTCATGGACACGGTCCGAAATCTGGCCAGAATCTTCTCTGGCCGGAGTGTCCAGTGAGTTTGCCCTGGAGTGTTCGGCCCTGGGGGCTTATCGATCTTCCTGGACATTCAGAATGCCTCATCGGACTCCTTCCGGACTCGGTGCGGACACAGGCCGGAAACTTTGCCAGGCCGGAGTATCCGGCGGGTGTCAACCGGAGTGTCCGGCTGGGCCGAACTGTCCGGCTTGTATTTGCCGGACTGTCCGGTGTAAGTGGCTCCAAACGGCTCTAATTCCAGGGGCCCTATAAATAGGCCCCTTCTTCTACCTTGGAAGCAGCTCGTCCAGTTCAAGAAAAGCATCACCATTTGAGCCACCAAATCCACAAGAACTCTTCACTCAACCATCCAAAGTCGTTGATCTTTGGAGAATCGAAGGAGGAGGCCTTGATCTACTACTTCACCAAGAGAGATTTCCATTTCCCCCTCATTCACTTGAGGGCCCCTTGTTCTAGGGTTTCCTTGGAAACCCTAGCTTGTGATTTGGTCTTACAAGCTTGTCTTTGATTGTTTGACAGCTTGCTTGTATTCGGGAGCCTCCAATTAGGTTGTGGATGTGTGCCTCGAACTTGTTGTAAAGGTGCCGGCTTCCACCTCGAAGGTTGCCGTTATAGTGGAAGGTGAATCAAACCCTTTGGGGTGAGGTTCATCGGAGAACAAGGGAGGCCTCTCGTGGCGTTGGTGGTTTGATGCCACCCCCTCTCCAAACGTAGACGTACTTCCCGTCAAAAGGAAGGAACTACAGGAAACAAATCCTTGTGTCTCCGAGCGCTCCACTTTGGTTACCTCTATCCTTTACCGCACTTTACATCTCTAGTTCTTGCATAGTTCTATGCTAGTTGACATATAGGTAAATTCACCTTAGTTGCATAATCTAGAGAATTTACCTTTTGTGTCGAACCCTAATTTGATTAAGAGTAAAATTTGGAGTAGCACCTATTCACCCCCCCCCCTCTAGGTGCCCA
The DNA here is from genome assembly GCA_910589775.1 of Avena eriantha. Classification (NCBI taxonomy): domain Eukaryota; kingdom Viridiplantae; phylum Streptophyta; class Magnoliopsida; order Poales; family Poaceae; genus Avena; species Avena eriantha. The sequence goes on along the minus strand of OU342745.1, from coordinate 515,941,202 downwards.
TACGATCCTTTCAATTGGTATCAGAGCCTCGGCTCTTTATTCGGGCTTAACCGCCTAAGAGATTATGGCCACCACTAGGGAAGGAGAAAGTGAGGATAGCCATTCGGTGACCATGGTAGATCTCAAGAAGTTGGAAACAAGCTTGAGCTCTACCTTGGGCAACGAGATCCAACAATTGCGTCAACTCGTTGAGCAACTTGTTAAGGACAAGAAAACCTCACCTCCTTCCTCTCCAGAGGAAACACCACCTAACCCAAAGGCTAAGCCCTTGGAGGAGGTGGCGGGGGATGAACATAATTCCACTAACTCCACCACAAAAAGGGGTGATGGGAAAGAAGAGTTCCATGCGGTCCCCGGATGGTACTCTCCCGACCCTCCTATCCCACATCCACATATAAATAATAGAGGAGACCCACCTAAGTTATTTGCACATGATTCAACTTGGTGTAGGGCCAAAGGATTTTCCCCACATTGAGCATTACAACACCGCCAAAGAATCTTGGGATGCTCTCATTGACTTGTTTGTTGGCAACGAGAGTATGAGAAGAAATAGATATGATGCCTTAAGCAATGAGGCCGAAGGATTCTTCATGAAGGATGGTGAGGATCATGAAGACATGTATCGAAGACTCAAATCCACAGCCACCGCCTTTAGGAATGTTGGTGCCTCTCACATTGATGATGCTTGGATCAAGAAGAAGTATGTGAGTGCACTCATGCCTTTTGAGCCTACTGACTTGAAGAGTCTCCAAGGAAGACATAATTACCATCTCATGACCTCCAATGAAGTGATGCAAGAGATGGCCGCCTTCAAGGTCGCTGCCAAGAATGCCAAAGACGCCCGCGCTCGTGCCATTGGAATGAATAGCGGTGTCAATCTTGCCTTGAAGGCCAAGGTTTTGGAATATGATGAATATGAAGGAAGTGATGAGGGACTTTCAATGAGCCACCCCGAAGATGTCAAGGTAGCTCATGTGAATACATGGCCTTCTATGCAAGAAACTTTTGGAAAGATCCCGCCAAAGCCAAGATGGAAATGCAACGAAGAAACAACACCAATGGAAGAAGAGATAGTGGTTCCAAGTTGAGAACGTGCTTCAACTGTGGTGACCGCTATCACTTCGTTACAGCTTGTCCCTATGAGAAAAGAGAAGATCATGGTGGTAAACTTGTGTTGAAGAAGACCTCCAAAGCTCCCTACAAGAAACCTTTCGTCAAGAGGAACTCAACCAACAAGAAGCCGGGAGAAATTTCTTTGATCACACATGAAGAGTTCTCCTCCGATGATGATGAAGAAGAGGAAGATGAGGATACACCAAATGGTGTGGCGGCTCTTGCCACCACCTCTACTCCTTCATTCTCACTCTTCGACTCTCCAAATGAGAACCTCTCCAACAAGAACGTCACTTGTCTTATGGCAAGAGGAACGGAGGTATTATCATCATCACACTCCACTTCTTTAATCAATGATGATTTTGATGATGAGTTATCTCTTGAGGTCAAAAAGGAACTAGTTGCTTTTGATGTGTTCATGAATAACTTGCAAGGTGAACACAAGAAACATGTTGTGGACCTCTTAAATCAACTTTCACACACACAAGAACTTCTAGATGAGAGATGTCAATTAGGAAGATAGCACATGATTGAGATAGAAGCTATTAGTAATGCTCTAGAAGAAGAACAAGAAACTAGAATATCTCTTGAAACCAAACTAGAGGGCCTTGATGGTGCTAATGATCTCATTATTAATAAACTCATCAAGGAACGTGATCATGCTAGTGCTAAATACAAAAGGCTAAAAAGGATAAGATTGAGTTTGGTGTTGTTCATGGAAAAATTGCCGAGGATTTTAGGACACTTGACAAGGCTCACAAGGCCTTGGAAAGTGAACTATTGTCACTCACAAAGTCTCATGGAAAGCTTCAAACTCAATTGATCAATACCCCCTCACCTAGTACATTCATTCCTTCTAGTTGTACAAATACTCTTGAAGAACATGCTAGGTTGAAGAAGAAGCTAGCTAAGACCTCCTTTCCTAAAGGAAACAAGTCTATTGATGATCTCTTAAACAAGCAAAGGTCAAATGGTGAAAAAGGGGGCATTGGCTTTGTCTCTATTGCCAAGAAGAATAAGAACAACAAGAAGAAGAAGGCCAAGCCTGCCCAAGAAAAGAACAAGGTCATTGTGGGAAGTAAGACCACAAGTGGAAAAACTATGTCTCATGATGACTGTCCGGGAAGTGCTAACCCTCACTATGTCTTAATGCGTGATTATTATGGTGATGTGTATGCAAAATATGTTGGCCCTTTTGATGGTTATATTGCATGGTCTATTTGGGTTCCCAAGACCCTTGTTGCTAACAAAAGAGGACCCATTGAAAAATGGGTACCTAAGAACTAGTTTGATCTTTTGTAGACCTATGCTTCCGGAGGGTCAAAATGGGTGCTTGATAGTGGATGCACAAGTCATATGACCAGAAGCGCGTCTAGTGTCAAGGAATTGAGACCAAATGTTGATCAAATATCCGTTACATATGCCGACAAGTCCAAATCTAAGGTAATGGGTTTCGGCAAAGTTGTGGTTGCACACGATATCACTCTCGTGGACGTCATGCTTGTTGAGACCATTGGGTATAATTTACTTTCAGTCCGTGCTCTAGGAAAGATGGGTTTTGCCGTCTTTATTGATGTTGATATTGTGATCCTCTTGTGGAGCAAGTCTAAAGGTTGCTTTCGTTGGGTACGTCGAAGATGACTTGTATGTGGTGGACTTCTCGGGGAAAACCACAACAAGTCCGATGTGCCTATTCAGAAAAGCTGACGTGGGTTGGCTATGGCATCGCCGCCTAGCCCATGTCAACATGAGAACTTTGCAAAGCCTTCACAAGGATGGTCATATTGTTGGACTAAAAGAAAATGTTTGCTTTGCCAAAGATCGTGTTTGCAGGGCATGTGTAGAAGGAAAAATGCATGACTCTCCCCACAAGCCAAAGAACTACATCAAGTCAAAGAGGATCTTGGAGCTCCTTCATGTGGATCTCTTTGGTCCTCCCTCTCATGCAAGCCTTGGTGGGAAGAAATATTGTCTGGTAATTGTTGATGACTACTCAAGATACACTTGGGTATATTTCTTCAAGCTAAAAAGTGAGACCCAAGAGAACTTCATTGACTTCATCAACATGGCTCAACGCCAACACAATGTCCCGGTATTGACAATAAGAAGTGACAACGGTACCGAATTCAAGAACTACACATTGAATGGATTTCTTAGTGATGAGGGAATAAAACATCAATATTCCGCTGCATATACCCCTCAACAAAATGGTGTAGCTGAGAGGAAGAACCGGACTCTTATTGATATGGCAAGGACCATGTTGGCGGAGTTTAAGTCTCCATACAATTTTTGGGCTGAAGCCATCTCCACCGCATGCCATGCTTCAAACTGTCTCTATCTCCGCAAAGAATTGGTCAACACCCCTTATGAGATACTTACCGGTAACAAGCCCAACGTCTCATACTTTCGGGTGTTCGGTTGTAAGTGCTTCTATCGTATTAAGGGTATTCGTTTGTCCAAGTTTGATTCCAAAGCATTAGAGGGTATTTTTGTTGGTTATGGTCTCGAATCCCACACTTATAGAGTCTATGACATGCTCTCTGGAGTTGTCATAGAATCTTGTAGTGTGGTGTTTGAAGAATATGATGGTCCCCGAGCGGGACGTGTTGATGTTTGTGATGTAGATGATGAAATGCCTCAGGAAGCCATAGGAAGAATGGGTGCGGGCTTCATCCGTCCTATTGAGGAACCCCTTATGGCGGATCGAGAAGAACTATGCTCTACTCAAGTGGAGCCCTCATCTTCACAACATCCACAAGCTCCGATCGAAGGGGACAATGACCCACACCAAGAACAAGTTGTGGACCCTCAACCCACTGATCAAGAAGATGCCTCCAACCAAGAAGTGATTGAGTCTCTGTTTGCCAGAATGTCCAGTGGTGCTAAGGCCATTACACAAGGAAGATCTGTACAAACTGCCATAAGAACAGCCGAATACCTAGCTAGTCGAGGGCTTGATCAAGACCAAGGTCAATCTCTGCCTCCTGTAGAAGAGGATATCTCCAATGATGATCAAGGTCAAGTTGATGGTCATGACGAGGACCAATATGATGAAGTGATTCCCGCAATAAACAACAAGGAAATCGAAACTCATCGCCAAGCTAGAATGGATAGAATTTTGGAATTAAGAGACCACACTCTGGAGAATGTGGTAGGAGATGTAAGAAGAGGGATATCTACTCGAGCACAATTGAAGAACTTTGGTGAGCACCAAGCACACATTTCCATGGTGGAACCAAAGAAAGTATGGGAAGCTCTTGAAGATTCGGATTGGTTGGATGCAATGCACAAAGAGCTCAACAACTCTGAGAGAAACAAAGTATGGAAGTTAGTGGAGAAGCCAAAAGATTGCCGCAATGTCATAGGCACCAAGTGGATTTTCAAGAACAAGCAAGATGAGCATGGAATTGTGATAAGGAACAAGGCAAGATTGGTTGCACAAGGGTTCTCTCAAATTGAGGGCATTGATTATGGAGAGACTTATGCACATGTGGCTCGTCTTGAGTCCATTCGTATCCTTCTTGCTTATGCGGCTCATCATAAATTTAAACTACAACAAATGGATGTAGAAAGTGCATTTCTTAATGGTCCATTGCATGAGTTGGTATATGTGAAACAACCCCCGGGGTTTGAGGATCCCAACTTCCCAAACCACGTCTACAAACTCGATAAGGCACTCTATGGGCTCAAACAAGCCCCACGCACGTGGTATGAGCACCTTAGAGAGTTGTTGTTAGATCGTGGGTTTGAGGTTGGGAAAATTGATCCCACTCTTTTTACTAAGAAGGTCAATGGGGAAGTTTTGTATGCCAAATCTATGTAGATGATATTATCTTTGGCTCATCTAACAAAGCTTTTAATGATGAATTCTCAAAGCTTATGACTGACAGGTTCAGGATGTCTATGATGGGAGAATTGAGAGTTTTTCTTGGCTTTGAGATCAAGCAAGTAAGAGGAGGAACATTCTTCAACCAAGCCAAGTACACTCAAGATATGCTCAAAAGATTCAACATGAAAGACCTAAATGGAGCTCCCACTCCCATGGCAACAAAGACTCATCTTGAACTAAATCCAAATGGTAAAGATGTGGATCAAAAGCTATATCGATCCATGATTGGCTCTTTGCTTTACCTTTGTGCATCTAGACCCGATATTGTGTTGAGTGTAGGAGTGTGTGCAAGGTATCAAGCGGCTCCTAAATAAAGCCATTTGATGGCGGTCAAGAGAATCTTTCGATATTTGGTTCATACCCCAAACTATGGTATTTGGTATCCTAGGGGCTCAACTTTCTCTCTTTGTGGGTACACGGATTCGGATTGGGCTGGTGACAAGGATGATAGAAAATCAACCTCTGGGGCTTGCCAATTCCTTGGGAGGTCCTTGGTGTGTCGGTCTTCTAAGAAGCAAAATTGTATATCCCTTTCCACCGCCGAAGCCGAGTATGTGGCAGCTACTAGTGCTTGTACACAATTGCTATGGATGAGGCAAACTTTAAAGGAATACGGTGTCCATTGTGACAAAGTGCCTCTTCTATGTGACAATGAAAGTGCTATCAAGATTGCATATAACCCAGTGGATCATACAAGGACAAAGCATATTGAGATTCGTCATCACTTCATTAGAGATCATGTTGACCGAGGTGATATTGAGCTATCATATGTGTCAACCAAAGACCAACTTGCCGACATTTTCACGAAGCCACTTGATGAAGCAAGATTTTGTTATTTGAGGAATGAACTAAATATCGTGGATTCTAGGAGCTTGACTTGATTACCTTGCATATTCACCTATGTCCTGACCCATATTTGGTATAGGTGCAGGCATGGAGATAGGGGCAGTGCGGTCCTAATACATTGGACTATCCCTCCCCCATAATGCCAACATTAATAAATTCAATACTATTAATATCATTTTGTGATATGTGAGTTTCATTGATGAGTAGTGGCTATGAACCCAAGGATAATTCTTCGCGGTGTCATGCCACAAACTCTTACATGATGGCCTTGGCCATCGCCCTCTTCTTATTGAAGAATTGGTTCTTGGTCCGTTTGATTTGGAACTTAATTTGACTTTTTCTTGAAAATCAATGTTTTCTTGGTTCTTCACAGTACATCATCTGAATCCCAGGCCTTTCCTCATCTCTAAACATGCTCCTCTAGCCACACATTTGTCCACTACTTGAAACTGGGGGTTTTGGTCGCGGGGAGGTCGGACTGTCCGCCCTGAACCAACCGGAGTATCCGGCCAGACCGGACTCTCCGCTTGATTCACTCCGGACATTCCGGCCGGGCCGTACACTCCGGTGAATATCACCCGGACACTCCGGCCCCGGCAGTTTCCAAATCGTAATAGGGGGTCGGGGAGAAGTGGACGGTTCAGTCCTCCTTCTTCCCCCCGACTCCCTCTTGCTCTCTGCCTGCTGCCCCCGACCAAGGACTCCACCAGGAGGGCTCCTCCACCCCGAATCCAGCCGTTGCGGCCGACCATTCTCTTCCCTTTGCCGCTAGGATCCATTCCCCTCCGGTGAAGGACACCATGGATGCTGGTGGTTCTCGTCCTCGCCGGCCTCGGGCTGCTAAGTAGGCACATCCTCGCAGGTTCCATGATGAAGAGTTTAACGTTCATGTAGATCCTTCTATGGTGAGACAGGCTGCTCATGACCGTGCTGCAGCAAAACAGGAAAAGGTCAGAAAACTGAAAAGGGATGAAGCCAAGCGCATGAGGTTTGAAGCATTGACCACTCTGGCAGATTTGGGTACCGAGGAGTTTGTGGAGATGAGAGTCCAGCAGTTCTACTCTCTGCCTCGCACCTCGGATGATGATCGCTTTTGGAGAAATGAACAAGCCCTACTATTCTCTGAGGTGTTTTGTGGGTTCAGGACTGCTGTGTGCCCCATGCAGTGGTTGGATCTCGAGAAGCTCCAAGCACACAGGTACTTTGAGGACGCTCTGTGGGTGACAGAGAAGATGGGGCTGCACACCATCTTTCAAGTAAAAGAAGACTATAATGTTGAGTTGGTCCAGCAGTTCTATGCTACAGTGGTCTTTGGGGACACTACGGATATTCCCCTTGAGTGGATCTCTGGCACTACTAGGTGCCGCTCCAGCATGGCTCAGTTTGCACAGATTCGTGGATTGCCTTTCAATCCCAATGCTCCCAGTGGTCTCAGAATGCATGTTCATGGTCAGGCATATGACAAGCAGAGGTTGGCCCCAATCTACTCTCAGAATGGTGTGGTTAGCCAAACCATCAACATCAAGCTCATCTACAACATTCTACTTCGCATGTTTCGCCATACACTCACTCCCAAGGCGGGCAACAAGGATGAGATGAGAGGTGCAGAAATCAATCTTATGGCACATGCTCACTCTGTGTATACTCATGGTCCTGACCACCAAGGTGGTGCTATTGATGTCATGGATTTCGTCTATCAGGACTTGTACAAGTGCACCACTAACAAGAAGTGCCCTCTCTTTGCTCCCTATGTGATGAAGCTCATTGCTGCTCAGGCTCCAGCAACTCCATTGCTCTACACTGATCTTGTTCCACACCTTCCTGCCAAGCTACAGAGGAAGGCTCCTCGTGGCTACCCCCCTGCTCAGGACATATTTGAGGATGATGTGATGGATGCAGATGATTCTGATAGTGATGATGAGGGGGTACCGGAGGCTGTGACCCGTGGCCCTCGCATGAAGCATGCCAACAATGCATATCGCTTCACCACCTCTAAGGAGGAAGTACACAAGAAGGTGAAGAAGGCCTCCTGGTGGAAGAAGCTTCTCCTATGCCAGAACATTGACATTTGCCATGGACAGTATGAGGCATACAAGGCTAACAGGAATATCATGAAGGAACTCAAGCGGATCAACCAGCCCATGGATGTTGATCCCTCTCAGCAGCAGGCATCAGATGGCACTCTTTCCTACGGTCACTGGAGTCAGGGTCGTGTGGACTAGTCCATGTTTGAGGACGTGACTTCTTCTTCTCACCCTCACGGTCAGAGCTCGACTCAGGGTGATCATCAGGGTGAGGATGACGACGAGGATGAGGAGGAGGAGGAGGATGCCGACTACGACTTCAGTGGCTAGAGTTGGCTTTGGGGATGTTTTAGTTGTGCTCTTTTCCCTTTTTGGCGTCTCGATGCCAAAGGGGGAGAAGCGGCCCCTTTATTAGGTTGCTGCCGGGATTTGCATGGGTACACAAGTGCTTCACGTTATTTCGATTTGCCTCTTTGAAGCCTCGTGTTCACTATCTTACTTTACTTGTTTGAGTACTATGTTGTGTTCAACTCAGTTGTGTGTTGTGACATGCTTACCCGGTTTTGTTAACGACTTTGTTATGCCTAGCATATCATTCTAGTGGTTATTATCATGTCATACCTTGTTAGCTACAAAACCTAGTGAGGATGTGATCCTAGGGTGTGTGATTGTCTTAAAACGCAAAGCTAAAATGGTCACACATTTAGGGGGAGCCTCACCATTTTTTTTGTATATCTCCTATTGTGAATTTTATTACCTATCCTGTTTGCAAATCCTTGGGTTGTCATCAAACACCAAAAAGGGGGAGATTGAAAGGGCATTTATGCCCTTCCTATTATTTTGATGTTTGTTGACAACACTTGGATAGGTTAATCTATTGTTAAATGTTGCAGGAGATATCAGATAGTTGAGAGTTGTTGCCTTAAGGAAAAGAGCTCCCCTAGATCCTGTCTGTGCTATGAAACCTGTCCCAACCGGACTGTCTGGCTGATCTTCACCGGAGTGTCCGCCCCTGGCCGGACTGTCCGGTTGAATCCATCCGGACTTTCCGCCCCTAGGATGTGGGCGTCTTTCCTGGACATTTAGAACACCATATCGGACTCCTCACGGACACGGTCCAGAATCTGGCCGGAATCTTCTCTGGACGGAGTGTCCGGTGAGTTTGCCCCGGAGTGTCCGGCCCTGGGGGCTTATCGATCTTCCTGGACATTCAGAATGCCTCATCGGACTCCTCCCGGACTCGGTGCGGACACAGGCCGGAGTATCCGGCGGGTATCAATCGGAGTGTCCGGCTGGGCCGGACTGTCCGGCTTGTATTTGCCAGAATGTCCGGTGTAAGTGGCTCCCAACGGCTCTAATTCCAGGGGCCCTATAAATAGGCTCCTTCTTGTACCTTGGAAGCAGCTCGTCCAGTTCAAGAAAAGCATCACCATTTGAGCCACCAAATCCACAAGAACTCTTCACTCAACCATCCAAAGTCGTTGATCTTTGGAGAATCGAAGGAGGAGATCTTGATCTACTACTTCACCAAGAGAGATTTCCATTTCCCCCTCATTCACTTGAGGGCCCCTTGTTATAGGGTTTCCTTGGAAACCCTAGCTTGTGATTTGGTCTTACAAGCTTGTCTTTGATTGTTTGACAGCTTGCTTGTATTCGGGAGCCTCCAATTAGTTTGTGGATGTGTGCCTCGAACTTGTTGTAAAGGTGTCGGCTTCCACCTCGAAGGTTGTCGTTATAGTGGAAGGTGAATCGAACCCTTTGGGGTGAGGTTCATCGGAGAACAAGGGAGGCATCTCGTGGCGTTGGTGGTTTGATGCCACCCCCTCTCCAAACGTAGACGTACTTCCCCTTAAAAGGAAGGAACTACGGGAAACAAATCCTTGTGTCTCCGAGCGCTCCACTTTGGTTACCTCTATCCTTTACCGCACTTTACATCTCTAGTTCTTGCATAGTTCTGTGCTAGTTGACATATAGGTAAATTCACCTTAGTTGCATAATCTAGAAAATTTACCTTTTGTGTCGAACCCTAATTTGATTAAGAGTAAAATTTGGAGTAGCACCTATTCACCCCCCCCCCCCTCTAGGTGCTCATACGATCCTTTCACTAGTAGCAATACATGATGCCATAGAAAAGAATCTTGATTGGATTGTTCCTGCAAACCCTTTTGATGAGAATAGTGAACCAAAGAGCACTGAGAGAGGATCCTCTAGAACTTATTTGGATGATATACCTTGCCTTGTTGAAAATATTTCTGTTATTGATCTTAATGCTTCTTCATTTGAGAACACTTGATTCTTTCTTTGGTTCTTATGCCTAACTTAAAGGCGTTAAAGAAAAGTACTTGTTGGGAGATAACCCAAGAGTTTTAGCTGAGTCTTGGAAGTTATTACCTCTGTAATAACTTCTCCTTATCCTTTTTATTTGCTTTTTGTGCCAAGAGTAACCTCTAATGAGAGTGAAGTAATGATTGGGAAAGTTGCTGTCCCGAAACAGATTTTTGTGCTTCACCGTAAAAATTCCTGAGAGAGCTATGTACGTTGGATTGAGCTGTAATTTTTTGTGCTTCTGCCCCAGGTTGTTATATAACTTTCGTTAGTTTAACACTTTTTGATTTGAGCAACAGAAGGTCTTCGAAAAAATTCGTCTTTACCTGCTGGTCTGTTTTGACAGATTTCTGCCATTTTCTGTATTTGCTTCTTGTTAGTTCCTTCTTGAGTTCCTTTGGGGAATTGAGATTTTTCAGGGAAGTGCTACAGTAGCTAGTGTTCTAATGGAAGTTTATTTGGTGTTAGAACTGAACCTTGAGACTTATTTATGTAAAGTGCACTAATGTTGCTAATGAGATTGTGTGAAGTTTTGTATGAAGGAAAAATTTCAGGTGTATGGAAGGAATGAGTAATGAGATGAAGGATGGACTAAAGCTCAAGCTTGGGGATGCCACGCGTGTCACCCCAATAAATATCCAAGAAGTACAAGCGTCAAAGCTTGGGGATGCCCAAGGCATCCCCTTCTTCATCAATAAAAATTCCAGGTTTCTTCCAAACGTTTCATTTTTATTGTTTCGTGCACAGTTGTGTTTCTCTTGGAGCGTCTTCTTTTTCGTTTTCGTTTTGTTTTTTTAGTTTGCTTAGTTTGCTTAATTTTCTGAATAAGTTGGTTGGACCCCCTCTTTCACACTTTGGTTTGCAAATAGTTTGGTTTGGTTTGGAAAAGAGTAGGAAAGTTTATGCTTATGTGGTAAAAAGAGCTCGTTTTTACTGTGGCCTATGCTTTGTCATGCCATGCTTGATATTGTTTTGGCTTTATGGTTAGTATTATTTGTTGTAGCATGACTTGTTATAAACAATTGAGATTGCTTAATGTGCCTTGGATGAATCATGCGTTGTTTTAGCATATTAAAGCATAGTATAGTGGTATTCTCCTTTGATGCTTTATTTGGGTTGACTTGGCACATGCTCACACCATGTTATGACTATCTCAAGTCACCATAGCCTTTATGATCCTTTAGTTTTCAACTTGTAGTATCACTGTATGCTTTGATCAATGATGTTTTGTCGCTCTGCATGATTATGGCCATTATTGTTCTCTTAGTTTGTCGCTCCCAGTCTTTTGCTAGCCTCCACAACAAAGTATGAGTTCCACTCATGCATCCAAATCCCTAAACCAAGCTTTTCCAAAGAGTCCACCATACCTACCTACTAGCTTATGCTATTCCAAGTATATTCATGCTTTTGTTTACCTTTCACTTGTTATGAGAAAACTAGTGATTAAAGCTCTCACGAACTTGATGGCACACTTTACTTTATTGCCTCTAATAAACTTGAACCATTGGGTCCTTCTTTGTTGTGTATATGATTGCGCTTTATAAGTTGAAATTAGCAGAACCATGTACCATGGGGAACGCTTTCAACATTGCACTTGTACTTTGTACCCCGTTGATATTATTTTCTTTTGCTTACGGATCCCGGCGGTGTGAAATAAAAGTGGAACTTGTAAGATCATGGAGTTTGTATGTGTGTTAGAGAAACGCCTGGGCCGCTAGCCTAAGCCATGCCTAATCATGGTGGAAACTTGCAGCATCACCATAATGAGCACTCTATGAAGAATCCTCTATAAAAACCTATGCAAATAGCAAATAAAAAGATCGTTGAGATGCTCATTGTCTGCTTGCCTTGTCATTTTGATTATGGGAAAGCTCCCGTATCATGTGCAAGGGGTACCCCGTTGGCGGTTCTTAATGATACACATATACTTACAATGACAAGAGCTTACTCGTGACTGAAGTTGAGTAGCATGAGGATCGGTCTTCGTAAGTAAGGAGCATAAGATTTCGGTTTATAACTTGTCAAGCATATCCTCTTAGTTGTGTCACTTTAACCTTAATCACCTTCAAGATGCTTATGATAGGGGCAATGAGAGTTGAAAGCTATAATTACCATAATTTTTGGAAGCTCTTTATGAGACTTGAATCCCTACTTCCTTTTACAAAAGGCCTTTCTTCCACCATTATATTGAGTCTCCACCTTCTATCTTTATGCACCTACTTTGAGAGCATAGTGGCTATTCTTAGTTCTATGTGCATTGTCCCAAGACTAGTTGATTGATGCATAACTTGTTATTGCTTGTTTGAAACTATTGTATCTAGTCACTCTTTTGAACTTTGAAGGTGTCCTATGCATTTATATTTGCTACTCTATTGAGGGACAAGCTTAATACTATTATGCTATGTTTTCTTTATGTGAAACAAACAAACGTCTTGCAAAGCATTGTTATTCATGAATCTTTTGTTTGAGCCTTTTCATGTTGCATCATAGTTTCTTTGTCTTATTGCTAGAACTTTGTCTTTCATGTTATGATTGAAGTACTATGATCCCAGCTTTGAATGTTTTACAAATACTTTGATCAAGTCTTTGATGGTGCATGTCACCTCAAAAATTATTCTTTCTTTTTATCACTTACCTACTCGAGGACGAGCAGGAGTTAAGGATGGGGATGTTGATACATTGCAAATGTATCTATAATTTTTGATGTTCCATGCTTAGTTTTATCCATTTTCTTGTGTTTTGTTACAACTTTGGAGTACTTTTCATATGATTTCTTGGACTAACCTATTAACAAGAGCCACAGTGCCAGCTGCCTGTATTCTGCTGTTTTTGGTTCCAAGAAAGTCAGAAAATGAATATTCTCGGAATTGGACGGGACAAAAGCCAAAGTGCCTATTTTTTCGGAAGTCATCAAGTGCCAGAATACGAGACGGAGAGAGGCCAGAGGGCGGCCACACTACCTGGCCGCGCGGCCAGGCCTGGCCCACGCCAGGGGGTGGTGTGGCCAGCCCAGGCACCCCCTCGGCCTCCCCTTCCGACTATAAGATGCCCTCGGGACGTAAACCCTAAGTACCCGATCAAAAATCCACGAAAGAGTCTGTAGCCGCTGTCGTCTCTGTCCCTAGATCGGGAGGGATCTGAAGCTCTTCCCGGCACCCTGTCGGAGAGGGGAATTCACCCTGGAGGCCTTCTTCATCACCATGCAAGCCTCCGGTGTGATGCGTGAGTAGTTCATCCTTGGACTACGGATCTATGTAGTAGCTAGATGGCTGGTTTCTCCTCCTTTGTGCTTTCATGTTTAGATCTTGTGAGCTCCGTTCATGATCAAGATCATTTATTTGTAATTCATACATGTTGTGTTCGCGGGGATCCGATGGATATTGAGATGCTATTTCAGATTGATTATTCATTCTATCATGTCTTTGTTATTTGAGATCTTGCATGCTTTCCGTTGTTAGTAGCTATCTTGGCCAAGTAGATGCTAGCAACTCCAAGAGTTAGTATTTATGCTCGATAGTGGGTTCATGCCTTTGGTAATCTAGGGAAGTGACAGAAATCTCTAAGGTATTAGATGTGTTATTGCTACTAGGGAGAAAACAACAATCTTTTGTTCATAGAGAAATCGTATTGTTTACTTTACACATAGTTCGTAAAGCAATAATCTGTTGCTTGCAACTTAATACTGGAGGGGGTTCGGATGATAACCTGAAGGTGGATTATTAGTCATAGATGCAGTTGGATGGCGGTCTATGTATTATGTTGTAATGCCCAATCAAGTCTCAGAGGAGTCAAGATGATTAGTATATGCATGTATTGCTTTCTCGGTGTTTGTCAATTGCCCCGCTGTAATTTGTTCACCCAGCATGTTATCTATCTAAGGAGAGCCACCTATAGTGAACTATGGATCCCGGTCCTTTTACTTTACATACAATCTACAATCTTTTACTGCTTTGTGTTTACTTTCTGCAAACTTTTACTTCTTTCCGTTCAATACGTTTAATCCTTTGTTTTTCGCAAAACACGGTGAGATTGACAACCTCATCGCAAGTTGGGGACAAAGTTCTGTGGTTGTGTTGTGCAGGTCTCCACGTTGCTACTAGCACCGGTAGTGCACCCTGCCAAAGCTCAGCTAGTAACACCTTTGAGGTGTTTCCTTGCTCCTATTGGTTCGATTAAACCTTGGTTTCATAACTGAGGGAAATTTGTTGCTGTGGTTATCATACCTTCCTCTTGGGGTTCTCAACGAGCTCTACATCAACCACGAGCCATCAACACTTTTCTGGGCGTCGTGCATTGAGCCATCACCCCCGCGGCCTTTGAGCATGAGATCGGGTGGCCGCTGCATCGGCGCTCGCACGCCGCCGTGTCGGCGCAACGCAACCAGGAGATGCGCACGAGCATGCCGCGACGGTGAGAAAAAAGTACGACCTTGACTGCACGGGCCACCCGGTGGCCAATGACTCCACATCCACACTCCATCTGCACGCTTCTCCTAGGTTGAATCTGGGCAATACCCCGTAGCTCTAGGTAGTGCGTAACCCAAGCAGCTCTCTATTGATGAGCAGCTCGCCTGCGAGGTAACAAAACAAATAATTCCCACCCACCCCAGCCTTCCGTAGATCCAAGTGCAATTTCATCAACAGAGAACAGAGATGGCAAGATTGGGCAGAAAACGAAGAATTTCGAGCCTAAATCAACAACACATCGTACTGCCAATTATGCCCCATGCAGATTATGTGTGCACATGTCAAAGTAACCCACTATTCCATTTGATTGCCAATGACCTGATCTATTCTCCTTATCTGTTTCCTTGTTTCATTCCCATATGCAGTCTCTTCAATCCAGCCTGAGTCTGTTTCCTTGTCACGCCAAGACTAACGTGGCCGTTTTCATTCCCATATGCAGCCCCTTCAATCCCTCCTTAAATTAGGCAACCATATACTTATATCCCCATACCAAACAACGACGTGCCTGCTCGTTGTTTCCCAACTTGTTTGCTGATAACCGAGCCAATTTGCAAAGCTATATAAACCGGTGGGACAGAGGTTAAAGGAGCAGGGTGGGACTAAACCTGGCTATTTTTATGCTTAGCGAATTGGTCTGTTGGGCGCTATATTCCCGATCCAATTTCTTATGGTGCAGTCCGTTTCCAGACCCAGCTCTGGCCCGCTAGGTTGAGAAATCGAACAAAGGAAGACCACATTGGTGGATAGCTAATCAGGTTATGTTTAGTAGGAGGGTAAAAAGTTAAAAAAAAGAGTTGGACCGGGAGAAACAATCCATCATTTATTATTAGGTATAGATAAAGGATCCACTCATCTGAGTAGAAAGAAACAGTAAAAAAAACTATTTAGATACTAACGAGTGTGTCCGTCAGCCATTTGATTTCTTTAGACATGAGTTTTGTACTAAACTTAGGGTCTAGAAAAACTTAGCTAGACTTACCATCTCCGGTGTTTAGACCTAGCTCTAGTAAGCTCTTGGACGCCCCAAATTTCCAACGCTGCCCGTGTTCCAATTTTCCTGAGGACATTTTTTTGGTGGGAATTTTTCCTGAGGACGTTGGTAGGAACGTGATGAGAAGAAATCTCATCGGCCAGTTCATGGGCCCTAACATTTATAGATGGTTTATTTAAGGAAAATGATAGGACTTCTCCGGGATCGAACGAAACGATCCCCGAGTCGCTCGTTCCTTGTTCCTAGTACGCCTACGGACGTTCGTGCTGGGCCCACCACCAATTATTCCTTTGTCCCCTTCTTTTTCCTCAATCAAGGCATGGAGCGTTGCGGTTCCTGCAGCTGCAGGTTGCCTTTGTTTGCGCGCCGCTCGCCCCTGCTTGCGCGCCGCCGCCCCCTGCAGGTCGCGCCACCGCGGTTGTTGCAGGTTGCGTCGCCGCGCCGCTAGCACCACCGCGGTTGGTGCAGGTCGCGTTGCCGTGCCGCTCGCCCATGCTTGCGCGCCACCCCCCCTGCACGTCGCGCCGCCACCGCCTGCCGCCACGCCTCCCAGCAGCTCTACGCCGGTGTTGAGGACGACACTGTCTTCGTCCAACAGGCCATGGCCCTCCCCTGCGTCTACATGGGGTCTTCCCGCCATGGCCTCGCAGCGGAATTGCTCAGCCGCACGCCGGCGTTGCTACGCAAGGTCACCGGTGTTGCTACGTACGTCGTCAAGGTTTGCTACATGGGGTCGTCACGGTGCTATGTGCAGACGACGGAGGTGCTACAAGTGGCGTCGTGTTTTGCTACATGTGGACGACGGTGGTGCTACCTTAGTATGAATGTTTTGCTACGAGATCTCCGGCGAAGTTGGATTTGCTACAATAGGATAATTTTTGCTACAATCCGTTTAGTTGTTTTGCTACAATGGCACAAAGTTTTTGCTACAAGGTCTCCGACGAGGTCTCTCGGCGAAAGTGTCCGGCGAGGTCGGTTTGCTACATTAGCACAATTTTTTTGCTGACAATCTTTTTGTGAATTTGCTACACTAGAGCAAAGTTTTTACTACAAGGTCTCCGGCGAGGTCTTCGACGAAAGTCTCCAGTGAGGTCGGGTTTGCTACATTAGCACAACTTTTTTGCTACAATGTCTCCGGCGAAGTCTCCGGTGAACCCTTTTTTCTATTTTTTGACGCGAACAGTTTTCTGCTACATGTAGCAAAAGCGGGTATGTATGTAGTAAAAGCGGGATGAATGGGTTGGAAGAAGATCTAACCATCGATCTGAGTAGATCGGACGGCTAGACATCGATACCGACGTTGAGACTTGTTGTAGACATCAGCCGTCTCGACTAGTAATGTGGAGTACATGGAAAAAAAGATCTTGCCCAAAATGCCGAGCCCAGCATATCCACATCATACCTGGCCATCGGGCCGTGATCTGGCGGGCCGGCACGCAGGCACACGTGCCCGGCCCGTCATGGGCCCGAAACGACACGCTACTTAAAGGGTCATGCCTGGGCCTCGAGGCCAAGCCCACATGGCCCAGCTTATTTATTATTTTTATTTATATCTTTATATATATTTACCTATTTTTAGAATTATTTTTTATTAAAAAATAGTATGAAAATAGATAAACTGGTTCCATTTGACATGCTAACGTGCGTGGACCGGCCCGTTTATTTAAGGTACCGTGCCTGAACCTCCAAGCCAATTCCACGTGCCGGTACCGTTAGCTTAACGTGCGGCCGTGCCGTGCCATGAGCCGGCCCGTTGGCCACTTATATTCCACACTCGTAAAAATAGTTTGGATTTCCCGTCCCTAGCCGACATCGCGTGCTGCTGGGCACCGAGCGCGCGTCGCCGCCACCACCCTGCATCCTGCGCCTCGAGAATGGCGGGCGCTGGTCTCACCGAGTACGAGCGCCTCCGTGCGGAGAACATCCGCCGCAACGAGGTCATCCTCGCCTCAGTCCGACGCAAGCCCGACGAGCTGTCAGCCGCCACCAAGGCCTCCGACCCTCGCTCCGTGCTCCGCCTCAAGGCCGACGAGCTGCCAGCCGCCATCAAGGCCGACGACCCTCGCTCCGTGCTCCGCCGCTCCCTCCGACTCTCTCAACCCCCTCCCGACGCCCAGCCCACCCCTCCGGCTCCGAATCCCACCCCCTCCCGACGCCGTGCTCCGCCGAAGCCCAAACGCCGACGCCGTGCTCGGCCGCGGACCACCCCTGGCACCGCGAAGCCCCGCAGCACCACCTTCTCCTCCTCGCTCGCATCCACCATCCTCGAGGCCGTCTCGCTGTCATCGGGGGCTGCCAAGCTTCGTGCCGACGATTTCGATGCCGGGAAGGAGCTCGTGCTGACGCCTGCCAATGTGAGGACGCTGCTGCCCAGCAGGATACTGGGTCTCCTGGTGCTGCCGCTTGTCGACCGGACCATGGTGGCAGCGGGGGACAAGTTGGGGAACATTGGGTTCTGGCATGCCGACCCGGAGCTGGGTGTGGTGGAGGCAGATGGGGTGTTCGAGTATTTGCCCCACAGGGGCCCTGTGTCAGCGATCGTGGCACACCCGGCAATGCCTCACAAGGTGCATGATTCTGCTCTTGTTTCATTTGGAATTCTAGTTATTTGTATGTATGGTGGCCACTTAAATTCAGAGTCTGGATTCTAATTCTGGGTTGTCTTTCTCATATATATGTGCCTAGCAGATCTACAGCTGTAGCTACAAGGGTGAGATTTGTCTTATGGACCTTGAGAAGGAGAACTTTAATATCATATACTCGTGTGACTCTCCTATCATTTCACTTTGTCAAGCACCCGATAGTGCTAGCTGCATTTATGTTGGTGACGGAAGTGGTGAACTGAAACTCTTCGATGAGCAGATGGGTAAAGTATCAGCCACGTGGGAATCACATGACAGTAGAATCAACTCGGTAGATTTTCATCCAGAGAAAAAACATATGCTTGCCACAAGTTCAACAGATAAAACAACACGTATATGGGATCTCAGAAGGCTGGAAAACAAGAAAGAAAATTGTTTGAAGGTTCTTGAACATAGTAGATCTGTTCAGTCAGCTTATTTCTCACCTAGTGGCCGCATGCTAGCAACAACAAGGTAAGAATTTTCTTCCTAAACTTGCTGTGTTTGATGTCTGTTCTATTGTTTTGATAGAAAGGATCTCCCGGGTTGATTTAACGATCTCTAACAACTATCACTATGTGATGTACTCTGATTCTGTTAACACATAGCTGGGTCTTAATCGATACCTCAACAAATCTAATTTTAATAGGTCTATGTTACTGGTCGGTACACCAGTTCATTCGCAATCTACTACATAGTACTAACGTTTCATGACAGGGTAATAATTTTAAAACCCGTTATTTTGGACATTTTGAAAGTTTTAGGACCAAACATGGAACTGAATGAAAGTTCAGGAGGCAAAACTTGTCTTGTTTCTAGACAATAATGAAACCTGAAATGGATGGCGTGAAATGTCAGTTCTCTCTTTTAAGTTCCCGCACCTTGTGTAAATTAGCATTTTTATCATTTTCATTAAGCATGGTGCAGAAAGATTAAAGAATTCCCTAGTCCTCAACCCATAAGGATCATTTAAACAACTGCTGCTCTCCCCCTGTCTGCCATATTACAATGTTTTAAATAGCCTACTTATTTAATTGTTTGTAAGGATATGATCTATTAGAGATTATTGTATTAGACAAAAGATCTTAGCCAACCCGACACAAATTTCGGTGCCATGACCTACTTAACTCAAATTACACACTACCATTGGATATGTCATTCTAATGTTTCACAGAATTATGTTGGTATAATGTGGCCTTATTCCTGTTGTGTCCACTGTCCAGCGTTGAAGAACTGTCCAAGTCTTTCACGGGGATGACTTTGATAGCTTGCACATTAGCAAGCATAATAACCAGACAGGCACATGGCTTTCTACATTCAAGTACGACAGTTCTTTTCACCTAGTGGCTAACTTCATGACCTTAGATGAATAGTTCTTCATGCAATTTCATCAAACCAATTCAATTGTTGCAGGGCAATCTGGGGTTGGAACGATACCAACCTATTTATTGGAAACATGAAGAGGGCAATAGATGTCATCTCAGTTGGTAGCAGTGACGGTGTCATCTCAGCTTCAAACAGTGTGTGCCTCGAGAGCGAGCACATGACAGTCATTCCTTGCAGGTTCTCTGCACATCCATATAAAGTTGGCCATCTTGCTTGTGCAAGCTCCAACGGTAAGGTGTTCCTTTGGACCAGGGCTTGAACCAACAAGATCTCTGATGGCTGACTTATGAGTTGTTGCCAGTTCTGTTTCATCTCATGCAGTGGACATGTTCATTTTAACAACTAGTGCTCGTTTAGTAGCCTGCCGAAGAAGAAATGGGTAATATTTTTTGGCCTAGCGGTACCATGCATTCTTCTTTCTAATATCTTAGTCAGTGGAGCCAACTGAGTCTTTTGAGCTCGTGTACTTACCATGCTACTTACCTAACTAGTCGTCGTGAAAGAACGAATTGATGTTGTTCTTATTAATTATGTGCTGGTGCAGTCCTACCTTCAGTAATTTGGCTTTCAATTGTTGATAGTTTTCATGTTACACGCTGCCACATGTTCTACTGCTCATGTGCTCGGATCCAACTGGGTTGGTAATCAGGTTGTTTGAGAACAAATGGTCGCAATTCCACACTCCTTGAGCTGTGATGCATCATTTAAATGTTGACGTACCATGTGAGGGTGGTTAAAACCTCTAGCTGCTAGTTTGACAGTTAATTTTTGCATCTTTACAACAATTCGTGCTATAAAGAACTCTTCGTTTCCTTGAATTTCAAGTTATTTGTTAAAGTACTTTGCACATACCTGTTACTGCACCACATGAGGAAAATCTACAAGAACGCATAATTACAAACTTTTGTCCCAATAGCTTTTGTTAAAGTACCAGTCTCCTCTGAGGCACTTTTTGTGCCCAAAAGCTTGCCAAGAAACATGGTAGGATTGTATCTGGCTTGAATTGCCTTGCAATCTTGAACTCAAATTGAAAAGCTAGCAAGTGGCGACGACGATGCACTATCATGCACATCAATGAATGCCTCGACGACCGCTGCTGCAGAGCGTATTCGGTATTCCACGGTGGGTGCAGTCTGCTGCTGTTAGCTCGGGAAGCTTTAGTATGGATCTCCGACTGTGTGTCTTTTGAATCTTCGCCTTAGTATGAGTCTTGCTACGTGTGTATCCTCCAGTAGTATGTTTTCCTAGTGGCTTCGCTACATACTTGTACATACCTATTACTGCACAATGCCACAATGAGCATCAAAGCATTTTGTATGAGGACAAAAGTTACCTATGTGTCGAATAGCATGATCAAAGAGACGACTGCCACTATAGATACAAGAGCAAATTAATGTTCCAGATAAGTACTGCAACCTTGCTAAACTACTGAAAAATGTGATATCCGGTGATGCCTTAGTGGCAATTTTCCATATGCTCCAACTATACATGTTGTGCTCCTACAGACCTAAACAACAAACCATGTTACTATCTTCCTTGTAGACAAGCATCATTTCTGAACCTTTAGTGACATTAGTAGTTGACTGATCAGCGGACCGACATCAGGTGAACGGTGGCAGCTGCTCAGAGAAACAACAGTCAACATATTCAGACTTGTTTTTAGCACAAATACTATAAATGCGAAGCTACTCCCTCTGTCTTACAGTAGATGTCTTAGATTTGTTAAAATTGAATGAATCTATATATTAAACAGTGTCTAGATTCATCCAATTTTTGAAAAAGGTGAGACATCTATTTTAAGACAGAGGGAGTACATGAAACCACACTAAACCAAGGTCACTTGCTGGTGCGTTCTCCATCAACGGCACAGAAGGAAACGGAATGATGTACTCCCTTCAAGTTAAACAGGTGACTTGGATGCCTAGGTTTGCATGTACCTAGATTCATTTTAGTGTATAGATACATGTGAATCTAGATGCCGATCTTTATTACCAGCTGCAAAAACACAGAGAAATGATCTCCATTGCTCTCACATAGGATCCGAGCTGTAACAGCACTAGCAGAATGATAGGTACTTCCTACCAAACCTGCAATCGTTGCAAAGCATAGCAAGCGAAAGATGGATATGTTAAGAAAATGGTTTTCAAATTCTGCACCTTTAAATAGCTATGTATAAATACCGTACCAGGCACCCAAGTCCGTGCACTGCTAACAAACTTATGAACAGGAAAATGATTCTGAAAAATTCTCGAAGATGCCTAAACTGAAAGAGTGTTGGTTGTCCTTGTCCACTATATCAGCACAAGCACTTGTTGCACAGCAAAGGACCAACAAAATTGGATAGAAGAAGACCAAAGCTGATATGCCTCGTACAAGAGGCCTTCACCTTGGTAGCTGCTCAGTACCGCATTCGCCCAGAATCTCTTTCCTCTTCTTCTCAATCCCACCCAGAAGCTCCCAGTTCCCACAATTAGAAGATGGACTGACAATTAGCCTTGCAAATTGTCAAAAACTTGATGCTTCGTAAAGGTGCGGTGACGGCATCCTGAATTTATTTACCTGATAAGAGCACTCTGCAGCCTCACCCAGATTATCGTAGCTGATGGATTTTCAGTTTCAGATACTACACAATACCGGAATATCATACCAACTGAGCTTTAATTGTATGTGTTACAAATAAATCCGACTCTGTAAACGTGGCCATGGAAGATACCAAGAAAACTGTCATGTCCATTGCACAGCAAGAACCAGTGATTAGGCTATGCTAACCATGCAAACTGGTAAGATGTTCAGAGCTCTTCAGCAAAATCTGAGTCAGTGTTGTGTTGGTTATCCTAAATCTGCATAAAGTAACAACCAAATGTACAGAGAACAAGCATTTGAGCCTTCTTCACCTGCAGTTAATCGACATCAACCAACAGAAAATTCAGACTCGTTTTGAACAGAGCATAAGGCCCACATGAACATCAAATCCTTTGCCAGAGCATGTAGAAAAAAAGTAAACGGCATACTCGTATCTTCAAACAATGAATCAAATCTACAGAGCTAGCAGGCAATATCAATACACGATTTACATGTCAAGTCCGGTGAATCATGCATTCTTTGTTCCAACAGCAGCAACATCGAGTCACATGTAACAACACGGCAGAACACAAAACAGAGAACAATTCGGCAGCAAACTAGGCACCAGGTGATAAAATCAGGATAAGATGTTGTACTGCACTTCCACTTCATTTCAGCATCTTGCTACACAGTGCTGTAGTCCAGATTCCAGAATCCGTGTCCCGTGTTCATTAGCAAATCTGAGTCCAGTTCTGCGTTGGTTATCCTATATCTGCAAAGTAACAACCAAATGTACAGAGAACAAGTATGTGTGACCTTTTTCACCTGCAGTTAATCGACATCAAAACGAACAAAAAATTCAGATTCATTTTGAAGAGCATAAGGTACAGAGTATCTAAAAATATTAAGCAGCGTATCTTCAACCAATGAATCAAATCTACAGAGCTAGCAGGCAATATCAATACACGATTTACATGTCAAGTCCGGTGAATCATGCATTCTTTGTTCCAACAGCAGCAACATCAAGTCACATCACATGTAACAACACGGCAGAACACAAAACAGAGAAAATTCGGCAGCAAACGTAGGCACCAGGTGACAAAATCAGGATAAGATGCTACACTGCACTTCAACATCTTGCTACACAGTGCTGTAGTCCAGATTCCAGAATCCGTGTCCCATGTTCATTAGCAAAGCTGAGTCCAGTTCTGTGTTGGTTATCCTAAATCTGCATAAAGTAACAACCAAATGTACAGAGAACAAGTATGTGTGACCTGCAGTTAATCGACATCAAAACGAACAAAAAATTCAGATTCACTTTGAACAAAGCATAAGGCTCAGATGAACATGAAACCCTTGGCCACAGAGTATCTGAAAATATTAAGCAGCGTATCTTCAACCAAAGAATCAAATTTACTGAGCTAGCAGGCAGTATCATGCACGATTTACATGCGAATCATGATTCTTCGATCGAACAACAGCAACATCAGGTCACGTGTAACAGCGCAGCATAACACAAAAAACAGAGGATAATTCGACAGCAAACGTGGGCACCGGATGACAAAATTAGGATAACAAACTGCACTGCATTTCCACTTCATTTCAGCATGTTGCTAACATAGGACAAGGTACCCGATGAGATCACATCATATCAACACCACAGACACAAGAAACCAACAGATTCCGACAACCAGGACACGAACAAGCTACTGACGATAGACCGGTGCTCAGCCTAGGCCCTCTCCCCACGGATGCGGCGTGCGAGCTGGATGTCCTTGGGCATGATGGTGACGCGCTTGGCGTGGATGGCGCAGAGGTTTGTGTCCTCGAAGAGTCCGACGAGGTAGGCCTCGGCAGCCTCCTGCAGCGCGGAGACGGCGGAGCTCTGGAAGCGGAGGTCGGTCTTGAAGTCCTGCGCGATCTCCCTGACGAGGCGCTGGAAGGGGAGCTTGCGGATGAGCAGCTCCGTGCTCTTCTGGTACTTGCGGATCTCGCGGAGGGCGACGGTGCCGGGGCGGAAGCGGTGGGGCTTCTTCACCCCGCCGGTGGCCGGGGCGGACTTGCGGGCGGCCTTGGTCGCCAGCTGCTTCCGCGGCGCCTTGCCGCCGGTCGACTTGCGAGCGGTCTGCTTCGTGCGGGCCATCGGGGGAGGTGAGGGGGAGGAAAGGGGTGGGGATTGGTGGCTTCGACTGCGAGGTATCTGAGTTTGGGTGGAGAGAAATTGTGGCGGCGAGGGAGTTTTAATAGGGAAGAGGGATGGGCGGGCCGGTGAGGGAGGGTGAAATTTTGGGGGTAGAACGCGCGGGAGGGTGGACTGGAGGAGGCAGATGAAGTTCGAATCGTTGGATCCGTGGGAGGTGTACGGCTGGGATCAGGTACCGGCGTGAGCACGCGGATCGTGGGAGCGCGATCTATGGGGTCGGGGGAGATATTTGATCATTTGCCTCACTTTACTCTGAAATTTGATTATTTGTCACATTGACCACAACATGTCAATGATATAGAGTAAAACAAATGATCAAATTGCAAAATAAAACGGGGCAAATCGTCAACTCTCCGGGGGTTGGGGTGGACGCTATGGACGCGATGGAATGCATCGCGGCGTAGGCAATGGGAGATTGGCAGTTTGGGATGCCACGCTATACGCACGTGTTATAATCGTTGTCTGCTGAACTGCCGCGGATACAGTACTTTATTTATTTTTAATACAGATATATTCCCTCTTTGTCCAGCCAGTAGAAAATCCGGACCTTTGATAACAGGAAAATAAGATGAGTTTTGACCCCAAAAAAAGTTAAATTTAGTTCCATTTTTGTCTAAAGTGTTGGGATACAAATATTTTAGAACCATTTTAAATCACAAGACTTCTGACAAGTTTCAGCGTAACATCGTCACCACATTTGTTGAAATGTTGAGTTAAGTTCACGAGCAAGAGGTCAAATAATTATAGAATTTGCGGTGCTGCTCCAAATGAGCACGTGAAACGGGAGACAACGACTTACTCAATGGTAAGAACTACAGTTAGAACGAGTTAGAGCACTAGGGCAGCTACTGTAACTATAAACCACATAGGCTAAATATAAATTTGATATTTTGGAGGGATGCCAAGCATAGGTGAGCAAATCATAAGACAGGACCCTTCCTTTCCCGCATCGCTCTCAGGGGCGGCTCGGGCGGAAACCTACCCCGCCGCCGTCGTCCCCTCACTACCCCTCCCCTTGCCGTTGCCGGCGTGTGTCGTCGGGCAAAATGCTTGATACGTCCATTTTACATCACTATTCTATGTCTTAATTCACCATTATTTATTGATATATTTCGTATTGAGAGGTGATACTTATGTTATTTCATCTGTTTTTGCATGGTTGATGACTTTTGGAGCATGGACCGCTGTAGTCAGGATTCTAATGGAAAAGGTGATGTTTGCAGGCAAAATTCGCGAAGATCAGAAAATCCGGGAAAATATACGAAAAATCCTATTTTTTCAGAGGACTAAGGATGCCAGAAGACGGAGTGGAGATGGGCCACAGAGGGCCCACACCACCCCCTGGCGCGGGCAGCCCTAGGCCACGCCAGGAGGTGGTGTGGCCACCCTGGCCCACTCCAGCCTCTCCCCTCTGGCATATATCATCCTCCCGAAACCCTAAGACTCGGGGGGCGACCACAGAAAGATTACGCCGCCTCTACGGGGCGGAAAACACCAAGAGAGAAAGATCTCTCCGGCAGACAGATTTCTGCCGGGGGAATTCCTTCCCGGAGAGGGGAGATCGTCGCCATCAACACCACCATCAAGCTGGACTTCATCGGGATCATCATCATCATCATCACAACCATCATCACTATCAGCACCATCATCATCATCTCCATATTGCTGTAACAATTGTGTTGAATCTTGCATAGTTCATAATGAAAACTTTCCCGGTGTTGATTACTCTTTATAGTTGATGCTATTGAGTGAACCATTAAATTATTGTTTATGTTCAGATTGTTATACATCATTATTCCATCTCTGATCATGATCCATATGATGTCTTGTGAGTAGTTCGTTTTGTTCTTGAGGACATGGGAGAAGTCTTGTTGTTAGTAGTGGAGTTATGTTGAGAAAGATTCAATAGTTTGATATTTAAGTTGTGGTGTACTTCTTCTAGTGGTGTCATGTGAACGTCGACTACATGACACTTCACCTATATGGGCCTAGGGGAATGATTGTATATTTGGCTACTAATTGTAGGGGTTGCCGAAGTGACAGAAACCTGAACCCCCATTAGGAAACCATTGCACAAGGGACGTAAGGGTCTTAGAGTTTAAAGTTGTGGTTAGGTTTTTACCTTAATTACTTTCTTGTACTTACGGATGTTTGCAAGGAGTATAATCACAAGTATGTATTAGTCTTGGATGGGGCGGTACATTAGCAAAGGTTCACCCACACAACACTTAGCAAGCTAGAGAAGATTAATCAACTATATGAAGCGAAAGCACTTGACAGTCTTCCCATGTGTCCTCGAGAACGTTTGGTTATCTTAAGTAATACAACCGGCTTGTCCTTTGCTGCATAAAGGATTGGGCCACTTGCTGCATTTATTTCTACTATTTTTTATTTACTCGTACTTTGTTTACTTGCTTTATCAAAAAACCCTAAAAATCCGTTTGCTAAGTATTTGTAGAGAATTCCTGATCCATACCACTAGCCAGCACCTTCTGCTCCTCGTTGGGTTCGATACTCTTACTTATCGAAAATACTGCGATACACCCCCTATACTTGTGGGTCATCAAGACTATTTTCTGGCGTCGTTGTCGGGGAGTGAAGCGTTATTGGAGAGTGGAACTGGTAAAGGAAACTTCTACTTCGTCAGCGACAACGCAGGCTGCTTCGGCACGCGCCCTCTCCCGCGCAACGGCATCTTCGTCAAGCTCGGCGCGCACAAGGTCTACGTTGCGGTGGACGTGTCTAGCGTTCATCCGCGCCACGTCGTCGAAGCAGGCGAACCGCCCCTCACTGTGGCTCGCGGGGAGCGTATCGCTCGTTCCCCGGACCATGCAGAGGTAATGATGACAGTGCCAGGTGCGGGTGCGAGCAAAGATCCGGCGCCAGATCCGGAGGTAACGCCCAAGGCACCAAGAAAAGGTAGAGGTCCTCCGCTCGAGAGGCCGGAAAATGTGTTGAGAGAGGCAATGGATAGCTTGGTGAACCCTGTAGTAGCAGCGGTAGATCCGGCTCGTGCACAGGCCGAGCTGGAAGAAACTAGGCAGAAAATACTAGAGGGCGCAAAGAAAATAGCCGCGGCCCAGCAGTCGTTGAACATGACGCTGCGTGAGTACGGTAAGGCGAACAAGGTTGATAATGTAAAAGTCAAAGGGAGAAATCTCATGAGCGAGATGAATAGAGAAGGTGATGCCGGAAATGAGGAGTCAGAAAACTGTTTGTCCGTGGGGCTGCCGAGGTATAGTACTCCGACCAACAACCTCAGAGCAGCGAATACAGCTGCGTCCGAGTTAGAGGGACTGACGGGTGAAGCCCGGCAAAGGCAGCAAGATCGGGTTAACAAGCTGGTTCGGATTGCAAATAGGCAAAACGAGGAACTACTCAGGGCAAACCCGGAAAGAGCTGGAGCCTCCAAGATCATCCATTCGGCGGTGGGTAACCCGGAGAAATCCGCTGGAGCCGCATCGTCCCCTCATGGTGGTCCAAGGAGAGAGGAGGTGGTAACCTTGGCCAGACGGAACAAACAGATTGTCCCGTATGACCCGACACGGGCAGGGAAAGAAAAAGAAGCGCAGAAAAATGATGATCGACGGAGTGTGAGCCGAGGCGAAGCTGGCCGAGGTAACCGCGATCAAGGCAATGCCGGTCAAGGGAACGTTGTCAACAGCAATGCCGGGCAGCAAAACTCAGCTGGAGCAAGACAACCGCAGCAGCGGAACATGCCAAGAGCAAGAGCACAGTGCCGGCCGAGGTGTGCAACAGAAAGGTGCGCCGCAAGAGCAAAACCGGTACAACGACGGTGATTCGGAGATGGCAAATGCGGGGTATCCCAGACCGGACTATCATGTGATAGGGTCGAGATTGGGAAGTAGGGATTTGATGCCGGACGATGTAAGGTTGAAACTGGATCGACTGTATAGGTCGGAACAGATTGAATGTCAAGGTCCACCGGGTCCAGCGTGTTTTGGACCCCGGATCATGAAAGAGCCACCGGTACCGAACTTTCAGCTGCCCAGGGGCACCAAGACCTATGACGGTAGTACCAAGCCAGAGGATTGGCTGATAAACTATGCTACGGCTGTAAAAATTGCCACAGGCAACCTGAGATGGGCTGTACGGTATGTACCCCAGATGTTGGAAGGCCCGGCAAGGGTGTGGTTGAACAATTTGCCACCAGGAAGCATCAACTACTGGATAGATTTCGAGGAGATGTTCATCAGCAATTTTTCGAGTACGTATCAAAGGCCAAATAGGCCACAGACCCTAGCTATGTGCAAGCAAAGACCCAATGAGACAGACCGGGAGTTTTTGACCCGGTGGTGTACCGTGAGAAACTCATGCGAGGGCGTGATAGAATCACAGGCCATAGCATGGTTTGCACAGGGGTGCAGATATGGAAGCGAGTTGTGGATGAAGTTGCAACGGAAAATGCCGGCTACGTTGGCAGAAATGATCCGGATTGCGGATTCGTATGCGTTGGGTGACCCGACCCAACCAAGGCTCGCGTCAAACGAGTCAAGCGATGAGTACTATCAGAGGGATGGATCCGGATCATCCCAGAGGAATGATTACAGAGGAAAAAGGAGAGATGATAGACCAGTTCACCGGTACAGATCGCACCAAGTTACAGCTGTGAATCAAGATCAACCCGGAGCAGGGGGTAGCCAGCGCCAGAAAACTGGAGGTCAATGGACTCCAAGGAACGATGGGAAGAAAACTTGGACACCGGAACAAAAGAAGCAGTGGGAAGAAAGGAAAGACCGTCCGAGGTATACTTACGAGTCGATGTTGGACCAGCCGTGTAAGTTTCATACGCCAAATCCGAACAACCCAGCGGGTCATACGACGAGGCAATGCGAGTGGATGCGCAAGATTGAGCAAGGTGGTTCGGGGAATGCTCAGGCACCCCGGAATGATCAGCCTCGGCAGGAGTTACCCCGGCAGCAATTGTTCTCCGGAGCGAACACGCAACAGCTAATGTTGCCTCCCCCTCCGCCGAGGTATGATAACAATGAAAGAAGGGATGCAGTGCATCAGGTCGAAAATCTGCATCAACCGGATCAGAGGCACCCCGGAAATGAGGGGAGAAATGAGTACAGGGAGCATCACCAGAGCTACTGTGTATTCACCACAGAAGAAACTGATAGAAAAAGCTTGCAGCGTAGGCATATGGAGGTGAATGCAGTAATGCCGGCAGTGACGAGGTACATGCCTTGGTCCGATCAGGAAATCACCTGGAGCATTAGGGATCATCCCAAGCTCATGCCGAGCCCTGGTTCGTATGCGTTGGTGCTGGATCCTACGTTCATTGGACCTAGCATTAACGTAAGGTTTTCAAAGGTACTGATCGACAACGGCAGTAGCATAAATATCATGTATGCGGACACAATGCGCAAGTTGGGTATCTCGGAGAACATGCTCCAGGCCATGAGGACAACTTTCCATGGCATTGTGCCCGACATTTCTTGCGAGCCCATAGGCAAGGTCCGGGTTGACGTCTTGTTCGGCACGAGGGATAATTGCCGAACTGAAAATCTAGAGTTCGAAGTGGTGAACTTAGAAAGCGCGTATCATGCATTGCCTAGAAGGCCAGCGCTGAACAAGTTCATGGCAAGTTGTCATATCAGCTACTTGAAGATGAAGTTGCCCGGACCAAACAAAGTGATTACCATTGCTGGGGACTTCCGACGTTCCATGGAGTGTGCGTCGGCCGGATCAAACTTAGCCGAGTCGCTTGTGATCGCGTAGGAAAAAAGAAAAATTCAAGAGGTGGCGGCATTGGCTCAGTCCGCGCAGCAGTATATGCCGGCGCTGAGTAACCCGCATGGAACTGTCTCTTTCCAGGCCACGAAAGATACCAAGAAGGTTCCTGTTGATGACATGTTCCCAGAGCGCACCGTAACAATTGGTGCCGGGCTAAGTGATAAATAGGAAAGCGAGCTCGTCAGTTTCCTCCGTGAGAATCGGTACATTTTTGCTTGGTCCACACAGGACTTGCAAGGTGTTCCGAGGGAGTTGGCCGAGCACTCTTTGAATGTGAGACCCGGAGCCAAGCCGGTGAAGCAACCTCTCCGCCGCTTTGCCGAAGATAGGAGGAAAGTCATCGAGGACGAGATAGCTCGGTTGCTAGCTGCAGGATTTATCATGGAAGTTCTTTACCCGGATTGGCTGTCTAATCCGGTGCTGGTGGAAAAGAAGAAGGATGACCCGAACGTGGCAGTGGTTTGGCGTATGTGTATCGATTACACGAACCTGAACAAGGCGTGTCCAAAAGACCCATTTCCCCTGCCAAGAATAGATCAGGTCATAGACTCAACTGCTGGATGCGAACTATTGTCATTCATTGATGCTTATTCTGGTTTCCACCAGATACCTCTGAATCCGGATGATCAAATAAAGACTGCGTTTATTACCCCGTATGGGGCTTATTGCTATTGCACCATGCCGTTTGGTTTACGTAATGCAGGGGCAACGTACCAGAGGTGTATGCAAAAATGTTTGCACGACCAAATAGGTCAAAATGTACAGGTGTACGCGGATGATGTGGTTATCAAGACCAAGGAAAGCAAAACGCTCCTTGCCGATATCAGGCAAACGTTTGCAAACCTAAGAAGGTTCCGAATGAAACTTAACCCGGAAAAATGCACCTTCGGTGTCCCGGCTGGAAAATTGCTCGGTTTTCTCGTCTCCAACCGAGGTATCGAGGTTAATTCAACCAAAATCTGGGCCATCGAACGAATGGAACTGCCGAAGTGTCTTAACGATGTCCATAAGTTCACAGGTTACCTAGCCTCGTTAAGTCGGTTTGTATGTCGGTTGGGAGAAAAGGCTTTGCCTCTTTACCAACTCATGAAAAAGTCGGATAAGTTCATTTGGACACCGCAGGCCAATGAAGCCTTTGCCCACCTAAAGAAAATGTTAGCCACGGCACCAGTGCTAGCTTCACCACTATCAAAGGAGCCAATGTTACTCTATATAGCCGCAACCAACCGAGTTGTAAGTGAGTGATAGTGGTGGAGCGCGATGAGGAAGGTAAGTCGGTGCAAAGGCCGGTGTATTATTTGAGCGAAGTATTGTCAACCTCAAAGCAGAACTACCCACATTATCAAAAAGTGGCATATGGCGTGTACATGGCCGCCAAGAAACTGAAGCATTACTTTGAGGAGCATCCCATCTGGGTCATATGTGAGGCCCCCATATCCGAGATAATGAGTAACAAGGATGCAAGCTGCAGAATTGCAAAATGGGCAATTGAGCTAGCTCCTTATGCTCCGCAATATAACAGGCGAGAAGCCATCAAATCTCAAGCCGTGGCAGACTTTTTCGTGGACTGGGCCGAGGTGCAGTACGAACCACCACTTCCGGATCCGAACTATTAGCGAATGCACTTTGACAGATCAAAGACCAAAACCGGGCTAGGTGTCGGAGTTGTACTCGCATCGCCGAAGAAGGACCAGTTGAAATATGTGCTGCAGATCCACTTCACCGCATCAAACAATGTCGCTGAGTATGAAGCACTTGTGCATGGGCTCAAGGTAGCAAAAGAAATTGGTATACGTCGGATCATATGCTTTGGCGACTCGGATTTGGTGGTGCAGTAAGTGTCCGGAGTGTGGGACGCCCTTGACCCAAACATGGCACTATACAGATTTCATGTGCAGAAGATTTCTGGTTACTTTGAGGGATGCGAATTTCATCATGTACCCCGGGTGGAAAATGAGGCTGCCGACATGCTGTCGAAGCTCGGGTCAACCAGACAAGCAATTCCACTGGGTGTAGCATTAGAGCACCTCAAGAAACCATCCATCAGGCCATCCCCAGAATCCGAGTCAATCTACGTCCCGGAGGACACAGAATCTGGAGCTGTGCCCATGGACATTGACACAGGAAGTGGTGCGAAAAACTCGGGGACTGCTTCGCAAAACCCGGGGACTGCTTCGCAAGACCCAGGGACTGTTGAGCATGGTTCGGTTGAAGTTATGACGGTGGATCAGATGGAGATAGACGAGGACGTGTTCCCCGTGCGGCCAATACCGGCTTGGGCACTGCCTATATTTCAATTCCTGAAGGATGGAACGTTACCTACTGAGGAGGTGTTGTCCAGGCAAACACAGAGGAGGGCAAAGGCCTACACGATCATCAATTCTGAGTTATACAAAAGAAGTGTGACCAATGTCCTCCAGCGGTGTGTTGACCCGGAAGAAGGGCTTGAAATCATCCGAGATATACATCAGGGGGAATGCGGGCATCACGCCTCATCCCGAGCCTTGGTAGCAAAAGCTTTCCGACACGGATTCTACTGGCCAAATGCCTTAGAGCAAGTAGAAGATCTGGTGAGAAAATGTAATGGTTGTCAGAGGTACGCTACCAAGACACACATGCCAATGTCAGAACTCAAGACCATCCCAATCACTTGGCCATTTGCCGTATGGTGCTTGGATATGGTTGGCCCGTTCAAACCATCAAGGGGAAATATGACTCACATTCTGGTAATGGTGGACAAATTTACGAAGTGGATTGAGGTGAAGCCTATAAGAAAATGTGATGGAGCTACGTCCGTAACGTTTCTAAAAGATATCATCTTGAGGTACGGTTATCCACACAGTATCATAACTGATAATGGCACAAATTTTGCGGAAGGAGCATTCGCTCGTTTCTGCCGGGATAAGAGGATCCGGCTGGACGTAGCTTCGGTAGCCCACCCCGCATCAAACGGACAAGTGGAAAGATCCAACAGATTAGTATTATCCGGGATAAAACCCCGGCTCATTGAGCCGCTGCAAAGATCAGCGGGGTGCTGGATAGAAGAACTACCAGCGGTAGTGTGGAGTTTAAGAACAACTCTGAATCGATCAACAGGCTATACGCCGTTCTTTCTGGTATATGGGGCAGAAGCTGTATTACCAGCCGACATAGAGCATGATTCGCCTAGGGTCACCCAATACACAGAAGCCGAAGTGCAAGAAGCCCGGCAAAATGATGTTGATCTGCTGGAAGAAGCGAGAGAACTGGCACTGTCCAGATCTGCCATATATCAGCAAAATCTCCGACGCTATCATAGCCGGAAAGTGTGCCCCCGAGTCTTTCTGGAAGGCGATCTGGTGCTCCGGTTGGTACAACGTACTACTGGAATGCATAAATTATCCCCCCCATGGGAAGGGCCGTTCATCGTGAGCAAAACATTGCACAAGGATTCTTACTATCTTATAGATGCAAAGCCACAGGAAAAGAACAAGGCGGACAGGTCCGGAAAGGAATCTAAGCGACCATGGAACATAGCTCTACTTCGGCCTTTTTACACCTAGCTAAGAAGTGTATGTACCCGGGTTATCTCATATGTCGGTATGTATGTCGGCAATGAGCTTATCAATGAAATGTTGGCACCTCGAGCAGTAACTCGGGGACTGCCTTAATAATGTTTGTTATTTTCTGCGCGTCAGGTGGAGTAAGTTATTCTACTTAGCTCGGATTAGTAGTGTGTGAGCACAAAACACCCAACTCTTCGACTTGCTGCTGTCCAACAAGAATTGGCTTCATGGCAAGCAAGAGAACAAGTTCGGAATTGCGTAGCACATGAAAAACGACTAAGGAAAAGAATTTATTCGAGCTGACATTTTTGTTTCGGACTAACCCCGTATTAATTTTCAAATTGTTATACAGTTTTATTTTTGAGCTAAGTCTAAAAGTTTCCCAGTATTGTTAAGACAATTTTTCAAGCTCGGATTCGTAAGTTGTAAAACCGAATCAAGGTAGACACGATCCGAGCCAAAAGATTGAACGAACAAGAAAAAGAAACTCGGGGACTACGCCCAAGTTAATCTGGCATAAGTACTCAGTAGCAAAATATCACATGTGTTTGGAATACAATTCCACCCGGCATACCGGGGATCTCATAAATTTTCAAGTGTTTTTTCTTAAGGAGCAGCGGGAGGAAGTTCGGTATCATCATCGCCCTCTTCGATATCCGAGGCAGTGTCCTCTTCGTCTTCACCCGAATCATCTTCAACGTTTTCAACGTCCTCTTCACCTGCGTCTTCCAGGAAGCTCGGACCCTCAATCCATTCATGAATGGGGGCATATTCGATGAGGCTGTGGGCGCAAGCCTGGCGCCGAGCTTCCCACTCCGGGTCATCTGTCCATTTGGATCCGGTGTGCAGGCGTGTGAGGAGGCTGAGATCTATCTTCTCATACCACGTCAAAATGTGGTGAAGGATGGTATCGGCTGCAGCATGTCCAGCGGACTCTCGCCAGAGGTCGAGCTGGGTCTCGATTTCCGAAAGTTTTTTGGCGAGTTGTGTGACTCTCTCCGGAGAATCATCGGCGGGCCAGAAGGCATTGAAGACTCGGACTGCAACATCGAGGAGGTCCCTGCCGTAGTTCTTGATGATTTCCACGCGAGACGACAGGCTGACCAACAGCTCCTCCTTGTCAAAGGGAATGCTCTCACCCTCAGGAGCGACCGGAGTACCCCTTTCTCGGCGGAAATTGGCGACAGCAACACTTGCAATGGCAGTACCCTCTGGAAAGTGGCCTGGGAAACAAGGCAAAGGACAAAGTTGAAAAAAACAAGGCATATGAAGTAACCCGGAGAAATAAGGCGGATAAAGGAAAAGAAATTACGTGAGATGTGACTGTGAATCCGGGTCAATTCCTTGGTGCAAGCTTCACGCCTCTTCCGAAGCTGCTCGAGCTCAGCATTTTCCGACTCAAGTTTGACCTCGGCTTCCTGAAGAAGCTCACGGTCCTTAGCATTTTGGAGTTTGAGGCGCTCGTGTTCTTCGGTGTAGTCCTGGCCAGCCTTTTTTAGCTCGGTTTGGTGTTGCGCCTTCATTTTAGCCATCTCAGCCTTGAGCTTGGCTATCTCATCGTCTTTGGTCCGGAGGAGGGCGAGCTCATCATGTTTCCTCTTTAGTTCGGCTTGGTGCTACCCTGCTTGTTCGAGAAAATGTAGCATCACGTCAGGCACAGACACACTATCTTCAAGCGATGCTGAAATAGTGCGTTGGCCCGGCAGTGCCGTGGAATGAATGTTTGCCGAGCCAAGGAGGAAAGCCGATGGAAACCAGGGTAAGAATAGACAAGAAGGACGTACCCTTGATCTGCTCCAAGTTCTTCCGCATTATTTTGTTTTCAGCTTCCACCCCAGCTGCGGAAACCGAACAATCAGATTAGTTCGGCAAGCAAAGTTGAAGAAAATTTTGGAAAGGATAAGGAAGAAATTTACCCCTTTTCTCGTACTCCGCGATGAGTGCAGCCTGTTTTGCGCGAAGATTCTTGTGCGTATCCAGTAAGCGTTGGAATTCAGCACTCCGGCGGTTGGTGGTCACCTAAAAAAGAGACAGAAACTTAAGTCAGCCTAGTGCATTTCGAAGTGTACTAAAATCTGAGCCAAGTGGAACTTAACCCGGCTCTAGGTGTGTGCATGTTCGAAGTGTACTAAAATCCGAGCCAAGTGGAACTTAACCCGGCTCTAGGTGTGTGCATGTTCGAAGTGTACTAAAATCCGGGCCAAGTGGAACTTAACCCGGCTCTAGCTGTGTGCATGTTCGAAGTGTACTAAAATCCAGGCCAAGTGGAACTTAACCCGGCTCTAGGTGTGTGCATGTTCGAAGTGTACTAAAATCCGGGCCAACTGGAACTTAACCCGGCTCTAGGTGTGTGCATGTTCGAAGTGTACTAAAATCCGGGCCAAGTGGAACTTAACCCGGCTCTAGGTATGTGCATGTTCGAAGTGTACAAAAATCCAGGCCAAGTGGAACTTAACCCGGCTCTAGGTGTGTGCATGTTCGAAGTGTACTAAAATCCAGGCCAAGTGGAACTTAACCCGGCTCTAGGTGTGTGCATGTTCGAAGTGTACTAAAATCCGGGCCAAGTGGAACTTAACCCGGCTCTAGGTGTGTGCATGTTCGAAATGTACTAAAATCCGGTCCAAGTGGAACTTAACCCGGCTCTAGGTGTGTGCATGTTCGAAGTGTACTAAAATCCGGGCCAAGTGGAACTTAACCCGGCTCTAGGTGTGTGCATATTTGAAGTTATCATGGAGCTACATTAGTTCTATAAAAGAGCATCCGGCCGAGTAACAAGTTACTCCCCCGGAGGCTCGGGGACTAATGGTTATTATCTACAATTTGCAAAGGAGAAACGACGTACCTCCATCATTCGTCCAGCGAGGTTAATGGCCTTTGCGGCGGTATTCATCTGAGCGGAAAACTCGACGGGGCCGAACTTTTCCGGGAGATCAGATTCCTGGACTACCTCTGCCTTATTCCAGTTCATGACAAATTCCATCAGGCTCGGGGGGTACCGTTCTCCGGTGGGCATATGGGGCGTCACCAAGCCCTTTGCATGTGCTTCCTTCCTCTCCACCAAGGCAAGGGCGGGGCTGGTATGCAGGACCAACTGCTGGGCATCGGTTGGCTCGGCAGGGGCGTCCTTTGCCACAAGTGTTTTCTTAGGAAGCATCGATATGAGGGTACGTTGCCCAGGCTCGGCAGCACTGGGCTTGGCAACGTCTTGAATCTTCTTGCCCTTGGCTTGCTGAGAAGAAGAAGCCGTAGCAGCGGTTTTCAGAGATGGAGAAGATTCGGAAGATGCAGAGGAACTGGGTGCTGGTACTCT
Organism: Avena eriantha; assembly: GCA_910589775.1. NCBI lineage: Eukaryota > Viridiplantae > Streptophyta > Magnoliopsida > Poales > Poaceae > Avena > Avena eriantha. Next base: position 515,904,161 of record OU342745.1, on the reverse strand, counting down.
CGTTCCTGGACTTGGTGCCGGCACTGATGTTTTCGCAGCCGGAGTGGGTGCTGATGCCGAGGTTGGAGTTGGTGCTGGTCTGCTTGCTGGTACGGGAATTGGTGCTGGGGCCAAAGTAGCCTCGGTGGCTGCTGGTTGAGGTATTGTCGAGGCGGTGGATGCCGTTGCTCCGGCTAGGCCGGTCTCCCCCACTCCAAGGTTACCCTCCTCTCGCCGAGGTGGAGCTGAACCCGGCGCGGCCGCAGAACCCTGTGGGATAGGGCTCAGCGGGCGTGACTCGTCGTCACGACGGGGCGAAGGGCTAGGTCGGAGAGGGGAAGAGATGCTTGATCCACTTTGAGGGACCTCCACCAGAGCCCTGCAAAATCGAATAACGTCAGAAGAAAAATTACGACGAAGTAAAGAAGAACGAGTTACAGAAGAAAGAAGGACTTACGCATCCGAGGTTTCGGCCGCTTTGGGTTTCCGAGCCCTTCGTGCTGGGGCCTTGCCTGCTGGCTTGGGGGTAGTCTTGTCCCCGGATTTCTTTCGCCTCTTAACGGGTTGAGAGGGTCCAGAGGAATACCTCAAAGAAGCCCCACGTTTCTTCTTCGTGGCCACCGGAACAGGCTCGCCCGTAGCGAGAGGGGGATCCTCGTGAATATGACCGTCGGGGTGAGCTGATGGCGGAAAAGCAAAAGAAAGGGGGACAGCCTCAAAAGGTTCAATCACCTCGATTTCCGAGTCATCTTCATCATCGGGCCAATCTCTAATAGAAGAGGATTTACCCGTGGGTCGTTTCGTGGCGTCGGTCATAGGGAGGAACATCTCCTGGTCCGGCTCTTCTTCATCCGGAGTCTCCCGATCTGGCGCCCACTTAAGGGACGGATCGGGCCATCCTCAAGGGTCTGCTGAAGGAATTGCTGAGGAAAAGAGCGAACAAAAGAGTCAAAAATTGCAACAATAACTGACATGTAATTAATCCGGGTTAAGTTTGCAGCATGAAACTTACCGTGGGAGGAAGCCGGTCACGGCAGAAATGCTCAATCCCCCAAGACCAATCAATGGAAAAGTCCTTGTGAGTGGTAAAGAGAGCCTTAACCCGGCGATAAATCTCCGAGTTAGTCAGCTCGAAGGATGAGGTCCGGTTAGGATCGCGGTCGTAGCTCATGTGGCACACCTTGTGGGTGCGCTTCTGGAGGGGTGAGATTCGGTTACGCACAAAGGTGATCATGGCATCCTCGTTGCATAGCCCGAGCCCCTTCAGTTCCGCGAACCTTTTGCTCACTTGGTTGGCCAAGGCTGTGGGCTTCTTGGGGATCACATCCCACAGGTCCGGGTTAGGTGGACCCGGAGTGTAGGGAAGCAACCGGATCAAATCTTCGGTGCCCGTGTTCTGGACATAGAAGAAGGTCCGGGCCCATCCTTTGCAGGACTCTAGCCCGGTGACCCGGGGAAAAACTGAAAATCGCCAGGGTGAAATGGAGGCCGCTCCAAATTGAGTGAGCCGCTTGTCCTCCGGATCAGCGTGGATGTTGGGAATGACGTTGCGACGAAGGCCGAAGAACCGGATCCATAGCTCTTTCGTGGGCCATAGTCCGGCATAGCCTTCGATCGTAGAAGCAAAGGCAGAAAGAGAGGTGATGGCGTTGGCTAGAAGGTGGTGTGGTTGGAGTTGGTACGTACCGAGCCAGTCCTGGAAAAAAATCACTCACCGGCAAGCCGAAGCCCCTTTGGAAATGGGACAGAAATACGATGAACTCGCCCGGATTGGGTGAGGGGGCCAGTTCGTTGGAAGGAAGACGCGCGGCGACGCCGACAGGGATGCGCCTGGTCCGGTAGAGCCAGTCCAGGTCATCCTGGCAGACCCAGGAGCCGGCCCACGCGCCGTGGTCCGCCGCCGCGGCGTCCTCTTCCATCTCCTGCTCAGCAACAATGAGTTCCTCTTTAGTCATCTGGTCCCCGAGGCCCTCGCTGGCACTGGAGGCGGCGGGGGACAGTGGCCGGGACTGGCGCGGACCCGTGGTGAGAAATTCGCGTCGCGGTGGCGGCGACGCGGAGGTGCGACGGAGAAGCGCGGCGGTGCTTTTTTGGCGATGCTGGTGGCGGCGCGGTCGCGAGGAAGAGGAAGAAGAATAGCAGCGGCAGAGGGGTGCGGAGGGGGAAAAATCCTAAGGGACGCACCCCTTCGCTATTTAAACCACTCCCGTCAGGGGTGAGTGGGATCGCACCCTATGGACCGGCCACACGCTGTGGCCGTGTATCACCCGTCTGGGCCAATCAGTGAGGAGCCACACGGAGGGCCACAAGGCGGAGAAAGTCCTATGACGTGGCGCGCTGATGCGGTAAACGAGGAGGCAGGCGTGACGTGACCCGTGCACAGTGATAACTGACAATTACTGTGGCGGTTACTGTACCGTCCCTTAAAATAAGACGACATAATGATTACCCTTCACATGGGTTAGCATACGAGAGAAGGAAGCAAGACCCGGATGGAACTGTGGTAACCCGGCCGGCAAGTGAAAACTTGAAATGTGCGAAGGGAACGTAAATCCAAGCAGTCCGGGGTATAGAGGTAACTCGGCAACAACGACCGCGACACAAAATTGAACCTGGTATGGCCTTAGCGGCCAAGGCAACTAAGACCGCACCAGCTTCGGGGACTAATGTTGGGGGGATACCCCCGGGTAGGGTCACGCCGGGGTATAAAGGCCGAGTTAGCCGAGGTTCGGCAAGGCCAAAGCAGATGCTGGCTGGGTCACCTCAAGGCAGGCCGAATCATAGGGTAATCCGGATCTGGGGGGTGTTTGCCTAACTAGGTCTCATCCGACTTAAGCAGTAAGTCGGAAGTGCATGTTTTACCTGTATGCAGGAACGGGTGTGGCCGGATGAACCATCATCCGGGTCACCGCAAGCTTCTAGGAGAAGGAAGGAATCTCGCTGGTCAAAAGGAGCCCCGGTACGCACTGCCTGAGCGAAGCGAGCAAGGACAGGACCACCGGGGCGTGGCCGACAAGCGTGACGACGCCCGTGTCGGCTAACGAGCGGCCGTCAGAGGCTCACGTAGCTAAAGCATGTGTGACGCGGGGGAAAAAGCACCCCGGTCGGCTTACCACTTTGGGAGGAGGCATATTCTTAGGAATATGCCTCCACGTATGCCCTAGGCAGAAACCGAGCCTCCCCTATAAAAGGGGGGGCTAGGGCTTCTGTAGAAGGGGTTGGTCTCTCTACGATTCAGTTTTGGGCTAGGGTTTCAGGTGTGATCTGTGCGTGAGAGTAAGAGAGCTCCTTCTTCCTCCTCTCGCCAATACAGCTCTAGGAGCACTTGTAACTTTGGAAGTAAATCAATACAAGCTCTTGTGTGGAGAATCACTTCACTATCCCTCCCTAGATTCCCCTAGCGAGTATTAGTCCCCACCTTTAACCTATACATGGCATCTGCCGTGACACCACCACGACATGTCCACCATACCTACATAGTAGCATTGTTGCTATTCTAAGTAAATTCCTGTTTTATCTACCTCCCAAATTAAACTTGTTATGTGAAAATTAGTGATTAAAGCTCTCACGAACTTGATGGCACACTTTACTTTCTTGCATTTAATAAACTTGAACCATTGGGTCCTTCTTTGTTGTGTATATGCTTGCGCTTTATGAGTTGAAGTTAGCAGAACCATGTATCATGGGGACCGCTTTCAACACTTCATTGGTACTTGTACCTAGTTGATATCATGTTATTTTGCTTATGGATCCCGTCGGTGAAATAAAAGTGGAACTTGTAAGATCATGGAGTTTATATGTGTGTTAGAGAAAAGCCTGGGCCGCTAGCCTAAGCCATGCCTAATCATGGTGGAAACTTGTAGCATAACTATAGTGAGCATTCTATGAAGCATCCTCAACAAAAACCTATGCAAATAGCAAATAAAAAGATCGCTGAGATGCTCATTGTCTGCTTGCCTTGTCATTTTGATTATGGGATAGCTCATGTGTCATGTGCAAGGGGTACCCCGTTGGCGGTTCTTAATGATACACATGTATTTACAATGACAAGAGCTTGCTCGTGACTAAAGTTGAGTAGCATGAGGTTCGGTACTCATAAGTAAGGGGCATGGGACTCCAATTTATAACTTGTCAAGCATATCCTCTTAGTTGTGTCACTTTCACCTTAATCACCTAAAGATGCCTATGATAGGGGCAATGAGAGCTGAAAGCTAGTAAGTATCATAATTTTTGGGAGCTCTTTATGAGACTTGCAATCCCTGCTTCCCTCTGCGAAGGGCCCTTTCTTTTACTTTGTAGTTGAGTCAGTAAACCTACTCCCTTCTACCTCAGCAAGTATTTTGAGTTGATGTGTTTCATTCATTCATATGATGATTTATGCAATCATGTCTTATGTTCCTTCTTTTGCACATTGCTCTTATCTTGATGTTTACTACTTTGAAAGCTATCATTGAAAACCAGCTATTTGTGAACTCTAGCAAATTATAAAATATTCTTCGACCAAGAGCTAAGTTTGTCATTACCAATTATGATTCACTTTATGTATCTTTATTGTGTTTCCTTTACCTATTGCAAGTTGTGTTATGTAATAGTGAGTTGTCTTCTATTATGATCTATGTATTTGATTAATGTGATGCTTCTTGTCCGTATTCTTTTATCGACTCTTCACTCCATAAACCTGAGGTCATGTTTATTGAGCTCAGTTTTGCTTGAGGACAAGCGAAGTCTAAGCTTAGGGGGAGTTAATACGTCCATTTTGCATCACTATTCTATGTTTTAATTCACCATTATTCACTGATATATTTCGTATTGGGAGGTGATACTTATGTTATTTCATCTGTTTTTGCATGGTTGATGACTTTTGGAGCATGGACCGCTGCAGTCAGGATTCTAATGGAAAATGTGTTGTTTGGAGGCAAAATTCGCGAAGATCAGAAAATCCGGGAAAATATACGGAAAATCCTATTTTTCCAGAAGACTAAGGATGCCAGAAGACGGAGTGGAGATGGGCCACAGGGGGCCCACACCACCCCCTGGAGCGGGCAGCCCTAGGCCGCGCCAGGAGGTGGTGTGGCCACCCTGGCCCACTCCAGCCTCTCCCCTCTAGCGTATATCATCCTCCCGAAACCATAATACTCGGGGGGCGACCACAGAAAGATTCTGCCGCCTCTGTGGGGCGGAAAACACCGAGAGAGAAAGATCTCTCCGGCAGACAGATTTCTGCCGGGGGAATTCCTTCCCAGAGAGGGGAGATCGTTGCCATCAACACCACCATCAAGCTGGACTTCATCGGGATCATCATCATCGTCATCATCACCACCATCATCACCATCAGCACCCTCATCACCATCTCCACATTCCTGTAACAATTGTGTTGAATCTTGCATAGTTCATAGGGGAAACTTTCCCGGTGTTGATTTCTCTTTGTAGTTGATGCTATTGAGTGAACCATTGAATTATTGTTTATGTTCAGATTGTTATACATCATTATTCCATCTCTGATCATGATCCATATGATGTCTTGTGAGTAGTTCGTTTTGTTCTTGAGGACATGGGAGAAGTCTTGTTGTTAGTAGTGGAGTTATGTTGAGAAAGATTCAATAGTTTGATATTTAAGTTGTGGTGTACTTCTTCTAGTGGTGTCATGTGAACGTCGACTACATGACACTTCACCTATATGGGCCTAGGGGAATGCATTGTGTATTTGGCTACTAATCGTAGGGGTTGCCAGAGTGACAAAAACCTGAACCCCCGTTAGGAAACCATTGCACAAGGGACATAAGGGTCTTAGAGTTTAAAGTTGTGGTTAGGTTTGTACCTTAATTACTTTCTTGTACTTACGGATGTTTGCAAGGGGTATAATCACAAGTATGTATTAGTCTTGGATGAGGCGGTACATTAGCACAGGCTCACCCACACAACACTTAGCAAGCTAGAGAAGATTAATCAACTATATGAAGCGAAAGCACTTGACAGTCTTCCCATGTGTCCTCGAGAACGTTTGGTCATCTTAAGTAATACAACCGGCTTGTCCTTTGCTGCATAAAGGATTGGTCAACTTGCTGCATTTATTCCTACTGTCTTTTATTTACTCGTACTTTGTTTACTTGCTTTATCGAAAACCCCTAAAAATCCGTTTCCTAAGTATTTGAAGAGAATTCCTAATCCATACCACTAGCCAGCACCTTCTGCTCCTCGTTGGGTTCAACACTCTTACTTATCGATAATACTACGATCCACCCCCTATACTTGTGGGTCATCAATGCTCGCCGGCAGCTGGTGGCGGTGGGCCTGATCCTCACGCGTGAATGTGCTCTAGTGCTCAGTTTTTGGTGGTTCGTGTGCGGTTGTTCCCGGCGCATCATGGCGCTCTGGCTGCGGCCTCCTTGTAGAGCCGTGCTTCGGCGGTCGATGTCTCGGTCGTCCTTCGATCGCGGCGCCCGCTTGCTCGTGGGGGAGGACCCCATTGGCGAGGCCATCCTTCCTGGTTGTGGCGGGGAGGAGCTGCAGTGCCCTAGCTTCCGCATGGCGCGGGGGGTGGCACCATGCGACGTCGGGTGGGGTTGGCTCCTTTCCCATGCCGTTCTGGCTTGATGGCGGCGTTCGGGCACGAATCCAGCTGATTTTGGCCATAGATCTGATGGGTACTGCTCGTCTCCTGTCTCGGTGGCAAGGCGGCCGACCCTAGCCTTGGCTTGCGACCGTCTTAGTAGTCGGCGTGGCCAGTCCTTATTCGCTGGCCAGCGTGGTGTTGGGCGGTGGATGTGGCTGCTTGCGGTGGGCTGGCCTCCGGTGGTTGGTGGTGTGCTCTCCGGTGGCTGCGAGGGTCATCTACCTGATGTCTACGCACTTCTATTCTTGTAGACAGTTGTTGGGCCTCCAAGTACAGAGGTTTGTAGAACAGCAGCAAGTTTTCCCTTAAGTGGATCACCCAAGGTTTATCGAACTCAAGGAGGAAGTGGTCAAAGGTATTCCCTCTCAAGCAATCCTGCAATCAAGATACAAGAAGTCTCTTGTGTCCCCAACACACCCAATACACTTGTCAGGTGTATAGGTGCACTAGTTCGGCGAAGAGATAGTAAAATACAAGTGGTATGGATATAAGACAACGGTGCTAGAAAATAGCTTGATGGCGTGAAAGAGACTAAAGGCAAACTGAAATAAAGATGGAAGCAAGCAAACATGTAACAGATCTAATTGCAAACATAGTCTCAATGTTTCGAAACAAGGCCTAGGGATCATACTTTCACTAGTGAACACTCTCTCCTAAATATATTATCTTCATGATACTACTCTTAACTACTCTCCGGTTGGACACTCTAATCGATGGTAGGGCTATAACAGCACATCTCAAAGTAAGCCTTTCCCATCTAGATAACCCCACACTGTCACCTTGAGCACTAGATGGTTCCAACAAACACCACAATTTCATAAAGACATCCAACTCCAAATATAACTCATAACAAGTATTTGTAATCTCTAGCCTAAGTGCCACCATGGTGTGCACGCTGTCACTTTCACACACAAGGGGAGAGCAGAGATATATTAAAGCACTTGAGTAGCAAGGTAGATCTATAGATTACAAGCTCATGATCTCAATAAGATCATGCATAGAGAGAGAGATGAACACATAGCTACCGGTAGAACCCTTAGCCTCGAGAGAGAATTACTCCCTCCTCATCATGGGAATCAGCAATGGTGATGGAGATGGTGGTGGAGATCGATGGAGATGGCTCCGGGGGCACTTCCTCGTCCCGGTAGGGTGCCGGAATAGAGACTTTTTGTCCCCCGAATCTCGCCTTCGGTGGCGGCGGTGCTGCGGAACTTTTTGTGGCTGGAGGCTGGATGGTTTAGTGTTTTCGCATCGGGAGGCTTCTTATAGGAGAAGAGGCAAGGTCGATGGGCGGCCAGGGGGCCCACACCACCTAGTGGTGTGGCCACCCTGTGGCCCCCCTCCGTCTCTTCTTCTGGCTCCGTGAGTCTTCCGGTAAAATATCAACTTTGGCTTTTGTCCCGTCCAATTCCGAGAATATTCATTTTCTGACTTTCTGGAACCAAAAACAGCACAACATAGGCAACTAGCATTGTGGCATCTTGTTAATAGGTTAGTCCAAGAAAGTGTATAAAAATACTCCAAAGTATGGACAAAACATAAGGAAGTAGATAAAACCAAGCATGGAACATCAAAAATTATAGATACATTTGCAATGTATCAACGTCCCCAAGCTTAACTTCTGCTCGTCCTCGAGTAGGTAAGTGATAAAAAGAAAGAATAATTTTTGAGGTGACATGCACCATCATAAACTTGATCAAAGTATTTGTAAAAAATTGATAGCTGGGTCATAATACTTCAATCATAACATGAAAGACAAAGTTCTAACAATAAGACAAAGCAATTATGTTGCAACATGGAAAGGCACAAACAAAAGATTCATGAATAATAATGCTTTGCAAGACGTTTGGTTGTTTCACATAAAGAAAACAGAGCATAGTGGCATTCAGCTTGTCCCTCATAGAGTAGCAAGTATAATTGCATAGGACACCTTCAAAGTTCATAAGAGTGACTAGATACAAATAGTTTAAAACAAGCAATAACAAGTTATGCATCAATCAACTAGTCTTTGGACAATGCACATAGAACTAAGAATGGCCACTATGCTCTCAAAGTAGGTGCATAAAGGTAGAAGGTGGAGACTCAATATAATGGTGGAAGAAAGGCCTTCATAGAAGGAAGCAGAGATTCAAGTTTCATAAAGAGCTTCCAAATATTATGGTACTTATAGCTTTCAGCTCTCATTACCCCTATCATAAGCATCTTGAAGGTGATTAAGGTTAAAGTGAACAAACTATGGTGTACATGCTTAACGAAGTATACGTTAGAAATCTCATCTCCCTTGAATACGAGGGCCGCTCCTCATGCTACTCAAGTTTAGTCACCGGTAAGTTCTTGTCATAGTAAGTACATGTTTATCATAGAGAACCGCCAACGGGGTATCCCTTGCCCGATAATACGGAAGAATCCCCATATCAAAATGACAATGCGAGTAGACAACGAGCATCTCAGCAATCTTCTTATTTACCATGGGAATATGGTGCTTTTTTCTCTCTTTACTCTTTTCATAATCTCATTTTTTCTCTTTTTATCTTTTTCTCAATATAGGACTCTTTTTTATAACAAGAATGCTTCATAGACATCTCATTATGGTTACGTTGCAGGTTTCCACCATGTCAGCATGGCTTAGACCAGTGGCCCAGGCGTTTCTCTAACACTTATACATAACTCCATGGACTTACAAGCTTCCCTTTCATTTCACACCGACGACATCCATATTCAAAAGAGCATGATATCAACTAGGTACATACTATCAAGTGCAATGTTGAAAGCGTTCCCCATGAAAGCATGGTTCTGCTAATTCCCAACAAATAAGTGCAAGCATATACAACATAGACGACACAATGGTTCTAGTTTATTAATGGCAAGAAAAGTAAAGTGTGCCATCAAGTTCGTGAGAGCTTTAATCACTAGTTTTCTCATAACAAGTTTAATTTGGAAGGTAAACAAAACCATGAATATACTTGGAATAGCATAAGCTAGTAGGTAGGTATGGTGAACTCTTTGGAATAACTTGGTTTAGGTAGTTGGATGCATGAGTGGAACTCATACTTGGTTGTGGAGGCTAGCAAAAGACTGGGAGCGACAAACTAAGAGAGCAATAATGGCCATAATCATGCAGAGCGACAAAACATCATTGATTAAAGCATAAAGTGATACTACAAGTTGAAAACTAAAGGATCATAAAGGCTATGGTGACTTGGAATAGTCATAACATGGTGTGAGCATGCGCCAAGTCAACCCAAATAAAGAATCAAAGGAGAATACCACAATACTATGCTTTAATATGCTAAAACAACGCATGATTCATCCAAGGCACATTAAGCAATCTCAGTTATTTATAACAATTCATGCTACAGCAAAGAATACTAAGCATAAAGCCAAAACAATACCAAGCATGGCATGAAAAAGCATAGGCCACAGTCAAAAAACAAGCTATCTTTACCACTTAAGCATGAGTTTTCCTACTCTTTTCCAATCCAAACCAAACTATTTGAAAACCAGTGCATGAAAGAGGGGGTTCAACCAATTTATTCAGAAAACTAAGCAAACCAAGCAAACAAAAAACCAAAATGAAAACAGAAAAGAAGATGCTCCAAGAACAACACAACTGTGCATGAAACAATAAAATAAAGCATTTGGAAGAAACCTGGGATTTTTATTGATGAAGAAGGGGATGCCTTGGGCATCCCCAAGCTTTGACGCTTGTACCTCTTGGATATTTCTTGGGGTGACACGCATGGCATCTCCAAGCTTGAGCTTTAGTCCATCCTTCATCTCATTTCACGTTTCTTCCATACACCTGAAATTTTTCCTTCATACAAAACTTCACACAATCTTTATTAGCAACATTAGTGCACTCAAGATAATAAGTCTTTAGGTTCAGTTCTAACACCAATAAAACTTCCATTAAAACACAAACTACTATAGCACTTCCCACAAGAAGCTCAATTCCCCAAAAGAACTCAAAAAGGAACCAACAAGAAGCAAATGCAAATAATGGCAGAAATCTGTCAAAATAGACCAGCAGGTAAAAACCAATTTTTTCGAAGACCTTTTATTGCTCAAATCAAAAGTGTTGAACTAAAGAAAGTTAGATAACAACCTGGGTCAGAAGAACAAAAATTCACGCCTTAAAACAACATACAGGGATTTTACACGAATTTTTACAGTGAAGCACAAAAATCTATTTCAGAACAACAACTTTCCCAATCATTACTTCTCTCTCATTCGAGGTTACTCTTGGCACAAAAGCAAATAAAAAGGATAAGGAGCGGTTATTACAGAGGTAATAACTTCCAAGACTCATCTAAAAGTTTTGGGTTATCTCCCAATAAGTACTTTTCTTTAACGTCTTTAAGTTAGGCATAATAGTTTGAGAAGATGCTCACATAAGAATTATGAATTGAAGTAAAAGAGAGCATCAAGAAGCAAATTCAAAGCACATTTAAGTCTAACCCACTTCCTATGCATAGGAATCTTGTAAAGAAGCAAGTCATGAAAGCACAAAGCAACAAGCATAGTAAAGCAAAACAAGTGCAACTTCAAGATTTTCAACATAAAGAGGAGAAACTTAATATTATTGAGATGCATAAAACCATGTTTCCCTCTCTTATAATAACTTTCTGTAGCATCATGAATAAAATTAACAATATAACTATCACATAAAACATTCTTATCATGAGCCACATGCATATAATAATTATTACTCTCCACATAAGCATAGTCATTCTTATTAATTGTAGTGGGAGCAAATTCAACAAAATAGCTATCATTATTATTCTCATCACCATAATCATCAAATACAGGAGGCATATTGTAATCATAATTATTTTTCTCCTCAATAGTAGGTGGACTGAAAATATTATATTCATCATTGTAATCATCATATATTGGAGCTTTGGTATCATCATAAGCAATATAATAGCTATCTTGCAAAGTTGGGGAACTAAAAAGATAATTTTCATAAAAACTAGCTTCCCAAGCTTAGACTTTTCCATAGCATTAGCAATAATTGTGTCCAAAAGATTCATACTAATAACATTGCTATTAGCATGCAAAGAAACTTCCATGATTTTTTTAATTTTCTTTTCAGACAATTCATGTTCTAACTTAGGAAAAATACTAAAAAGCTCTCTAATTTTGTTGTTATTCTCCATTAAGCCTAACTAGTGAAAACAAGAAACAAAAAGACAAAATTGCAAAATCTAAAGGAAATAACTTCGAGCACTCACACCGGAGGATGTGAGTACCTTTTACCTTACCTCCCCGGCAACGGCGCCAGAAAATAGCTTGATGTCTACGGACTTCTATTCTTGTAGACAGTTGTTGGGCCTCCAAGTGCAGAGGTTTGTAGAATAGTAGCAAGTTTTCCCTTAAGTGGATCATCCAAGGTTTATCGAACTCAGGGAGGAAGTGGTCAAAGGTATTCCCTCTCAAGCAATCCTGCAATCAAGATACAAGAAGTCTCTTGTGTCCCCAACACACCCAATACACTTGTCAGGTCTATAGGTGCACTAGTTCGGCGAAGAGATAGTAAAATACAAGTGGTATGGATATAAGACAACGGTGCTAGAAAATAGCTTGATGGCGTGAAAGAGACTAAAGGCAAACTGAAATAAAGATGGAAGCAAGCAAACATGTAACAAATCTAATTGCAAACAGAGTCTCAATGTTTCGAAACAAGGCCTAGGGATCATACTTTCACTAGTGAACACTCTCTCATAAATATATTATATTCATGATACTACTCTTAACTACTCTCCGATTGGACACTCTAATCGATGGTAGGGCTATAACAGCACACCTCAAAGTAAGCCTTTCCCATCTAGATAACCCCACATTGTCACCTTGAGCACTAGATGGTTCCAACAAACACCACAATTCCATAAAGCCATCCAACTCCAAATGCAACTCATAACAAGTATTTGTAATCTCTAGCCTAAGTGCCACCATGGTGTGCATGGTGTCACTTTCACACACATGGGGAGAGCAGAGATCTATTAAAGCACTTGAGTAGCAAGGTAGATCTATAGATTACGAGCTCATGATCTCAATAAGATCATGCATAGAGAGAGAGAAGAACACATAGCTACCGGTAGAACCCTTAGCCTCGAGAGAGAACTACTCCCTCCTTATCATGGGAATCGGCAATGGTGATGGAGATGGTGGTGGAGATCGATGGAGATGGCTCCGAGGGCACTTCTCCATCCCGGCAGGGTGCCGGAACAAAGACTTTCTGTCCCCCGAATCTCCCCTTCGGTGGCGGCGGCGCTGCGGAACTTTTCGTGGCTGGAGGCTGGATGATTTAGGGTTTTCGCATCGGGAGGCTTCTTATAGGCGAAGATGCAAGGTCGGTGGGCGGCCAGGGGGCCCACACCACCTGGTGGCGCGGCCAGGGCTAGCCCGCGCCACCACATGGTGTGGACACCCTGTGGCCCCTCTCCGTCTCGTCTTCTGGCTCCGTGAGTCTTCCGGTAAAATATCAACTTTGGCTTTTGTCCCGTCCAATTCCGAGAATATTCATTTTTTGACTTTCCGGAACCAAAAACAGCAGAAAACAGGCAACTGGCACTATGGCATCTTGTTAATAGGTTAGTCCAAAAAAGTGTATAAAAATACTCCAAAGTATGGACAAAACGTAAGGAAGTAGATAAAACTAAGCATGGAACATCAAAAATAATAGATACATTTGCAATGTATCAACATCCCCAAGATTAACTCCTGCTCATCCTCGAGTAGGTAAGTGATAAAAAGAAAGAATAATTTTTTAGGTGAAATGCACCATCATAAACTTGATCAAAGTATTTGTAAAACATTGATAGTTGGGATCATAGTACTTCGATCATAACATGAAAGACAAAGTTCTAACAATAAGACAAAGCAATTATGTTGCAACATGAAAAGGCACAAATAAAAGATTCATGAATAATAATGCTTTGCAAGACGTTTGTTTGTTTCACATAAATAAAACATAGCATAGTGGAATTCAGCTTGTCCCTCATAGAGTAGCAAGTATAATTGCATAGGACACCTTCAAAGTTCATAAGAGTGACTAGATACAAATAGTTTAAAACAAGCAATAACAAGTTATGCATCAATCAACTAGTCTTTGGACAATGCACATAGAACTAAGAATGGCCACTATGCTCTCAAAGTAGGTGCATAAAGGTAGAAGGTGGAGACTCAATATAATGGTGGAAGAAAGGCCTTCATAGAAGGAAGCAGAGATTCAAGTTTCATAAAGAGCTTCCAAAAATTATGGTAATTATAGCTTTCAGCTCTCATTGCCCCTATCATAAGCATCTTGAAGGTGATTAAGGTTAAAGTGAACAAACTATGGTGTACATGCTTGACGAAGTATAAGTTAGAAATCTCATGTCCCTTGAATATGAGGGCCGCTCCTCATGCTACTCAAGTTTAGTCACCGGTAAGTTCTTGTCATTGTAAGTACATGTGTATCATAGAGAACCGCCAACGGGGTACCCCTTGCCCGATAATACGGAAGAATCCCCATATCAAAATGACAATGCAAGCAGACAATGAGCATCTCAAGAATCTTCTTATTTACCATGGGAATATGGTGCTTTTTTCTCTCTTTCCTCTTTTCATAATCTCATTTTTTCTCTTTTTCTCAATATAGGACTCTTTTTTATAAGAAGAATGCTTCATAGACATCTCATTATGGTTATGCTGCAGGTTTCCACCATGTCAGCATGGTTAGACCAGCGTCCTAGGCGTTTCTCTAACACATATACATAACTCCATGGACTTACAAGCTCCCCTTTCATTTCACACCGACGACATCCATAGACAAAAGAGCATGATATCAACTAGGTACAAAGCACTAGTGCAATGTTGAAAGTGTTCCTCATGACAGCATGGTTCTGCTAATTCCCAACAAATAAGTGCAAGCATATACAACATAGACGACACAATGGTTCAAGTTTATTAAGGGCAAGAAAAGTAAAGTGTGCCATCAAGTTCGTGAGAGCTTGAATCACTAGTTTTCTCATAACAAGTTTAATTTGGAAGGTAAACAAAAGCATGAATATACTTGGAATAGCATATGCTAGTAGGTAGGTATGGTGGACTCTTTGGAATAACTTGGTTTAGGGAGTTGGATGCATGAGTGGAACTCATACTTGGTTACGGTGGCTAGCAAAAGACTGGGAGCGACAAACTAAGAGAGTAATAATGTCCATAATCATGCAGAGCGACACAACATCATTGATTAAAGCATAAAGTGATACTACAAGTTGAAAACTAAAGGATCATAAAGGCTATGGTGACTTGGAATAGTCATAACATGGTGTGAGCATGCGCCAAGTCAACCCAAATAAAGCATCAAAGGAGAATACCACAATACTATGCTTTAATATGCTAAAACAACGCATGATTCATCCAAGGCACATTAAGCAATCTCAATTGTTTATAACAGGTCATGCTACAGCAAAGAATAGTAAGCAAAAAGCCAAAAAATACCAATCATGGCATGAAAAAATATAGGCCACAATCAAAAACAAGCTCTCTTTAACACTTAAGCATGAGCTTTCCTACTCTTTTCCAATCCAAACCAAACTATTTGAAAACCAATGCATGAAAGAGGGTGTCCAACCAATTTATTCAGAAAACTAAGCAAACCAAGCAAATGAAAAACCAAAACAAAAACGAAAAAGAAGACGCTCCAAGAACAACACAACTATGCATGAAACAATAAAATAAAGCGTTTGGAAGAAACCTGGGATTTTTATTGATGAAGAAGGAGATGCCTTGGGCATCCCCAAGCTTTGACGCTTGTATCTCTTGGATATTTCTTGGGTGACATGCGTGGCATCCCCAAGCTTGAGCTTTATTCCATCCTTCATCTCATTTCTCGTTCCTTCCATACACTTGAAATGTTTCCTACATACAAAACTTCACACAATCTTTATTAGCAACATTAGTGCACTCAAGATAGTAAGTCTTTAGGTTCAGGTCTAACACCAATAAAATGTCCATTAAAACACGAGCTACTGTAGCACTTCCCTCAAAAAGTTCAATTCCCCAAAACAACTCAAAAAGGAACCAACAAGAAGCAAATGCAAATAATGGCAGAAATCTGTCAAAACAGACCAGAAGGTAAAAACCAATTTTTTCGAAGACCTTCTGTTGCTCAAATCGAAAAGTGTTGAACTAAAGAAAGTTAGATAACAACCTGGGGCAGAAGTGTAAAATATCACGCCTTAAAACGACATACAAAGATTTTACACGAATTTTTACAGTGAAGCACAAAAATCTATTTCGGAACAGCAACTTTCCCAATCATTACTTCTCTCTCATTCGAGGTTACTCTTGGCACAAAAAGCAAATAAAAAGGATAATGAGCATTTATTACAGAGGTAATAACTTCCAAGACTCATCTAAAACTCTTGGATTATCTCCCAATAAGTACTTTTCTTTAACGCCTTTAAGTTAGGCATAATAGTTTGATAAGATGCTCACATAAGAATTATGAATTGAAGTAAAAGAGAGCATCGAGAAGCAAATTCAAAGCACATTTAAGTCTAACCCACTTCCTATGCATAGGAATCTTGTAAATAAACAAGTCATGAAAGCACAAAGCAACAAGCATAGTAAAGCAAAACAAGTGCAACTTCAAGACTTTCAACATAAAGAGGAGAAACTTAATATTATTGAGATGCATAAAACCATGTTTCCCTCTCTCATAATAACTTTAAATAGCATAATGAATAAAATGAACAATATAACTATCACATAAAACATTCTTATCATGAGCCACATGCATATAAAAATTATTACTCTCCACATAAGCATAGTCATTCTTATTAATTATAGTGGGAGCAAATTCAAAAAAATAGC
This sequence comes from Avena eriantha, assembly GCA_910589775.1. Taxonomy (NCBI): domain Eukaryota; kingdom Viridiplantae; phylum Streptophyta; class Magnoliopsida; order Poales; family Poaceae; genus Avena; species Avena eriantha. Next base: position 515,887,708 of record OU342745.1, on the reverse strand, counting down.
TATCATTATTATTCTCATCACCATAATCATCAAATATAGGAGGCATATTGTAATCATAATTAATTTTCTCCTCAATAGTAGGTCGACTGGAAATATTATATTCATCATTGTAATCATCATATATTGAAGGTTTGGTATCATCATAAGCAATAGAGTAGCTATCTTGCAAAGTTGGGGAACTAAAAATATCATTTTCATGAAAACTAGATTCCCCAAGCTTAGACTTTTCCATAGCATTAGTAATAATGGTGTCCAAAAGATTCATACTAATAACATTCTATTAGCATGCAAAGAAAGTTCCATGGGTTTTATAATTTTCTTTTCAGACAATTAATGTTCTAACTTAGGAAAAATACTAAAAAGCTCTCTAATTTTGTTGTTGTTTTCCATTAAGCCTAAATAGTGAAAACAAGAAACAAAAAGAAAAAATTGTAGAATCTAAAGGAAATAACTTCGAACACTCACACCGGAGGATGTGAGTACCTTTTACCTTACCTCCCCGGCAACGGCGCCAGAAAATAGCTTGATGTCTACGCACTTCTATTATTGTAGACAGTTGTTGGGCCTCCAAGTGAAGAGGTTTGTAGAATAGCAGCAAGTTTTCCCTTAAGTGGATCAGCCAAGGTTTATCAAACTCAGGGAGGAAGTGGTCAAAGGTATTCCCTCTCAAGCAATCCTGCAATCAAGATACAAGAAGTCTCTTATGTCCCCAACACACCCAATACACTTGTCAGGTGTATAGGTGCACTAGTTCGGTGAAGAGATAGTAAAATACAAGTGGTATGGATATAAGACAATGGTGCTAGAAAATTGCTTGATGGCATGAAAGATACTAAAGGCAAACTGAAATAAAGATGGAAGCAAGCAAACATGTAACAGATCTAATTGCAAACGGAGTCTCAATGTTTAGAAACAAGGCCTAGGGATCATACTTTCACTAGTGAACACTCTCTCATAAATATATTGTCTTCATGATACTACTCTTAACTACTCTCCGGTTGGACACTCTAATCGATGGTAGGGCTATAACAGCACACCTCAAAGTAAGGCTTTCACATCTAGATAACCCCACACTGTCACCTTGGGCACTAGATGGTTCCAACAAACACCACAATTTCATAAAGACATCCAACTCCAAATATAACTCATAACAAGTATTTGTAATCTCTAGCCTAAGTGCCACCATGGTGTGCACGCTGTCACTTTCACACACATGGGGAGAGCAGAGATCTATTAAAGCACTTGAGTAGCAAGGTACATCTATAGATTACAAGGTCATGATCTCAATAAGATCATGCATAGAGAGAGAGAGATGAACACATAGCTACTGGTAAAACCCTTAGCCTCAAGAGAGAACTACTCCCTTCTCATCATAGGAATCAGCAATGGTGATGGAGATGGTGGTGGAGATCGATGGAGATGGCTTCGGGGGCACTTCCCTGTCCCGGAAGGGTGCCGGTACAGAGACTTTCTGTCCCCCGAATCTCCCCTTCGGTGGCGGCGGCGCTGCGGAACTTTTCGTGGCTGGAGGCTGGATGATTAGGGTTTTCACATCGGGGGGCTTCTTATAGGCGAAGAGGCAAGGCCGGTGGGCGGCCAGGGGGCCCACACCACCTGGTGGTGTGGCCAGGACTAGCCCGCGCCACCACATGGTGTGGCCACCCTGTGGCCCCTCTCCGTCTCGTCTTCTGGCTCTGTGAGTCTTCCGTAAAATACCAACTTTGCTTTTGTCCCGTCCAATTCCAAGAATATTCATTTTCTGACTTTCTGGAACCAAAAACAGCAGAAAACAGGCAACTGGCACGGTGGCATCTTGTTAATTGGTTATTCCAATAAAGTGTATAAAAATACTCCAAAGTATAGACAAAACATAAGGAAGTAGATAAAACCAAGCATGGAACATCAAAAATTATAGATACATTTGCAATGTATCACTACCTCTTTGCTCGACTATCATCCCTCGATGGGTTGCCGTTGGGGATGGCTGGTGTCGTGGCTTCGCAGATGGTTCCCATGGTGGTGACATGTTTCCCACGTGGGAGGTCGTTGTGGCCGAGTGTTGAGCCCCCTCTATCTTTCCATTAGTATCAGAGGGCACTATTCGTATGTATTGGTGTGCCCCATGGTTTTGTAGATGGCGGCCATGGGTGTGGTCCTCTCTCCGATGCGAGTGTGTCGTGGGAATGGTGGTGGTGGATTCGCCTTGTCGGTTGTCAGACTCTTACACCGGATCTTTGTCGGAGCTCTATGTCATGTCTGGCGTGGGTGGTCCTTGCGCGTGCTCTCGGCTAGAGCCCTTCGGGTATATCGGACCCAGGTGGGGTTGGGGTTGCCCTCGGCGGTGCTATGCCTTTGGACTACAGCGGCGACCCCCACGTGCGGTGTGGGTGCTCCATGCGAGGGCTCTCAATGGTGTGTCTCTGCTATATGATGCTCTTCCACTCTAGCCGGTGGCACACAGGCGTCGTGGCGCCATCTCGGCCGCGCGCGACCTTTCGACCACACCCACGACACAGCTGGTGTCAGCGTGTTGTGTGGCCTCGGATGCACATTGCCTTTCAATTACGTCGATGGTGCAGTGTCGCTACTGGGTCTTGGTGGACCATGGCCGTTCGATTACTCCGGTGATGCCTCAAGCTTGATTGCCCCCCCCCGGTTGTCATGTCATATAGGATCTTCCTCGTGATCGATGTGCATGGGTTGTGATGGGTTTTCTCATCAGTCAACTATCTTCGAGGTTTCTTGGAGTGGCCCATTTTCTTCTCACACTTATGTTGGTGGTGTGTATGTGTCTTTTCCATTTCTTTCTCCTCTCCTGTAGCCCCATGTAAGCTCTGGTTCAGTTTAACCTATCTTGTAGAGGCTACCAAGCCTCATAGGCAACTATGAATGAAAAATATTCAGGTGGGGACTAGTCCTCCCCGGTGACCATTCAAAAAAATCATAAGACAAGCATAGACTCAATGCACACGTACAATAATTAAATTCAAATCACCAATATTTACAAAAAAATCCAGCATCCTATGGTTCAATAAATTTGGATGTAAATGAGATGTAATATAAAACTATCATTGGTGGAAGCAAGGGAATGTTAGATTGATCTCTGTCGAGTGGACCCAATGGCCCACCGGGCCCCTTTTGATTCGCGCCCTGATCGGGGGCGCCCAATCCTACATGGTTGGTGCCCCCTGCTGCACTATGTTATAAAGACAGGTGGAGAATGGCCTCTCGTGATACGAGGTTCACCGTGGAGACGTACGACCACCAACATCACCATACCGATCTAGGGAGCATAGGAGTAGTTGGAAGCTCCTTCGCCGCCGCCTAGCCCACACCCGCTCTCACTGTCACTCACCATCGCAAACGCCACGGGCTCCTCGAGCCAAGGAGAAGGCATGTTACCCTTTCTCATCTCTCTGTCACTAGTCAATGCTGACACAAGTATGACCAATAGCAAGTACTACCGATTAGATCTACCCTAGCAAGATATTAGATAGTCTATCATTGGTATTAGAGCCACCTAGTGTTGTAGATCTACTCGGGTACAAAGAAATCAAAGAGTTTTTCATCTAGAAAGAAAAAGACAGAGAGAAATTCTACCTAGAATCATCAATAGAAAAGGGAAACCCTAACCCTAGCTTACCCCACAGTACCCAAACCCTAGTCAAAAACAGAGAAGAACGACTTCATTGCAAATAGAAAGATAGAAAGAAATCACCGGCCGCCGCCATACCGAACGCTGGAAAAGGGTGCTACCACCTGAGTCGCTTGACAGCGGCGCTGCCACCCTCTGGTGGATGCGCGCTCCGGCAAGGGGGCCAGGGGACGCCGCCATCCACCGCTACCTCTCTGTACTGTTGCGTCGCTTCCTCTCTGGCAACACTGCATGGGTTTACTGGGGAGATGGATAGAAAAGAGGAAGAAAGAGGGAGAGAGGAAGGGGCTCGTCTCTGGCCTAGAGCCGGGCGGCACTGCCTCCTCGCCTAGCTACAGCCACATGAAAGCACCCCTCCGCCGCCAGAGGGAGACGGTGAGTGAGAGTCACTGGGGAGGGAAAGAACGAAATGTGGGCTAGGGTTTTCTGGTAGGCGTCAGGAGTCGGTTTTGACCCAACAAATAGCGTGGCCAGACGTCCGATCGGATCGAACGGCCAGGGAGGCGCGGACACGCGGGCGCAGGGCGGTGGCAGGCCATGGGACTGTGCTGGGCCGAGAGCGGCAGCGCGAGCGCGTACAGAAGGTTGCGGATGACCATGGGACGATGCGGGCCAAAAGGGGAGGTTATGTCTGCAAGTGCACATATCGTTTGTAAGCTAGTTTTGAAGTATAGATATCGATCCCACGGGGAGCCCAAAGGTAAGTGTTTATGAATGAATTCTCTGTCACACTCAAAGTTGTCACAGGTCTTCGAGTGAATTGACTGCAAGTGTAGAAATAAGAATGAAATTTGTATTAAACTAGATGTATTTAAATAAAACTAAAATGTAAACTTCAGGAATAAAAAGCATAAAAGTAAAGAATGATTCGATTGTTTATGGTTTTCTGCAGATGACAAAGAAGGCACGAGGAGATACAATTCATGATGATACTGGCTGTGCCAGGTGGACGAATGATAAGTGTAACAATTATAATCTTATAAGTATATGTGTAGGTGAGCAACCCATAATTAGCCGGAACTCCTCTTGGTAGATTTCATACCAACTTCAATAATCCTACTAGTCTGTTACCAAAACCATGGTCAGTCACTAGACGATTAAGATCCTTCAGGTTACTTAGCAATTAAGCTCCTTGGATCGGACTAATGCAATAAGCATAGTGGTTCCTCATGATACTCGAGTCAACTAGTTTCCCATTGATATCCCCTTGTCACTCGGGGGTCGCCGGTCTGCTAGCGAACAAGATCTTATCTATGTAGAACAAAGCATCATGTTGTCTGGACCCTTAATTGGACAACAAGCATTAGGCATCCCACAGATAGTCAAGCACACACAATATAGTAATTAAATTCAATCACAAACTAATGGAAAATATATAAAGGCACATCCCATCTCACCAATCCCTTACATCTCCCATGCCAAAGGAACTTACTCACACATGAGAGAAAAAAGCATCATCGATATAATTAAATAAAAGGAGCTCTTCTCGATATTACCGTGGAGATCCACAATAAGAATAGAAAAGTAATCCAACACATCTCAAACCCTAATCTTGCAAAGTGAAGATCTCTCTCTCTCTCTCTCAAGTATAAGTAATGGCTATGAGGGTGTGATGGCTAGGAGGTCGAAGATTGTGGAGCGAGATGAAGAATGTCTCTCCCTTCTTCTCTGAATCTCTTCTTTCTCCTTTCTGGATGGGATGATGGTTGTTGTGTTCTGATTTCGCGTCTGGCCTCTTCACGAAAGTTGTCCCTTTTTACAAGACGGAGGCGGTGGCAGCTATACGGCGGGAACTAATAGGACGGAAAAATATTATTGCCGTATAGTTGCTCGTTAAACCTTCTGTTTGCCTCCCTTGATTGCTTCCAAAAAGCGACTTGATTGTTTTTGCCTGAATATTACGTTTTTCTTGTTAAAACCTTCTGTTGATGTCCAGAACCTGAAACACACATTAAAAAACAAGTTTTCTTCGCTACTGAAGTATTAGCGTTAGTTAAAGCTAGAAAAGGATCAAATCCAGAGGAAACCCATCAATAAAAACCATCAAAAATATGTCGAATCTCACAGATATCAACTCCCCCAAGATTAGATGTTGCTCGCCCTTGAGTGACAAGAAAATAAGTAAGAATAGTGGAGATTCGAGACTAAAATAAAAGAACTTATAAGCTCGAATTGGTGTCAAATTCTTTTCTTCACAATTCCTGTAATCTTAAACATGATCATACAAGTATTCACAAGATTGCACTGAATCCACTTCCTAACCACGTATATCTTGCTAGCAAATAAATCATATGCCCGAGCAAGTGTCAAAAGTTTAGCTAGGAAAGTGAAACAAATTCTTTTGGTGTCTCTCTTTGTTGAGAGATGAAAACTTTTTGCTCTTGTTTCTTTAATCAATTAAGAGTACTCAGGTTGGCACCAAAAACATTCAATTTAAGAACAACTCATCTATTCCCATGTCAAAATTTCAAGACTCTCAAAGCACCTTTTTCCTTTCCTTGTTTTTCAAAAACTTCAGTCCTTTCATAGAGAAATCATGCCACTATTTTTAACATGTTAATTGGGACTGTGTTGCGCACTCGTGACCATGCCAATAGATAACTGTTGATAAATAGTGGGTCAGAGGAGTACTACATCTTCACTTGGAACGTGAAACCACGAGGAGACTAAAATTTTACTCGTCATAGCATTGCAGCTACAGACGCTTATATAACTCAATAGCCGAAATCAAGTGGTTTTCCATATTTAGATCGTTCGTTGGCCAGCGGAGTTAATAGTTACCCATGGAGCACGATAGTATTGTAATGACACGCATAAAGCAATATCTTACGGTAATTATTAGAAAAAGTAGTGGCATAATCTCTACTACTTCGAAGCATCCATTTTATCAGACAATTTCATTCAAGAGTTTTATCGAGTCTATTTACATTAAGCTCAAATGGGATTGAGTAGTTCTAAAATCAAATCCTTTGGGCTAAACATGGACTCAAGTCATATTTTGGATGCTTTTTCTTGTTATAACAATGTCAGAAATATTTTTAACCAAGTTCATTGCTCAGTATTTCAAAGCTAAAAAGGAGACTCTGGTAAAGGAATAGAATTTATAGGATAACAAGCTAAGTGGGGAGTGGCTCGAGTGCAAGCGAGTAAATAATTGTAAGGTCAATTTAAAGTTGCAGAAAATGTGATGAAAGTAATGTGATACCTCCTCTTGCTTGCTTCATTCTCGTACTTGAGTCGAACCCCCTTTATATTTCCCTACTGCCAAGTCACCTGAAATTGAGCAATCTCCGAGAGAAACAAAGAAACAAATTTGCAATAAAGGTTACAACTAATTTTTTGTTTTTTTGGTTTAGGAATGCGAGCTGAAAGTAAACATGCAATTTTGAAGAAGTAAAATAAATCAACAGAAGAAATAAAAATATGATGCAAGGTTTGGAGGTTTTCAAACCTCCCCCAAGCTTAGGTTGTTGCCAGGCTTAGTTGTTGCCATCGTTTGGCGGGGGGTACGGATGTTGTTGGTAGTAGTCGGGGAAGTGGGTCATGAAGTGACTGAAGTTGTGAGTTAAGGCACTAACATCTTCATTCACTTCTTGTAGCATGTTTTCAATCTCCTCGATGCGTTGGTTGAGCTGTAGAAAATCTTGATAGCAGATGTTGTTGAACCCCTGCTGCTGTTGATTGGGCCATGGGTCCCAGGATCCCCCTGCTTCTGCTGTCCCTCCCAAGCAGGGTTGTATTCCTGCTCCTGCTCCTGCTCATCCTCATCATGCTATTTTCCTTCTTCATCTTCTTCTTGATCAGGCTGGAATTTAGCATGTTCTCCACCACTTGATCCTTAGTGAGGATCTAGTTGTCCTTTCCACAATCGAGAAGGCTTGTGTACAGGGCAACGGAACCTGCTCAATCTGTGCATCACCAAGGGCAAGGTGGGTTACCAATCCACCAATGTGAATGTCACCTTTCTTTTTGTTGCTCTGGTGGCAAAGGTGCTGGAGGAGTAGAGCCGCAGGATTGGGGCTTTGTGGTGCATTGGGGAAGAGTGCCTTGGTGATCATGGCCATGTCCGCATTGGCCATGGAACCGGTATCTCCTCTTCCCAACAATGTTTTGGCGAGGAACAAGGCGTAGTAGCGAATTGTTGGGTTCTGAATGGTGGACATCTTATTTTGGTACAAGTCCCTGCCATTGTGAACAGAAATAACCTCCCAAGTCTCTCCACTTGAGACGCTATATAAATTCGTAACGGTTGACTCCCCACCGTGAGGGAGGCTAAAAGCATCACAAAATTGTTGCAAAGTTATTTCATATGGCTGCTGGTTTATGGTGAAGCTTACCGTGCACGCATTACCTTTCTCTTTGTCAGTGGCGGACCTAGAGCAAAAATTACAGGGGTGCACCAGAATATTCATGTTATCATTTCAGATTGTTCTACAGGTGTCACATACATGTAAGTATAGACTATGCTAGGAGAAAATGAAAATGGACCCGGTGTCCTTTGACACCCCTAATCTCTACATAGGTCCGCCCTGCTCCTTGTGGTCATCGTAGAAAGAGGCGAGGAACTCATAGGTGAGCTCGGTGTAAGTATTGTGGCATGCGTAGGCGAGTAGTGATAGCCCCGCTTTTTCACACATGAGGTTGAAGTCCGCCCTCAACCCTGCCGTGGTGAGAAAGCTATCATCGGCCCAACGTGTGGGCATCACCCTCCTTGATGAAACTATGGCCAACTTGTTGTTGAGCTCGGCCCGGAGCCCCGAGCTCTCACCGTGTTGGCGCTTGCTCTTGCGAAAAATGCTACCAATTTTGTTCATCTTGATGCACTGAAAAATTTCACCATGAAACCTTAGGCATATAGTTTCTACATGATATACGAACGATTCTACATAGAAAAATTTAATCCTAACGTGAGAAATCAAAAGGAAAAACAAAATAAGCTTGAGTTCATCCACTAGATCAATGTAAGAGTTTCAACCATGGAATTCTGAAAATAAAGCATGGATAGGGAGAGAAACATACCGATATGTTGATTCCCCAACTCAAACGAACGAAATCCGCGAAGAATCAAGAGTTCTAGGTGGGTTTTGAGGGGTTTGGAGAGAGAATATGAGAAAAAAAGTGAGGAGGAGGAAGAACCCTAGCTGCCCCGGTGTTTTTATGAGGTCGCGCCGAACTATACGGCCGCAACTATACTGGCGGGTGAAGTAGTTCCCGCCGTATAGTTGCGGCGGCATCGACAATTAGGGTTTCTTTATGCTAGATCATAGCTATATGGACACAACTATACGGTCAGATCAAAATGTTCTCACCATATAGTTGGTCGTCAAACCTTCAGTATCCTGGAAAAGAAATTTGACAAAGGCATCGATATCTATTCGGCCGGAATTTTTATTCCCGCCGTATGGTTGGTCGTTAAACCTTCTCTTCCCTGAAAAAATTTTGTCGATGGCAAAGATATCTATACGGCCAAACTATACGGCTGGAATTTTTATTTCCGCCATATAGTTGGTCGTTAAACCTTCAGTAGACATCAAAAAATTCTATTTCTTCGAGGATTCTTTCTTATCCTGAAACTTAGCGAAACACCTTCTTTTGATAGTAAAAAAAATGTCGACCGACAATAGCATGTATAGAGAAGGATTTTTTAGTACTACCAAACTTATTCTCCTCAACTAGAGATTTACTTTTTAATCTGGACAAAATGATTAAGCTAGTTTTTGTAGATAAAACTCAAACTTTTATTTTTATACTTATTCTACGCTTGTTTGATCGATGTTTCTACTACTTTTTGACAGCTACATCCTCACGAGCGCGCTTTCGCAAGAATGTCTCTGAAAAAGTTGTAGGAATGCGATGAACATCTTATTCTTTAATTTATTTTATTAATGTGATGGGTTGACTCCCATTAAGCATTTTATTAAGAATGGTTGAATAATTCAACCCCTTCTCTGTTCTCGAATTCTTACCTTGGGTTGCCCCTTATCAAAGGCACTTACCATATGAACTAGTTTTGCTGGTGGAATATATCTTTCTCGTGCTTCTAGCTTCTTTGGAAAATACCGGATGATTTCAGCATCATAAACATTGAAGATTGTTTTCCCCTCAGCACAATCAACTGACGCTCCTGTAGTACTAAGGAAAGGTCTTCCAAGTATTATGGATAATTTTTCATCCTCTGGCATTTCAAGAATAATAAAATCAGTGGGAATAACATGCCCATCTATTCTAAGTAGAACATCCTCAATCATACCAATGGGTTGTTTAGTGGACTTGTTAGCCATCTGTAAAGTGATAGTGGTAGGGGAATACTCCCCTAACCCTAACCTTTTATAGAGGGAATATGGCATTACACTAACTCCTGCACCTAAATCACACAAGGCATTGTGAATATCTGTCTTGCCAATTGAGCATGAAATAGTCGGTATTCTGGGATCTCCCGATTTAGACAATAGCTTCCCATTAGCAGGATAACTAGTCACCATGGCAACGGTTTCAGTTATTTCTTTCTTTCTACTAAGAATATCACGAAGGAATTTAGAATATGTAGGAACTTTTATTGCATTCACAAATGGAATTTCCAGACGAAGATCACCAAGTGCCTTTTTAAAAGAATCATAGATTACCTGATCCGGTGCTTTCTTTTTTCGATCGAGATAAGGAAGCTTTTGCTCACCTTTCTTATTCTTGTATTTTACCTTTTGTGGAGGGTCAGACACTTTTGTTGCTTTCTTTTGTGGCTGCTTATCGCTCTTCTTCTTTTCTACTACAACAACTTCATCTTCATTGTTTATCTCTTTTTCTTCTCTTGGATCAACTGTCTCTGCATCAGAGTCATAAAGGTCATCATGTGCCTCATTTTGCTCCTCCATGGCTTGATCTTGTGTTTCTTGAGCAGTTTCATCTTGAGGATCCACCAGTGTATCATCTTATTGGCTTGCTTTGAGCAAGGATTTTTCCTTTTGATCTTTTTCAGCTTCATATTTTGGTGGTCCTAATGGTCCTGTAACAAATGCACCTCCTCTTGTAACAACATTAGTAGAAACAGGAATATCTATATCATTTTGAAGAAAAATTGATAACCAGATGCTATTTGTTCACATTGGGTTTCAATCATACTAAGGTACTTGTGAAATAACTTTATTTCCTCGCCAATCTCATCATAATTTTATGTGAGTTCCGCCAAAATCTTCTTATGTTTTTGAAAGTGCTTATGCAGGTTATTATGAGATTTTGCTTGTCGATGTTTTAATTCTTGAAAAACTTTTCTAGTTTCATCTTCTTCATTAAAAATTTGTAACAAGTCTACTTTGTTTTCCTTAACAAGTTTAGAAGGTATACCTTTTTCTTTCATTGTTTTGCTTACTTTAGGCATAAGATCGGGAGTTATACGAAGTATCCCTTTTTCCAGCTTAGTGCCAAAATTAGGATTATATAAGGAATCATTCTTAGCCCTAGTAGACATCAATTCCAAACATGCTTTAACAGTTAAAGTATTTATCGATCCTCCTGCTGATAAGTCAAGCAATTCGCTGCATTGAGTATTAAGACCATGATAAAATAAATGGCAAATAGTTTATTCAGAATAGCCATGATTAGGAATACTATTGATCATTCCAAAGAATCTATCCCAGGCTTGTGGGTAGTTTTCTCCCACGTTTTGACTAAAGTTGCCTATATTCTTTCTAATTTCAGTTACCTTTTTAAAAGGATTAAACTTTTTTATGAATTTAACAATATAGTTTTCCCAACATTTAATGTAATAACGAGGGAGAGAATATAACCAGTCTGGAGCCTTACCTTTAAGAGACCAACAAAATAATTTTAGATGAGAGAAGTCTCTTGGCAAACCTTTTGGTCCAAGTGATGTTATCACATCGTCGAACTCTCTAAGATGCCTGCCTGGGTCTTCATCTTCCCTTCCACTGAAATCTTTTTCCTACAAAATTTTAATAATTTCACCATCAAATCGATATTCTCTAACTCCAGGATTAGGAAATTATATTGGTTGTTTAAGAAAATCAGAACTCGAAGCACTGTATTCTCTGAGAGTTTTCTCAAGTTTCTTGGGAGTTGTCCTGTAAATGGACATGATTTCCATAAAATCACTCAGGTTTTCAACCTTAACCTTATTTGATCTTAAAAGTTTTTCAATAATTTCCTCGCACCTTTGAATAGGCACGCGCTCAATTGGACAACAAGCATTAGGCATCCCACAGATAGTCAAGCACACATAATATAGTAATTAAAATCAATCACAAACTAATGGAAAATATATAAAGGTACTTCACATCTCACCAATCCCTTACATCTCCCACGCCAAAGGAACTTACTCACACATGAGAGACGAAAGCATCATCGATATAATTAAATAAAGGGAGTTCTTCTCGATATTACCATGGAAATCCACAATAATAATAGAAAAGTAATCCAACACAATTCAAGATAGGAAGAAACAATCTCAAACCCTAATCTTGCAAAGTGAAGATCTCTCTCTCTCTCTCTCTCTCTCTCTCTCTCTGAAGTACAAGTAATGGCTATGAGGGTGTGATGGTTAAGAGGTCGAAGATCGTGGAGCAAGATGAAGAACGTATTCCCCTTCTTCGGATCTCTTCTTTCTCCTTTCTGGAAGGGATGGCGGCTGCTATGTTCTGATTTCACGTCTGGCCTCTTCACGAAAGTTGTCCCTTTTGACAAGATAGAGGTGGCGGCAGCTATACGGCGGGAACTATACGGCCGAAAAAATATTCCCGACATATAGTTGCTCGTTAAAGCTTCTGTTTGCCTCCCTTGATTGCTTCCAAAAAGAGACTTGATTATTTTCGCCTGAATATTATGTTTCTCTTGTTAAAACCTTCTGTTGATTTTCAGAACCTGAAACACACATTAAAAACCAATTTTTCTTTGCTACCGAAGTATTAGCGTTAGGTAAAGCTAGAAAACGATCAAATCCATAGGAAAGCCATCAATAAAACCATCAAAAATATGTCAAATCTCACATCTATCAGGAGTACGTGCTGCATAGTTTTCTGTGGGCTGTTTTTCCATATAGTGCTACACAGTGCCAGTTTTTCTTTTTACAGAAGCATCTTTTGACAATTTTTGTTAAGTTTTTGACATATTTTTGTCTAGATTTTCCTATTCAAATGGAACCAACAAGACGTTTTTCTGAGGAAATAGAAAAATACAAAGTAGAGCTTCTAGAAGGTATAAGTTCATGAATTTTATTCATATTTTCCGCTACAAATAGTTCAAAGGTGCTCTTTAAATTTAAATATAACTAAAGTGAAAATTAAATTAAAAGAGCATGATTGAAGTGTTTATGACAATTATGATCCAGTCATTTTTCTGAGCAACGTCGTTAATAGCATGATCATGATTAGTGGTTACTTTTCTGCATTTTTTTCTATGTTCTACCTAATAGTGATATAGTTCTAAATTGCATATGTGTTAGTTTTGACCAATGTTGGTTTAATGCATGCAATTTTTGTTATGATCTCACTTCATTGTGGTTTTCAGAAGGGTACTACTTGATGGGATGCATCAAGGATGTTCCAACCCTGAGAGGTGACAACTACTCAGAATGGAGAAAGAAGGTCGACTTGGCTTTCGTTTGTGCTGATGTGGACTGGGTTGTTGACACTCTGCAGCCGACCAAACTAACAGAGCCAGTTAGAGATAATAAAGATGATGCTGCTGCTTGGGACAAAAAGAGAAGGGATTGTGCTCCATTGGAGATGACATATACCCTAGAGAACAAAAAGTGGCTCACCGCCAACAAAAAGTGCATGGCTTTCATAAAGAAAACAATTGAGCACGCTATTGTGGGCTCAATTGCAGAGTGTGACTCCATAGGGGAGTATCTTGAAAAGATAAAGAGTCAGTTCACTCGCTCTTCAAAGATATATGCTACCTAGCTGCTTTAGCAGCTGGTTACAGAAAAGTACACTAGTGGTGGACATGGCATAAGGGAGCACATCCTCAGGATGAGCAACATGGTAGCTAAGCTAAAGCCCATGGATGCTAATTTGGAGCTCAAGCCTGCACTCCGTGTTCATCTGGTTATGGCTTCACTCCCAAAAGAGTTTGACACTTTTGTTGTCAACTACAATATGTCGCCAGAAAAGTGGGACATTGAAAATACAATAGCCATATGTGTGTAAGAAAAGGAAAGACTTAAAACCTGACATGGCGGTTCTCTGAACTATGTGAAGGATAACACGAAAAGGAACTACAATCAAAGTAACCAAGGTTCCCCTTCAAATCCACATGGAAAAGCTCCCATGCATCACCATCAGCAAATGTCTCTCCCAGTGGACAAATATACTTGTCTCCACTTCAAGAAGACCAGGCATTACAAGAAAGATTGCCCTATTTGGCTAAAGTAAATAATGGCAAAGAAAGGTAACAACATTGTTTCCTTTGTAAGTGAATCCTTGTATACATAGTTTTCGAAATCTACTTGGTGGATTGACTCAGGTGAAACTGTTCATGTTGCAAATTCTATACAGGGATTCCATTCAACATGGAGAGTCCAAGCAGACGTTGAAGCTATTGGTGACATCTCCCTAGAGCTAGCTGGTGGATTAACGATTCTTATTAGAGATGTTTTTTATGTTCCTTCATTACATAGAAACTTGATTAGTGTTTCACGTTTGGACACAGATTATTATAAATGTCATTTTGGACATGGCAATTGTGCCATATGGTTTAATAATGCTTATGTGGGTGTTGCTTTCCTTCAGAATGAGCTTTATTTGTTATCCCTACATGAAAAGGTGTATTCTATGTGTAGTATAAATGAACAAGTTTCCGCGTCGGATAAAGATCAAATGAAAAGAAAGAGAACTCATGATTCATCGTCAAAATTATGGCACTTTCGTTTAGGCCATATTTAGAGGGAGAGAATAGAAAGACTAGTTAAAAATGAAATCCTTCCTCCATTAGAGTTCTCGGACATAGAGCAATTCATAGATTTCCTAAAAGGAAAGTATGTAAAGCAAATTAAAAAGGGTGCAAAACGAAGCACCAGAACACTAGAAATCATTCACACTGACATTTGTGGACCATTTCCTGTGAGAAGTGTGGATGGCTATGACCCGTTCATAACACTCACAGATGACTACTCCTATTATGGTTATATTTATCCAATCAAAGAAAGATCAGAAGCATTGGATAAATTGAAGATATTGAAAGCTGAAGTTGAAAATCAGCATGATAAAAGAATAAAGATAGTGAGATCTAACCGTGGGGGGAGTACTACAGTCGGCACACCCCATATGGCCAAGTCCGTGGACCTTTTGCGAGGTTCTTATAGGAGACTGGCATAGTGGCCCAGTATTTAATGTCAGGCGAACCTCAGCAAAATGGAGTAGCTTAAAGGCGTAACCATACACTTATGGATATGGTGCACAACATGATGAGGTACTCCACCTTACCATTGGGATTGTGGATGGAGGCGTTAAAAACCATCATTCACATCCTCAATAGAGAACCAAGCAAGTCGGTTCCCAAAACACCATATGAGTTGTGGACAGGAAGAGTACCCTCTCTACAACACCTAAGGGTGTGGGGGAGCCTAGCTGAGGCCAAAGTGTTTAATCCAAATATTGTGAAGATAGATGCTAAAACAGCCAGTTGCCATTTCATTGGCTATCCTAGAAGATCAAAAGGTTTTGATTTCTACTGTCCAAACAGATACACAAAGTTTGTAGAAATAATACATGAAGTCTTCTTATAGGATGAAATGATGAGGGGGAGCATGGTAGCTTGGAAAGTTGATTTTGAGGAGAAGAGGGTGTATGCACCTAATCCGATGACTCGGGAGCCATTTTTTCACTACCTATTGTTCCTGCATCGACAACCCCTGAGATTGTGGTGCAAGCACCTATTGCAACTCCACCCGTGACAACAATGAGTGTAGATCCGGAACCTGTCCATCAAGAGCCAATTGAACCCGTTGTTATGCATGAGAGGGAGGAGCAACAGCCACCTCAACAAGATGTGACACATGTCGAGACACACAATGTGCCAACAAATGAGGCTCCTAGAAGGGCATAGAATGCGCCAATGAATGAGGCCCTAGAAGGTCTCAAAGAGTTAAAAAAATTAGCTATTTCAACTAATTATAAAGTTTATAATACAGAAATGGTTCATGTGGAGGGTGATCCCACTTCATATGAAGAAGCCATGAGTTTTCCTCACTCATCGAAGTGGTTGGAGGCCATGGAAGACGAGATGAAATCGATGAGTTCCAACGATGTTTGGGACTTAGAGGAAATTCCTAAAGGAGCCAAAACAGTAGGTTGTAAATGGGTCTACAAGACTAAGTATGACTCTAATGGGAATGTAGAAAAATATAAAGCACGACTTGTGGCAAAAGGATTTACACAAAGAGAAGGGGTAGATTACAATGAGACATTTTCTCCATTCTCATTGAAGGATTCCTTCAGAATCATAATGGCATTAGTTGCACATTTTTATTTAGAGGTACATCAGATGGATGTAAATACGACATTTCTAAACAGGGAGTTAGAAGAAAGTGTCTACATGAAACAACCCAAGGGTTTTATCATGGAAGGCAATAAATATATGGGATGCCGCCTAAAGAAATCCATTTATGGATTAAAGCAAACCTCTAGATGGGGGTATCTAAAGTTTAATGATACAATTAAGAAATTTGGGTTTCAAGAGAATGTTGAGGACAACTGCGTTTATGCAAAGTTTAAAAGTGGTTAATATATTTTTCTAATTTTGTATGTGGATGACATCCTGCTTGCTAGCAGTGATGTCAGTCTACTACAAGAAACAAAGAAGTTCTTGTCCTCAAACTTTGATATGAAAGATCTTGGTGAAGCATCATATGTTTTGGACATAGGAATTCACCGAGATAGGAAAAATGAAGTTCTAGGACTATCGCAAAAGGCATACTTAGAGAAGGTTCTAAAGAAATACAGTATACATGCATGTAATGCCACACCTTCTCCTATAGTGAAGGCCAACAGTCTTGGGAAATTTCAATGTCCCAAGAACCAATACGAGATTGATCAAATGAAAGCGGTTCAATATGCTTCGGCTGTTGGAAGCCTACATCATGCACAAGTGTGCACTCGCCCTGACTTAGCTTTTATCACCGGGGTACTCGGTAGATATCAAAAAAATCCAGGCATAGAGCACTTGAAGATGGTAAAGAAAGCATTTCGTTATGAGCAAGGCACAAAACACCTCATACTAACATATAGAAGATCTGATTCCACAGAAATAAGAGGGTATTCAGATGCAAATTTTGCGAGAGTTAGAGATTATAGAAAGTCCATGTCAGGATATGTATTCACTCTCGCAGGCAGGGCTATTTCGTGGAGAAGCTCCAAACAGTCAATAGCCGCATCATCCACGATGTATGTAGAATTTATAGCATGTTATGAGGCCACGGGGCAGGAAATATGGTTAAAGAAATTTATACCCGACTTGAAAGTGGTAGATTTTATTGAGAAACCACTAAATATGTATTGCGACAACCAGCCCGCGGTATTCTATACTCACTACAACAAGCTGAGTAATGCTTCCAAACCAATAGAGATAAAGTATTATGTTGTGAAAGATAAAATCCAGGATCACACTATAAGTCTCGAGCATATAAGTACAAAGGATATGCTTGTGAATCCGCTTACAAAAGGCTTACCACCCAATGTGTTCAAGGAATACTTATCTGACATGGGTTTAAGGGAAAGCCTATGATTCCTAGATCATGATAGGCCCGAAAACAAACAGAATTTGTTTCAAAACTTAGAGGTATGTTGTAGTTGTCTGATTCTATCGATAATTGAGTTGTGACGATGAAACATGCTCTACGTACTGATCAGTGATGAAATGAGTAAAGTATAAAGTATAAAGTTTAAAATATATGTTGATATCAAGGGGGAGAATGTTAGATTGATATCTCCCGAGTGGGCCCGATGACCCATCGGGCCCCTTTTGATTCGTGCCTTGATTGGGGGCGCCCAACCCTATATAGTTGGTGGGCATCTGCTGCACTTCGCTATAAAGACAGGTGGGGGCCGGCGTCTCGCGATACGAGGTTCACCGCGGAGTCGTGCGACACACCAACACCACCCTACCAATCTAGGGAGCGCGGGAGTAGTGGGAAGCTCCACCGCCATCGCCTAACCCACACCCGCTCTCGTCATCGCTTACCATGGCCAACGCCACGGGCTCCTCGAGCCAAGGAGAAGGTATGTTCCCCTCTCTCATCTCTCTACCACTAGTCAGTGCCGACATGAGTATGATCAATAGCAAGTACTGCCGATTAGATCTACCCTACCAAGATCCTAGACAACCTATTAGAGAATTCTAGAGAAATTAAGTCGGAGAAGACTTTCCATGGTAGTGTAGATTGAACAAACCCTTGAGTTTTTAGTGGGTTTGTTGATTAGGGCGAAAAATAGGAGAGAGAACCTGGGTTCGTAGAGTAGCGGTCAAAAGTGGAGAAGGTTGCCCTAAGGGCAGAAGATGTAAGTGATGGCTGGAGAAACGTACGAGTTGAGTTATACTCCCTCCGTTCATGAAATAAATGTATCTAGACGCTTTTTTAGTGTATAGGTTAACTTCGAACCTCTACGAATTTATACACTAAATACGTCTAGATACATTCGATTCATAAAGCTAAAACGTCTTATATTTCTAAACAGATGGAGTACAAAAGAGCATTATAATTAGATAACGACTGTTTGGATAGGGGCTAGCTCAAAATTTCAAACATTGAAATTACTACTGATCTGCATGTATAAACTCCTACAGTATTGATTCTAGAAAAGAAAGAACATTGCCCAAAATATTAACTGACCTATTGCATAAATAGCCGTATGGTGGTGGTCTGGTGGAGGAGAGGAGCAGCCGAACAACCTAAGGCGGAGGATAGGAGGAGAGAAGCAGGCGAAATCCCGCCTCCATAGCTGGGCAGCAGAGGGCCGGCGGGCGGCGGCCTCCGTTAACCCTAGAGGAGCGATTCCACGCGTGTGTCTGTGAGGAGCTAGTCCGTGAGGAGCAGGTGGTAGGAGAGGGGAGCCATGGGAGGAGGACATGAGGTGGTGGCGGCCGGCGTCAGACCATCGGTGTCGTGGTGGTGTCACAGCAGATGCCATGGATAGGCTAAAGGTGGGGACAATATGCACTAGAGGAATCCAGGGAGGGATAGTGTGGTGATTCCACACACAGAT
This sequence comes from Avena eriantha, assembly GCA_910589775.1. Lineage (NCBI taxonomy): Eukaryota > Viridiplantae > Streptophyta > Magnoliopsida > Poales > Poaceae > Avena > Avena eriantha. The sequence continues at coordinate 515,868,841 of OU342745.1, read as the reverse complement.
GCTTTGTATTCAATAGGTTTCCAAGGTTACAAATGCTCCTTGAGCTGTATTGGGGAGAGGAGGAAGAAGGAACTATCTTACTCTCACCACTCGCTAGCTCTCAGGAACCAAGAATTAACCCAGTAAAACCCACCCCTTTCTACAGATGCCCTAGCCCTCCTTATATAGGGGTGGCTAGGTCTACAATTAGGGCATACATGGAGGCATATTCTAGGGAATATGCCTCTTCCCAAAATAGTAAACCGACCGGGTCACTTTTTCCCATTGTAAGCCATGCAGAGGCTATGTGAGCCTCTGCGGCGCTAGCGTCATCCGACACAGGCAGCGTCACCCTTGTCGGCCACGCCTCGGTGGTCCTAGCCTCTGTCGGCTTCGCTCACGCTCCAGCGTACAGTGACCTCCTTTTGACCAGCGAGATACCTTTCTTCTCTTGCAAGCCTAATATAACCCGGATCATGCCTGGTTAGTCCGGCCACACTGGTACCTGCATACAAGTTAGATAAATCCTGCCGGCATACGACATAGGTCGACCGGGACTTAGTTAGGCGGACATCCTCCGGTCCGGGTTACTCCATGATTCGGCCTGCCTTGAGGTGATTCGGCCAGCACTTGCTTTGACCTTGTCGTACCTCGGCTAACTCAGCCTTTATACCCTGGCATGACCCTACCCAGGGGTATCCCCCAACATTAGTCCCCGAAGCTGGTGCGGTCTTAGGGCCACGGCAGGTTCAATTTTCCGAACCTTTTGCTCCTTTTTCCGAGTTATCTCATAGTCCAGATTCCATAGGCTAACTTTCCCTTGGCACATTCCGAGTCTTCACTCGCTGGCCGGGTCATCCTTTGGTTATCCGGGTTACCCTTCCTTCTCTCGTACACTTCCCCACGTCCCACGTGGAGGGTAATCATTATTTTGCCTCATTTTAAGGGCCTGCCCAGTTACTGCTGCAGTTAATGTCAGGTGTTACTGTTGCACACGTCACGTCGTGTTTGTCTCCTCGTTAACTATATCACCATGTCGTGTCGTGGGATCCTCTGTGCCGTGTGGTCCTTCCTGTGGCTTGCCTCTGATTGGCTGACCCGGAAAATACACGGCCACACCATGTGGCCCTGCCGCAGCGCACGATCCCACTACCCCCATTGGGTCATGGTTAAATAGGGGAGGGGCGCGCCCCTTGGTATTTTTCCCCATTCGTGCGCCCCTCTGCCTCTTCTTCTTCTTCCTAGCGACAGCGCCGCCGCCGCCGCATCTGCTCAGTAGCGCCGCCACCATCCCGTGCCTTTTCGCACCAGCATCACCGCCGCTCCCGCATAGCTCCACCGCCACAGGTCCGCGCTAGTCCAAGGCTCTGCCCCCCACCACCGATAAGACCAGCGAGGACAGCGATTTGGACATGACCGAAGAAGAGCTCACCGTCGTGGAGGCGGAGATGGAGGAGGAGGCGGAGAACGCCGAACGTGGCGCCTGGGCTGGCTTTTGGGTGTGCCAGGACGACCTGGATTGGTTATACCGCACCCGACGCATCCCAGAGGGCGTAGTTGCCCGTCTCGCCACCGAGGAGCTTGCTCCCTCACCTAATCTGAGTGAGTTCGTAGTGTTCCTCTCCCACTTCCAGCGCGGGTTCGGCCTCCCTGTTAGCGATTTCTTCTATGATTGGCTCAACATCTATGAGCTTCAACCGCACGACCTTCCGGCGAACGCCATCACTTCCCTTTCTTCCTTTGCCTCCACCATAGAGGGGTATGTCAGATTGTGGCCCACTAAAGAGCTCTGGATCTGGTTTTTTGGTCTTCGCCGGAACGTGATTCCGAATAAGGAGCTTGACCCGAAGGACAAACATCTTACTCAGTTCGGTGCTGCCTCCATTTGTCCTCGAAAACTATCCATCTTTCCCCGGGTCACGGGGTTAGATTCCTGCAAGGGCTGGGCCTGAACTTTCTTCTATGTCAGAAATGGCACGAATGAAGATCTGATCTGGCTGCGCCCCTACGCTCCGGGTCCTCCTAATCCGGATCTGTGGGACCGGGTTTCCAAGAAACCCACCGTACTGGCGAATCAAGTCAACAAACGGTTTCAGGATCTAAAAGATGCTGGGCTACGCAATGAGGATGCGATGATCACTTTCGTTCGCAACCGGATCTCCCCTCTCGAGAAACGCACACACAAGCTCTGCCATATGAGCTGGCGTCTTGACCCCAACCGGACATCCTCATTTGAACTGAGCAACACCGAGATATTCCGCTGGGTCAAGGCCCTCTTCACCACTAACAAAAACTTCTCCGCTGATTGGGAGTTGGGAATTGAACATTTCTGCCCGGACAGGCTTCCTCCTGTGGTAATTCTCATGTTTCGATTTCTTTCCGAGTTATATTCTATGTCGGAGTATGTTGTTTTATCTGATCTTTTCGTATTTCTCTCTTAGTTTTTCCTTCAGCAAACCCTCGAGGATGGCACCGAGCCTTCTCTAAAATGGGCGAAGGATCGATATGCCCGGGACGAGGAGGAGCCGGATCAGGAAATGTTCCTGCCATTCCCCGATGTGACCAAGCGACCCACCGGTAAATTCTCTTCCTTAAGAGATTGGCCTGACGATGAAGATGATTCTGACGTTGAGGTGATGGAAGCATTTGACGATGTCCCCCTTTCCTTTCCAGCATCAGCTAACCCGGGTGGGCAGATTCACGAAGATCCTCCTCTCGCCACGAGCGAGCCTGTCCCGGTCGCGTCAAAGAAAAGGGGTGCTGCTTCTGCTTCTTCTTCCGGACCTCCTAAGCCAACCAAGAGGCGAAAGAAGTCCGCAGATAAAGCCGCCACCAAGCCTACAACTAAGGCCATAACTCGGAGGGCTCGGAAGCCCAAGGAGTCATTGACGTCGGATGAGTAAGTTACTTTTCTCTCTGTCCAATCCTTTGGTTCACGCTTTTCTTCTGTTGTAACTTATTATTTGTCATTTGATTTGGCAGGGCTGCGGTGGAGGTTCCTCAGAGTGGAGCCAGCATCGCTTCGCCCCTTCGGCATAGCCCTTCTCCCCCTCGTGGCGACGATTCACGCCCGTTGAGCCCCATTCAGGAGGGTTCAGCGGCTGCTCTGGGTTCTAGCCTACCTCGTGCAGAGGAGGGCAACCTCGGAGCAGGGGGAAGTGGCTCTACCGAGGCAACGAAAGCTCCTAGCTCCTCTTCAGCTCAGCTGCAACCAGCCGCCACCGAGGTACCAATAGCACCACCGCCAAAACCAGCACCAGCACAAGCACCAGCGCCAACACCAGCAACAACACAAGTGCCAGCAGCACCAACTCCTTCCGCCTCGTCCGAGTCTTCCAAGACTCGGCGAGAAGACACAACTAGCACCAAGGCTAGCACCAAGGTTGTGCCCAAGGGCAAATCCGTTGCACAAACTTCAATTTCTCAGCAGCAGCCTAAGGCCAAGAAAATCTCTGATGCCGCTAGGGTAGCATCTATTAAGGTTGGACAGCGCACGCTCGCGTCCATACTTCCGAAGAAGACCCCCCCCCCCCCCCCCCCCGAAGAAGGATGTCTCCCTCGGGCCAGCTAGCACGCAACTTGCATTGCACACCAGCCCCTCTGCTGCCCAAATTGAAAGGAGGGAAGCCCATGCCAAGGGTTTGATAGCGCCCCATATGCTTAGCGGAGAGCGCTATCCTCCGGCCTTGATCGAGTTTGTCAATAACTGGAACAAGGCAGAGTTCGTCCATAACGACGATCTCCCGGAGAAATTTGGGCCTGCCGAGTTTGCCGCGCAGATGAACACAACCGCTAAGGCTATCAACCTTGCCGACCGGATGATGGAGGTACACTACCTTGTCCTTTCTTTAACATGCACTAAATATTAGTGATATAACCATTAGTCCCCGAGCCTCCGAGGGAGTAACTTGTTGCTCGGCCGGATGCTCCTTAGAGAACTAGCGTATCTCCTTAGTAGCTTCGAATATGCACATACCTAGAGCCGAGTTAAGTTCCACTTGGCCCGGATTTTATACCCTTCGAATATGCACACACCTAGAGCCAGGTTAAGTTCCACTTGGCCCGGATTTTATACCCTTCGAATATGCACACACTTAGAGCCGGGTTAAGTTCCACTTAGCCCGGATTTTGTACACTTCGAATATGCACACACCTAGAGTCGGGTTAAGTTCCACTTGGCATGGATTTTGTACACTTCGAATATGCACACACCTAGAGCCGGGTTAAGTTCCACTTGGCCCGGATTTTGTACACTTCGAATATGCACACACCTAGAGCCGGGTTAAGTTCCACTTGGCCCGGATTTTGTACACTTCGAATATGCACACACCTAGAGCCGGGTTAAGTTCCACTTGGCCCGGATTTTGTACACTTCGAATATGCACACACCTAGAGCCGGGTTAAGTTCCACTTGGCCTGGATTTTGTACATTACGAATATGGATATGACTAAGCTATCCTTGCTCTTTTTAGGTGACTACCAATTGCCGGAGCGCTGAGTTTCAGCGCCTCTTGGTCACACATAAAGCGTTGCGCTCGAAACATTCTACGCTTCTCGCTGAGTTTGAGAAAAGGGGTAAGTTTTCTCCTTGGCTTTTTCCCACCTTTCTTTGTCTTTTCCCGCCGAACTAATTTGTTATTTGGATTGGGCAGCTGAAGTGGAAGCTGAGAACACCATCATGCGGAAGAACTTGGATCAAATAAAAGGTAAGTCTATTTTGCCTAGTCTTCTTCTGCACCCTCTCTCCTTTCCTTCTTGGCTCGGCAGATATTCATACCTCGGCTTTGCCAGGTCAACAAACTATTTCAGCATCTCTTGAAGATAGTGTGCCCGTGCCTGATATGATGCTGCATTTTCTCGAACAAGCAGGGCAGCATCAGGCCGAACTTAAGAAGAAGGATGATGAGCTTGCCCTCCTCCGGACCAAGGATGATGAAATTGCCAAGCTCAAGGAAGAAATGAAAAAACTCAAGGCACTCCACAAATCCGAGATGGATAAAGCTGGCCAAGATTTTACTGAAGAGCGAGAACGTCTCAACCTCCAAATTGCCAAAGATCAAGAACTGCTGAAAGAGGCCGACATTAAGCTTGAGTCGACGAATGCTAAACTTGTGCAACTCCGGGAGAGGCGTGGCAACTGCACCAAGGAGCTGACCCGGATCCACAGCCACGTCTCCCGTAAGTTCCTTTCCTTAAGCTGACGTGAATTTCTCTGGGTTAGGTTCTTTTACTTATTTCACTTGCTTTCTCTGCAGATAAATTCCCAGAGGGCGATGCCATTGCATCCAATGCCGTTACCAAGTTCCGCCTGAAGAGGGGTACTCCATCTCGTCCCAGCTCCATTCCTCTTGACTTGGAGGATCTGATAGTCAGCCTATCCTCCTGGGTTGAAATCATGAAGAACTATTGTTCGGGCCCCTTAGATTCATCTGTCCGGATCTTCCGTGCCCTCTGGCCTGATGAGGATATTCCGAAGGGATCCATAGCTTGATTAACAAGTTAATGGAGTGCGAGACCCAGCTTGACCTCTCGAGGGAGTCCACCACACGTGCCGGAGCTGAAACCGTCCTCCACTATGTGCTCACATGGTATGAGAAAATAAATCTGAATCTTCTGGAGCGCATGTGCACTGGTTCGAGGTGGTCCACTGATCCGGATTGGATAGCTCGACGCAAGGCTTGCACCCATAGCCTCATTCAGTATGCCCCATCCATTAATGGAACGAGGGACCAAGCTTTCTCGATGCCATTGATGACGAATATGTCGAAGATGGTTCGGGTGAAGAGGAAGAGGACGAAGCCTCGGACGTCAAAGAAAATGAAGATGATGCTAAAGCCGAGGCCGGAGTTCCACCTGCTGGTGCCGAGTTAACCTCCTCCTGCTGCTCCTTGATCACTAACAAACACTTTGAAGTTTATCAGATCCCCGGTATGCCGGGTGCAGATGTATTAAGCGCATAGATCATATTTTGCTACTAAGTTGCTTATGCTAGATTAACTTGGGCGTAGTCCCCGAGTTTCATTTTCTTGTTTCTCCAATTTTCTGGTTCGGCTCGTGTCTACCTTGATTCGGTTTTGTGACTTACGAGACCGAGTTTCAAAAATTGACTTAACAATACTTGGAAAACTTTAGGATTAGCTCAAAATAATGCAGCATGGTAAAGGTAAAATAAACATGGGGTTAGTCCGAACAATAAACATCGGCTCGATTACGTTGCTTTCCTTAGTTGTTTTTCATGTGCTGTGCATTTCCAAACTTGTTCTCTTGCTTGCCATGAAGCCAATTCTTGTTGGACAGCAGCAAGTCAAAGAGTTAGGTTTTTGGTGCTCACACATTACTAATCCGGCTAAGGTAGAATTAACTTAAGCCAGCTGACATATAAATAAATGAATAACATCAAGGACAACAAATATCATTATGGCAGTCCTCGAGTTACTGCTCGAGGTGCCCAGATTTCATTGATAAACTCATTTCCGGCATACATACCGACATATGAAAGACTCAGATACACACACTTCTTTGTTAAGTGTAGAAAGGACGAAGTAGAGCTACATTCCATGGACGCTTAGATTCCTCGCCGGACCTGTCCGCCTTGTTCTTCTCTTGTGGTTTTGCATCGATGAGATAATAGGAGTCATTGTGCAATGCTTTGCTCACAATGAATGGCCCTTCCCATGGGGGGGATAACTTATGCATGCTAGCAGTACGTTGTACTAATCAGAGTACCAGATCACCTTCCTGGAAAACTCGGGGGTTTACTTTCTGGCTATGATAGCGTCGGAGATTTTGCTGATATATGGCAGATCTGTACAGTGCCAATTCTCTCGCTTCTTCTAGTAGATCAACATCATTTTGCTAGGCTTCTCACACTTCGGCTTCTGTATATAGGGTGACCCTAGGCGAATCATGCTCTATGTTGGCTGGTAATACAGCTTCTGCCCCATATACCAGAAAAAATGGCGTATAGCCTGTTGATCGATTAGGAGTTGTTCTTAAACTCCACAGTACCGCTGGTAGTTCTTCTATCCAGCACCCCGCTGATCTTTGCAGGGGCTCAATGAGCCGGGGTTTTATCCCGGATAATACTAATCCATTGGATCTTTCCACTTGTTCGTTTGATGCGGGGTGGGCTATCGAGGCAACGTCCAGCCGGATCTTCTTATCTCGGCAGAATCGCGTGAATGCTCCTTCAGCAAAATTGGTGTCATTATTTGTTATGATACTATGAGGATAGCCATATCTCAAAATGATATCTTTGAGGAATGTCACGGCTATAGCTCCGTCACATTTTCTTATTGGTTTCACCTGAATCCACTTCGTAAACTTGTCCACCATTACCAAGATATGGGTCATATTTCCTCCTGCCAGCTTAAACGGGCCAACCATATCCAAGCACCATACAGGAAATGGCCAGGTAATTGGTATGATCTTGAGCTCCGACATTGGCATGTGTGTCTTGGTAGCATACCTCTGACAACCATTGCATTTTTTTACCAGATTCTCTGCTTGTTCCAAGGCACTTGGCCAATAAAATCCATGTCGGAAAGCTTTCGCTACCAAGGCTCTGGACGAGGCGTGATGCCCACATTCCTCTTGATGTATATCTCGGAGGATGTCAAGCCCTTTCTCTGGGTCTACGCATCGTTGGAGGACATTTGTAACACTTCTTTTGTATAGCTCGGAATTTATGATCGTGTATGCCTTTGCCCTCCTCTGAGTTTGCCTTGAGAGCACTTCCTCGCTGGGCAAAGTTCCATCCTTCAGGAATTGAAATATGGGCAATGCCCAAGCTGTTATAGCTCGCACTGGAAACACATCCTCATCAATATCCATCTGATCCACCGGCATAACCTCAGCCAGATCACGCTGCGTAGTCCCTGGGTCTTGCGAAGTAGTCCCCGGGTTTGCCGAAGCGGTCCCCGGGTTTCGTGAACTACTTCCCACATCAATGTCCATGGGCACAGCTTCCGATTCCGGATTTGCCAGGATATAAATTGACTCGGAATCTGGGGATGGCCTGATAGACGGTTTTTTGAGGTGCTCTAGTGCTACCCCTAGCGGGATTGCTTGTCGGGTTGATCCGAGCTTTGATAGTACGTCGGCAGCTTCATTTTGCAGCCGGGGTACGTGGTGAAATTCGAATCCCTCAAAGTATCCTGATATCTTCTGCACATGAAATCTGTACAATGCCATATTTGTATCCAAAGCATCCCAGTGCCCTGAGACTTGCTGGACTACCAGATCGGAGTCACCAAAGCACTAGATCCGGCGTATCCCAATTTCTTTTGCCACTTTGAGCCCATGCACAAGTGCTTCATATTCTGCAACATTGTTTGATGCTGCGAAGTGGATATGTAGCACGTCTTTCAGCTGGTCCTTCCTGGGCGAGGTAAGCACAACTCCGGCGCCTAACCCGGTTTTTGTTTTTGACCCGTCAAAGTGCATTCTCCAGTAGTTCGCATCTTGCAATTGTGGCTCATATTGCACCTCGGCCCAATCCACAAGAAAGTCGGCCACACCCTGAGACTTGATTGCTTCTCTTCTGTCATATTGTGGTGCATAAGGGGCTAGCTCAATTTCCCATTTTGCAATCCGGCCACTTGCATCCTTATTGCTCATTATCTAGGATATGGGGGTTTCACATATTACTTTGATGGGGTGCTCTTCAAAATAGTGCTTTAGCTTCTTAGCCGCCATATACACACAATACGCCATCTTCTGATAGTGGGGATAGTTTTGTTTCGAAGCTGATAATACCTCGCTCAGATAATATGCTGGCCTTTGCACTGACTTACCCTCTTCGTCGTGCTCTACCACAATTACTGCACTTACAACTCGGTTGGTTGCGGCTATATAGAGCAACATTGGCTCTTTCGATAGTGGAGAGGCTAACACTGGTGCAGTGGCTAACATTTTCTTTAATTGTATAAAGGCTTCATGGGCCTGCGGCGTCCAAATGAACCTGTCCAACTTTTTCATGAGTTGATAGAGAGGCAGTGCCTTTTCTCCCAACCGACATACAAACCGACTTAAGGATGCCAGGCAACCAGTGAACTTCTGGACATCATTAACACACTTCGGCAATTCCATTCGCTCAATGGTCCGGATTTTAGCCGGGTTAACCTCAATACCTCGGCTGGAGACAAGAAATCCGAGTAATTTTCCAGCCGGGACACCGAAGGTACATTTCTCCGGGTTAAGCTTCATTCGGAACCTCCTCAGGTTCGCGAATGTTTGCCTGATATCATCAAGGAGCGATTCGCTTTCCTTGGTTTTTATAACCACATCATCCACATACACTTGCACATTTCGGCCAATTTGGTCGTGCAAACATTTTTGCATACATCTTTGGTACGTTGCCCCTGCATTACGTAAACCAAAAGGCATGGTGCGATAGCAATAAGCCCCATACGGGGTGATAACCACAGTCTTTATTTGATCATTCGGGTTCAGAGGTATCCGGTGGAAACCAGAATATGCATCTATGAACGAGAACAATTCACACCCAGCAGTAGAATCTATGACTTGATCTATCCTTGGCAGTGGGAATGGATTTTTTGGGCACGCCTTATTCAGGTTCGTGTAATCGATGCACATACACCAAACCACTGCCACATTCGGATCATCTTTCTTCTTTTCTACCAGCACCGGATTAGACAGCCAATCCGGGTAAAGCACTTCCATGATAAACCCAGATGCTAGGAGCCGAGCTATCTCATCTCCAATGACTTTTCTCCTATCTTCGGCGAAGCGGCGGAGAGGTTGCTTCACCGGCTTTGCTCTAGGTCTCACATTCAAAGAGTGCTCGTCCAACTCCCTCGGAACACCTTGCAAGTCCTGTGTGGACCAAGCAAAAATATCCCAATTCTCACGGAGGAAGTTGACGAGCTCGCTTTCCTATTTATCATTTAACCCGGCACTAATTGTTACGGTGCGCTCTGGGAACAGATCATCAACTGGCACTTTCTTTGTATCTTTCGTTGCTTGAAATGAAACACTTCCATATGGATTACTCAGCGCGGGCATATACTGCTGAGCGGACTGAGCCAATGCCGCCACCTCCTGGATCTTTCTCTTCTCTTGCGCGATTACGAGTGACTCGGCCAGGTTAGACCCGGCAGACACACACTCAATGGAGTGTCGGAAATCCCCAGCTATGGTAATTACACCATTTGGCCCAGGCAGTTTCATCTTTAAGTAACTGATGTGAGTACTTGCCATGAATTTGTTCAGGGCTGGCCTGCCGAGTAACGCATGATATGCGCTCTCCAAATTGACAACTTCAAACTCCAAATTCTCAGTCCGGCAGTTATCTCTCATACCAAACAATACGTCAACCCGGACTTTGCCAATGGGTTCACATGAAATGCCTGGCACAATGCCATGGAAAGTTGTCCTTGTAGCCTGGAGCATGTTCTCCGTGATACCCAACTTGCGCATTGTATCCACGTACATAATATTGATGATGCTGCCATTATCAATCAGCACCTTTGAGAATCTCACATTGATATTTGGCCCAATGAATGTTGGGTCCATCACCAACGCATACGAACCAGGGCTTGGCATAAGCTTGGGATGATCCTTGATACTCCATGTAATTTCCTGATCCGACCAAGGCATATACCTCGTCACAGCCGGCATAACCGCATTCACTTCCATATGTCAGCGCTGCAAACTCTTTTTATCTGCTTCCTCTGTGGTAAACACACAGTATGGTGATGTTCTCTGTATTCATTTCTCCCCTCATTGCCAGGATACCTTTGATCTGGCTGATGCTCGTTTTTCACCTGATGCACTGCATCCCTTCTCTCATGGTTTTCATATCTCGGCGGAGGTGGTGGCAACATTAACTGTTGCGTGTTCGCTCCGAAGAGTAATTGTTGTCGGGGTAACTCCTGCCGAGGCTGATCGTTCCGAGGTGCCTGAGCATTCCCCGAACCACTTTGTTCTATCTTCCTCATCCACTCACATTGTCGAGTTGTGTGACCCGCCGGGTTACTCGGATTTGGCGTGTGAAATTTACACGGTTGATCCAACATTGCCTCAGAGGTATACCTCGGACGGTCCTTCTTTTCTTGCCACTGTTTCTTCTGCTCTGGCGTCCAAGTTTTCTTGGAGTCCATTGTTGCACTCCACTTTTCTGACGCTGATTACTCCCTGTCCCAGGTTGATCTTGATTCACAGCTGTAACTTATTACGAACTGTATCTGTAATCTGGTCTATCATCTCTTCTCTTACCCCGGTATCATTCTGCCGGGATGATCAGGCTCCATCTCGCTGGTAGTACTCCTCATTTGACTCGTTTGACACAAGCCTAGGTTGAGTCGGATCACCCAAGGCATATGAATCAGCAATCGGATCGTCTCTGCTAGTGTAGTTGGCATATCCCTTTGTAACCTTTGCCACAGCATGCTTGCATGTCTGCACCCTTGCGCAAACCAAGCTATGGCATGTGATTCAATCACGCCCTCACATGAGTTTCGCACAGTGCACCAGCGGGTCAAGAATTCCCGATCTGTCTCGTTTGGTCTCTCCTTGCACATTGCTAGGGTCTGTGGCCTATTGGGCCTCTGATACGTGCTTGAAAAGTTACTGACGAACATTTCCTCAAAATCGATCAAACAATTGATACTTCCGGGTGGCAAATTGTTTAGCCATACCCTTGCTGGCCCTTCCAACATCTGAGGTACATATCTCACAGCCCATCTCAAGTTGCCTGTAGAAATTTTTACCGTTGTCGCGTAGTTTATCAACCAATCTTCTGGCTTAGTGCTACCATCATACGTCTTTGTGCCTCTGGGTAACTGGAAGTTAGGTACCGGAGGCTCCTTCATGATCTGGGGCCCAAAACACGCCGGACCCGGAGGACCTTGACACTCAATTTGCTCTGACCTATAAAGCCGATCTAGTTTTAACCTGGCATCGTCAGGCATCAAATTCCTGCTTCCCAACCTTGACCCTATCACGTGATAGTCCGGCCTAAGGTATCCTGCGTTCACCATTTCAGAATCACCATCATTGTATCTATCTTGCTCTTGTGGAGCTGCTCTCTGTTGCATACCTTGGCCGGCACTACGCTCTTGCCGTAGTATATTCCGATGTTGCGGTTGCCCTGCACCCGCCGAGTTGCGCTATCCGGCATTGCCGTTCACAGCATTCCCTTGACCGGCATTGCCTTGGTCGCGGTTACCTCGGCCAGCTTCACCTCGGCTCACACTTCATCGATCCTCATTTCCCTGCACTGCTTTTCCTTTCCCTGCCCTTAGCGGGTCATATGGGACTATCTGTTTGTTCCTCCTGGCCGAGGTTACTACCTCTTCTCTCCTAGTACCACCATGAGGAGACGATGCAGCTCCAGCGGATTTCTCTGGGTTACCTATTGCTGAATGAATGACTTTGGAGGCCCCAGCCCTTGCCGGATTAGCCCTGAGCAACTCTTCATTTTGTCTGTTAGCGATCCGAACTAACTCATTGACTCTATCCTGCTGTCTTTGTCGGGCTTCACCCGTCAAACCCTCTAATTCGGATGCAGCTGCATCTCCTGCTCTGAGGTTCTTTGCCGGGGTACTGTACTTCGGCAGCCCCACGGACAGATAGTTCTCTGATTCCTCAATTCTAGTATCACCATCTTTGTCTTTTTCACTCATGAGGTTTCTCCCCTTCACTTTCACAGCATCTACCTTATTTGCCTTTGCGTACTCACACAGTGTCATGTTCAATGATTGTTGAGCCGCGGCTATCTTTTCCGCACCCTCTAGTATTTTCTACCTAGTCTCCTCTAACTCGACATGTGCCTGAGCCGGATCTACCACCGCTGCCACGGGGCTCGCCAAGCTATCTATTGCCTGCTGCAACACATTCTCTGGCCTCTCTAGAGGAGGACCTCTACTTTTCCTCGGTGCTTTGGGTGTTACCTCCGGATCTGGTACCGGATCCTTGCTCGCGCCAGTGCCAGGCGCAGTCATCATCACCTTGGCGCGGTCAGGGGAGCGAGTGAAACGTGCCCCGCGAGCCGCGCTAAGGGGTGGCTCGCCTCCTTCAACGATGTGCCGCGGGTGAACGCACGACACATCGACAGCGACATAGATCTTATGCGCGCCAAGCTTGACGAAGAGGCCGTTGCGCGGGAGAGGTCGCTTGCCGAAGCATCCAGCATTGTCACTGACGAAGTCCAACGCTCCAAAGCGCTGAACAAGCCCGGAGACGATGCGTTCGCCGGTGCCGATGAGGTTTCCCGTCCGGATCTTCACTCTTGCTAGCGCCGCAAGTCCCACGGTGGGCGCCAACTGTCGTGGTGGTGTCACGTAGATGACATGGATAGGCTAAAGGTGAGGACAATATGCACTAGAGGAATCCAAGGAGGGATAGTGTGGTGATTCCACACACAGATGCTTTGTATTCAATAGGTTTCCAAGGTTACAAATGCTCCTTGAGCTGTATTGGGGAAAGGAGGAAGAAGAAACTCTCTTACTCTCACCACTCGCTAGCTCTTAGGAACCAAGAATTAACCCAGTAAAACCCAACCCTTTCTACAGATGCCCTAGCCCTCCTTATATAGGGGTGGCTAGGTCTCCAATTAGGGCATACGTGGAGGCATATTTCAGGGAATATGCCTCTTCCCAAAATAGTAAACCGATCGGGTCACTTTTTCCCATCGTAAGCCATGCAGAGGCTACGTGAGCCTTTGCGGCGCCAGCGTCATCCGACACAGGCAGCGTCACCCTTGTCGGCCACGCCTCGGTGGTCCTAGCCTCTGTCCGCTTCGCTCACGCTCTAGCATACAGTGACCTCCTTTTGACCAGCGAGATACCTTTCTTCCCTTGCAAGCCTGATATAACCCGGATCATGTCTGGTTAATCCGGTCACACTGGTACCTGCATACAAGTTAGATAAATCCTGCCGGCATACGACATAGGTCGGCCGGGACTCAGTTAGGCGGACATCCTCCGGTCCGGGTTACTCCGTGATCCGGCCTGCCTTGAGGTGATTCGTCCAGCACTTGCTTTGACCTTGCCGTACCTCGGCTAACTCGGCCTTTATACCCCGGCGTGACCCTACTTGGGGTATCCCTCCAACAGTCGGCGGCCGGAGGTGGACTGACGGCGGTGGCGCCACTTTTGGTGCGACGGGCTGAGAGACGGCGAGAGATACCGGCATGTGTTGGTGGCTGAATTCCACCCCTAGGTGCAGCACACATGGAAAGACCGGCCAGGACCACGGGCCCACAATCAGCGGCAGACGGACGCAGATGGCCTGAGCGCCCTTGCATGTTAGCACACTTAAGACAAGATTTTATCGTCCGTGAACAATGGCATGGCCCATCCTGGATGGGCTCGGCAAGAATGAAAAGACAAGATTTTATCGTCCGTGAACAATGGCACGGCCCATCCTGGATTCAGTTACAGGCGGCAGCAAGACGTGTGTGTACCTGCAAGTGCCAAGCCAGACGTCCTGCCTGTGTCTCCCAGCTTTGCATTATTGACTCAACATAGAACACCACGCGCCCAGTAATATCACTCCGTCACCAAGCGGTGGCAATTCAGATATACAGGTCGGAAACACCCTGAGATAACAGCGCCTCCTTGCAGCTGCAAAAACACAGAGATGATCTCCAGAGCTGGGCAGGTTCTGCACTTTCAGATGCCTCGCAAAAAAGAAACAGCATAAAACAGGGGAAGGAGGATGGATACTAGATGTTCTGCTTTTTACTTATAATTTTTTTGCCATCGCCATGCATAAAACAAGATCATAAATTGTTCAGTGGACTGTAGTTTTCACATATTTGAAGAGCATTGTGTGCACACATGTGCATGAACTTTTTTCCATTTGCGACATGAACAAAAAATTGTGGATCACAGTCCAGTGCTAAATTATGGACCAGCACAATAAGCTAAATCGGTTCACGATTGCTGTCACATAGGATCCGAGATGTAACAGCACCAGCAGAATATGCTATCACTAATAAATAAACCTACATACTAACAGGGGTCTAGATACACTCTTTTCACAAAACTAAAACATCTTATATTTTAAAACGGAGGGTGTACGTCCTACCAACCTGCCATCGTTGCAAAGCATAGCAAGCGAAAGATGGATATGTTAAGAAAATGGTTTTCAAACTCCAGGCACCCAAATCCGTGCACTGCTAATAAACTTATGAACAGGAAAAGGATTCCGAAAATTATCGTAGATGCCTAAACTGAAAGAGTGCTGGTTGTCCTTGTCGCACGGCAAGGACCAACAAAACTGGATAGAAGAAGGTCAAAGCTGATAGTATGCATCATAGAAGAGCCGTTCAGGCGTTCACCTTAGTGATATACTAGCTGCTCCAGCTCAGTATTGCATTCGCGCAGAGACGATTTCAGCAGCGCTTCAACCTCTTTCCTCTTCTTCTCAATCTGCCTAGAAGCTCTCATGTTCTTGGCTTCCCACAGTTAGAAGATGGACCGACAATTAGCCTTGCAAACTGTCAGAGTTCTTGCTGTTCATAAAGGTGAGGTGAGGGTGTCCTGATAAGAGCACTCTGCAGACTCACCCAGATTATCGTAGCTTGATAGGTTTTCAGTTTCAGATATTAGTACGTACACAATACCGGAATATCATACCAAGTACCAACTGAGCTTGAATTGTACAGTATGTGTTACAAATGAACCCTACTCTGTAAACGTGGCCATGGAAGATACCAACAAAACTGTCATGTCCATTGCACAGCAAGAACCAGTGATTAGGCTATGGTAACCATATAAACTGGTAAGACGCTCAGCGTTCATTAGCATTTGTCGAAACAAATTCTGAGTCCAGTGCTATGTTGGTTATCCTAAATCTGAATAAAGTTTAACCTAAAAAAATCTGAATAAAGTAACAACCAAATGTACACAGAACAAGCATTGATGTCCTTTTTCAGCTGCAGTTAATCAACACCAACCAGCACAAAATTCAGATTTGCTTTGGACAGAGCATAAGGCCCAGATGAACATCAAATTCATGGCCTCGGAGCTTTAAAGAAAAACAGCGTCAATTCGAACGAGGAACCAAATTTGCAGAACTAGCAGGCAATATCACCAAACCCATAAACGATTTACATGTGAAGTCCAGTGAATCATGCATTCTTTAATCCAACAACAGCAACATCAAGTCACACAGTAAACAACACAGCAGAACACAGAACAGAGGATAATTCAGCAGCAAACAGAGGAACCGGATGACAAAATCAGGATAAGATGCTGCAATGCACTTCCACTTCATTTCAGCATCTTGCTACATTGGACAAGGTACCCGATGAGATCACATCCTATCAACACCACAAACACGAGCAGCCAACGAAACTCCCTACGACCAAGACACGAACAAGCTACGGAGGAGTGAGGACAGCAGGATCGATGGGAAGCCTATGCACGCTCCCCACGGATGCGGCGTGCGAGCTGGATGTCCTTGGGCATGATGGTGACGCGCTTGGCGTGGATGGCGCAGAGGTTGGTGTCCTCGAAGAGGCCGACGAGGTAGGCCTCTGCGGCCTCCTGCAGCGCGGAGACGGCGGAGCTCTGGAAGCGGAGGTCGGTCTTGAAGTCCTGGGCGATCTCCCTGACGAGGCGCTGGAAGGGGAGCTTGCGGATGAGCAGCTCCGTGCTCTTCTGGTACTTGCGGATCTCGCGCAGGGCGACGGTGCCGGGGCGGAAGCGGTGGGGCTTCTTCACGCCGCCGGTGGCCGGGGCGGACTTGCGGGCGGCCTTGGTCGCCAGCTGCTTCCTCGGGGCCTTGCCGCCCGTGGACTTGCGCGCCGTCTGCTTCGTGCGGGCCATCGGGCGAGGCGATGGGGCTGCGGCTTGGGGATTGGTGGTTTCGACGGTGAGGGATCTGAGCTTGGGTGGAGAAGCAATCGGGCGGCGGGGAGTTTAAATAGGAAAGAGGGTGGGCGGGACGGCGCGGGAGGGGGGGATTTTGGGGAGAGAAGGCGCGGGAAAGAGGGTGGGTTGGAGGAGGGAGACCAAGTCCGAATCGTTGGATCGGTGGGAGGTGGACGGCTGGGATCAGGTTCCGGGTTGAGCACGCGGATCGTGGGAGCGCGATCCGTGGGGTGAGGCCACAAAACTGGAGATGACGGCGGGAGCTGTAGAGGCTATGACCCGTGGGAATGCATCGCAGCGTGGGCAATGGCAGGTGGGTCCGTAGAATCCTTCCTCAAGGGCATGTTTGGGTTTACATCTTTCTAGTAACACACAATCAAATTTATATGTAGCATGTACATGTACAGTATACGTAAGCAAAATGTTCGGAGAGATCCTTTGGATAGCAAAAGAGCTGTCCACGCGCGTGGGAATGCACGCTACACACACGTGTTTTAATTGTTGTCTACTGAACCAGGTACAACGTACTCCCTCCGTTTAGAAATATAAGACATTTTAACTTTTTGAATCCCATGTATCTATATGTCTTTTAGCATATGGGTTCGTAGAGGTACGGAGTGAAGCTATATACTAAAAAGCGTATAGATACATCTATTTCACAAAGATAAAAAATGTCTTATATTTCTAAACAGATGGAGTATAACCTTTTGTTCAAAAAAACACATAAGTTTAAATTTTGACAACATAACATAAGTACTTTTTAATACAAATATATTTCAATGCTTGTCTGAGCTGGAAAAAACAGGAACTTTTATATTATAAATATAAATATAAATTGATATTTTGGAGGGGTGACATCCATATGTGGCAAACCCTGGGGAGCATTTCCGAGGGATGAAATACACTAGCGGTCGTGTCGAAAAATCCCGATTTTAGGGCACCGGCGGCAAAATACAGCGTCTCCAGCAAATGATGTATCTCCTATCATGTGCCCAAAAAATTTAGGGCATGCCAAATATTGCCTCCCTTTATAATGTAAAGGTGTGTTTGGTTTGTACCCCTAACTCACCCTACCAAAATATTGGTTATGCCAAATAACGTGGCTCTTGTTTGATTTGTTTCCAATTATTTGGCAGCCTATGGCCTCTATAGTGTTTGCTTCACAAATCGTTGTCAATTTTTTTGGCAATCCTAGGGCACCCAAATCTCGCGCCAAATTATTGGCTCGCCAATATTGGCAAGGCAGGTACAGGCAGAAACCAAACAGACCCTAAATTTGCCTCGTGCGCTCGGGCTGCCCTATAATTTCCCTGGCGCGAGCGAGCACCAATCGATGTGTTGAAACTTCCTCACTCCCTCCCGCCGTGTGGGGCATCGCCACCCTGTTCTTGGTTCCTACCACAACAACCATGTGTGTCGCCCTCGTCATAGATCTGGGTGATTCCTACCACCGTCGAGCCCCACCACTCCATTTCCTCGCCGATTTCAGCCTCCGTCACCCAACCCTATCTGCCACGCCATGCCACGCCCCCGGAGCTCCACCGGTTCCCTAGTATGCAAACATGCTCGCGCCCCAACGGTGGATTGCAACGCGCGTGGAGCAAAAGAAGCACGAACAGGTGATGCAAAAGATTGCCATCATCAAGACCGATAAGCGGGCCATGAAGAAGCACACAGATGAACATCTTGGAGATGTCCAATCAGTTTTAGACTTCTACGCTGCAAGGGATACACGGAGAAAGGAGGAGAGGGCTGAGAACAAAAGGAGGAAGGCCAAAATGGATAGGGAGCTAGTTGGTCCCTTGACGATCACCCCAACTCTGACATATGGTTGGACATATTCTACACTAGTAGCAGCGACGATGAGTAGTAGTATGTAGGTTTGGTGTCGATGATCTTACCTATGTGTTTGAAGTATCGTTGTTATGGGTCTCCTTGTGGATTTACCCTTGGAGTGGCCCGATCTTCATGGATTTGAGGCAGGAGTGAGGGAACACGCGATGAACGCAACTCTAATGCAAGGTAAAGATATAAACACACGCCAAATCACACCCAATTCGATTTGCACTCGTTGGTTCGAACAACCAGTCCAATATAATCCTCGGCGAGAGACCTTGCGGTAGAATCACCAAAGGAGAGATCGGCAAGCGGATGATAGAATCCAAACCAAGGAGAGAGTAGCAACCAAGTAGAATCCCAAAGAGGAGAGACCAAGGACTACTAGAATCCTTGATAGGGAGAGACCAAACACTTAAGGAGGGTCTTGACAACTTGGAGAAGGGCACCGACTTCAAGGCCTTATACAACTCATAGATCTACTATTGAGAGGGGGTTCCCATCTAGGGTTAGGCACATGCCTCAATTCATCATCATATCTTCTAGGGTTCTAAGGAGGAGGTGGGGGCATATATATAGGCCAGCCACGAGCTATGGGTACTTTAGGCATAAAAGGGGAGTTTGAGGCGTTACATGGGCCAAGCCTAGCTTGAGGCGCGCATGCCCATGATGCTCGGTTCGGAGACTCCGGTCTAGGCCAGAGACTCCGACTGGTCTCTGGTCCATCTCTGGAGGGGCATACAGAATATCCCAGGCTTCGGTTTGGGGGCCGGTCCGGAGGTGGGCCGGAGACTCCGGTCTGCTTCCAGCAGCTTCTTGCGTCTTCTCTTCCATGCTTCTTGATTGGGTGTTTTGGCTCCAGGTTCATCCTTGTCGCATCCCCATGGTAGCATGGTCATGGTCCTAGTCATATCATATGTATTTGTCTCAAGTAGGATCCCATTCGCGGAATAACCAAAGAGGAGCGAGGTGTGGAAGGAGTTCACCTTTGGAGTGATGGTTAGCGTGGCATGATGTGGACCAATGGTGAATGCCATGTATTGGGCTGCATCATCTCCCCCCGCTTGAAAATGAGTTGACCTCGACGATATTCTTTCATCATGGAAGGAGGGATGTGTGCCCGTGGCCTTGATCTTGGTCATGCACGGATCACCAGTGTCAAAGCTGTTCTCAAACATGTTGAAGAGCTTGTGGTACATCTTGCCATCATGTTGTGGTTGGAGATCTTGTAGCATGAGCCTTATCGGTAGTGGTTTATCTTGTGTACCTTGCAAAACCGACAACAAAGAGAAAGAATTGTATGAAGGATTGTTAGTATGTGTCACACTCAAGTCTCTCTTCTCATATTTGGTGACTTGCTTGTGGCACTCATGATTTTTCCACTCATTTTGGGCTTGTGGCACTCACTCTCTTGATGGTGGTTCACTCTCTCACCACTCATCTCACAAGGGTCCTTAGCTTGCTTTATCTTGTGCACATATGTCATGTTGGATGCGATAACTTGGCTTGGTGTCATGGGTTGGAGCATGAATGTCTTGTCGTTCCACTTGAAGAAGTACTGGTTAATGGAACCATGATGTATAGCTCTCCTATCGTATTGCCATGGTCTCCTAAGTAGCATGTGGCACACATACATTGGAACGACGACACACTCAACGGTGTCTTCATATGGGCCAATCTTGAAGGAGACATTGACTTTGGATGTTACCTTGAGTGCTCCATTGTCATCAAGCCATTTGACATGATAGGGATGAGGGTGCTCTATGCAAGGTAACTTGAGTTTCTCACCAAGCTCCGTACTTGCGAGGTTGTGGCAACTACTGATGGCTAGTAATCTACGTCCACATTTAAACTAGATATTATTCATATTTTTGATGAAATATCTCTCTAAACCCTGCCACTAATGCCTAATATTCAAAGGGGTACGCAATCATTTATTTCTATTTTTCCTGCGCGGATAATAATATTTAATGATGGGAATCACTACATTAAAGTCAAAGATACGAGATTTCTAACAACCAGAAGAAACCAGGAGTCGTGGGTCGGAGGCAGACGCTTTACCGACCAACTATATGACCGGAACAAAATTCTGGCTGTATAGTTTCGGTCGTATAGTTGCCATCGACATTGTTAGATCAAATAGAATAACTTTCGTGAAGAGACCCCTATATAAAGAAGCCTCGGACAACGAGAAAAGAGCCTGGAGAGTCCCTGCCCCAGATCATCAGCCGCCTCCACATCTCCATCCACCACACCGAAGATCCGCTGGAAGAATAGACTTAGATCTCATTGTAAGACTATTTGCTATCCACCACTTGGAAGTCTTATAAGTGGAAGAATAGACTTAGATCTCCAAAGCCCTTCTCCACCTCCATAGCCATATTCCACCACTTGTAATAGTAGACATCTTCTTCGATTGGCGACATTGTAAGACTATTTGCTAACAATCTCATGATTTCCATTTCAATATTTGTGATACTTGATCTCATCTCTATGTGTGAGTATTTCTCCTTGGGCTAAGGGCTTCGGCCTAGCCATGTAGCGTTTGTGCATGTTATTTATCATAGATGGGATCATGTATTAGTTTGTATGACATGATGATTATTGTATTTTCTTTTGCCTCAATCCAAGGACTTGTCAGGTACCCAAGACCCCAAGGATTGAGCCAGGTATAGGGAGTATGCGTAATGACTAATCTGCAGGTTGGGAACCCCAGTGACAGAAGGGGTAGTACGACTATATGTGAGGGATTTACTTGGGATTAACGGTGACACCACTATGGATATCATTAGTTCTCTTTCTTCTATGGATGAGACTAGTAGGTTATTGCTATAAGCGGTTGCGGAGGCAATAGCAATTATGGATGCACTGCCCACATATAATTTATCTTGCTTTAACAATTTAATGCATACTTTGTCTTTATCTTTTATTTCCATCAGATGTTTTGCACAGCTACAAGTGAAACCGAATGCCCTAGGCCCTCTCTCTCCATCATCGACAACAACAAAAAGACGCAAACTCTTAGTTCAGTAAAAACACAAAAGGAATTCTAAAACTCCCGAAGGTCCATTAAAGTAACTTCACTACGCATCTGCTTTATGGGGATTTGATAACCTGGATCTACTAGGGAAAAGAAGCTATACTACATTAGTAATTCAGATCGAAGGTATCAACCCTTTTTCTGGCGTTGTTACCGGGGAAGCAATAGCTACCCTGGTGAGGGCAGTAGGAACATTGCTAGTTTTAATTCTTGTTTTTTAATTTTTAGTTTGCTTTCAGTCTTTATTTGAAAGACCAAAAAATAGTTAGCCTTTGAATTCTTGCTTTTACTTTTATAAGTCTTTGTTTAAGAAAACCCAAAAACATAGGAAATATGGCTGAAAAGAAGCTTGGGGAGTTTGCTACTCTCAACAATGATTATTTGCGTACTCCTATTACTCAGCCAGCAATTGATGCTTATGACTATAAAATTAAGCCTCATTATTTAAGTTTGGTTCAACATAATCAATTTGGAGGCTCTGCTATTGAGGATGCAGATATGCACTTGAATACTTTCACTGAAATATGTGATATGATGCGTATAAAAGACGTTGACCCCGATGCGGCCAAATTGCATTTATTTCCTTTCTCTCTTAGAGGAAGAGCAAAAGAATGATTGCTATCTTTGCCTAGAAATATTATTACATCATGGGTGGAATGCACTCCTTTATTTATGAATAAATTTTTCCACCTGCAAAGACTATGCAAATCAGATCTAATATTACTAGTTTTAGACAGGAAGAGCGTGAGCCACGCTTGCATAGAAGAGGATGAAAGAATGCATGAGAAACTGTCTTAGTCATGGGATGGAAGACTGGTTAATTCTCCATCTATTTTATAATGCTCTTAACCCTGTGTCTAAGTCTATGCTTGATACTGTAGCTAGAGGAACATTTATGGGTAAACATATTACCGAAACAAAACAGCTGCTAGACAATATGCAAGACAACCATGCACAATGGCATATGGATAGATCAAACACGAAGAAGGTGAACTCTGTCTCCAAGAAAGGTAACTCTAATAACCCGAACTTGTAGATTAGGACGAAAAGAAGGAGAGAAAGAACCCAAACTTGTAAATTAGGTGCCCAAAGTGGAGAACCAAAAGATGAGAGAAGATTGCGCTAATGTACGAGTTGAGTTATACAAAAGAGACTAGGGAATAGTCGTTTGGATAGGGGCTACAGCTAGCTTGAAAGTTCAAAAAATGAAATTATGTGTTTGAAGTTTCAAAATGAATTTTTTTACTGGAATGTAGGCAATGTCGTTTTTCATCGGTATGTAAATTTTCAATACAAAATACCATATATTATGGTCTCGGCAATAATGACAAGAATAACAATGGTGAACACTGCGCTAGAGCAGAGATTTTTTTATTTTTATGATTGTCATGTTTTAGCCCACATAATAAAATAAAGTATTTCGAGCTGTAAATTTACACAGTGGTCGGATACATAGTTGGCTACATCCAAATTTTCTAATTTATTGACAATTTGAAATCTAAATTTTATTTTTTCGAAAAATTAGAGCTATCTTGTGTCTGTCCACCAAAGTGATTTTTTATTGTAATTATTTTTCTTGCTTGAGGTTTATGAGAGACTCACGGACAGAATGTACATACTCTGTTGATGTGTGTGCTATGTTACCCGCATGATCAAGGCTATTGGAAAATCGACTTGTACTGATGAATATCGATGAATATCGCGAAATGGAAAGAACATGGTTGTACAAACAAAAAGTCTTTATTGGCTCCCAAGCTCCGGTGCTCTCTTCATTTCAAAAGAATTGAAAAATTATATTTATACATTTCAAAAATAAAATGAAATAAAATCTAGATGTAGTTAATGATGTATGCCACAAACACGCAAAATCACAACGCTAGATTATTTGAATTCTGAGCTACTAAACAAAGACTAGTTTTGGACTATTTAAAATATGCACTGTTTACTATACTCAGATCCATACTACTGTTTAGCAAGAGCTGACACTGATTTTCAGTGGCCCACACCATACTCTTTAGTAGTAATGTGCTAATTAAGCAACGAAGATGTTCCTGTTGGAAGTGACACTAAAACATCACTGTCGTCACTGTGCTTGTACCCCGTACTCTTAATTCGATCGCTTTCCTTGTAACATGCTACTAACAGCTTCCCCATACGTGCAACAGCAAAACGATGAACACTTTGTGTGTAACGTCGCGCGGCTACTAGTACTCCAAAATAAAAAACTATTTAACGTGTATCCGTTGGCATCGATGTAAACAGTCCGAACATTGACTACTCCTTCCTCCCGTTGACCGGGCTTGACACGGCCTCCTTCCGCCGCTGCTGCTCCGGCAGCGCTGCCGCCGCCGGTTCGCCGTCGGCCCTGAACCTGGCGTAGATGTCGCTCCGGTAGAACTTCCTGGTCCTCCACACCAGCACCAGCGACACGAGCGCGCCGGCCACGGTGGCCGCCGTGATGATGAGGAACGACAGCCTGAAGCACTGCACGCCGATGCACGTCTTGTCGCCCACGCCGTCCAGCGTGCCGCCGTGCTGCTTGGCCGCCTCCACGTCGTAGAGGTACCCCGCCACGCGCACGTTCAGCACGTAGGCGCCGATGGGGCTGGCCACGGACCCGAAGTTGTAGAGCGTGGAGTAGTACTTGAGCCCGAACACCTCGGAGATGATGGCGAACAGCAGCGGCCACTGCGCCCCGAAGCAGAACCCGATGATCACCGACGCCGCGTAGAGCGAGCCCGGCACGCCGAACGCGATGAGGAGGTGACCCGCGCAGGCGAGCAGGAGCACGAGCGTGAGCGCCAGCGGGCGCGGGAACTTGTACCGGGCCAGGACCACCTCCGACGCGATCCCGGCGGTCACCCGGCCGGCGTAGTTCCAGATGCTGATGAGGGAGATGAAGGTCTTGATGCTCTTCGCCGGGTAGCCCAGCGACTGCCCGATCTGGCCCATGTTGTCGATGGCCGTCAGCGTGCCGCCGACGCCGCAGATGGTGGCGAGGAAGAGAACCAGCATGTCCACGCTCACCAGCGCCTGCAGGATCGTGTAGTCCTCCCCCTGCGCTGGCGGGTTGAACATGTTCTTCCAGCACGACGACGACGACGATGCCGGTGCCGGCGTGGACAGCTCCTCTGTTTTTGCCGGCTCTGTTTTCGTCGGCGGCTCTGCCATTTGCAGGTCGGAGGACGGTGGCGCCGCCTTGTTGTTGTCGATGGTGACGGTTGGGGGCACGAGGAGAGCCTCCTCGAGCTCCCTCTTGATCCTGTACTCCTGCTTGACGACGACGGCGAGGGGGAGGAAGAGGATGAGGAGGAGCGCGGTGGCGGACACGACGAGGACGGGGTGCGAGAGGTCCATCTGGTTCTGCACCACGATCATGACCAGCAGGTAGGTGGCGAGCCCCATGGAGATGTAGAGGAACCAGTAGAAGGGGCCGCTGCTGTTGGCGCTCCGGCTCTGGCCGCGGGGGCGCGGCATGAGGCGCACGGTGTGGACGAAGACGATGGACACGGCGGCGGGGAGCCAGGCAACGAGCAGCACGAGCGACTTGGCGTCGTCGCCGTAGATGGCGATGTACAGCTGCGTGAAGATGGCGCCGCTGAGGCCCACGAACCCTTTCAGCAGGCCCAGCACGACGCCGCGGCTCTCCGGGAAGTTCTGGACGCAGGTGACGAGCGCGCCGGTGTTGGCGAAGGACTGCGAGTTGGCGCCGACGCAGATGTAGATGCACATGAGCCAGACGGGCGGGCGCGCGGTGCGGCCGTCGATGGCGAGGTAGATCATGAGGTAGCCCACGAGGTTCATGGCGGCGCCGATGGTGAGCACGACCCAGGGCGGGCTGACCTCGTTGATGAGGCCGGACAGGATGCCGACGTTGGCGCCGAGGTCCTTGAAGAAGGAGAGCGTGTTGAGGGTCTGCTGGTCGTAGCCGAGCGCGGACTTGAGCACCTTGGAGTAGATCCCGAAGATGTAGGTCGCGCCGGCCGCGGAGAGGATGAGCAGGCACGCGAACACCATGAACCACCGCCCCAGCACCACCTGCCGCGCGAACCGCAGCGTCGCCACCTCCCTCACCGCCGCCGCCGTGCATCCGTCGCCGCCGGACGACGAGGACACCATTGCTCCACTCGCGGAGAATGTCGGTCACGCGCGCTCACGCTCAACGTGTGCGTGTCTGTTCCGGTGGCTAGAGGAGGCGCGCGAGTCTGCACGTATATATGACGAAACGGAATGGGACGGGAAGGGACGGGACAAAAGGGTACTCTGCCTAGTGGACAGTACTGAGCTGAGTGAGTGAGTAACGGCTGGATGGACCGGCGAACAGATCGATAATGCTAATCGAATAGTTTGGGTGATTAGGTTAATGGCGGCAACGTTGACTTGCAGGTCTCCTGTATTGCCGAGGATGCTCTGCCGGCCGTGGCGTGCACTCTGACGTGTGCTTTGAACCTGGCGGGCCCGCAGATGCATGTAGGTGCCTAGTGTGGCGACGTAAATATATTCAACAGCCAACTAGTATCTCACATTTGCCCATCTACTCTTTACTAGTAAGTGTGCACGTCATCTCAAAAAAAAAAGTGTGCACGTGCAACCCACAATCATTGAACATTGTCAATCAAAATTGACGATAGTACAAATCAAAAAAAAAAACTGGAAATAAGTAGAAATTGTTATGATGTTCGTGAATCGATACAGAAATGTCACTGCATAGAAAAAATTCATATACAAAAGCATAAATTCAGTTATAACAATTAAGAAATCACCAAGAAGCAATAAAACAAATTTGATCTTTAGGAGCAACAAAAGTTTATATACACATAGTTATATTGTGGTTTCTTACAGAAAAATACCATAATGTTCAACCATGTAAATAGAGCATCCTAGACAAAGAACATGATGGTTTCATGAAAAAAAACAAATAACTTTGCCTAATCTTTGAGATATGGGTTATATGCCACGAACGGGGGTGATAGAGGATCACTAACCAAATCAGCACCCAAACTATCAATCACATAATTTAGCGCTGCCGCGCGGTACCACCTCTGGTTGGGCTTGCAGCCGTGAAGATGGAGAATGGAGGTGGGGAGAGTGGTCGGCAGAGGGATTGGGGCCTCATGTGGAAGATGGATGCAGGCGGCAGGGGGAAGGGGTACAGATCGTGGTGGTTTCAGTTTTTTTACCTTCTTTTCCTACTCGGACGGAAGCGGGCGGGGAAAGGATAAGCGCAATCCGACGATGGTATTTGCTAAGTGCACTCTGGAGTCAGGTTTCGTATAATCGTGCCAGTTGGATGTAATCCAGTGGGCTGATCCATTGGTGTTAGGTCTGTTGTATACATTAAGTGGAGTGCTCCTAAGAAAGGAAATGTTTGCACCTTTATAAGTAGTATAGTTTAGAGTTTACATTCTCATTTACACCATTGTCTCCACGGAGACACCTGAGGTAATTCTGGAGAAACAACTGATTTGTTCATAAAAACTGTTCCCTCTCTGTAGACGACATCAAGCCAAGCTCACCACATGCATCAACGGGCTTTGACCAAGAGAAATCTTGAATTGTAGAATTGTAGAACTGTGAATAACACCTTCTCCATATTATGGGAATGAAAAGGTTATGGCCACCTTAAAATCCATATTTCACACATATCACTTTTCTCAAAACTCCAATACAAGAATTAAAGCAATCCAATCCATATTTCACACACATCACAATCCTATTGGTCGTTATCAAACCAGGTATGCATCGCGATATTTGTTATAACAAGAGAAAATTCTAGTAGGTCATATAGACTAATATATCGAAGCAAAAAGTGTAGATTTCCGAACAAATGAGTAAAATGATTGACCAAACCTAGATATTGCAGATATTTATTATCATGAAGTTCAGATCTGAGCACTACAAAGGAACAGAATATAACACGCGGCAGTCAAACTTCCTCGTACTCGTCTTCACCTTTTCTCTAGCAGCTTGCGTCGTCCATCCTTGTCAACACTGACCGCGACTAGGCGATCAAGAAAAACATACCACCCAAACTTGCACCCTCTTCACAATCGACATCTTCCCCCACAGCAACACCGCTAGTCCTGCATCTTCCCTGTGCCACATGCCAAACACGACCAAGAATGATATGTTCTTCACGGCCGATGGCATGCTCTCATCCTCCCTATTATCAACCAACTTTGTTTGCATTTCTTTCATGTAAACTAGTGAACATAAATAATTTGCATGTCCTTACAGAAAGGTGGTCCGAAAAAACATCAACTGAAAAACTTGCAGAAAGGCGGTCCATGAAGCATGTTCTCACCTACAATTATCATACAAGGATGGTATTTTTTTACTATTGAAAAATTCACAAATCGGGTAGTAATGTATGGTGATGTTCTTGACACTCAAAAAGACCATTTTCAACTCGTTGAACCAGACCATTTTTCAAGTCATTGTAGTGCAAGATGCTTGTGCTAGAGTTGTGAAAATACACAATAAGTACCTCCGAAAGGAAAGTAGATATTGTTCTCACACATCAATATATGGTTACACATAAGAGCTGGTACATCCATAGCTCTATTAAATTGAGTTACAAGACTTGGCAATCCCAAAAATATATATCAAAGGCTATTAAGATATATAACAATACTTTTCTTCAGAAAACCTAGATACCTACACCTTTGTTAATATTAAGGATCTTCAGATCAGCGAGAAATGGTCAATGATCTATGTTTTCAGTATCACATGCCGATAGCAGTGGAGACAAAATATGATGTACATGTAGCTGATATTTAACGGTATATATGATATGCTCTTTGGATATTTTAGCACGTGAAATTGACGTGAATTTTGAAACAACACTTGGGAAGTTGAACTCACACGTGCAATCAGAAGGTCCTGGGATAGTAAGTATAGCAATATTCTGTTTTTACTTCATCAATATATTGTATCGGAGTAGTTGTGCTGGGACTGAAAATTTGTTAAATGAGCTTATATTTAGACCTTGCAAACAATAAGATTCAAAATATGTTAAGTAGACACAAAATCAAAGATGCAATGTAAGGATAAGATAAACTGACAGAAAGAGAACAATTTTCTCACCACTGAATGACCACAGATCGGGCAGCCAATGCCCAAACCTTAGAGCCACATGAAGGAAATAACAAGATAAACTGACAGAAAGAGAATCGTTTCCTAACCACTGGATGACCACAAATCGGGAAACCAATGCCTATACCTTAGAGCCACACCAAGGAGAACTCCATTATTATCCTAGAATAGTGTATGTATAAACTCCAGGAAATATCAACTTAGAAGAAGCTTATGCATTGTACATGTACCTCAATTACAAAAATCATTTTTGCACCTGAGGAATAAATTTTCTCTTTCCACTCCGGTAATCGATTAGGAATAACATGTTCTGAGTTCAACTCGTACACAAAACTTACACCCAATTTAAGGACATGTTATCTGGATTTCATTCATACCTTCAGGTGTTAGACCGAATGCAATTTAAAACACAATCAAATTAAGGCACAACATATTTGGACCAGCAACAAGTACTTCTTATCCTAGCTGGTTGATGGCTCAGTGTCGGCGCCAGAAAGTACTTGTCCTAGCTGGTTGATGGCTCAGTGTCGGCGCCAGAAAAGTGCTGGTGGGATGTTGATGTAGAGCTCGTTGGGAACCCCAAGAGAAAGGTATGATGAGCACAGCAGCAAGTTTCCCTCAGTTATGAAACCAAGGTTTAATCGAACTAGTAGGAGCAAGGAAACACCCCAAATGTGTTGCTAGCTGAGCCTTGGCAGGGCGCACTACCGGTGGTAGTAGCAACGTGGAGACCTGCACAACACAACCACAGAACTTTGTCCCCAACTTGTGATGAGGTTGTCAATCTCACCGTGTTTTGCGGAAAACAAAGGATTAAACGTATCGAATGGAAAGAAGTAAAAGTTTGTAGAAAGTAAACACAAAGCAGTAAACAATTTGTAGATTGTATGTAAAAGACAATGACCGGGATCCATAGTTCACTAGAGGTGGCTCTCCTTAAGATAGATAACATGCTGGGTGAAAAAATTACAGCGGGGCAATTGACAAACATCAAGAAAGCAATACATGCATATACTAATCATCTTGACTCCTTTGAGACTTGATTGGGCATTACAACATTATACATAGACCGCCATCCAACTGCATGTATGACTAATAATCCACCTTCAGGTTATTATCCGAACCCCCTCCAATATTAAGTTGCAAGCAACAGATTATTGCTTTACGAATTGCGTGTAAAGTAAACAATACGATTGTTCTATGAACAAAGGATTGTTTTTTCTCCCTAGTAGCAACAACACATCTAGTACCTTAGAGATTTATGTCACTTCCTCAGATTACCAGAGGCATGAACCCACTATCGAGTATAAATACTAACTCTTGGAGTTGCTAGCACCTACTTGACCAAGATAGCTACTAACAACGGAAAGAATGCAAGATCACAAATAACAAAGACATGATAGAATCAATAATCAATCTGAAATAGCATCTCAATATCCATCGGATCCCCACAAACACAACATGCAAAATTACAAATAGATGGTCTTGATCATGAATGGAGCTCACAAGATCTAGACATGAAAGCACAAAGGAGGAGAACCAGCCATCTAGCTACTACATGGATCCGTAGTCCAAGGATGAACTACTCACGCATCACACCGGAGGCTTGCATGGTGATGAAGAAGGCCTCCAGGGTGAATTCCCCTCTCTGGCAGGGTGCCGGGAAGAGCTTCAGATCCCTCCCGATCTAGGGATGGAGATGACGGCGGCTACAGACTCTTTCGTGGATTTTTGATCGGGTACTTAGGGTTTTCGTCCCGAGGGCATCTTATAGGCGGAAGGGGAGGCCGAGGGGGTGTCGGAGGCGGCCACACCACCCCCTGGCATGGGTCAGGCTGGGCCGCGCGGCCAGGTGGCCCCCTGGCCCCTCTCTGTCTCGTACTCTGGCATCTGATGACTTCCGGAAAAATAGGCACTTTGGCTTTTGTCCCATCCAATTCTGAGAATATTCATTTTCTTACTTTCCTGGAACCAAAAACAGCAGAAAACAGGCAGCTAACACTGTGGCTCTTGTTAATAGGTTAGTCCAAGAAATCATATGAAAAGTACTCCAAAGTTGGAACAAAACACGAGAAAGTGGATAAAACCAAGCATGGAACATCAAAAGTTATAGATACATTTGCAATGTATCAACATCCCCAAGCTTAACTCCTGCTCGTCCTCGAGTAGGTAAGTGATACAAAGAAAGAATAATTTTTGAGGTGACATGCACCATCAAAGACTTGATCAAAGTATTTGTAAAACATTCAAAGCTGGGATCATAGTACTTCAATCATAACATGAAAGACAAAGTTCTAGCAATAAGACAAAGAAACTATGATGCAACATGAAAAGGCACAAACAAAAGATTCATGAATAATAATGCTTTGCAAGACGTTTGTTTGTTTCACATAAAGAAAACATAGCATAATAGTATTCAGCTTGTCCCTCAATAGAGTAGCAAATATAAATGCATAGGACACATTCAAAGTTCATAAGAGTGACTAGATACAAATAGTTTAAACCAAGCAATATCAAGTTATGCATCAATCAACTAGTCTTGGGACAATGCACATAGAACTAAGAATGGCCACCATGCTCTCAAGGTAGGTGCATAAAGGTAGAAGGTGGAGACTCGATATAATGGTGGAAGAGATGACTTTTTATAAAAGGAAGTAGGGATTCAAGTCTCATAAAGAGCTTCCAAAAATTATGGTACTTATAACATTCAGCTCTCATTGCCCCCATCATAAGCATCTTGAAGTGATTAAGGTTAAAGTGAACAAACTATGGTGTACATGCTTGGTGAAGTATAAGTTAGAAATCTCATGTCCCTTGTATATGAGGGCCGCTCCTCATGCTACTCAAGTTTAGTCACCGGTAAGTTCTTGTCATCGTAAGTACATGTGTATCATAGAGAACCGCCAACGGGGTACCCCTTGCCCGATGATACGAAAGAATCCCCATATCAAAATGACAAGGCAAGCAGACAACGAGCATCTCAGCAATCTTGTTATTTACCATGAGAATATGGTGCTTTTTTCTCTCTTTCCTCTTTTCATAATATCTCTTTTTTTTCTCAATATAAGACTCTTTTTTATAAGAAGAATGCTTCATAGACAGCTCATTATGGTTATGCTGCAGGTTTCCACCATGTCAGCATGGATTAGACCAGCGGCCCAGGCGTTTCTCTAACACATATACATAACTCCATGGACTTACAAGCTCCCCTTCCATTTCACACCGACAACATCCATGTACAAAAGAGCATGATATCAACTAGGTACAAGTACCAAGTGCAATGTTGAAAGCGTTCCCCATGAAAGCATGGTTCTGTTAATTCCCAACAAATAAGTGCAAGCATGTACAACATAGACGACACAATGGTTCAAGTTTATTAAGGGCAAGAAAAGTAAAGTGTGCCATCAAGTTCGTGAGAGCTTTAATCACTAGTTTTCTCATAACAAGTTTAATTTGGAAGGTAAACAAAATCATGAATATACTTGGAATAGCATAAGCTAGTAGGTAGGTATGGTGGACTCTTTGGAATAACTTGGTTTAGGGAGTTGGATGCATGAGTGGAACTAATACTTTGTTGTGGAGGCTAGCAAAAGACTGGGGGCGACAAACTAAGAGAGAAATAATGGCCATAATCATGCAGAGCGACAAAACATCATTGATCAAAGCATGAAGTGATACTACAAGTTGAAAACTAAAGGATCATAAAGGATATGGTGACTTGAGATAGTCATAACATGTTGTGAGCATGTGCCAAGTCAACCCAAATAAAGCATGAAAGGAGAATACCACTATACTATGCTTTAATATGCTAAAACAACACATGATTCATCCAAGGCACATTAAGCAATCTCAATTGTTTATAAAAAGTCATGCTACAACAAAGAATACTAAGCATAAAGCCAAAACAATATCAAGCATGGCATGACAAAGCATAGGCCACAGTAAAAAATGAGCTCTTTTTACCACATAAGCATGAACTTTCCTACTCTTTTCCAATCCAAACCAAACTATTTGTAAACCAATGTATGAAAGAGGGGGTCCAACCAATTTATTCAGAGAACTAAGAAAACCAAAGCAAACGAAAAACCAAAATGAAAATGAAAAAGAAAACGCTCCAAGAAAAACACAACTGTGCATGAAACAATAAAAACGAAGCGTCTGAAAGAAACCTTTGTTTTTTATTGATGAAGAAGGGGATGCCTTGGGCATCCCCAAGCTTTGACGCTTCTAATTCTTGTATATTTCTTGGGGTGACAGGTGTGGCATCCCCAAGATTGAGTTTTAGTCCATCATTCATCTCATTACTCATTCCTTCCATACACCTGAAATTTTTCCTTCATACAAAACTTCACACAATCTTTATTAGCAACATTAGCGCACTCAAGATAAATAGGTCTTAAGGTTCAGTTCTAACACCAAATAAACTTCCATTAGAACACTAGCTACTGTAGCACTTCCCTCAAAAAGCTCAATTCCCCAAAAGAACTCAAAAAGGAACCAACAAGAAGCAAATCCAAAAAATGGCAGAAATCTGTCAAAACAGACCAGCAGGTAAAGACGGGTTTTTTCGGAGACCTTCTGTTGCTCAAATCAAAAAGTGTTGATCTAACGAAAGTTAGATAACAACCTGGGGCAAAAGCACAAAAATTCT
Source organism: Avena eriantha (assembly GCA_910589775.1). Classification (NCBI taxonomy): domain Eukaryota; kingdom Viridiplantae; phylum Streptophyta; class Magnoliopsida; order Poales; family Poaceae; genus Avena; species Avena eriantha. The sequence continues at coordinate 515,835,396 of OU342745.1, read as the reverse complement.
ACGTTCAGAGATTTTACACAAATTTTTACGGTGAAGCACATAAATCTGTTTCGGGACAGCAACTTTCTCAATCATTACTTCTCTCTCATTAGAGGTTACTCTTGGCACAAAAAGCACATAAAAAGGATAAGGAGAGGTTATTACAGAGGTAATAACTTTCAAGACTCATCTAAAACTTTTGGGTTATCTCCCAATAAGTACTTTTCTTTAACGCCTTTAAGTTAGGCATAAGAAGCAAGAAAAAGAATCAAGTGTTCTCGAATGAAGAAGCATTAAAACCAAATTTCTTGCCCTTACCTCTCTTACTTTTATTCTTAACCTCGGGGAAAATGTGATTGTTTGGTGGAGAAGAAAGGTGCATGGTCCCCTTTCCCACATCTATTATTGCTCCAAGAAGTTCTAATAGGGACCTTCCAAGTGTAATTTGTCTTTTTCTTGCACATTCAATGACAAGATAATCAGTAGAAATCATTTTCCCAAGGATCTTTGTAAACACTCCTTCGGCTATTCCAAGAGGTAATATGGTAGCACTATTAGCAAGAGATATTTCTTCTCCTCCTTTAGTAAGCCCCCAAGTATTCAGAGATTCATAAATATCTTTGGGCATAAGACAAAATTCAGACGTGATATCACAGCGAGCTTGAAAAGTTTCAGTGTTTATCTCAATCTTTACTGTAGGGAGCCACTTTGATGGTTCAAAATTTATTGGAACATAATTGTGATGCTCCCTAAGCGTATTATAGCAATGTTTTAAGCTAGTAGTGCCAGTCTCAAGAGTGTTCAATCTAGCAAATATTTTTGCGAAAGAAATATCAGTTTGGCTAGGCAAGTTGTAAGTGAGGATCAATTTCTTTATAGCATTAATAGCATCATCCTCATTACATTGGAGGAAATATCCTCCCACAACAGCATCTAAAGCATATCTATAGCAAAGAGCAATTCCAAGGTAAAAACTGCTAAGGAACAAGCTTTGAGTCATTTTAGGCTCAGTTTTTTCATGTAGATCAGAGATTCTAGACCAAGCTTCTTTAAAACTTTCCTCAATTCCTTGTTTAAAAGTGAAAATCATTTCCTCGGGTGACATAGTGACTGGAGCAAGGCTAGACATAGTGGCAACTCAAGATAGGAACTGATTTTTGTGTGTTTTCAAATAAGAAAGCAAACTAGTAAAACTATTTTGTGTGTGTTTTTGATAACAAAACAAGCAAACAAAGCTGCAAGTTTCCCTCGGTTATGAAACCAAGGTTTAATCGAACTAGTAGGAGCAAGGAAACACCCCAAATGTGTTGCTAGCTGAGCCTTGGCAGGGCGCACTACCGGTGCTAGTAGCAACGTGGAGACCTGGACAACACAACCACAGGACTTTGTCCCCAACTTGCGATGAGGTTGTCAATCTCACCGGTTTTGCTGAAAATAAAGGATTAAACGTATCGAATGGAAGGAAGTAATAGTTTGCAGAAAGTAAACACAAAGCAGTAAACAGTTTGTTGATTGTATGTAAAAGAAAGGACCGGGATCCATAGTTCACTAGAGGTGGCTCTCCTTAAGATAGATAACATGCTGGGTGAACAAATTACAACGGGGTAATTGACAAACATCGAGAAAGCAATACATGCATATACTAATCATCTTGACTCCTTTGAGACTTGATTGGGCATTACAACATTATACATAGACCACCATCCAACTGCATCTATGACTAATAATCCACCTTTAGGTTATCATCCGAACCCTCTCCAGTATTAAGTTGCAAGCAACAGATTATTGCTTTACGAACTGCGTGTAAGGTAAACAATACGATTGTTCTATGAACAAAGGATTGTTATTTTCTCCCTAGTAGCAACAACACATCTAGTACCTTAGAGATTTCTGTCACTACCCCAGATTACCAGAGGCATGAACCCACTATCGAGCATAAATACTAACTCTTGGAGTTGCTAGCATCTACTTGGCAAAGATAGGTACTAACAACAGAAAGCATGCAAGATCACAAATAGCAAAGACATGATAGAATCAATAATCAATCTGAAATAGCATCTCAATATCCATCGGATCCCCGCAAACACAACATGCAGAATTACAAATAGAAGATCTTGATCATGAACGGAGCTCACAAGATCTAGACATGAAATCACAAAGGAGAAGAACCAACCATCTAGCTACTACATGGATCCGTAGTCCAAGGATGAACTACTCACGCATCACACCGGAGGCTTGCATGGTGATGAAGAAGGCCTCCAGGGTGAATTCCCCTCTCTGGCAGGGTGCCGAGAAGAGCTTCAGATCCCTCCCGATCTAGGGATGGAGATGACGGCGGCTACAGACTCTTTCGTGGATTTTTGATCGGGTACTTAGGGTTTTCGTCCTGAGGGCATCTTATAGGCGGAAGGGGAGGCCGAGGGGGTGTCGGAGGCGGCCACACCACCCCCTGGCACGGGCCAGGCTAGGTCGCGCGGCTAGGTGGTGTGGTGCCCCCTGGCCCCTCTCCGTCTCGTACTCTGGCATCTGATGACTTCCGGAAAAATAGGCACATTGGCTTTTTTATCCCGTCCAATTCCGAGAATATTCATTTTCTGACTTTCCTGGAACCAAAAATAGCAGAAAACAGGCAGCTGACACTGTGGCGCTTGTTAATAGGTTAGTCCAAGAAATCATATGAAAAGTACTCCAAAGTTGGAACAAAACACAAGAAAGTGGATAAACCAAGCATGGAACATCAAAAATTATAGATACATTTACAATGTATCACTGGTCAAACTTAAAAATTTGCCCCAAGGGTAGAGGCCTGTCTCGCCCAACTGGATAAAATTCGACACGGAAGCAAAATGGTGACGAGGCTACCCCTACATCAAAAGTATCCATTTTTACCACTATCTAGCTACCAGGTCTGGAGGCATGCCCCAACTACATCTATACATAAAACAAAAAAATAATTTAATCAGCCAATTGACTACTCATTTATCCTATATTGAATCAAGGTGCACCTGTGAAGGACATATCTTTCTCCCAATTAACAGGTTACATTTATCATCAGTGCTAGGAACAAATGTCCAGACCAATTGATGCCAATAGTTGTGAATAAAAAACAGCCTCACCTGATTGAGAACTTGATTGAGATCAAGACATGTCCCTTGTAGTACCCTATTTGGCACTGTCCATACCAGCGACGTCTTCCCATGTCACATGAGGCTTCTCGGAGATAACCGCTCGTTGGCGTCAGCAGCCTCATCATCGTGATTTTTCCTTCAGATCTTCGTTGCAGAAGACTCACTGATAAAGGGGGATCTCCTCTATGTGGGTAATTCATTCGTGAAACCTAGTGTGGCCAGCGGCGATGGAGGGACACTTGGGATGAACAGGGCGCCGACAACAGCTGAGGGGCGCCCATGATGATTCTGGATCCATGAGCGGGAGGTAGGGGTGGGAACCTCTTTGTCCTTCTCCTCGCGATCTACCGCTGTCGCTCGGTAGCACCTCTGGTTGGGCTTGCAACTGTGAAGATGGAGAATGGAGGTGTAGAGAGTGGTCCGCGGAGGGATTGGGTCCTCATGTGGAAAATGGATGCAGGCGGTAGGGGGAAGGGTTACATATCGTGGTGGTTTCAGTTTTTTTACCTTCTTTTCCTACTCGGACGGAAGCAGGCGGGGAAAGGATAAGCGCAGTCCGACGATGGTATTTGCTAAATGCACTCTGGAGTTAGGTTTCGTATAATCGTGACGGTTGGATGTAATCTAGTGGGCTGATTCGTTGGTGTTAGGTCCGCTGTGTACATTAAGTGGGGTGCTCCTAAGAAATAAAATGTTTGCACCTTTATAAGTAGTATAGATAGATAGGATTCAATGTATTTATTTTGGCTCACTCTAGCGGCTGGACAAGCGTCTACCATTAAACATGCGCTTATACGCCTTATATTTTGGGAGGGAGGGAATACTATTTTATAAGTAAGCATTGTCAATCCGGATCTCTTTTATCAAATAATTAAGGAACTCATTTTAAAAATAATTAAGAAACTTATTTCAACTAAAATACTCAATACAGTTAATTAGTGTATGGAAAATTGTTCTAAAATCTAACCGGCTGATCAACCAACCAAATAGTATACACTATACATCAAATTATAAAAATATTTAAAATTCAGGGACCTTACCTCTACTTAATAATGACGAAAGGTGGAATGGTTAGACATAACATGCAGATAATCAGAGATGTTGCATGTTGTTTAAATCTTCTACATAGGAGACATCAACTAATTTGCATGGTTAACATGGCCAAAGGAAATCGTGAATCAAGTGCTCCTAGATGTGACACACATCACCCTTGTTTGCCTCCTCTTCCAATAGGACAAAATCAAGTCAAGAGCAGTACTCACCTAACAGCCGGAGAATAGATCACGAATCCATGGACCAGCAGTCCGCTGCAGACTGCGGTACCTCCATTGGCAGCCTTGCCATGACGATGGCTGCCTCCCAGTTGGCCTCAAAGTTCATACTATTGTCAATACACCTGATCCTCATTGTCATATTGATTCACTAATAAAAAAGATACAATATATCAGATTAATAGCTTGGATAAAAAGATTAGCGAGAGACTGGATTGAGTTGGTCTTCTATTTCAAATCGATTGCAGATTTAGATGGATCTCTGATGACCCACAAGTATAGGGGGTGTATCGCAGTATTTTCGAGGGAAGTGAAACCCAATTTATTGATTCGACACAAGGGGAGCCAAAGAATATTTATAAGCCTTAACAACTGAGTTGTCAATTCAGCTGCACCTGGAAACAATCTTGCTCACAGCAGTTTATCAGTAGCAACAGTTTGGTAGTAGCAATAGCAAAGTAATAGCGGTAGTAAAAGTAAAGACAGTACTAAGAATTGCAGTAAACGGTAGGATTAAAGCGTGGTAGGCATAGGGATGGATGGACAGGCGTTGCATGGGCAAGACAATTCATATAGCAATCAAGACATAGGGCATTTGCAGATAAATAAGATAAATCATCCAAGTACTAAATAATCATAGACATGTGTTCCATATATAGTCATATGTGCTCGCAATGAGAACTTGCACAACATCTTTTGTCCTGCTAGCCCGTTTGCAGCGGAGCCTCAAGGGAACTACTGGCAATTAAGGTGCTCCTTTTAATAGAGCACCAGAGAAAAGCATTAACACTCTGTGAACACATGTGATCCTCACATCAAAGCCATTCCCTTCGGTTATCCCGATTGCTGTCACTTTGGGGACTTTGGTTCCAGACAACAACGTGTGTATACAACTTGCAGGCAAGACCATAAACAATACTATCATAATGAATCAATAACATGTTCAGATCTGAAATCATGGCACTCGGGCCCTAGTGACAAGCATTAAGCATAACAAGTCGCAACAAAGTCAAAAAGCACTAATAGAAGATACTAGGCACCATGCCCTAACAATCCGATGCCATTACATGAACGATCTCATCCAATACCTACCATCCCCATAGCCTACAGCGGGGGATTACTCACTCATAGATGGGGGAAACATGGATGGTCGATGGAGAAGCGATGGTGATGATGATGGCGATGATCTCCTCCAATTCCCCGTCCCGGCAGGGTGCCCGAACAGAGTTTCTGGTTCTGAATCGCCGAATCTAGTGATGGCGGCGCAGCGGAACTCTTTCTAGAAAAACATCGAACCCCCTGGGTTTTTAGGTCAGGAGGCAACTTATATGCGAAGAGGGAGGCCGAGGGGGTGCCTGGGGCGGCCAGACCACCCCCTGGCACGGCCAGGCCTAGCCCGCGCGGCCAGGCCCCAGCCCTTCTCCGTCTCGTATTCTGGCTCCTTGAGTCTTCTGGTGAAATAGGATTTTTGGCATATTTTTCAGGATTTTTCTTGATAGTTGATTTTCTGCACAAAAACTAGACACCAAAGTAATTCTACTGAAAACAGTGTCAGTCCGTGTTAGTTGTATCCAAATCACACAAGTTTAGAGGAAAAACAATAGCAAAAGTGTTTGGGAAAGTAGATACGTTTTGGACATATCGACTCCCCCCAAGCTTAGCTTATTGCTTGTCCTCAAGCAATTGAGTTAAAAACTGAGTGCGATAAAAGAAACTTTCACAAACACATTTCCTTCATAAGATGTATATATTCTCAACATATGATCAACTACTCAGGCAATTCATAATAAAGAGTATGCAACTAAGTTTACTTAATAGTCATTGCAAGCTATGAAGAGCTTCTAACTCAAAAATAACAAGTAGTATGAAACACAAATATAAGCAACATTGTAATGTTCATAAAAAGGTATGATAAAGTGGTATCTCGCTTGCCTTTGATTGTAAAGCCAAGGCACCTCTGAAGTTCAAGTGAAGACTAGAAGTAAAGATATCAAAGATACAAGCATCAAAGTCATAACACAAACAATCAAGTTTTGAGACAAGCATATTACACTAAGAATGACAACTATGCTCTCAACCAAGTTCTCATAGAATATGTGGAGACTCAACAAAGAAATGAAAAGGTTTTGAATAGTTTGAAAGGCTTCCAAATGCTGAAAGTATGGTACTCATTAGCTTTGAGCTCTCATTGCCCCTATCATAAGCATCTTTAAATGGTTAAGGTTAAAGTGACACAAGTAGAGGATATGCTTGACAAGTTATAAGCTAAAATCTCATGCCCCTTACTTACGAGTACCGGACCTCATGCTACTCAACTTCAGTCACAAGTAAGCTCTTGTCATTGTAAGTACATATGTATCATAGAGAACCGCCAAAGGGGTACCCCTTGCACATGATACATGAGCTATCCCATAATCAAAATGACAAGGTAAGCAGACAATGAGCATCTCAGCGATCTTTTTATTTGCTATTTGCATAGGTTTTTATTGAGGATGCTTCATAGAATGCTCATTATGGTTATGCAGCAAGTTTCCACCATGATTAGGCATGGCTTAGGCTAGCGGCCTAGGCGTTTCTCTAACATATATACAAACTCCATGATCTTACAAGTTCCCCTTTTATTTCACACCGCTAGGATCCATGAGCAAAAGAATCATGATATCAACGAGGTACAAAGTACCCGTGCAATGTTGAAACCGTTCCCCATGATACATGGTTCTGCTAACTTCAACTTATAAAGCGCAAGCATATACACAAAAAAGATGGACACAATGGTTCAAGATTATTAAGTGCAAAAGGTAAAGTGTGCCATCAAGTTCGTGAGAGCTTTACTAACTAACTTTCTCATATCAATCAAACATTTTATTCGGAAGAAAACAAGGCATATTTAATATGCAAGGAAATAGCAAATGACGCTAATAGGTAGGTATGGTGGACACTTTGGCAATATTGGTTTTGGGGAGTTAGAAACACGAGTAGAGCATACTTAGTGCAAGTGAAGGCTAGCAATAGTAAGGGAGCGACAAACGAGAGAGCAGTAATTGTCATAATCATGCTTGCAACAAAACATGACTAATCATGGCATGAAAGTGATTCAAGACCCCTGAGGCAAAATAGTTCATCGAGGCTTAACTGATTATTGTTTCAGTCATATGCATGCATGAGCATGTGCCAAGTCGATTCAAGTGAAACATTCAGAGGAGGATACCACAGTGTCATGCCAAGTTATGAATAGAGCAATGCAAGCAAACATTCAAATGGCATGCTACAAATTATCAGCGAGCTGGAGCTAATCATAAGAAAGCAAGAACTACTAAGCATCCATAAATAACATACACCCTACATGAACAGACTAAGCATGCCCACAATGATGAGTATATGTACAAAAAATGAAAACAAATAGAGTTTGTTACCAGCCTCTTACCACACCTCAAGTTGTCATTAATCCTCATTATTGCCCTTCACTTGTGTGGCTTGAATAATAACATGAAACCAAATTCCACTGAGGCCTGCTGAACCCTGCAACAAACTCACAAAACCAAAGAAGAACAACAAATATTTTTGGTCTTTTTGATTTTTAAAAGCAAGAACCAAAAAAAAAAAGAACAAGCAAAGCAAAATCTTTTTAGTTTTTTCGAATAGTTCAAACAAAGCAAAAAGGGAAAAGCAAACCAAGGCAAAAAGAAGCAAACAAAGAGAAACAAAAGAAATATTTTTGGTCTTTTTGTGTTTTGGAAAGCAAAAGTAAAGAAAGAATGAAAACTAAAAAGAGAACAAAGCATGAATATACAAAGTATCGACAAAACATGATATGGAGATGAGTGTGATGTCGGTATACCTCCCCCCAAGCTTAGGCTTTTGGCCTAACTGGGTATCAATCCAAATGCAAGTAAGTGTTCCAAGCAGGCGGATCATCGTAAGAATGATCGTGGTAAGGCCCTTGCGAAGATGAAGAAGCTCCCCAATCATAGGTAGGCTGCTGATAAGAAGACTCCCCCTCATTCGAGGGCTGGACCGAATCATCTGTAACCTCCCTTCTAGTATCCTGGTTCTATCGGGAAAGCTCTCCCAAGTACGTATCAAGCTCCTCCTCCGTGAGTGACCATCCTACCCTGGTATCAAGGTTAAACAAAATAGGTGCATGCAAAAGAACAAACCGCTCGGACTTACTCCTTCTCCAACCAGCCTTGAGAAAGGTTATTTCATAAGACAACTCGCTCAAACTAGCCCAAGAAGAAACAAATTTATGTTGTATCATGGAATTAAGATCAAGCCTTTCTATGGAAAACTATAGGTCTAGATGATGAGGCACTAAACCATGAAAAGCTAATAAACAAGAGGCAATGAGGCCTCCACAAATTCCACCTTTCCCGCGGTTAGCGGCAAGATGGAAAGCTATCAAGGCACCCAAGTTATAAGTTCTATCTCGTTTTAGAGCAGCTGAGATGAATGCTAGATCATATGAGGATAACTTATTAGCAGTTTTCCTAGCGAGGACACACTTGGCAATAAAGTAAGCAAAGTAGCGAATATATGGGAGATGAATGTTACAGATTTTCCCATTCTCCTTTGAGAAGCTGCTCCCTTGGCAAATCTCCGCCTACAAGTCCATAAGTGGTGTAGGTCGCTCTTTAATCCTTCCACATGATCCCCACTAAGGTACTCTAATAGCTGCACAAAAATCATCAAGAGGGAGGTCGACAACTATATTGTAAATTTTGTAGTGAACCATGGGGTTAGGCAAAGAGCAACTAAATCGAAAGTCCTACACTACAGACATTGTTAGTTTCACAAATTGACAAGGCTCATCTTCCACAAAGTGCTCCAATCCTGCATTAGCAACTAAAGTATGGAAGTCCTGGGAAATTCCTGCAGCCCTCATGAATTCGGAGCATGGATAGATGGAAGGAAAAACTTCCTCCTCTCGGTGAACCTTCATAACCTCATGCACCCTCAGTTCATATTAGCTGAGTTGATGCTCATTCATCTTCTGTTCTGAAATTTAATATCCATTAAACAAGTGATTGCAAAGTGAATACATAATGAATGGCACTACTCATAGGGACTTGCAAGAGGCCTAAACATGCATCAAAACAATATCTCTAAGCATTGAACAAGCTTACAAGCTCTCATAACCTGTCACCTACAACAACAAAATAATCAAGATGTAAACCACTAAATACAAATCTACTTGGACAAGCGGAGGAGTCACATATCGGAGAACAGATGCTCCAAATTTTAGTAGCAAAGATGGGATGAGCAAGGTGATCGAAAAATCATGGACAACAACAATAAGAACGGGATTTCGAGCAAAGAACTGATGTTTTCTCGGGAGAGAGGAAGCAGTGGCAAGTGAGAGAGTGAGTGGAGGGCCAGGGATGACCCACACCATGGCCGGACGCGCCCCTGGGCTGGCCGCGCCACCAGATGGTGTGCCTGCCTGGTGGGCGCCCCTGGTACTCTCCATGCACTTCTCTGCCCCTTTTTTCACGTAAAAATTTAATATGAATTTTCTGGAATTTTTCGAGACACTTTATTTTTGAGCAAGTTTCAGGTATAGATGAATGATTTTCTGACAGAAAAAGGTTTCTGGAATGATGCAACAGCTAAAAAAAGCTAAACTTTAGAATTTTTTAAGACACTCTATCAAACAAGCAAGTAACAATAGAAAAGTAAACTAAGCGAAAACAAAAACTAAAATGGATAAAATGAAAGTAAAGAAAGATAATCATGGTGAAAACATTCTTTTGGTCATTGAAATCCTTTTGTTAACAAGGTTGATTAGGTCTTGTTACCAAAACAATTTTATATGAAGCAAAACTTTGTATTTCACTAATGATTATGTTACCTCAACCTTGATAGCAACGGTCCCAATCATAATAGTTTCATAGTTTTCTCGTGGTATGGGATAATATATTTCTCCAACTTGGATGCCCTCAGCATATTCAATTGAACTTAAACCATAAGTCCTATCAATCTTCTTAGGGAAATAGATAGTATGCTCCTTGTCATTGGCATTGAAAGTCATCTTTCCTTGATTACAATTAATAACAGCTCCTGCAGTATTAAGAAAAGGTCTCCCAAGAATAATAGACATATTATCATCTTCAGGCATTTCAAGCACAACAAAATCAGTTAATATCAAGCAATTATGAGCCACTTGAACAGGTACATCCTCATGTATACCAACAGGAATAGTAGTAGATTTATCAACCATTTGCAAAGATATATCAGTTGGTATTAATTTTTCTAGTTGAAGTCTCTTATAGAGAGAAAAAGGCATAACACTAACTCCTGCTCCCAAATCACACAAGCCAGTTCTAACATAACTATTTTTAATAGAGCAAGGTATATTTGGAATCCTGGGTCTCCCAGTTTCTTTGGAACTTTACCATTAAAGGAATAATTAGCAAGCAAAGTAGAAATTTCTTCATTAGGGATCTTCCTTTTATTCGAGACAATATCCTTCATATACTTTGAATAAGGAGGCAATTTAATAGCATCGATCAAAGGAATTTGCAAAAATAAAGGTTTCATCCACTCACAAAACTTATTATAGTGTTCATCTTCCTTTGACTTGTGTTTCTTATCAGGGAAAGGCATAGGTTTTTGGACCCAAGGCTCTCTTTCACTACCATGTTTCTTAGCAACAAAATCTTCTTTAGTGTATTTAGTATTCTTGGTGTGCCTTTCAAGTTCTTCTTCAATTTTTTATTTATTAGGAACATCAGTTTCTTCACTACCACTTTTAGTTTCAGCATCAAAGACATATATACTATTAGGATCTTTAGCAGGTTTAGAGGGTTCTACAATAGTTTTATGTTTATTTTTTTCTTTTCTTAGGAGTAGTACCACTATCTTCAGCTTGTTGAGAATCCTGCTCAATTCTTTTAGGATGCCCCTTAGGATATAGAGGATCCTGGGTAGCAGCACCACTTCTAGTTCTAATTTCATAAGCATGTTTTTCTTTGGCAGCATTAACTAGCAAGTCTTTTTTCACTTTAATAAGTTGATCTATTTGAGTTTGAACCATTTGAAAATGTTTAACAAGCATTTTAACATCATTAGAGGTTCTTTCCACAATATCTTTTAACTCAACAATAGCTCTAGAGTTTTCCATTAAATGATTTTGCACCCTTTTATTAAAATTATCTTGCTTAACAATAAAAATATCGAATTCTTCTAAGCATTGATCAGGAGCTTTAGAGTAAGGAATATCACCTTCATCAAAATGTTCGAGAGAGTGTACCTCAATAGTGGATGAGTGGGGGATAGGCTTACATAATTCTTCTATAGGAGGTAATTCTTGACATCTGCAGCTTTAATTCCCTTCTCCTTAAGACATTTCTTAGCTTCCTTCATCACTTCATCATTTAGTTCAATAACTCCCCTCTTCTTTGATGTTGGTATAGGCGCAGTGATAGTTGGTTCAGGTATAACTGTTTCAGGTATAGCTAGTTCAGGAGGAGTCCAGTCTTCATAATTCTTGCTTATTTTAGCCATTAATTCCTCAGCTTCCTTGGGAGTCCTATTCCTGAAAACACAATCAGCACAACTATCCAGGTATGTCCTAGATTCTTTAGTTAGTTCATTATAAAATATATCAAGAAGCTCATTCTTAGGTAATGGACATCCAACCTGTGCATGAACCAAAGCACAAAACCTTTCCCATGATTCAGGCAATATCTCTTTTTATCCCCGTTTAAAATAAAAAAGTTCATGCAAAATAGCATGTCTAGCACTAGGAGGAAAATATTTCTGCAGGTAAGTACTAATCAAGCAATCATGGCTATCAATAGATCCAAGAGGTAAATTATTAAACCAAGTTTTAGCTTCTCCTTTTAGTGAAAAGGGGAAATTTTTAGCAACAAAGTGGGTGCGCATCTTAATTTCATCAGAAAACAGGCCACTCATGGTAGAAAGCTCAGTCATCTGTGCTACCGCACTTTCATTCTTAGTCCCACAAAAAAGTTCTTTCTCAACAATAGCTATGTAGGATAGATCAAGAGAGAAATCATAATCCTTATCTTTAATGTTTATGGGAGATGCAGTAAACTTAACATTAGGTGACAATTTGGGTTTAATAGTGCACCTCTCAAGGAGACTCTTAGCAGCACTCCTGTCATGGGTGTTTTTACATTCTTCAATAAATTCATCGGTCATCTCAATATAACCGTCTTCAATATCATAGCTCTTTCTAGACTCAGGTGAACTAACAGGTGTAGTAGTGTCTTCATTAGGAGTTTCAGTATTTCTAGCTATTGTTCTAGCGATCGTAGCACCTAGGAAAGGACCTAATGAACCACTCTTATCAAGCACAGTAGAAGCAGCATCATAAGTATCAGAAGTTTCAGATTCAGCAGTAGTAGCAGTGTGTGTAGCATGTGTATGTGGTGGTGTAAGGAGTTTACTCATAACAGATGGTGAATCAAAAGCAACGGAGGTGTTCAGAACCGTACCTCTCCTTGTAGTGGATGGTAAAATAGGGCCTTGCCATCACGAGACTTACCCATGATGGATGGATGGATGGCAGCGAACAATAATGATTCCAAGTGAACTTGATAAATAAAGCTATGCTCCCCGGCAACAGCGTCAGAAAATAGTCTTGATGACCCACAAGTATAGGGGGTGTATCGCAGTATTTTCGAGGGAAGTGAAACCCAATTTATTGATTCGACATAAGGGGAGCCAAAGAATATTTATAAGCCTTAACAACTGAGTTGTCAATTCAGCTGCACCTGGAAACAATCTTGCTCACAACAGTTTACCAGTAGCAACAGTTTGGTAGTAGCAATAGCAAAGTAATAGCAGTAGTAAAAGTAAAGACAATAGTAAGAATTGCAGTAAACAGTAGGATTAAAGCGCAGTAGGCATAGGGATGTATGGACGGGCGTTGCATGGACAAGACAATTCATATAGCAATCAAGACATAGGGCATTTGCAGATAAATAAGATAAAGCATCCAAGTACTAAATAATCATAGGCATGTGTTCCATATATAGTCATACGTGCTCGCAATGAGAACTTACACAACATCTTTTGTCCTGCTAGCCCGTTTGCAGTGGGGCCTCAAGGGAACTACTGGCAATTAAGGTGCTCCTTTTAATAGAACACGGGAGCAAAGCATTAACACTCCGTGAACACATGTGATCCTCACATCAAAGTCATTCCCTCCGATTATTCCGATTGCTGTCACTTCGGGGCTTTTGGTTCCAGACAACAACATGTGTATACAACTTGCAGGTAAGACCATAAACAATACTATCATAATGAATCAATAACATGTTCAGATCTGAAATCATGGCACTCGGGCCCTAGTGACAAGCATTAAGCATAACAAGTCGCAACAAAGTCAAAAAGCACTAATAGAAGATACTAGGCACCATGCCCTAACAATCCGATGCCATTACATGAACGATCTCATCCAATACCTACCATCCCCATAGCCTACAGCGGGGGATTACTCACTCATAGATGGGGGAAACATGGATGGTCGATGGAGAAGCGATGGTGATGATGATGGTGATGATCTCCTCCAATTCCCCGTCCCGGCAGGGTGCCCGAACAGAGTTTCTGGTTCTGAATCGCCGAATCTAGTGATGGCGGCGCAGCGGAACTCTTTCTAGAAAAACATCGAACCCCCTGGGTTTTTAGGTCAGGAGGCAACTTATATGTGAAGAGGGAGGCCGAGGGGGTGCCTGGGGCGGCCAGACCACCCCCTGGCACGGCCAGGCCTAGCCCGCGCGGCCAGGCCCCAGCCCTTCTCCGTCTCGTATTCTGGCTCCTTGAGTCTTCTGGTGAAATAGGATTTTTAGCATATTTTCTGGGATTTTTCCTGATAGTTGATTTTCTGCACAAAAACTAGACACCAAAGTAATTCTGCTAAAAACAGCGTCATTCCGTTGATACATTGCAAATGTATCTATAATTTTTGATGTTCCATGCTTGGTTTTATCTACTTTCTTGTGTTTTTTCCACATTTTGGAGTACTTTTCATATGATTTCTTGGACTAACATATTAACAAGAGCCACAGTGCCAGCTGCCTGTTTTCTACTGTTTTTGGTTCCAGGAAAGTCAGAAAATGAATATTCTCGGAATTGGACAGGACAAAAGCCAAAGTGCCTATTTTCCGGAAGACATCTGATGCCAGAATACGAGACGGAGAAGGGCTAGGGGCCGTCCACACCACCTGGCCGCGCGGCTAGGCCTGGCCCGCGCCAGGGGGTGGTCTGGCCGACCCCAGCACCCCCTTGACCTCTCCTTCCGCCTATAAGATTACCTTAGGACGAAAACCCTAAGTACCCGATCAAAAATCCACGAAAGAGTATGTAGCCGCTGTCGTCTCTATCCCTAGATCGAGAGGGATCTGAAGCTCTTCCCAACACCCTGCCGAAGAGGGGAATTCACCCTGGAGACCTTCTTCATCATCATGCAAGCCTCCGGTGTGATGCATGAGTAGTTCATCTCTGGACTACGGGTCCATGTAGTAGCTAGATGGCTGGTTCTCCTCCTTTGAGCTTTCATGTCTAGATCTTGTGAGCTCCGTTCATGATCAAGATCATCTATTTGCAATTCTGCATGTTGTGTTTGCGGGGATCTGATGGATATTGAGATGCTATTTTAGATTGATTATTGATTCTATCATGTCTTTGTTATTTGTGATCTTGCATGCTTTCCGTTGTTAGTAGCTATCTTGGCCAAGTAGATGCTAGCAACTCCAAGAGTTAGTATTTATGCTCGATAGTGGGTTCATGCCTCTGCTAATCTGGGGAAGTGACAGAAATCTCTAAGGTACTAGATGTGCTATTGCAACTAGGGAGAAAACAACAATCCTTTTTCTTAGAACAATCGTATTGTTTACTTTACACGCAATTCGTAAAGCAATAATCTGTTGCTTGCAACTTAATACTGGAGGGGGTTTGGATGATAACTTGAAGGTGGATTATTAGTCATAGATGCAGTTGGATGGCGGTCTATGTATAATGCTGTAATGCCCAATCAAGTTCCAAAGGAGTCAAGATGATTAGTATATGCATGTATTGCTTTCTCGATGTTTGTCAATTGCCCCGCTGTAATTTGTTCACCCAGCATGTTATCTATCTTAAGGAGAGCCACCTCTAGTGAACTATGGATCCCTGTCCTTTCTTTTACATACAATCAACAAACTATTTACTGCTTTGTGTTTACTTTCTGCAAACTATCACTTCCTTCCATTCGATACGTTTAATCCTTTATTTTCAGCAAAACCGGTGAGATTGACAACCTCATCACAAGTTGGGGACAAAGTCCTGTGGTTGTGTTGTGCAGGTCTCCACGTTGCTACTAGCACCGGTAGTGCGCCCTGCCAAGGCTCAGCTAGCAACACATTTGGGGTGTTTCCTTGCTCCTACTAGTTCGATTAAACCTTGGTTTCATAACTGAGGGAAACTTGCAGCTTTGCTCATCATACCTTCCTCTTGGGGTTCCCCAACGAGCTCTACATCAACACTGAGCCATCAAGCATTTTTCTGGCGCCGTTGCCGAGGAGTCAAGGATATCTTCCCAAGGGGAGTCCCTCATAACCAATCTCTTTACTTTGTTATTTTTGTTTTGCTTAGTTTCATTTTGTTTTGTTTGCTTGTTTCTTTATCAAAAACACACAAAAAATAGTTTTACAAGTTTGCTTTCTTTATTGAAAACACACAAAAATTAGTTCCTATCTTAAGTTGCCATTATGTCTAGCCTTGCTCCAATCACTATGACACCCGAGGAAATGATTTTCACTTTTAAACAAGGAATTGAGGAAAGCTTCAAGGAAGCTTGGTCTAGAATCTTTGATCTACATGAAAAACCGAGCCTAAAATGACTCAAAGCTTGTTCCTTAGCAGTTTTTACCTTGGAATTGCTCTTTGCTATAGATATGCTTTAGATGCTGTTGTAGGAGGATATTTCCTCCAATGTAATGAGGATGATGCTATTAATGCTATAAAGAAATTGATCCTCACTTACAACTTGCCTAGCCAAACTGATATTTCTTTCGCAAGCATATTTGCTAGGTTGAACACTCTTGAGACTGGCACTGCTAGATTAAAAGATTGCTATAATACGCTTAGGGAGCATCATAATTATGTTCCAATAAATTATGAACCATCAAAGTGGCTCCCCACAATAAATATTGATATAAATACTGAAACTTTTCAAGCCCGCTGTGATATCATGTCTGAATTTTGTCTTATGCCCAAAAATATTAATGAATCTTTGAATCTTTGGGGGCTTACTGTAGGAGGAAAAGAAATATCTCTTTCTAATAATGCTACCATATTACCTATTGGAATAGCTGAAGTAGTGTTTACAAAGATCCTTGGGAAAATGATTTCTACTGACTATCTTGTTATTGAATGTGCAGGAAAAGGACAAATTACACTTGGAAGGTCCCTATTAGAACTCCTTGGAGCAATAATAGATGTGGGAAAGGGGACCATGCACCTTTCTTCTCCACCAAACAATGATATTTTCCCCAAGGTTAAGAATAAAAGTAAGAGAGGTAAGGGCAAGAAATTTGGTCTTAATGCTTCTTCATTTGAGAATACTTGATTTTCTCTTGCTTCTTATGCCTAACTTAAAGGCGTTAAAGAAAAAGTACCTATTGAGAGATAACCCAAAAGTTTTAGATGAGTCCTGAAAGTTATTAACTATTTAATAACCGCTCCTTAACATTTTTATTTGCTTTTTGTGCCAAGAGTAACCTCTAATGAGAGAGAAGTAATGATTGGGGAAGTTGCTGTCCCGAAACAGATTTATGTGCTTCACCGTAAAAATTCGCGTAAAATCTCTGTACGTCCTTTTGAGGCGTACATTTTTGTGCTTATTTACCAGGTTGTTATCTAACTTTCGTTAGTTCAACACTTTTTGATTTGAGCAACAGAAAGTCTTCGAAAAAATTCGTCTTTACCTGCTGGTCTGTTTTGACAGATTTCTGCCATTTTCTGCTTTTGCTTCTTGTTGGTTCCTTTTTGAGTTCTTTTGGGGAATTGAGCTTTTTGAGGGAAGTGCTACAGTAGTTAGTGTTCTAATGGAAGTTTTTTTGGTGTTAAAACTGAACCTTAAGACTTATTATCTTGAGTGCACTAATGTTGCTAATAAAGATTGTGTGAAGTTTTGTATGAAGGAAAAATTTCAGGTGTATGGAAGGAATGAGTAATGAGATGAAGGATGGACTAAAGCTCAAGCTTGGGGATGCCACGTGTGTCACCCGAAGAAATATCCAAGAAGTACAAGCGTCAAAGCATGGGGATGCCCAAGGCACCCCCTTCTTCATCAATAAAAATCCCTAGTTTCCTACAAACGCTTCATTTTTATTGTTTCATGCATAGTTGTGTTGTTCTTGGAGCGTCTTCTTTTTCATTTTCGTTTGCTTGGTTTTGTTAGTTTTCTGAATAAATTGGTTGGACCCCCTCTTTCATACATTGGTTTTCAAATAGTTTGGTTTGGAAAAGAGTAGGAAAGTTCATGCTTAAGTGTTAAAGAGAGCTTGTTTTTGACTATGGCCTATGCTTTGTCATGCTTGATATTGTTTTGGCTTTATGCTTAGTATTTTTTGCTGTAGAATGACTTGTTATAAACAATTGAGATTGCTTAATGTGCCTTGGATGAATCATGCGTTGATTTAGCATATTAAAGCATAGTATAGTGGTATTCTCCTTTGATGCTTTATTTGGGTTGACTTGACACATGCTCACACCAAGTTATGACTATCTCAAGTCACCATACCCTTTATGATCCTTTAGTTTTCAACTTGTAGTTTCACTTTATTCTTTGATCAATGATGTTTTGTCGCTCTCCATGATTATGGCCATTATTGCTCTCTTAGTTTGTCGCTCCCAGTCTTTTGCTAGCCTCCACAACCAAGTATGAGTTCCACTCATGCATCCAACTTACTAAACCAACTTATTCCAAAGAGTCCACCATACTTACCTACTAGCATATGCTATTCCAAGTATATTCATGTTTTTGTTTACCTTCCAAATTAAACTTGTTATGAGAAAGCTAGTGATTAAAGCTCTCACGAACTTGATCGCACACTTTACTTTCTACATTTAATAAACTTGAACCATTGGGTCCTTCTTTGTTGCGTATATGCTTGCGCTTTATAAGTTGAAATTAGCAGAACCATGTATCATGGGGAACGCTTCCAACATTGCACTTGTACTTTGTACCCCGTTGATATCATGTTCTTTTGCTTATGGATCCCGGCGGTGTGAAATAAAAGTGGAACTTATAATATCATGGAGTTTGTATGTGTGTTAGAGAAACGCCTGGGCCGCTAGCCTAAGCCATGCCTAATCGTGGTGGAAACTTGCAGCATCACCATAATGAGCACTCTATGAAGCATCCTCAATAAAAACCTATGCAAATAGCAAATAAAAAGATCGCTGAGATGCTCATTGTCTGCTTTCCTTGTCATTTTGATTATGGGATAGCTCCTGTATCATGTGCAAGGGGTGCCCCGTTGGCGGTTCTTTTTGATACATATGTACTTTCAATGACAAGAGCTTACTCGTGACTAAATTTGAGTAGCATGAGGTTCGGTGTTTGTAAGTAAGGGGCATGCGATTTTAGTTTATAACTTGTCAAGCATATCCTCTTAGTTGTGTCACTTTAACCTTAATCACCTTCAAGATGCTTATGATAGGGGCAATGAGAGCTGAAAGCTATAAGTACCATAATTTTTGGAAGCTCTTTATGAGACTTGAATCCCTACTTCCTTTGATAGGGGCAATGAGAGCTGAAAGATATTAGTACCATAATTTTTGAAAGCTATAAGTACCATAGGGGCAATGATGTTCTTTTTATAGGGGCACACAAATGATGTTGACTTTTTTGTCCAAATGATATTGACCTAATCCACAAAATATTGTTAATTTTCTGCGAACAAGTTATGTGTCTTTTTTGGCTGCAATGTACTGATTGGGGAGGATGAGCCAATGGTTCCTGGAAGAATTGGCTAACACGACATTTGTGTTCTAGTTCACATGTTGCTTTATTCACATGACAACATGCATTTTTTGTTCTTTTCAGTTTATATATTTTGTCTTCTTCCATTATGCCACTTGATGTGAATATTGTAATGGCTTTGTAGTAATTTGGGTTACGTTTATATTCGGTCGTGGAGGCCGAAAGAAATCTAGTTAACTTTTTCCTTGAAGAGAACATACAATAAAGAATGCAAACTGAAGTTTATACTAAAAAACTTGAGGCTTGCTGGGGGGATACCCCCGGGTAGGGTCACGCCGGGGTATAAAGGCCGAGTTAGCCGAGGTTCGGCAAGGCCAAAGCGGATGCTGGGCGGGTCACCTCAAGGCAGGCCGAATCACGGGGTAACCCGGATCAGGGGGCATCCGCCTAACTAAGTCTCATCCGACTTAAGCAATAAGTCGGAAATGCATATTTAACTTGTATGCAGGAACGGGTGTGGCCGGATCAACTATGATCCGGGTCACATCTAGCTTCTAGGAGAAGGAAGGAATCTCGCTGTTCAAAAGAAGCCCTGGTATGCACAACATGAGCGAAGCGGACAAGGGGAGGACCACCGAGGCGTGGCCGACAAGGGTGACGACGCTCATGTCGGCTGACGCGGGCGCCGCAGAGGCTCACGTAGCCTCTGCATGTGTGATGCGGGGGAAAAGCAACCCGGTCGGTTTAGTACTTTGGGAGAAGGCATATTCTCAGGAATATGCCTCCACGTATGCCCTAAGTGGAGACCTAGCCACCCCTATATAAGGAGGG
Source organism: Avena eriantha (assembly GCA_910589775.1). Taxonomy (NCBI): domain Eukaryota; kingdom Viridiplantae; phylum Streptophyta; class Magnoliopsida; order Poales; family Poaceae; genus Avena; species Avena eriantha. The sequence goes on along the minus strand of OU342745.1, from coordinate 515,815,252 downwards.
CTAGGGCCTCTGTAGAAGGGGTTCCGCTATTCTGATTTGGTTGAGGGTTTTAGGGGTGAACAGTGTGTGAGAGTAAGAGAGCTTCTTCTTCCTCCTCTCGCCAACACAGCTCTAGGAGCACTTGTAATCTTGGAAGCAAAGCAAATACAAATTTCTGTGTGAGGATTCACCTCATTATCCCTCCCTGGATTCTACTAGCGTGTATTAGTCCCCACCTTTAGCCTATCCATGGCATCTGCCGTGACACCACCACGACAGTTGGCGCCCACCGTGGGGCTAGCGGCGCTAGCAAGGGTCAAGATCCGGACAGGAAACTTCATCGGCACCGGCGAACGCATCGTCTCCGGGCTTGTTCAGCGCTTTAGAGCGCTGGACTTCGTCAGCGACAACGCTGGCTGCTTCGGCACGCGCCCACTTCCGCGCAACGGCCTCTTCGTCAAGCTCGGCGCGCACAAGGTCTACGTTGCTGTCGATGTGTCATGTGTTCATCCGCGGCATGTCGTCGACGCAGGGGAGCCACCCCTTACCATGGTTCGCGGGGCGCGTATCGCTCGCTCCCCGGACCATGCGGAGGTGATGATGACTGCGCCTGGTGCGGGCGCAAGCAAGGATCCAGCGCTAGATCCGGAGGTAACGCCTAAGGCACTGAGGAAAGCTAGAGGTCCTCCACTAGAGAGGCCGGAGAATGTGTTGAGGGAAGCGATGGATAGCTTGGCAAACCCTGTAGTAGCAGCAGTAGACCGGCTCGGGCACAGGCCGAGCTAGAGGAAACTAGACAAAAAATACTAGAGGGTGCGAAAAAGATTGCCGCGGCTCAGCAGTCGTTGAATATGACGCTGCGTGAGTATGCAAAGGCAAACAAAGTTGATGCTGTAAAAGTGAAGGGGAGAAATCTCATGAGCGAAATGAACAGAGAAGGTGATACTGGAATTGAGGGATCAGAGAACTGTTTGTCCGTGGGGCTGCCAAGGTACAGTACCCCGGCAAAGAACCTCAGAGAAGCAGACACAACTGCATCCAAGTTAGAGGGTCTAACGGGTGAGGCCCGGCAAAGACAACAAGATAGGGTTAATGAGCTGGTTCGGATCGCGAACAGACAAAATGAGGAACTACTCAGAGCTAACCCGGAGAGGGCTGGGCCTCCAAGATCGTTCATTCGGCGATCGGTAACCCGGAGAAATCCGCTGGAGCCGCATCGTCTCCTCATGGTGGACCAAGGAGAGAAGAGGTAGTAACCTCGGCCAGAAGAAACAAGCAGATCGTCCCGTATGACCCAACACGGGCAGGGAAAGGAAAAGAAGCACAGAAAAACGATGATCGACGAAGTGTGAGCCGAGGTGAAGCTGGCAGAGGTAACCGCGACCAAGGCAATGTCGGTCAAGGGAACGCCGTCAACGGCAATGCTGGATAGCGAAACTCGGTGGGAGCGGGACAACCACAACAACGGAATATACCAAGGCAAGAGCAAAGTGCGCGCCGAGGTATGCAACAGAGAGGTGCTCCACGAGAGCAAGACCGATACAATGATGGAGATTCGGAAATGGCAAACGCGGGATACCCAAGGCCGGACTATCATTTGATAGGGTCAAGATTGGGAAGCAGGGATTTGATGTCGGATGATGCCAGGCTGAAACTGGATCGACTGTATAGGTCGGAACAAATCGAATGTCAAGGTCCACCGGGTCCAGCATGTTTCGGGCCCCGGATCATGAAGGAGCCATCGGTACCCAACTTCCAGTTACCCAGGGGCACGGAGACGTATGACGGCAGTACCAAGCCAGAGGATTGGTTGATAAACTATGCTACGACTGTGAAAATTGCCATAGGCAACTTGAGATAGGATGTACAATATGTACCCCAGATGTTGGAAGGGCCGGTGAGGGTATGGCTGAACAATTTGCCACCCGGAAGCATTAACTGCTGTATAGATTTCGAGGAGATGTTCATCAGCAATTTTTCAAGTACGTATCAGAGGCCAAATAGGCCGCAGACCCTAGCTATGTGCAAGCAAAGGCCGAATGAGAAGGACCAGGAGTTCTTAACCCGGTGGTGTATGGTGAGAAACTCATGTGAGGGCGTGATAGAATCGCAGACCATAGCATGGTTTGCGCAAGGATACAGATATGCAAGTGAACTGTGGCAAAAGTTGCAAAGGAAAATGCCAACCACGTTGGTAGAGATGATCCGGATTGCAGATTCGTATGCTCTAGGTGATCCGACTCAACCTAGGCTCGTTCGAATGAGTCAAACGATGAGTACTACCAGAGAGACAGAGTCGGGTCATCCTGGAGGAATGACTACAGAGGGAAAAGAAGAGATGACAGACCGGATCATCGATACGGTTCGCAACAAGTTGCAGCTGTGAATCAGGATCAGCCCGGAGCAGGGGGCAGTCAACGTCAGAAAACTGGAGGGCAATGGACTCCGAGAAATGATGGCAAGAAAACTTGGACGCCAGAGCAAAAGAAACAGTGGCAAGAAAAGAAGGACTGTCCGAGGTATACTTATGAGTCGATGTTGGATCAGCCATGTAAGTTTCACACGCCAAATTCGAGCAACCTAGCGGGTCATACACCGATGCAATGTGAGTGGATGCGCAAGATTGAACAAGGTGGTTCGGGGAATGCTCAGGCACCCCGGAATGATCAGCCTCGGCAGGAGTTACCCCGGCAGCAATTGCTCTCCGGAGCGAACACGCAACAACTAATGTTACCTACCCCTCCGCCGAGGTATGATACCAATGAGAGAAGGGATGCGGTGCATCAGGTGGAAAATCAGCATCAGCCGGATCAGAGGTACCCCAGAAATGAGGGGACGAATGAGTACAGAGAGCATCATCAGAGTTACTGCGTATTCACCACTGAGGAAACAGATAGAAAGAGCTTGCAGCGCCGACATATGGAGGTGAATGGAGTAATGCCTGCAGTGACGAGGTATATGCCTTGGTCTGACCAAGAAATCATCTGGAGCATAAAGGATCATCCCAAGCTTATGCCAAGTCCTGGTTCGTATGCGTTGGTGCTGGATCCGACATTCATTGGGCCTAGCATTAATGTAAGATTCTCAAAGGTATTGATCAACAATGGCAGTAGCATTAACATCATGTATGTGGACACAATGCGCAAGTTGGGTATCTCGGAGAACATGCTACAAGCCATGAGGACAACTTTCCATGGCATTGTGCCCGACATTTCTTGCGAGCCCATAGGCAAATTCCGGGTTGACGTATTGTTCAGCACGAGAGATAACCGCCGAACCAAAAATTTGGAGTTCGAGGTGGTGAACTTGGAAAGTGCGTACCACGCGTTACTCGGAAGGCTAGCGCTGAACAAGTTCATGGCAAGCTGTCACATTAGTTATTTGAAGATGAAATTGCCCGGGCCAAACGGAGTGATTACCATTGCTGGGGATTTCCGACGTTCCATGGAATGTGCGTCGGCCGGGTCTAACTTAGCCGAGTCACTTGTGATTGCGCAGGAGAAAAGGAAGATTCAAGAGGTGGCGGCATTGGCTCAATCCGCGCAGCAGTATATGTCGGCGCTGAGTAACCCGCATGGGAGTGTCTCTTTCCAAGCCATGAAAGATACCAAGAAGATTCCCGTTGATGATATGTTCCCAGAGCGCACCGTCACAATTGGTGCTGGGTTAAGTGATAAATAGGAAAGCGAGCTCGTCAGCTTCCTCCGTGAGAATCGGGACATTTTTGCTTGGTCCACACAGGACTTGCAAGGTGTTCCGAGGGAGTTGGCCGAGCACTCTTTGAATGTGAGACCCGGAGTAAAGCCGGTGAAGCAACCTCTCTGCCGCTTCGCCGAAGATAGGAGGAAAGTCATCGGGGATGAGATAGCTCGGTTGCTAGCTGCAGGATTTATCATGGAGGTTCTTTACCCGGATTGGCTGTCTAATCCAGTACTGGTGGAAAGAAGAAGGATGATCCGAATGTGGCTGTGGTTTGGCGTATGTGTATCGATTACATGAACCTGAACAAGGCGTGTCCAAAAGATCCATTTCCACTGCCAAGGATAGATCAGGTCATAGACTCAACTACTGGATGTGAATTGTTGTCATTCATTGATGCATATTCTGGTTTCCACCAGATACCTCTGAATCCGGATGATCAAATAAAGACTGCGTTTATTACCCCGTATGGGGCTTATTGCTAGCGCACCATGCCGTTTGGTTTACGTAATGCAGGGGCAACGTACCAAAGATGTATGCAAAAATGTTTGCACGACCAAATTGGTCAAAATGTACAAGTGTACGTAGATGATGTGGTTATCAAGACCAAGAAAAGCAAAACGCTCCTTGACGATATCAGGCAAACGTTTGCGAACCTAAGAAGGTTTCGGATGAAACTTAACCCGGAAAAATGTACCTTCGGTGTCCCGGTTGGGAAATTGCTCGGTTTTCTTGTTTCCAGCCGAGGTATCGAGGTTAATCCAACTAAAATCCGGACCATCGAACGGATGGAACTACCGAAGTGTCTTAACGATGTCCAGAAGTTCACGGGTTGCCTGGCATCGCTAAGTCGGTTTGTATGTCGGTTGGGAGAAAAGGCATTGCCTCTTTACCAACTCATGAAAAAGTCGGATAAGTTCGTTTGGACGCCGCAGGCCAATGAAGCCTTTGCCCACCTGAAGAAGATGTTATCCACTGCACCAGTGTTAGGCTCACCATTATCAAAGGAGCTAATGTTGCTCTATATAGCCACAACCAACCGAGTTGTAAGTGCAGTGATAGTGGTGGAGCGCGACGAGGAAGGTAAGTCGGTGCAAAGGCCAGTGTATTACCTGAGCGAGGTTTTATTAGCCTCAAATCAGAACTATCCACACTATCAAAAGGTGGCGTATGGCGTGTACATGTCCGCTAAGAAGCTGAAGCACTACTTTGAGGAACATCCTACCAGGGTCATATGTGAGGCCCCCATATCCGAGATAATGAGTAACAAGGATGCCAGTGGAAGAACTGCAAAATGGGCAATCGAACTAGCTCCTTATGCGCCACAATATGACAGAAGAGAGGCAATCAAGTCTCAAGCTGTGGCGGACTTTTTTGTGGACTGGGCCGAGGTGCAATACGAACCGCCATTGCCAGATCCGAACTATTGGAGAATGCACTTTGATGGATCAAAAACAAAAACCGGGCTAGGTGCCGGAGTTGTACTTACCTTGCCAAAGAAGGACTAGCTGAAATACGTGCTGCAGATCCATTTCGCGGCATCAAACTATGTCGCTGAGTATGAAGCGCTTGTGCACGGGCTCAAGGTGGCAAAAGAGATTAGGATACGTCGGATCATATGCTTTGGCGACTCGGATTTGGTGGTACAGCAAGTGTCGGGACTGTGGGACGCCCTTGATCCAAACATGGCTCTGTACAGATTTCATGTGCAAAAGATATCTGGTTACTTTGAGGGGTGCGAATTTCATCATGTACCCCGGGTGGAAAATGAGGCTGCCGACATGCTATCAAAGCTCGGGTCAACCCGACAAGCAGTTCCACCGGGTGTAGCATTAGAGCACCTCAGGAAACCATCCATCAGACCATCCCCAGAAACCGACTCCATTTATGTCTCGGAGGACACTGAGTCCGGAGTTGTGCCCATGGACATTGACACGGGAGGTGGCGCGTGAAACCCGGGGACGGCCTCCGCGAACCTGGGGACTGCTTCGCAAGACCCAGGGACTGCCTCGGCGAACCCGGGGACTGCTCAGCCTGATCCGGTTGAGGTTATGCCGGTGGATATGATGGAAATTGATGAGGATGTGTTCCCTGTGTAAGCGATACCAGCTTGGGCACTACCTATATTTCAATTCCTGAAAGATGGAACGTTACCCACTGAGGAAGTGTTGTCCAGGCAAACACAGAGGAGGGCAAAGGCATGCACGATCATCAATTCCGAACTATACAAAAGGAGTGTGACCAACGTCCTCCAGCGATGCGTTGACCCAGAAGAAGGGCTTGACATCCTCTAAGTTATACATCAAGGGGAGTGTGGGCATCATGCCTCGTCCCGAGCCTTGGTGGCAAAAGCTTTCCGGCATGGATTCTACTGGCCAAGTGCCTTAGAGCAAGCAGAAGATCTGGTGAGAAAATGTAATGGTTGTCAGAGGTATGCTACCAAGACACATATGCCAATGTCGGAACTCAAGACCATACCAATTACATGGCCATTTGCCGTATGGTGCTTGGATATGGTTGGTCCGTTCAAACCAGCAAGGGGAAATATGACTCACATTTTGGTCATGGTGGACAAATTTACGAAATGGATTAAAGTGAAGCCTATAAGAAAATGTGATGGAGCTACGACCGTAACATTTCTCAAGGAAATCATCTTGAGGTACGGTTATCCTCACAGTATCATAACCGATAATGGCACAAATTTTGCGGAAGGAGCATTCGCGCGTTTTTGCCGGGATAAGAAGATCTGGCTGGACATAGCCTCGGTAGCCCACCCCGCATCGAACGGACAAGTGGAAAGATCCAACGGATTAGTATTATCCGGGATAAAACCCCGGCTCATTGAGCCGCTACAAAGATCAGCGGGGTGCTGGATAGAAGAGCTACCAGCGGTACTGTGGAGTTTAAGAACAACTCTGAATCGATCAACAGGCTACACGCCGTTTTTTCTGGTATATGGGGCAGAAGCTGTATTACCAGCCGACATAGAGCATGATTTGCCTAGGGTCACCCAATACACAGAAGCCGAAGTGCAAGAAACCTGGCAAAATGATGTTGATCTGCTGGAAGAAGCGAGAGAACTAGCATTGTCCAGATCCGCCATATATCAGCAAAATCTCCGACGCTATCATAGCCGGCAAGTAAGCCCCCGAGTCTTTCGGGAAGGCGATCTGGTGCTCCGGTTGGTACAACGTACTACTGGCATGCATAAATTATCCCCCCCATGGGAAGGGCCATTCATCGTGAGCAAAGCGTTGCACTATGATTCTTATTATCTTATAGATGCAAAGCCACAAGAGAAGAACAAGGCGGACAGGTCCGGCGAGGAATCTAAGCGTCCATGGAATATAGCTCTACTTCGTCCCTTCTACACTTAGCAAAGAAGTGTATGTACCCGAGTCTTCTCATGTGTCAGTATGTATGCCGGCAATGAGCTAATCAATGAAATGTTGGCACCTCGAGCAGTAACTCGGGGGACTGCCTTAATAATATTTGTTGTCTTTTGTACGTTAGCTAGAATAAGTTCTTCTACTTAACTCGGATTAGTAATGTGTGAGCACCAAGAACCCAACTCTTTGACTTGCTGCTGTCCAACAAGAATTGGCTTCATGGCAAGCAAGAGAACAAGTTTGGAATTGCGTAGCACACGAAAAACGACTAAGGAAAAGAACTTAATCGAGCCGACGTTTGTTTTTCGGACTAACCTTGTGTTTACTTTCGAATTGTTATGATGTTTTATTTTTGAGATAAGCCTAAAAGTTTCCCAGTATTGTTAAGACAATTTTTGAGGCTCGGATTCGTAAGTCGTTAAACCGAATCAAGGTAGACACGAACCGAGCCAAAAGATTGGACGAACAAGAAAAAGAAACTCGGGGACTATGCCCAAGTTAATCCGGCATAGGAACTAAGTAGCAAAATATCACATGTATATGGGATACAATTCCACCCGGCATACCGGGGATCTGACAAATTTTCAAGTTTTTTCGCTCAAGGAGCAGCAGGAGGAGGAAGTTCAGCGTCATTTTCACCGTCTTCGATATCCGAAGCATCGTCCTCTTCATCACCGTCCGAGCCATCTTCATCGTTCTCAACCTCTTCGTCCCCAGCCGCTTCCAGGAAGCTCGGTCCCTCAACCCATTCATGAATGGGAGCGTATTCGATGAGGCTATGGGCGCAAGCCTGACGCCGAGCTACCCACTCCGGGTCATTGGTCCATTTGGATCCGGTGTGCAGACGCGTCAGGAGGTTGAGATCGATCTTCTCATACCATGTAAGTATGTGGTGAAGAACGGTATCAGCTGCAGCGCGTCCAGCGGACTCCCTCCAGAGGTCGAGCTGGGTCTCGGTTTCCATCAGCTTCTCAAGAATTGCGGTGGTCTCTAGAGTATCTTCTCCAGGCTAGAACGTGTTGAAGATGCAAACTGCAACGTCGAGGATGTCCCTGCCATAATTCTTGATGAGCTCCACGCGAGATGACAAGCTGACCAACAGGTCCTCCATGTCATAGGGAATCTCTTCACCGTCAGGAGCGGTGGGGGTACCCCTTTCTCGGCGGAAGTCCGCAACTGCTGCGCTCGCAATAGCAGTGCCCTCTAGAAATTTGCCTGAAAACAAGGCAAAGGAAGAAGGTAAAGAAAAGACATATGAAGTAACCCGGAGAAGTATGTCGGATAAGGGAAGGAACTTACGTGATATATGGCTAAGGATCCGGGTCAGCTCCCTGGTACGGTCATCACGCCTTTTGCGAAGCTGCGCAAGCTCAGCATTCGCTGACCCAAGCTGGATGTCGGACTCCTTTAGCAGATCCTGGTCCTTGGCGATCTAGAGAGTGAGGCGCTCGCGCTCTTCTGTGAAATCTTGGCCAACCTTTTGGAGCTCGGACTGGTGCTGGACTCTCATTTTCTCCATCTCGGCCTTGAGCCTAGCGATCTCATCGTCCTTGGTCCGTAGGAGGGCGAGCTCATCATCTTTTTTCTTAAGCTCAGCTTGGTGCTGCCCTGCTTGTTCGAGAAAATGCAGCATCATATCAGGCACGGGCACACTATCTTCAAGAGATGCTGAAATAGTGTGTTGACCCGGCAGAACCGAGGTATGAATGTTCGCCGAGCCAAGGAGAAAAGGAGATGGAAAGCACGGTAAGGTCGGACAAAAATGACTTACCCTTGACCTGCTCCAGGTTCTTCCGCATAATCTTGTTCTCAGCCTCCACCCTAGCTGCGGAAACCGAATGATGAGAGTTGTTCGGCAGAGGAAGATGAAGAAAAACGGAGCAGCGCCAAGGGAGAAATTTACCCCTTTTCTCGTATTCCGCGAGAAGTGTAGCTTGCTTTGCGCGTAACATCTTGTGAGTATCCAGGAGACGCTGGAATTCAGCACTCCGGCGATTGGTGGTCACCTGAAAAGAGTGCAAAAACATAAATTAGCTTGGTGCATATTCGAAGTGTACAAGATCCGGGCCAAGTGGAACTTAACCCGGCTCTAGGTGTGTGCATATTCGAAGTGTACAAGATCCGGGCCAAGTGGAACTTAACCCGGCTCTAGGTGTGCGCATATTCGAAGTGTACAAGATCCGGGCCAAGTGGAACTTAACCCGGCTCTAGGTGTGCGCATATTCGAAGTGTACAAGATCCGGGCCAAGTGAAACTTAACCCGACTGTAGGTGTGTGCATATTCGAAGTGTACAAGATCCGGGCCAAGTGGAACTTAACCCGGCTCTGGGTGTGTGCATATTCGAAGTTATCTCGGAGCTACGTTGGTTTTCTAAGGAGCATCCGGCCGAGTAACAAGTTACTCCCCTGGAGGCTCGGGGACTAATGGTTATATCATCATTATCTACAGCATGTAACGGGGAAGCGACGTACCTCCATCATCCGACCCGCGAGGTTGATTGCCTTAGCGGCTGTGTTCATTTGGGCGAAAAATTCAGCGGGGCCAAACCTCTCCTGGAGATCATCGTCATGAACGAATTCCGCTTTGTTCCAGTTGTTGACGAATTCAATCAACATCGGAGGGTACCGCTCGCTGGTGGGCATATGGGGCGCCACCAAGCCCTTCGCATGCGCCTCCTTCCTCTCAACCAAGGCAAGGGGCTGGGCTGGTGTGCAGAACCATTTGTTGTGCATCGGTTGGCTCGGCAGGGGCGTCCTTCGCTGCTGGAGCTTTCTTGGGGAGCATGGATGCGAGGGTACGCTGCCCAGCCTTGACGAATGCTGCCTTAGTAGCGTCGGGAGCCTTTTTGCCCTTTGGCTGCTAGGAAGAGGAAGTGGTTGCAGCGGATCTTCCTTTAGGAACTGCCGGGGTAGTTCCTCGCCGAGATTGAGAAGACTCGGACGAGGCGGAAGAACTCGGCGCTGGAGCTCTGGGTGTTGGACTTGGTGCCGCCGCTGATGTTCTTGCCACCGGAGTTGGTGCTGGTGCCGGGGTTGGTGTTGGTGCTGGTTTGGTTGCTGGTACTGGATCTGGTGCTGGTGCCGAGGTAGTCTCAGTAGCTGCTGGTTGTGGCGAAGCCGAAGTTGTGGATGCCGCCGCCTCGGCTGGGCCGGTCTCCCCCGCTCCGAGGTTACCCCCCTCTTGATGAGGTGGAATAGAACCTGGAGCAGCCGCAGGACCCTCTGGAATAGGGCTCAGCGGGCGTGACTCGTCGTCACGAGGAGGAGAAGGGCTAGGTCGGAGCGGCGAAGAGATGCTAGATCCACTCTGAGGGACCTCCACCGCAGCCCTGCCGAATCAAATAGTGTCAAAAAAGAGACTACAACAATGCAATGAAGAACAAGTTGCAGAGGGAAAAAAGACTTACGCATCCAAGGTTTGGGGCTCCTTGGGTTTCCGAGCCCTTCGAGCTGGGGCCTTGCCCGCTGGCTTGGAGGCAGTCTTGTCTTCAGACTTCTTTCGCCTTTTGACGGGCTGAGAAGGTCCAGAGGAGGAACTTGATGCAACTCCGTGCTTCTTCTTCGGCGCTACCGGAACAGGTTCTCGTGGATATGCCCACCGGGGTTAGCTGATGCCGGAAAAGCATAAGAAAGGGGGACAGCGTCAACAGGTTCCATCACCTCGACATCCGAGTCATCTTCATCATCGGGCCAATCTCTAATAGAAGAGAGTTTACCGGTGGATCGTTTCGTAGCGTCGGTCATCGGGAGGAACATCTCCTGGTCCGGCTCTTCCTCGTCCGGGGTCTCCCGGTCGGGCGCCCACTTAAGGGTCAGATCGATGCCGTCCTCGAGGGTCTGCTGAAGGAATAGCTGAGGAAAAGAATGAACAACAGAGTCAAAAATGCAACAATGACCGACATATAATTAAATCCGGAGTAAGTTTGCGCCACGAAGCTTACCACGGGAGGAAGCCTATCACGGCAAAAATGCTCAATTCCCCACGTCCACTCAGAAGAAAAGTCCTTGTGGGTGGTGAAGAGAGCCTTAACCCGGCGATAGATCTCCGTGTTGCTCAACTCGAAGGATGATGTCCGGTTGGGATCGCGGCCGAAGCTCATGTGACACACCTTGTGAGTGCGCTTCTGGAGGGGGGAGATCCGGTTGCGCAAGAACGTGATCATAGCGTCCTCGTTGCGCAACCCGAGCTTCTTCAGCTCCGCGAACCTCCTGTTGACCTGGTTGGCCAAGGCCGTGGGCTTCTTGGGGACGACATCCCACAATTCCGGGTTAGGTGGACCCGGAGCATAGGGAAGTAGCCGGATCAAGTCTTCGGTGCCCGTATTCCGGACATAAAAGAAAGTCCGTGCCCATCCTTTGCAGGAGTCCAGCCCAGTGACTCGGGGGGAAACGGAAAACCTTCAGGGTGAGATGGACGCAGCTCCGAACTAAGTGAGCTGATTGTCCTCCGGATCTAGCTCTACGTTCGGAATGACATTACGACGAAGGCCGAAAAACCGGATCCATAGCTCCTTTGTGGGCCATAGTCCGGCATAGCCTTCGATCGTAGAAGCGACGGCGGAAAGAGAAGTAATGGCGTTGGCAGGAAGGTGGTGCGGCTGGAGTTCGTAGGTGTTTAGCCAATCCCGGAAGAAATCGCTGACCGGCAAACCGAACCCCCGCTGGAAGTGGGACAAAAACACAACGTACTCACCCGGATTGGGTGAGGGGGCTAATTCGGCGGAGGCGAGACGCGCAGCGACGCCGGCGGGAATGCGTCTGGTGCGGTAGAGCCACTCCAGGTCGTCTTGGCAGACCCAGGACCCGGCCCACGCACCACGGTCCGCCGTCGCGACGTCCTCCTCCATTTCTTGCTTGGCGACGACGAGCTCCTCCTCCGTCATCTGGTATTCGCTACCCTCGCTGGCGCTAGCGGCGGCGGGAGGCAAAGGTCTAGATTGGCAGCGACCCGTGGTGAGGGAGGCGCGTAGCGGTGGCGGTGACGCAGAGGTGTGGGGAAGCAGTGCGGCGGCGGCGCTGAAACTTAGAAGCACTGGCGGCGGCGCGGTCGCGGGGAAGACGAAGAAGAAGAAGAAGAGCAAGGGGCAGAGGGGTGTAGAAAGGGGGAAAAGCCTAAGGGGTGCGCCCCTCCCCTATTTAACCTCTCCCACGAGGGGAAAGTGGGATCGTATCCTGCGGGCACGCCACACGCTGTGGTCGTGTATTATCCGCATCGACCAATCAGCAAGGAGCCACACGGAAGGCCACAGAGTGGAGTTGATCCCATGACGTGACGCGTTGATGCGGTAAACAAGGAGGCAGGCGTGACGTGACCCGCGCGCAGTGATAACTGACAATTACTGCGGCGGTTACTGTAGCTGGCCCTTAAAATAAGGCAACCTAATGATTAGCCTCCACGTGGGTTGGCGTACGAGAGAAGGAAGGAAGACCCGGATAGAACCGTGGTAACCCGGCCAGCAAGTGAACACTTGGAATGTGCAGAGGGAAAGTAAAACCATGAGGTCCGAGTCGAAGTGGTAACCCGGCCGGCAAGTGAAAACTTGGAACGTGCGAAGGGAATGTAAATCCATATAATCCGAGATAAGGAGGTAACTCGGAAATAGCGTCCAAAGCACAAATATAATTGAACCTGATGTGGCCTTAGCAGCCAAGGCTGCTAAGACCGCACCAGCTTCGGGGACTAATGTTGGGGGGATACCCCCGGGTAGGGTCACGCCGGGGTATAAAGGCCGAGTTAGCCGAGGTTCGGCAAGGCCAAAGCGGATGCTGGGCGGGTCACCTCAAGGCAGGCCGAATCACGGGGTAACCCGGATCAGGGGGCGTCCGCCTAACTAAGTCTCATCCGACTTAAGCAGTAAGTCGGAAATGCATATTTAACTTGTATGCAGGAACGGGCGTGGCCGGATCAACTATGATCCGAGTCACATCTAGCTTCTAGGAGAAGGCAGGAATCTCGCTGGTCAAAAGAAGCCCCGGTACGCACAGCATGAGCAAAGCGGACAAGGGAAGGACCACCGAGGCGTGGCCGACAAGGGTGACGACGCTCATGTCGGCTGACGCGGGCGCCGCAGAGGCTCACATAGCCTCTGCATGTGTGACGCGGGGGAAAAGCAATCCGGTCGGTTTACTACTTTGGGAGAAGGCATATTCTTAGGAATATGCCTCCACGTATGCCCTAAGTGGAGACCTAGCCACCCCTGTATAAGGAGGGCTAGGGCCTCCGTAGAAGGGGTTCCGCTATTCTGATTTGGTTGAGGGTTTTAGGGGTGAACAGTGTGTGAGAGTAAGAGAGCTTCTTCTTCCTCCTCTCGCCAACACAGCTCTAGGAGCACTTGTAATTTTGGAAGCAAAGCAAATACAAATTTCCGTGTGAGGATTCACCTCATTATCCCTCCCTGGATTCCCCTAGCGTGTATTAGTCCCCACCTTTAGCCTATCCATGGCATCTGCCGTGACACCACCACGACAAGGCTACTTAAGGATTTCATTCGTAACCTCTTGCGCTAAGTGGTAAGGTGATGCTATACATCATGTATGGTTAGTTACTTTCATATAAGAGTTCCAGCGAATATCAGTGTGCCACGTGGGTATAGAATGATGAGATTTGCTCATGTGCAAGGATCCAGTGCAGACTGAAAATGTACTCCATGTACTCCAACTGGTTAGCTAAATACAATTAAGAAACATGACACAAACTAAGCCACATCACAATGGATTCAACGACCAAGTAGTATCTCACATTTCCTGATCTGCTCTTTTTTATAGGTTTTGCTAAATTAAATAATTTGAAGTTTTCTCATGTTAAGTTGGTGTTCTGAGCTTTTTTATAGGTTTTGCTAAAATTAATTTGTCTAATATGTTTGTATATGTAATTTGATGTCTTTGACGCCTCCATGTTGAAAACCAAGGAGTGGGAGTGAAAAAAATCTATATTAGATCATACCGCTAGCACTAATATCTTAGACATAAGAAAATGTAAGTCGACTTAATGGTAACACATCCTAATAAATCGGGGTTGAAGTATCTCGCGCATTTTTTGAATGATTGTGGGGTAGCTCGCCCTATATGTCTAGAATTATTATGTGTGGTGTTGCTACCTTTTCTTAGTTTATTTGGCTTTGTACAGATGTTGTCCTTTTCATACCGGTTACGCAAGTGTTGTTGACTCTTTTGTCCAAATGCTATTGGGTTTGATCCAAAAATATTGTTATTTTTGGCGAACAAGTTTTGTGCTTTATTTTGCTGCGGTTGTAGTGATTGCGGAGGATGATCTCATGGTTCTTCGAAGAATTAGGTAACACGACATTTGTGTTCCAGTTCACATGCCGGTTTATTGACATGATAAGATGACTTTTTTCATTCTAATTTATATATTACGTCTTCTTCCATTGTGCCATTTGATGTGAATATTGTAATGACTTTATAGTAATTTACGTTTATCTTCAGCCGCGGCCTGCGGAGGCCGAAAGAAATCGAGTTAACCTTTTCTTTTGAAGAGAACATACAATAAAGCATGCAAACATAAGTTTATGCTATAAAAAACTTGAGTCTGCTTAATGATTTTAATCGTAACCTCTTGTGCTAAGTGCATCATGTATGGTTGGTTAGTTTTATATAAGAGGTTCAACAAATACCAATGAGCCACGTGGGGATAGAATGATGAGATTTGCTCATGTGCAGGGATCTTGTGCAGTAGTGGAGGTGTACTCAGCTGGTTAGCCAAATACAATTAACGAACATGACACAAACTAAGAAACATCACAACGAGAATTAATCATGATCGAGCAGGATGTGAACTAAAGACAATTGGCGCTTTGGCACCTTAATCTGGGATCAGGACACTGCCACAGTCGTCTCTTTCCCTGCCCCTGTATCCTTGGAGCGCGAGTGCCTGTTGATTAATTAAGTATAAGCCCGTGAGGGAAACACCTAACAAATTAACCTCTATGTGGTCGTCGCATGGAGTATACTGTATACCGTTATATACTGTTTGGCGGGTAAGGTTCCTTACAACGGCTAGTACTCCTAGACTGATATTTAACGGAACTGTAATCTATAGGGTGGTCAGGAATAAAAGAATAAGAAGAAGAATTTCGGACCAAAGAGAGTGTTTCTTTAGATTGTACTCCCTCCATTTTAAAATATAAGACGTTTTAGCTTTGTGAATGAAGTGTATCTAGACCTTTTTTAGTGTCTGGTTCATCTAGATTTAGAGTGAACCTAGACCCTAAAAGTAGTCTAGGTACACTCCTTTTACAAAGCTAAAACATCTTATATTTTGAAACGGATGAAGTAAGTGTTAGCATCTAACGCGATTAAATTATTACAGAAAGTAGACGAGGCACGATGTTTGGTAACGCGGTTCAACGGCTACGCTTATCTCTATGTACTAATCATAGTACCGTCGACGATAAGCTCGCCGAGATCCACAAACACATCAGATATATAGTCATGACGGTCGGGTGGCCCTACCACTTGCTGTTGTTAGGACTAGTGCTCTAAAAGCAATAATAATGATGATTATTATCTAATACCTTGTTCAAATATATAGGTTAGTCAAACTATGCCTACCACCTACCACGGTACAATTTTGTGTAATGCCACGACATAAATATATGTGCCGCCTTTGATAGCCATCCTGAACCCTCATCCGCCAGGTAAAATACTTTTGCATGTACTTTTGTCTTATGCTGCCCAAAAAAAGTGCCGCCCGTGGTGGATACTTTTATAGTGCTTCCATATTGGTGCATTGCATAATTTGAAAGGGATCCAATCAAATCTCTATTTATAGGATGTTCTCGTCATATCTTCTAATTGGGAAAGAAATCGATCTTGATTGATTGCCAAGTTGGAGAATCCTCTATTACTGGAAGAAGATGATCTCCCTTTTATTGGAGATCAGGAACATACCAAAGGGAGGGGTGCGCCACCCTTGGCCGCCGACCTAGGGGAGGATCCCTAGGTGGCGCCCCTCATCCCGTTCCCTATATAACCACCATCCAAGCTTTTCTCCACAACACACAATAGAGCACCGATTCTCTCTCTCTCTCTCCCTCCCTCTCTCTCTTCCCCTCTCTCTCATGCGTAGCTTTTTATATAATAGGCTAGGTTATGTCGTGTCGCACTCCAACATCTAACTTACCACATAATCCAATCAAACTGTAGGATATCCTCTCTCCTTCTCGAATTAGGACACATATTAGTTTTGATCAAAGTCAAAATAAACTTCAACTAAATATCTAGAAATAGTACGAACATCTACGACATCAAATCAATGTTATTAAAATCATCATGAACTATATTTTTATACTATATGCATTTGATATTAGAAAACTTAGTATATTTTTACGTATAGTTGGTCAAACTTTATAAAGATTGACTTTGACAAAATCTAATATGGGTCCTAATTTGGTAAAGAGAGGGTACACATACGCAACACAATTCCAATAGTAAGCTTTCATACGATACTTTGAACGATTTGATTCCTAAGTAACTTTTACATGTGATGGCTCTTTGTACGTATTGTAGAACTAAGGCTACAAATTCTTACGAAATGCATTCCAGTAATCTAATTCCACAAGAATCTCAATATAAACTTTATTTTATTTTACTTATTTTTTGAGAAGTCCAGCATACCGTTCCCCACTCACTAATACGCACGCATGCACAGACACTCTCACTTTTGGGCTGCCAGAATCCCGAAGATCTTCATGAGTTATGGCAATGCATACCAATTGCAATCTTGTGGTGACTTTCATTGAAAGAGCACCCAAAGCAGCAAGCAATGGCATCGAGTCTTTTTGACCATCCCTTGAAGAGGGAGGACTGCACAAGCGAGCTGGACACTTGAGGACCGATCGATATAACTATTCTTTTTTTAACTTTAGGGAAACCAAGCGCAATACCCCAAATGCAAACACAAAAGTGACAAAACACCAACCATTTGAAGCCCACTTTTTCTTTAGAAACGGGGACTAAAGCTAAGCCACGAAAACATTTTGAGATCCTTCTATTTACCATACGGCACCATGTCATCATTGATGTGAAGTGGATAAAAATGCCACGAAGGTCTACACCATGGGAATATTTTGCAAGACCAGTCTAAAGATAAGTATCGCTGATTTAGTAGAACTTTGTAAATCAGCTTATTATGGGCGAGAGAAAGTAAAAAAAATTATAATCAAAACATTTGTTCATCAAGCAAATATTTCGAAGGAAAATTAGTACTCCCTCCGACCCAAATTAGTTGACTTAGATTTATCTAGACACTAGTAGAAAACAGACCTTTGGTTCAGGGGTATTAGCCCCGGTTTTGCTACAAACCAGGACTAATGCCTCGGTCCAACGGCTAGATCTGGCCCCAGGGGGGTGGCAGACACTAGCCCCGGTTCGAACGGGACCTTTAGCCCCGGGTCGTGTAACAAACCAGGACTAAAGGGTTTCAGGCAGGCCGGGTCGGGCGCCAGATCCTTTACGTCTCCTTGGCCCAGGAGGTCAAGAAATTGGGTACTCGGGCATGGGGCATCTTTAGACCCAGAAACATGCGAGATTGTTGCAGCCAAAAAAGTTTCTTCACCCAAGAATGAACTTATTAAAGTGATAAAAGAGGTTGAAGAGGGAACGTTTGTTCCCGACAGAGAGAACGATGAGCTGACAAAGGTTCTCAGGAATCCTGAAAAGGTTGGACGAACAAGAGGGTCCAGACCTTCTTATCCATGGCTTATTGGGTTTCCCGAGCACCTTGACACGTCCAGAAGCCAATCGAGAAAAACAAAGCGGCAAAACGAGGAGGATACAGAGCGGTTCGCGAGGTTTGAAGCCATGCTGCAGGAGCTTAATGAACTTAAAGGACTCCGACAGTAAGATCCTGCACCAGACAGTATGGTCGGCCCATCACAAAAGAAAAGCAGCGTGGCTTCCACGGAGGGCCACGGTAATGATGCAACGATGGATGTGTACCCCGTGGATGCAATTTAGGAGAAGACTAGTTGTGAGCTGCATGTTGAACTGAAAAATATATCCATGAAGGTGGCGGTCGGCTTTGCTTTACCTTCTGCACCGGGAGCGACCTACCATTGCAATCCGATTCCAGCTGGCTATGCTCGTGTCGGTGTGGATGAAATTCAACCTATGTGTCAGTCACTACAGTTTGACATCCCTGAAGGTGAAGGGGAGACGACACTGGGAGAAGTCATGAGTGGCTTCATTCTTTAGAAAAAAGAATACATCAAGTTTCAGGCTCAGACACCAAGCCCACCTTCTCCATCGAGAAACAATCCATCACCTCCAAGGAAACCGTCTCCTCCCAGTAAAAGTCCACCTCCAGGTCCACCGTCTCCTCCCAGTAAAAGTTTACCACCTCCAAGTCCAATCCATGACCTCAACACGAGTCCATCTCAATCTACGCAGCCGCCTCCACCCACTAAGAGCCAAAAGCAGAAGAATATTACCGCTCCGTCGAGCGATAACCGACGCCCAAAGCGACAGTTGTCACCCCTCCCAAGAGTACCGCCGATTCCTCCCAAGAGGGCTTACGACCTGACCGATGAGGAGACCGATGCGGTCGTACGGGCCGAAGTGGATGCTCATTTTAAAAAGAAACAACCTAAACCAGAGGTCCAAATAAAACCGGAAACCAAGGAGCACTTTAGGAAATTACTGACACATCCATCCCAAGCTCAGTTAAATGCGCCAGATGACTATGCACGATGTCTTCATAAGACACTGAAACAGAAGAGATCAAGCGGTAAGCATCAGAAAAGAGGTTCCCCAGCAGGGGGAATAAGCAAAACAATCGAGTGGTAGCGGAAGCATCAAAACGGACGTCTCCCATCTAGAGAAACAAGCAAAACAATCGAGTGGTTGCCGAAGAACCAAAAGAGACGTTCCCCAGTTGGGGAAACAAGCAAATCAATCGCTCCCCCCGCTCCAGGTGCAGATACCCGAACCTCAACTATATGAGGTAGAACCTATAGATCCGGAAACGGCTAAGATATTGGCCGAGCAATGTAATATGTCTATTCATGAAATTATTCACGGCGATATGCCCAAGGCTGAGGTAGCACCCAAATTTGTTCACGGGGAGCCTCTGGTCAGTTCTGAGAGGCTTCGGGATATGCCAACACAAATGCGACGATTTTATAAATGGTACATGAAAGCATCAAAAGAACAACAATATTGGCTCTTACTGAAAGTTCGAAAATCGCATTACTTCGGTGAAGACGAGGTCCCTATTAAATTTATAGAATTATTCAGTTATTCAATCTAAAAGAACTCGACAAAACTATCCTTAGTTCCTATTGTCTGTAAGTGATTACTTTATTTATGTAATTAAATCTTCATCTCAGCTTGTTCAATTCATTGCTGACAAGTATACTCACTATATTCTTTTGTACGCTATATATAATGATGCAGAAAGAAGATGCTCGATTGTAAAAGAAAGGCTATCAATGGATTTGGGTTCATTGACCCACATCGAGTTCATGGAGCTATACTAAAGGATAAACCACTGGAGACCGAGCACAATTTGTTCCTGTTTGTCATGAACCAGCATTTCAGTAATGAAATATTATTTCCTTACCACGACAGCAAGTGAGTTCTTGTACACATTAAATTTTGCTTACTCGATGTTCAGTGTAAATGATGAGTTACTGACGTACGTAAACCTTGCGTAGGTACCACTGGATTCTTCTAAGCATTTCAGTTGACTTGAGAAGAGTTCACATCATGGACTCACTAAACAAAGACATTGAAGACTACCGCAGCATTATTGATGCGCTCTAGAGGTAATTTCAACCATTATCGCATTATATCGGTTTCTTTCGTTCATTTTCTAAGATATCAAGTAGTTATTAACTCATACATTAATTTTTTTGTCGGGTAGGGTTTGGGCACGGTTCAAGAACCATGTCCGTGGTCAATGGCGTGAGGAGCTATTTTTTTAAATCACTCTCGGTAGGTAGTACGAGCTAAGTCCGTGCATCTATTTAATTTAGTATATGTGCATTTATCATGCTAGAGTTATTATTTGATTGAATTCTATTCTTGTAAAATGCGCGAGGCAGCCACAAGGGACTAATCTATGTGGATTCTACGTGTGCGAGTTCATTCGCATTAGTATTGAAAAACCTTCAGAAAATGTCCGAGTAAGTAAACAATATATTCACCCTTTATTTTTATTACAAAAAGTTGTGTTGAGTCTAATTCATACGATCTCCTTTTTGTATAGTTGGACGCGATGCGGGACAAACTCTTACCAGAGGAGCGCCTAATAGCAATCCAAGAGGAATTTACTGGATTTTTTGTCGACGAGGTCATAGACCCACGTGGAGAATACTCTATACGTAGACCCTAAAGCATCCATGTAATGATCTACATGTAATCAAATAGACATGCTCTGGATCCAGTTGGGACTCCATGTATGCTTGTGAAAGAAATTATATTATATATTGTATCATTGTGTACAAGTACTGTGTAGTAGCGTTCTGTATGTATACGAAAACTTGTTAATGAAAACACAGGATGAAAAATAATTAAACCCAAAACACAAAATGAAAAGAAAACACAAAACACTAAAACCCCATCCCCTGCCGCGGCAGCCAAATGGCCCATAACGCTGCCGCGGCAGAGAACCTAAATGTCCTGCCGCCAGCGCGGCTCGCAGGGCCATGTGGTTGGACCTTTAGTCCCGGTTCGTAACAGAACCAGGGCTAAAGCTTGGACCTTTAGTCCCGTTTTGGCAGTCCCGGTTCGCAATCCGGGAACTAAAGGTCCTTACGAATCGGGACTAATTGCCTGGTTTCTACTGGTGAGATTTCAATGTATGTAGACTTATTTTAGTGTTAGATGTATTTGAAAACCAAATCAACTAATTTGGATCGGAGGGAGTACTTCCTATGAGTACAAAAGATTAACCGTAGAGTTTATCCATGCATACTCCTCCATCTATTTCCACTTATTAATTGTACGATCACAACGTCTCAAAAGGTTAACCGTACGAATCAGGCGATACCCGCAGTAGCATAGCTGTACCGAATCTCTGGTCTACGCCTTGGTTGACTTGACTGTCAAATGCCAGAAAATGAGAGCCGGGCTTGTGTTACTTGGTGCACAACGGTGGATACATATGCCCTGTTCTCGAAGCAACAGATGACCAAGCTTTGGTCTACGAACGCCGCCCGTTTCATCTGATCCGTCATCTGTTTTGATCGGACGGCCTGTTTAGTACGTACATTCTTAACCATCACTGACAGTCCAAAGCAAGCAATTAAAGCATTCCTCAACTGTAATGCAACTGGTTGCACATTACACACAGTGACCTACACGTGCTGGCGCACGTGTGTGGCTCGCCGGCCGACGGCCGTTAACCAAGCCAAGAATATCTTTACAATACTACTACTCCTCCGTTTCAAAATATAAGATGTTTTAGTTTTGTGAAATGAGTGAATCTAGACCTTTTTTAATGTGTAGGTTCATCTAGAGTTGGAGTGAACCTACACATTAAAAAGAGTCTAGATATACTCATTTCATAAAGCTAAAACATCTTATATTTTAAAACGGATGGAGTACTAGTAAACAACCGTAGAGTACTATCTCTGTTTGGAATTATAGGTCCCGGGAGCTTTTTTATATTGTTTGAGATTATAAGGGCTATCGCATTTATTAGTCTCTCTCGTCCAATGCATGTTCTCCTTTTTCTCTCACTTCTCCCATGCATGTAAGGCTATTGGTGCATGTATAGATTAATGAGCGAGTTATGAAGTGTCTTGTTATTAGCAACTTGGCCCTTATGACTAATAATTTCAAACCGAGGTAGTACGTGCTAGCTAATGCACTGTTATGGGAAGCTAATCCTAACAGCGATACTATTATTAACCTAGGCTTGTGCAGACAACATCATATATAGCGTCCGTGCCAAGGGATCGAGATATGTTTAATTAGCACGCAGTAATTTGCTCGAACGACGACCCCAATGCACGCACACACGCACGAACATGGGAGCACGTGCGCCTCCCTTTCGAATCTCCATCTATAATTTGTTCATGATCTGCTGGCACGAAAACAATAGCAATACTATATTGCTAGTATTGCCAAGTTGACAATGCATTGTCCAAGCGCTTGTTTGCACAATTGGCGCCACCCCCGTCGTTTGACTCTGGAGTTACGCGTGCATGCGCATCACCGGCCGCGCCTCGAGAGGGAACTCGTTGCATGCATCGTGCATGTCAGTGCCACGAGAGATCCTTGTGTCCAAGTCATAAGTTTGCATACAAGTTGGGAATGGATTGCGTGGTGGCTAAGGAGGTATACTGTACATGTATACTAGGGAATGTGGCGCGGCAACATGCCGCGCCCGTCGATTAGGTTCCGCTCTTCAATAGTGGAATCTATAACAATATTATTCAACCATAGAAACACCCTGACATCCATAACAGTAACATTCAAGCATAGAAACATCATGCCGTCCACCAACAGGAGCACCATTAGCATTCCGGTTCCTAATCCCAACATGAAACCCCATGCATGGAGAAATATTAGTGGATACTGAAGGGCCATGAGAGAAGGATTAAGAGGAGACACATGCTGAAAGAACCCTGCTTCTTTGTGAACAATGATGTCAAATTTATTTACTTCTACAGAAAGATCGTCAACAATCATAGCAGCTAATTCAAGCATAGACGGAAAAGAATACTGATTTCCATGATCTGCCCCCTCGTGTCTGGATGGCAACCCTCCGCTCAGCTATACAAAAACGTCAGAACCAAAGAGTTGTATGCATTCAACATAGTCCTGAGAGAATCAACAATATCACGACCAGGCTCTTCTCTCTGTCGACGCTGCTAGCGAGCAGGAGGGGCATGGCTTGTATTCATTGCAATATCAGGTTGCACATCGCTCTAGGGACCATGGGCAGAGGATGGTGCTGAGAATTGGTTAATGGATGCACATGGTTCACCACCGTCGTCATCATCAACAAAAAATATACTCATCCTATGATCAACCTATTTGTCCTCAGGAAGAAGAAGGGAGCCAATTTCATGACAAAACAATATGGACCTGACCCAACATTCATACTCTTGTCAACATGACCGCCAAGAGAAGTGAAACCAAACATAGAGTTGTATTCATGAATCAAATGCATAGAATGATTGAACTCAGGCCCACCGTCAAAACGGAGCAATTCACCCAACAGAGACGACCAATCAGGATAGATCGGAAGATAAACCCTTCCACCACGACAACAACAGGTATAAACAACCCGTTTCTCCGCAGTAAGATGCTTGCACCGCCCTTGGTACCAAAAGTTGGCTCCACTGTGTGCACACACGTGATGAGGGCCGCCATAATAAGATCTCCCAATCCACGAACCTAAGGAAAGAACCTATCAATAATCAGAAAATAATTGAGGGAAGAAGCAGCAAACAAAATTTAAAGCAAGGAGGGGTAGGCCCGCACTCTTTGTGGGTCTTTCCTTTAACCCCCAAAATGTGTTCAATCTTTGTGGATTTCCTGGCTTTCTTAGTGTAGAAGGAAGATTACACATTTGCGTTGAAAATAGTAGTCATGTACTATTTATTTTTCTAGAAATTCAGTTTGTTTTGTTTTCTGACTTTAGTTTTTTGCATTTTGAAACAACATGGGTACCTTAATTCTAGCAGTTCATTTTTATAGTTTTCATTACTAAACGCAGCCAACTATTGTGCTAATTTTTCTATTACATGGTTGTTCAGTTATTTTGCCTTCAGTAGTGCAGGGAGATATTTTGCCTTCAGCACTGAAGTTATACATCACTCAAATGTCCAAAGGGAAATAGTAAGTATGTCACGATCACCATCTGCCACTATGTGCTAAAGGAAATCGCCTGAATCCAAATGAAGATGCAAACTTCACCTGGGAGGCCCATGCTAATACTGATTGTGATCCATGTAATTGCCAAAGAGCAACAAAGAAAAATAACTGACATTTTCAAACACAATCAAGCGCAAAGATTGCAGCAATGAGCACTGCCTCAAGCACATTCGGTCCTGATCACAAGTGCCCGGGGCCAAGAAAACTGGAACTTACCTTTCTTGGTATACATGATTAGTGCTAGTTGGTTTTACATTCATGCTAAACGGTTTGCATGTGAGCAATAACCAAACCCGATTGCGATGCAAATCAGCTCAAGAATTGGACATGGAGTTAAGCGTTATGCAAGCTAGTGGCAGTGAAAAGATCTCTCATCACTACCTATGTATGCAAGTTACGTACTAAGTATTCGAAGTGAACAATATGGTGTTATAGCATTTTCATTAGCCTGTCCAGGCCTTTAAATTGGTAACTTTGCTTGCATTTATTTTTGGCAAATGGAGTAACATAGAAACGGGATAGTACATCTGGTTATTGTGTGAATCTCTATGTATAGTGTGTAAATGGCTAGATCATTGATAAATTTATACTTTATTGCGTGTTGTTTCTTGATGAATGGAGGACGGATTTATATTGCTGTCTCAGCCTAGTGAACACATGAGTAGTATTATGGTGCTTGATTTTGATGAAGGTAGCATGTGGTTTTAACAAATAGGGTAATGTAGAAATACAGGAAAACAGAGCACCAGACCAGACTCTGCTTTTTGTTCTGTGGTGTATATGCTTTCAGGAAATTTGTTAGTAAACTAACAACTGACGCAACATACTATTTTCATTGGGTCTGGAGGAGACATGCACCTGCTGAGTTACTGGCAAGTATTGTGTTGTTTATTGCATAATAGTGATGGTGTACATAATGGAAACATATGTAAGCTATTCTATCATGCGTAAGTATTGCAAGAGTAATTTCCAGTGAAGAAATTAGAATAGCTAAAACCATATAACTACCTGGTGTCACAAGGTGCTACGGTGTGTCACGAAGCTAAAATGCTAAATTTAAAGAAAAGAAGGAATGGCAACTCACGCTTAAGCAATGTGATCAAGTCCGTAAGAATAGGCGGCTCAACGCTACCGGGCTGAAAGCCTGCCCGCACAAACACATAGTGCCGACGTATGCATCCGATGATTCATACTCAATCTGTGCGCGGGAGCAAAAGGAGTGGCGGCAACTGAAAAGAATAGAAGAGAAAACCTTTAATGCAAAGAAAGCAAGATTGAAAAACCAAAAAAAAGAATACCACTATGTTAGAACAATAACCACAAATAAGAAAAGAGACGCCTAACACATCGACCTCCAATGCGCGGACGATAACACCAAGCGAGCAGATTAGTTGAGAGGAAAAGCCATTTTATTGCAATGTCTAAAGCAATTGGCCAGTACTCATATGCATTGCATCTTTATCTAACAACAATACGGACATGGCGGTTGTTTTGGACATCTCAATATTGTACCAGCGGATTGTCTACAATTCAGTTAGATCGCCGCCAACTCTGCCACCAATTCCAGGCACATGCAAGCAAACCAACATGACATGAATATTTTAACTTTGCATCCAGCGTTTATCAGCTTGTTAACACTGATTGGCATTGGGACGAACTGCACATGAACAGATCATGCAGAATCCATTATATATTGAATATGGGCTTGTAAAAATAGCACTCCCATACACCACTGACATGATCAATGAGTCAACTTATAATTAAGTCACTAAGTGGGAATTAAAATTAGCAGCAAGACAATTCAACCAAGTAATGGATACCTAATAGATACATGAGCTTGTTACCCTATAAACTAATAGTACATATGATTTTGATAGCACTAAAGGCATCAGATGTCATTTTTTGTTTGCATGAGATTGATGATTTGATAATTTGCTTTTTAGAAGATATGGGATAAACTCAAGAAGGCCTCAGTAATGTATTCAGCAAAACATAATTGTTTTGTATAAAATTTACTGCCACAAAACCAAAATTAATTAGCATATATTTCTAAAAAGATTTTTCATAAGCATATACATGTTAGTGCATCTACAGTAGAGGAATTTGTAAAAAGTAACAACAAGTACGTGGTGGAAATCTCACGATTGTAGCAAACACCTCTAGATAATTATCAGCTGGGAACGTATATCTAGCATATGAGACGAAAGAAACAGGCTAGAAGGGATGCATAGATGAGAGCACCTTGTTCCATCGTAGAGGGACTGGAAAAGAGGATGGGCAGATAGGCAATTCACATAGGCGGCGGAGGTGACTCGCGGTGATCTGCTTAGAAAAACCATAGAGACAGCCGGATCCCCACGAATGGCTCATGCTCCTCTTGAAGCGACAGGAGAGTAGTGAGATGGAGGAGATGAACTACTTGAGGGCAGCAAACTGCTGCAGCACCATGAAGTTCCAAACACAGAGTCGAGCGACATCCAATCAAGACCATTTGCCATTGTAGCACCGGCATGACTCACGAGAGTAGCCCTGCTGCGCCTGTGCTGGCCGTCCCAGCGATTCAGGGCACAACAGGAAGCCACGCTGCACTGCAATCCATCTTCTACTCGCCGGACCAGACACTCGTACCACTTCGATTTGTTGGATCCGCATCTCGGAGGAGAGGCAGCTCCCTGGCTCGGAGCCGGAAGGGGAGGAGGCGGGTAGCACGTCCAATCCAGTTGGCGTCTTCATAGTGGAAGTGCACAGCCGCCACCTGGGCAATCAATATGCCGGGGCAGCAGACCGGCACGGACGGAGACGACGAACCGGCGGCGGTGCAAGTTGTTTGCCGGGGCACCTCATGGGAACGGATGGAGACGACGAACTGGCAGCGGCACGTGGTGTCTGGCTCCAAGGCTGGGCCGGTGGCGTGCCTCGTCAAGCTCGAGGGTCACCTCCATCCCGGCACCATCGACGCTCCTCCTGGCCAGGATCTTATGGGGGGAGCACCAAAGGTGGCCTCCCTGCGGGGAGGGAGGCGGCGACCCGTGCGTTCCGTCAGCATCCATCATGAGAGCCTCGTCGATATGCTTCTTCCTCCTCCATCTCCAAATCATTGGATGCCACAGAAACGAGATGGGCCATGACGGCGGGCGCCGCCGGGTCTTCCGCCATCCCCGCTGGGCGCATATGCCTCTACTCCTCTGTTGCTCTCCTCCTGTAGGCGGAAGCCAGGGAAGGGGGAGGCCAGTGGAGGTGGAGATCGACCATGGCAGCTCTGCCTCACGTCGTCTTTGAGAGAAGAAGTGGAAGAGAATTGGAATTTGGGTCCCTTTCTCTGGTTTCCATCGGGTACGGGTAGTATCTGGAGGGGATAAGCGGTGGCTGGTGGGTCCAGACTACGGGATGGAGGAAACGAAGGAAGCCCCGCTCACGTACGGTTGTTAGCGGGCGGCACGGGAGACACCGGAGCGAACTACCGGGTACAGTATCGAAGGCTGACTTGGCACCTCTCAACGATAGCTGAAACGGTTCACTTTTATATAGGTAGTTATATATCTGCTGAGTTGGATGGGGAAATTAAATACTCCAAATACTCCCTCCGACCCAAATTAATTGACTTAGATAAAATAAATTTCGAAACCAGGAGTCAACTAATTTGGGTCGGATGGAGTACATGGATGGGAGGCACGGGCAGTCTTGGACAACCCGAGTTTCGAAACCAGGAAAATTTCTTATTTCTAGGTTTCTGAGACATAAAATAAATCACGCATAACGAGTTGAAGCTTATTCGTACAAAGTTTCAAGAAAAAACTCGATTACGAAAAAGAGAACTCGATACTTGCACACAATCAAAATCCTGGCATTTATACTGTTCATCTGGTAATTTACCTTTTTGCCCAAGTTACATACTTTTGTAGTGAAGTTTCAAACTTGGCAGGCACATACCTGCGTGCATACTTTGCAATTTGCATGCATGATTTATGGCGTATTTCTTTTATTCCAATTAGGAATTATTTCCATTCTACTCTTCACCCGGGATCATGAGTACATATGTTGTAAACATTCCCTTTAAGTCGAATGCCACACTTTGGGGGGTTTACTCCCACAAAGTATCGGTAGTGTTTAATTTTGATCTCTCTACTCATTTGAGAATATTGACTCAAGTGCCGAATTGATCTCTTGTCTCAATGTAAATGGTATTGACGACCCACTACTAAAAATTGTCAAGAAATAAGTTTTTAAAAAGAAATTAATCCATAAAAGTAGGCATTTTAGAAATTTAGGGCATTGATAGATACTCCCTCCTTTTCCCTTAAAAAAAGGTAGTTACTCCCTCCGTTTCAAAACATAATATGTTTTAGCTTTTATATTTTGAAATCGAGGGAGTATAATATTCAGACATAAGATGGCACTCTTATAAAAAGATCTAATAGTCCTCTATTTTCAATATTAAATAGGTTTTTAGCACACTTTCTAGAACATTCCTGATTTTCCCCAAAGTAATCGTACATACATTTTTTCCATCATATGTCCTTCATTTAATTCATGATTTTCCCCAAAGTGATTTTGGAAACATTACTTTCCCAAAGTAATGTTTTGGACTACGTGTGTGCGCGGGCGCGGGGTTCGTTTTCTTGGCACGTCGACGTGTACGAGATCGACCTCGACGTCCAGCGTTTCTCCTCTTACTCAAAAAAATCTAGTCAGCGCGTGCTCACACCGTACAATCATCGCGCGGGCCAAAAGAGCAACGTCAGATTTTCTATCCGTCTTGAGATTCTTCGTGCATCTTGGACGTACTCCGTGATGAGATCTTCCTCCGTGACATCCATTTTCGATAGTGTGTGGGGGTCTTGCATGCACTTGCACTGGACTGTGATGTAGCACTTGCAAACTCTGAATTCAGACACGTACATGAGGCGCATGAGACCAAAACACGGGGATAGAGATCGCCACCAAGCTAGTCCAAACCTAGAAAAGGAGGCGTTGAATCTGGCGTTTCTAAAATACGGCTCGATTCGTCGTTACACACTTCATCCCGTTGAAATCGACCAGGCGAGATCGGCGCACGTCATTTTCCACGATCGAAGACTACTTTCAGAGCCTCGGCGATTCCAAAAAATGGCATATTTTCTTCATTCATTTTACAAATATACCTTTCCTTATTGTCTCAGATTTCTATAAATCTTGACACTTTATTCATTTTTTCTAGTTATATTATTCTTCCCCATTTTACTGTTGTTTGAGCAAATTAAGTATACTAATAGCATCCTACATGCCTTGGATGATCTTCTCGTCATGGTCAAGACCGCTTTTAGTGGGTCTTGACTCTTGAGACCAAAATTAGACGATTTAGGCACTGGACCAGAATCTGCCATGGACTTGATTGATTAACTGAACTTCAGCAATATTTGAGGGACCAAAAATTAATCAGTATATATTTGACAATGATTTTTCTCTAAGATAAAATATTTGTTTACTGTGAGATGACACCCCTGGGATCAGGGCTAGTCTATATGTGGTCGAATCAGTCTATACACATATTCGACACAACACTTTCCATATGATTCCTTGGACGATTTGATTCCTAAGCAAAAAAAATCTGTGCCGAATCTTTGTATTTTAGAACGAAGCCATTTAAATGATTTAATTCCATATGAAACTTAATATAAACTTTTTTATTTTTATTTGAGAAGTCCAGCATGTCGCTGCTTACTCTCTCACTCACACGCGTGCACGAGT
The DNA here is from genome assembly GCA_910589775.1 of Avena eriantha. Taxonomy (NCBI): domain Eukaryota; kingdom Viridiplantae; phylum Streptophyta; class Magnoliopsida; order Poales; family Poaceae; genus Avena; species Avena eriantha. Next base: position 515,785,610 of record OU342745.1, on the reverse strand, counting down.
GCTCTCACTTTGGGGCTGCCAGAATCCCGGAGATCTTTATGAGTTATGGCAATGCATACCAATTGTAATCTTATGGTAACTGTCATTGAAAGAGCACCCAAAGCAGCAAGCAATGGCATGGAGTCTTTTTCACAATCATTGGAAGAGGGAGGACTACAAAAGCGAGCTCGACACTTGAAGATCGATCGAGTTTCTTTTTTGCCTAAATAAGAAGACAACCTCTGCCATACAATGTAAATAAATAGAAAAGAAAAGTTGCTTGTTTAACTTTAGGAAAAATCTACTGCCCGGCTCCGGTGGTGGAGTGACGAGGACAACGACATGTCTTCGGCTCGAGCTAGTGTTCGTAGTCGTCGATAGGTGGTCTAAAGCCTATTTGTAGTTTTACCTTTTCCGTTGTTTGTGTTCTTGGTGGTGATTATTAATATATATAATTGGATTTAAAAAAAAAAACTCTAGGAAACCAAGCCGTGTGCCGGAAAGGAAAACACAAAACACAAAAAAAAAAGTCACACTAGACTAAGCTAAAACGCAGGCATGCAAGACCAAGTGAAGCCAGTTTTTATTTGGAAACGGGGCAAAAGCTAAATGAAGGCATTTTGACCTTGTATTACCAGATGGCACCATCCGATCATTGATGTGAAGTTGATAAAAAAGCAACGAAAGGTCTACATCATGGAAATATTTTGCAAGACCAATCTAAAGATATTATTTTCCACAGAGTTTATCCATGCATACTCTTCAATTTCTTTCCACAGAGTTTATCCATGATCTGTACAGAATCTCTTGTCTACGCCTTGATTGACTTTTGACTGTCAAATGCCAGGAAATGAGAGCCGGGCTTGTGTGACTTGGTGCACAACGGTGGATGCATATGCCATGTTAACCAAGCCAACTAGCCAAGAATATCTCTACAGTACTGGTACTAGGTGCCAGCTAATGTACTTGTTATGGGAAGCTAATCATAACGTAGGCTTGTGCAGACAAGAACCTATATACAGCGTTCGTGCCAAGGGACCGAGATATGTTTAATTAGCACGCAGTGGTATTTCTTTAATTTGCTCGGACGACGCGGCCCCAACGCACGCACACACGCACGAACATGGGAGCACGTGCGCTTCCATTTCGAATCTCCATGTATAATTCGTACGTAGTATACTATATTGCCATTGCCAAGTTGCAAATGCATTGTCGCCATCCAAGTGTTATTGTAGCTAGCGGTTCTTTGCACATTGGTGTCACCCCTGTCGTTTGACTCTGGAGTTACGTGCGTGCCCGTGCCTCGATCGAGAGGGAACTCGTTGCATGCGTGTACCACTAGGCATCGTGCATGTCAGTGTCACGAGAGATCCTTGTGTCCAAGTCATAAGTTTGCATACAAGTTGGGAAATACGGATTGTGTGGTGGCTAAGAGCAAGAACAATAGAAGAGCCTGCCCGCTGGCTATAAAGTATGCCCATATCATTTATAATGACCTAATATTAATACTCACTCCAACCCATATTAGTTGACTTAGATCCGTATCTAGACACGTTTCAGTATCTAGCTAAATTTATATCGAACTAATATGGGTCGGAGGGAGTACTAATATATAAAATAGAGAAGTACAAACTATTTTAACTAATATATGATCCACTTTTTATTCTCACGTAGCATTTAAGCACGTGATACAGCCGGCTCTTAGTCAAGAGCCCACTTCTCTCACCTCGAACTAAGCAAATTTATATTATTTAATCTCTTTTAGCCTGTTTACATCGCCTTGTTATACTTACTCTAAGGAGGTAAATTGTACATGTATATCTGCTTAGTCGAATGGGGAAATGAAATACACGGATGGGCACGGGTAGTCCTGAACAACCCGAGTTTCAAAATCGGGAAAATTTCTTATTTCTAGGTTTCAGAAACATTTGAAATAAATCATGCACATTGACTTGAATCTTACCCGTACAAAGTTTCAAGAAAAAACTCAATTACATAAAAGAGAACTCGATACTTGCACAGTGAAAATCCCGGTACTTATAGCATCCATATGTTAATTTACCTTTTTTGTCCAAGTTATATACTTTTGAAGTGAAGTTTCAAACTTGGCAGTCACATACCTACATACATACTTACATTGCATGATTTTTGGATTTTTTTATATTTAAATTTGGATTTATTTCCATTTTACTCTTCATCCGAGGATCATGAGTACATATGTTCCAAACATTGCCTTTAAGTCGAATGGCACACCTTTTGGGTGTGTGTGTGTGTGAGGGGGGGGGGGGGGGTAGAAAGTTAAAAAAGAAGAAGTCTTGAATTGGTCTTTTGTCTCAACGTAAACCGTATTAATGACCCACTAATAAACTTTGTTAAGTGATGATTTTTAAAATAATTAATCCATAAAAGTAGGCATTTTAGAAATCTAGGGCATTGATATATATTCAGACAAGTCTTTTAAAGTCATCTATTTTCAATACTAAATAGATATTTAGCACACTTTCTGAACATTCCTGATTTTCCCCAAAGTAATTTCACATTCATTTTATCATATTTTCTTCATTTAATTTTACAAATATGCTTTTCCTTGTTGTCTTCGATTTCCATAAATCTCGACACTTTATTCCTTTTTTCTAGTTACTATTCTTCTCCATTTTACTGTTATTTGAGCAAATTAAGTATGCTAGTAGCATCCTACATATGTTGGATGATCTTCTTGTCATGGTCAAGACCGCCTTTAGTGGGTCATCAGACCAAAATTAGACGATTTATTTAGACACCGGACCGGACTCTGCTATGGAGTTGATGCATTAAATGAACTTCAACAATATGTTTCTCTAAGATACCCACTATGTAAGGTCGACCGAAGTAATCCCATATAAATAAATTTCTCCGTAGAAAATAGTAAGGAAAGAAACTTGTGATGATATCGACTATGAACTAACAGCCTCTCAAGTGGACACCCATGCATATCTTCACTGTCTCATTATATTGTCTACATCAAAATTCGAAAGCCAATCAGAGAGCCCGGTAGAAAAAGTGGTTTTGCACATAATGTGGCTATGATTGACACACGCCAAAACCTAATCAACACATGAGAAATAGTAAGGTTTTCGTTAAGCGAATATTTTCTAGACAAGTAACCAAAACAGTATTCGTAAAAATATATGTAGAACGGAAATATTTATTCAAGAAGAGGCACACCTTCTGACAAAGCTTTCTGAATTTTTTTATTTTTCTAAAGTGAAGCCATTTTGACTTTGTATTTACCATATGGCAGTTTGGCACCATCCATCTGATCATTGATGTGAAGTTGATAAAAATGCCACGAAGGTCTATATCATGGAAATATTTTGCGAGACCAATCTAAAGATATTATTTTCCACAGAGTTCATCCATTTCTTTCCACTTATTAATTGTGCGGTCGCAACCTCTCAAAAGGTTAACCGTCCGAACCACGACATACCTGCAGTAGCATATATCTTTACTGAATCTCGCTGGTTTACCTCTTGGTTGACATGACTGTCAAATGTAAGAAAATGAGGGCCACCGTTGTGCACAACGGTGGATGCGTATGCCCTGTTCTCGAAGCAAGAGGTGATAGCTTGGGTCTACAAATGCCGCCCGTTCCATTCCATCTGATCCGTCATCTGTTTTGATCGGACGGCCTGTTTAGTTTAGTACGATATTCTTAACCATTACTGACAGTCGAAAGCAAGCAACTGTAATGCAACTGGTTGCACACTCCACGCAGTGACCTGCACGTGCCGGCGCACGTGCCTGTGGCTCGCCGGCAGTTACCCAAGCCAAGAATATCTCTGCAGCAGTAATCTAATGCACTGTTAACTCGAGAGTCCTAACGGCAGTAATCTAATGCACTGTTCCATCCTCTCTCCTCTTCCTCCAACTCAGTCCGTAAATTGTAATCCGTAGGTTTGAGCCCGTAGGTGTAGCGTTGCTGCTTATCTTATAGCGTCCGAGCCAAGGGATCGAGATACTGAGTACTACTCCCTTGGTTTCAAAATATACGATGTTTTAGCTTTATGAATAAAGTGTATCTAGACCTCTTTTAGTATCGAGGTTCATCTAGGTTTGGAATGAACCTAGACACTAAAAGAGGTTAGATACACTCCTTTCACAATGCTAAAACATCTTATATTTTGAAACGAAGGGAGTAGTATGTTTAATTAGCACGCAGTGGTATTTCTTTCTTTAATTTGCCCGAACGACGACAACCCCAATGCACACACACTTCACTCTCGAATCTCCATGTAGTACGACTGGTCTAGTGGGAGTATCATACTACTAGTATTATATGCATGATACTAGTGTATGATAGTATCTCTATAGTGCATGGTATCATGTGGTACTATTATAGTAGTACTATATTTAATGATTTGTAAAATCTCAATGTAAACTTGTGTACAAGATTTATATGCATCAGTATTTTTAGTTTTACGTGCTATGATACGGTATCTATCTATGATATTCTAACCATCTCTTTCTCCATTAGTTGTTGTGCCATTAGATTTTTACCAATATGGCATGCATAATACTGGTTATAATACTCTCACTAGGGCTAGCCTACTACTAGTATTACTCCTTTAATTCGTCCATGATCTGCTGGCACGAAAACAGTTGAAATATACTTATTGCCAAGTTGCCATTCGTTGTCTTTATCGATATTTGTTGTAGCTAGCGCTTGTTTATTTGCACAATTGGCGCCACCCCTGTCGTTTGACTCTGCAGTACTAGTCCATGCGCATCACCGTGCGTTGAGAGGGAACTCGTTGCAATGCCTGTACCACTAGGCATCGTGCATGTCAGTGCCATGAGAGATCGTTCGAAAGGGAACGGGTGTGCAAGTCATAAGTTTGCATGCAAGTTGGGGAATCCGGATTGTGGTGGACAAGGAGTTAAAATTGCACAAGTATAGTATATCTATTCACTCGAATGGAGAAAATACACAGATGGGCACGGGGTATTCTCTCACCCGAGTTTCGAAATCGGGAAAATTTGTTATTTCCACGTTTCCAAAACATTTGAAATATATCAAGAAACGGTTAAATTTGATACCTGTGGGGTGAAAATACCAGTACTTAGAGCATCTCTAGTGGCTAGCGTATCCGGTAGTCTACCACAGGCAAAAAAATGTCTCCAATGGCTTTGTGTATCTGGTGTCTAAAATTTAGACATCCTCTAAACTAGAGCTCGCTCCCGCGTCAAATCAGAGCATTTGTTGCACTAAGTTGCTGTGTATATTGACTTTTTGTGCTTATGGACATATAGACTCAAATTTAGACTATCCAACTTTTTCCTTACACCGTTGTCTACGTGGAAATGTAGACAACTAAGTTTAGACAAGCCACAGATGCTCTTATACTTCAGACTTAGTAGAAGTAGATCTTTTGATGCAATGAATGGCGAAACAAACATGAAAAGATCAGCGGAACTCTGACCTAGCTAGACTCTCAAAGGGACAGAGTTCTCTTTTGATGCGTAGCCTTCATTTTGTCTCATTTCACCCTGTCCTCTTCGAAATTCTGAATTTCAAAGCACACTATCACGCACTTCCAGCAACCTAATTAAGCCAGAAAGCTATGTTTTGGACTACGTGCGCGCGCGCGGGGTTCGTTTTCCTTACACGTCGACGTGTACGAGATCGACCTCGATGTCCCATCCTCGATCTCCTCGATCTCTCAAATCCCGTCAGCGCGCACACGACACAAGTACAGTACAGTCATCGCGGCCCAAAATTTTGCAAAGTCCGATTTTTCTATCCATGTATTGAGATTCTTCATTGCATATGTTGGACGTAGCCATCACCTAAAGTTGGAACGGCTATTGGTCCGGGGTTTGAAATGACGCGCGGCGACGGAAAAGATCCTTTTCAAGTTAGTCGTTTTCTCAGTGACTGATTATCATGTTGTGGCCACACCACGTTATACGTTGACATCCATTTTCCTTACTGTACATGACTGTAATGTAATTACGGTGGCGGCTAGCCAGGTACAGATTGTAAACCCTGAATTCACACATGAGCTGCATGAGACCAAAATTACAGATTGTAAACCATGAAAATGGGGCGTTGGGTCCGACATTTGCATAGTGACCCTGCACGCACACGTGTTCTCAATTAATTTCCATGACATGTGCTTAACCACCATTACGATGGAGTAGAACAGGACGAAGATGGGGTTGTACTCCCTTTGTCAAAATGGATGTCGATGGGAGGTTTGTTTTATACTCGCATATACCTATACACCAAAATACGTATAGATACATGCAAATATAAGACAAATCTTTGACATTCTTTTTTGGACACATGTGGTACTATTTTCTCGAGATTTCATATTAAACTCCGAGTCACCTTTGCAAGGAAAAGACACCTGCTACAGCTCTCTGCGCTTGAAGTCCCAAGGAATTGGTGTACATGAGTAGATTGTTTTCTTCGACACCTCAGCTTTTGAGTATGTGCTGGCAGTAATTGAGAAGTCTTTTTTTTTGCAAATAAATTGAGAAGTGTTATATGACTAACAAACTGTTTGATGTAAATCTTAATGGTCAACACAAAGGATTCGACTAAATTGATAAACACATGATTGGTACAACTATGTTTATTGTTTCGGTATGTCGTATTACTAAAGAAGCTTGCGGATAACGAATTGGGCATATGTACTCTCATATCCCACCACTTTTCACTTCCATAGCACTCTATTTTTTTCCATACGCTGAACTGTGTAAAATTTCCATTCTATTAGCTTTAGATGTCAGATATACCATATACATGTAAGTTCCCTTTGTCTTGGGTTCACAATGCAGCTCATCCCTTCATATTTGCCTCTTGGAAGGACAAGGACAATGCCTTGCAGAATGGTCGTGTGTCCACAATACTTTTGTTGTTTTGTTCATGGTACTTTATTTCCCTTTAACACGTTCTTTTTTGCACTCTTGTTCTGTTAATGTACATGTACCGTATAGGATCTTGTATAGAGTATGTATGGATACCGACCAATGTAATCCCGTAATTATAGGATCGGATCCTCCCCTGATTGTACTCTGTAACCACCACTTGATATATATATGGGAGGGCGTGCTCCGTATTGGATGCACAAGCCAAAACCTAGAACTTGTTATATGGTATCAGAGCCTATCCTTCCACGAACATCCACGATGAGTTCTTCCTTGAGCGCGGCGGCGGCGTCCAATCTCGACAGCAGCCCGACCGTGCGACTCAATCGCGAGAATTATCTTCTCTGGCTGGCGCAACAAGAGTCGATCCTTCGCGGGAGCAAGCTCCTTGGCTATGCGGACGGATCCATGCCGGCGCCGCCGGCCACCATGAAGGTCACGGAGACCATAGACGGCAAGGCCGTCGAGAGAACGGTTCCGAACCCGGAATTCGAGGAGTGGCACACCAACGACCAGATGGTCCTCGGTCGACTTGTCGTCACACTCGAGCCCGACGTCCTCCTGCAGGTTGTTGGCCTGAAGACGTCGGCGGCGGTCTGGTCTGCCCTCGCCGCCTCATACGCATCACAGTCCAGGGCGCGCGTCAATCTGCTCCGGGTGCAGCTCGCCCACACGTGCAAGAACGAGCTCTCGGCGGCCGAATACTTCAGCCGCATGAAGACCATGGCTGATCAGATGACATCCGCCGGCCGCCGAATCGACGACGCCGAACTCATAGGCTACATCCTGGCCGGCCTGGATGAGGAGTACAACCCCCTCAATGCTGCTTACAACATGTAGGGCGGCAACATGTCGCTCTCCGATTTCTACTCGCAGTTTCTCATCACTGAGCAAACCTTGGACCAGCAGGCGCGCATGCGTCAGTTCGGCGCCTCGGCCAACGCTGGTGCACGTGGATACCGTGGCGGCGGTTATGGCTACCCGAACCAAGGAGGAGGTGGAGGCTACCCGAACCAGGGTGGTTATCGCGGGAATGGCAGCGGCAATGGCGGCCGCTATGGCGGCAATGGAGGCGGTGGCCAACGCGACGGGGGTAGCAGTGGTGGCTCCCGTGACTACAATGATCGCCAGCCCCAGCAGAAAAATCAAGGCGGTGGAGGCAAGAGGCAAAACAACTACCGTAACAGAGGCCCCAAATGCCAAATCTGCAAAGCACTGGGTCATACTGCGCTACAGTGCAAGAATCAGTTCAACCACTCCTTTCAGAACGAGGAAGATGAGCGCGTTGCTGCCTATGCCCACAACAACGAGGCCCCATGGTACACGGACACCGGCGCGACCGACCATATCACCGGCGAGCTGGATCCGCATGACCTTCCGCGACAAGGACCATGGGCGTGATCAGGTTCAGACAGCGAACGGCTCAGGTATGACCATTAAGCATATTGGCCAGTCTTCCATCAATACCCCGGTTAAAGATCTTTCACTTAACAATATTCTACACGTTCCTTCAGCCACCAAAAATCTAGTTTCTGTACATCGCTTAGCTGTTGATAATGATGTATTCTTAGAGTATCATCCATGGCATTTTTTTGTGAAGGATCGGGCCACGAAGAGAGTCATTCTTCAAGGGCGATGTGAGGGTGGCCTCTACCCTCTTGTTTCGGCGTCATCCGCTTTGTCGATAAAGCACGCCTATTTCGCCACGTCCCCAAGCTAGGAACTTTGGCATCATCGTTTCGGTCATCCAGCGTTTCCAGTTGTGCGCCGGATTCTTCAGTCAAATAATCTAGGTTTTTCTAAGGGAACGAATAAGTTGTCGGTTTGTGATGCATGTCAACAAGCCAAGAGTCACCAGCTACCTTATCATCATACTCATAATACTTCCGCTTCATCGCTTGAACTTATGTATTGTGATGTATGGGGTCCAGCCATTCCTTTAGCTGGCGGTTTTAAATAATATGTGAGCTTTATTAATGATTTTAGTAAATTTATGTGGTTTTATCCCATTAAAACTAAAGCTGATGTGTTCCCTATTTTTATCTAGTTTCGGTCTCTTGTTGAGCGCAAACTAGGCAAAAAGATTATTTGTGTTCAGACCGATTGGGGTGGTGAGTATCGTAAACTCCATTCCTTATTTCAGCGCATTGGCATTGATCATCGTGTCTCATGCCCACACACCCATCAGCAAAATGGTGCCGTTGAGCGCAAGCATCGTCATATTGCCGAGATGGGTCTTGCTCTCCTTGCTCACTCCCATGTTCCTTTGAAATATTGGGATGAAGCGTTTAGCACGATTAGCTACTTGATAAACCGCTTACAGAGCCCTGTCATTGACAACTCTACACCTCTCACGCGTCTCTTTGGACACACACCCAACTATCCCTTCCCTAAAGGTTTTCGGGTGTGCACGTTGGCCACATCTTCGTCCATATAATGCTCGGAAGCTTTAGTTTCGATCTCGTAGATGTGTCTTTATGGGATACAGTATGCTTCCCAAGGGGTACAAATGTCTAGATCTTTCGTCGGGACATGTCTACATATCTCGTGATGTCGTTTTCGACGAGCATGTGTTTCCCTTTGCTGATTCTGCCCCTAACGTTGGCCCTCGCATTCTCTCTGAGGAGCTTCTTTTTCCGGGTGTTGATTCTGGTCACGTGCCTAATGATCATAACCTTGATGCACTTGCGTTTGTTCCTAACCCTCTCATGCAGAGACATGTTGCTTCAGACGCATCAACAGGCGCAGGACTAGTGCATGACAGACATGGCATGCATGGCTCGGGACATGTGCATGGCATGCATGGCTCAGAAGAACCCGCACATGGTCCGCATGGCTCAGCAGGAACCAGACATGGTGTGCCTGATCGATCTACCACAGAACCTGTCCCTGGAGCTCGCGATAACAATCTTGGCGACGACGCGACCGGCGAGTCGAGCGATGCCTCGAGCACTGGCAAGCTGCATGACCCATCGCACTCCCAACCTGGCTCGCCGGCAGCCGGCAGTTCGGGTGGCACTCCGTCATCCTCGCCGTCTACGTCAGCGACAACGAGCTCTTCGCCGCCTCAGAGCCCGACGGTGACACCACCACCGCCCCCGCCGCCTCCGCCTCCGCCTTCGCGCGCGGTGACACGTCTTCGCACCGGCAAGTGGAGGCCGCTTGTACGCACTGATGGCACGGTGACATATGGTCTGTCGGCCATCCATGACACAGAACCAGGCTCGCTTGATCAGGATGGATCAGGAGATTGGTGCTCTTCACAGTAATGGAACTTGGTCCCTTGTTCCTCCTGTCCGTGGCCATAATGTCATCGATTGCAAGTGGGTTTACAAGGTGAAGCACAAGGCCCACGGCTCTGTTGATTGCTACAAAGCTCGACTTGTGCCAAAGGGTTTTCGTCAGCGTTATGGCATTGATTATGAGGAGACTTTCAGTCCTGTGGTCAAACCGGCCACTATTCGACTTGTCTTGTCGATTGTTGTCTCTCGTGGATGGGCTCTTCGTCAATTGGATGTTCAGAACGCGTTTCTGCATGGTGTTCTGGAAGAGGAAGTATATATGCGCCAGCCGCTCGGGTACAAGGATGTGACTCGCCCACACTTCGTTTGTAAGCTTCAGAAGGCCTTGTATGGGCTTAAGCAGGCACCGCGTGCTTGGTTTGCTGTCTGAACGGCTCAGGTATGACCATTAAGCATATTGGCCAGTCTTCCATCAATAGGTAATATGTGCACATAGGCGAACTTCGTCGAACTTGTCTAACTCGGACTGTGGCCACTGCGGTTATGAACCAAACATGTCACATTCCCCCTACGTTCACTATTCGGTTCTACGGGAGATGAATCCTTAATGCAATCTCTACTTGTCGTCTCTCTGAGATTATTAGTACTTCATATTTATTCGCATTATCATATGCGTATCTTTTAGTACTTGCTTGTTCTTGATTGTTTGCATAGATTAGATCTTCATGGTTGGGTTGGCTACGCTTCCGGCATCGTCGATAACATCTAGGATATTGGTTTGTCAATCAACAATGATAATTGTCTAGTGTATGTTAGTTAATATAGTAGGGTCATATATCGGCATTCTAAGTTTATACATACTGCGTTGTGTTGTAAGTTATCTAATATCTCTGTCATAAACAATCCGCTTTCATTGTAATACAAAGAAAACATGTGTCCCATCCTAAGATAATTGACCCATCACACTCCCAGCCTGGCTCGCCGGCAGCCGGCAGTTCGGGTGGCACTCCGTCATCCTCGCCGTCTACGTCAGGGACAACGAGCTCTTCGCCGCCTCTGAGCCCGGCGGTGACACCACCACCGCCCCCGGCGCCTCCGCCTTCGCGCACGGTGACACGTCTTCGCACCGGCAAGTGGAGGCCGCTTGTACGCACTGATGGCACGGTGACGTATGGTCTGTCGGCCATCCATGACACAGAACCAGGCTCGCTTGATCAGGCTCTATCTTCACCACACTGGAAGGCTGCGATGGATCAGGAGATTGGTGCTCTTCACAGTAATGGAACTTGGTCCCTTGTTCCTCCTGTCCGTGGCCATAATGTCATCGATTGCAAGTGGGTTTACAAGGTGAAGCACAAGGCCGACGGCTCTGTTGATTGCTACAAAGCTCGACTTGTGCCAAAGGGTTTTCGTCAGCGTTATGGCATTGATTATGAGGGGACTTTCAGTCCTGTGGTCAAACCGGCCACTATTCGACTTGTCTTGTCGATTGTTATCTCTCGTGGATGGGCTCTTCGTCAATGGGATGTTCAGAACGCGTTTCTGCATGGTGTTCTGGAAGAGGAAGTATATATGCGCCAGCCGCTCGGGTACAAGGATGTGACTCGCCCACACTTCGTTTGTAAGCTTCAGAAGGCCTTGTATGGGCTTAAGCAGGCACCGCGTGCTTGGTTTGCTGTCTGAACGGCTTAGGTATGACCATTAAGCATATTGGCCAGTCTTCCATCAATAGGTAATATGTGCACATAGGCGAACTTCGTCGAACTTGTCTAACTCGGAGTGTGGCCACTGCGGTTATGAACCAAACATGTCACATTCCCCCTACGTTCACTATTTGGTTCTACGGGAGATGAATCCTTAATGTAATCTCTACTTGTCGTCGCTCTGAGATTATTAGTACTTCATATTTATTCGCATTATCATATGCGTATCTTTTAGTACTTGCTTGTTCTTGATTGTTTGCATAGATTAGATCTTCGTGGTTGGGTTGGCTACGCTTCCGGCATCGTCGATAACATCTAGGATATTGGTTTGTCAATCAACAATGATAATTGTCTAGTGTATGTTAGTTAATATAGTAGGGTCATATATCGGCATTCTAAGTTTATACATACTGCGTTGTGTTGTAAGTTATCTAATATCTCTGTCATAAACAATCCGCTTTCATTGTAATACAAAGAAAACATGTGTCCCAAATCAACTTGTGAACCCCAAAACAATGAAAAGTACATATTTTTCCATACAAAAAATCAAAAACATGAGCAATCCCATTAATGTCATGACACTTGCGGACACATCATATTCTATAATTTTCTATTTATGTAACATCCAAGGCAAACAATCATATATTGTAGAAGTCTCTATTATGATACACATAAGACACACCTCTAGTGCTATCTACTAAGATATATAGGTACAAAAATTGTTGCGATCACATAAATAAACTATAACAAATCCATGACACATATTAATACATGAAGTAATGTGATTTGACATTATATTTTTTCCTAGATCTTGGTGAGAATTTTGACCAAGGTTATTTAGCAATGTTTGAAATAAAATTTATATTAAAAATATATACATGTGTGTTGTAATTGCAATTTCATCAACTAGTGCAAGTGTATTCATGGAGATACACGTAAAAAGTAACAAAACGCACTAGATATGTCTTAGATATGGTGAAGAAACCTTAAATCTGACCATACTTGTTGCACTTGCCATTTAGCTAATTGCATGTTAGTTTGCAAATCGAGTGCTCGGAGAACAATTTTTGTTGTCGTTGTGGGCCTTTAACTTAATTTTCGGGTCCATCCCCATGCGTGCAAGATTTCTCTTTTTTATTAGAAACTGATTTAGAAAAGAATCATATTGAACATTTAAAAATAGTTTCCTACATTCTTGATACCACATGGTGACTCTAGCAACACCTTTTATGTGCCTTTTTGAGGCGCCATAAGCGGTGGATTTTTGAGGCGTCATAAGCAAAAAGAAACAACAAAAGTCAGATAGCCGGTGGTTGGGCATTCGCGATACCATTTTGTCGCGGTGGGCACTTTTACGCCTTGATAGAGCCCATACCGGCATATAATTGTGCCATGAAATGTGGTAATAAATAGCGGCATGTTTTACTGCCGTCGTACTTTAACGAAGGCACACATTACTGCGTCGTGAATTCTCACATGGGATGGTTGCGTACTTCACAGTAACTGTTCAAATTTGTTGCATTGAATGGTGGATCCAGTTTAGGTTCCTTCCACACTAAGTAGAAAGACTGGTCAAAAAGCTGCACCCCTGCCCGTTCGTCTGCCCGGCCATCGAGTCCGCTCCGCCTCGACAGCCCCGCCGGATTTCATTTCCCGTCGCGTTCATCTACCACCACCTGTAAAATCTGTAAAAATGATTTTTTCAACTGCTAGTGAATTTCTCAACAAGTTTTGTAGAACGTTTGGGATTTTCTGAACTTCTTGGGGTTCATTTTATTTTTGGTTTTTAATTGTTTTTAAAATTATGTTTCTGGATTGTTTCCGAGTTTTAGTACTTTTATAAAATAATTATGTTTATTACGATGCCACATTTGTGAAATGATCTATTCCTCATGGTGAAAACTTGTTTTAGTGAGGTGCGGGAGCAAAATTAGATGATTTATACACCTTTTGGGATACAGTTTCATCAGAAAAGTATTATTTTTGTGTGATGTAGTATTTATCTTATTGGGGGTCGGGGGTTGCGGGGGACTTAGAGAGACGTCAATAAACTTTACCAAAATACTCCCAGAGAAAAAAATCTTTTCAAGGGAAGAAACATGTAAATGTAGGATGAACTATGGCATAGACTCTCAAGTGGGCACACATGTGTTGCTTCATTTCTCTGATTCGATCAACCTCATCAAAATTCTTAATTCCACAGTTGGTAACTTCCTCACTCAAAGAAGCTTTGCCGATGACATTCCGGTGATTGACACATGTTGAACCAATCATTTTCTTTAAGAAAAACAGGGATTTTAAGAGGAAAATGAGAAAACAGAAGTAAAATCTATATTCTGTGAAAGTACATAAAATTCTAGCATTTAGATTACAATTACGAACCTGTGTAATATTAATAATTATTCGGAAAAACATGCATTCATATGTTTTCTGATTTTCCTAGGTTTTATAAGGATTTTCGTTTTTTATAACTTCATGTTTTGCTTGCATTGATTCTTTTTCATTTCCGAAAGATGCTGGAAAAAACGTCTTCCATGCTTTGACCTTCCCAACTTCATTGATTTATGTAAAATAAATTATGTTGATATTTTAATCATAAATTGTTTGCACTGATTATTTTTCATTTCTAGAAAGATACTAAAAAACCATATTTTCCTTTTTTGACTTTCAAATTGATTTGATTGTAATAATGAAATAAATTATGTTGATTAGGACAACAGGGCTTTGTTTCAACTTTCTGGCGTGATCAAAACCACTTTTTTTTTTTGGCAAGGATCAAAACCACTTGTAGTGTGGAATGGAACCAAACACAGACGATTTAGACACTTGCAGAACCAAAAAAAAAAGCAGCGGTTCCCGCGTGCAACGCCCCCTTGCCCACATGATTTTGATCCAACGATTGCGAGGAAAATCCAGGAAAGCCCCCTAAAAAAACAAAAATGACATGCAAAAAAGAAAAATACTCTGGCAACTTAGGTGTGCCAATGCTCCGAGAGACTAGAGAGGGCACATTAGCGGATGAAAACACACCTTCCCTCTTAGAAAAAGAGATCGTTTGGAGCTATTCCTAGGATGGGGTCACTGAGGAAATATCCAAGATAACTAGTAGTCCAGAACAATGTACTCCTCACTTCACGAATTAGTTGTACTCCCTGCGGTCCGGTTTAAAGAACACATATTGAAATCATACAATCCCAAAATCTCCTCTCCCCTAGGCACATAAGTATTTAATTTTAGAGGAAGCGCCAATCGAAGCATTAGTAAGGGCCAAAGTAGTCCCAATAAAGGCCTAGGACCCACAGATTTTTTATACGTGGCATTTAAACTGGGATGCAGGGAGTAGTACTAGTAATCAAGCACAATACTGAGGCGACGACTGCGTCGTTAAGTTAGAATAAGGTACTCCCCGTCTATCCTCGCTCTGGTGGTGTGTCTAGCATCGACGGAGAGCGTGTGGAGTCATGTGTCCGACAGATCCCATGGGATCTGGTCGTTTTTCGTTGATGTGTTTTGAGGTCAGTCTCTTTCGATCTACGTTTGTTTTTATCGGCGATGGTTGCTGCTGTGGTGCGCTGGTCCTTTGAGATCTTAGCACGACGACTTCCCGTTTGTCTACTACAACAAGCTCTACTACGACAAGCTTTGTGGTGATGGAGGGGCGAGGACTGCGGCGCGCCTTCAGCTCGTGCCAGTGTTTGTAGTCGTCGCTAGGTGATCCATTCATCTATTTATAATTTTTATTACTTTTCAAACTATTTGTACTGCTGTTGATGATTTTTAATAGATCGGTGAAATTTTCACAAAATAAGAAAGCTAGGTTTTTGGATTTGCTCGCGCGCGGTTCCTTTTCCTTGGCACGTCGGCGCGCCTGCGATCGACCGCACGCACGGCGCGCCTGCAGATCGGAATTTTTATCCGCCTCGAGATTCTCCGTGCACGCGCAATGCGCTGCAGAATTCTCCGTGCACCCGGAATTCAATTCAGACATGAGGTGGATGAGACCAAACAAGCTAGCAGGTGGTACAACCAGGAAACAGGCCGTTTGATGTCGGCGCTTCTAAAATCCGGCTCTCCGTTTGTTGCTTTCCGAGCACTGCACGCGCACGGATGCCATGTCCACACGGACTCACGGAGAGAGAAATGTTCACACTTCACGCACCAGCATAGCTATAGCTAGCTATCAGACGACGAGTCGATGATGATGATGAGCTGCGGCCTGTAGGTAATGTGCCGACAACGCCAGAGCTCAGAGCATATGCTCAGCACCACATGAACAGACCTCCAGACATGAACAACCGACTTGGTCTAAACCCTAGCCGCCATCTTGTATTACAAGAATAGATATATAATCTAACACCCGTCAATGTTCAAAACCACTTTCTCCTTATTTATTTGGCAAGAATAAGAAAACACTTGTAGTGTGGAGTGGAACCAAACGCAGACGATTTAGACATTTTCTGAACAAACACAAAAAATTAGCAACACTCAGACGGATGAAAACACCCCTTTCCCGTTAGAAAAAGAGAGCTCAGTGTCGCTTGGAGCTATTCTTAGGATGGGGGTGACCGAGGAAATATCCAAGACAACTACTAGTCCAGCACAATATTGTACTACCTCTGTTCGGGATTATAGGTTTAGAGAGTTTGTTTATATTGTTTGAGATTATAAGGGTTATCTTATTTATTAGTCTCTCTCGTCCAATGCATGTTCTCTTTTTACTTTCACTTGTCTCATGTATTTAAAATTATTGGTGCATGCATAGATTAATGAGATAGAGTAATGTGGTGTCTTGCTATTTGCAATTTGGTCCTTCGAACTAATAATCTCAAACAGAGGTAGTATACTATAGTAGTAATTCGAGCGACTTAATCCAGAAAGCTATGTTTTGGATTTGCGCGTGGGATCGACGTCGATGTCCAGGCCCGGCGCCTCTCCTCTCTCGACTAGGACTATCCCGTCAGCGCTCACGCACGGTGCGTTTCCCGGCCCAAAGGAGCAGATCAGAATTTTTATCCGTCTCGAGATTCTCCGTGCACGCGCAATGCGCTGCATAATCGCGTTTCTCGAGTACGTAGCTATTATCAAGGTCGATGGATGTTTGCGTAGTTCCCATTTCGAATTGGGCAGAGCATGCGCGCGTGTGGTTTTAGATGGCGGCGGAGGAAGAGGTCCGTCGGTTCAAATTAGGTCCTCCTCCCTGATATCCCAATTTCGGTCGTGGTGGCGGCTAGATAGCTACAGTACTTGAGATTACAAACCAGGAATTCAATTCATTCAGACATGAGGTGCATGAGACCAAGCTAGCTAGTGGTCCAACCAGGAAACAGGGCGTTTGATGTCGGCGCTTCGAAAATCCGGCTCTCCGTTTTCACTGTTGAAATCGGGAGAGATCGATGGACGTCCTTTTCCAGTTTCCACGACCGAAGACGATACGGACTGTAACTTTCATTCAGACTTGAGAGACGCACGGAATATCCAGATTTCCCCCGGCAATGTGAGGAGACGAGCGAAGGAGCATGGTTCAGTGGTCTTCCACGAGAGCAGGAAGGATCTCGTACGTGCCAAACACATACATAGCCATCGGCGATATGGGTCGTGTGACCATGGCTAGCTCTGTCTCTGTATCAGCCACATGCACGCACGGGACCAAGAAGCAGAGATGAAAGGCGAGAGGGACGGAACGGAAGAAGCCAAAACCGTCAACTCTGCTCACCGTCACAAGCAGCTTGAAACGGCGCAGTCGACAAGCGCACGGTGGACAGTCGACAAGCTCGAAACGGCGCAGTCGAAACGACCCAAACCTGTTTGATCTTCTCCGAGCACTGCACGCGCACAGGTGCCATGTCCACACCACACGGAGAGAGAAATGTTCACACTTGACGCCCCAGCATAGCTACTAGCTATCAGACGACGAATCGATGATGATGAGATGCGGCCTGCAGGTGATGTGCCGACAACGCCAGATCTCAGAGCATATGCTCAGCTCCACATGAACAGACCTCCAGACATGAACAACTGCTTATCAACTTCAGCGTCGGTTAAACGTGGAGCGATATATATTATCAAGGGTTTTCGGTCTATCTCTGACAGAACATCAACGGGCCGTGTTTTTTCTCTCTCTCGCCTGTCGAGCGCGTGTTCAGTATCAGGCCAGGAGAAACATGTTTCAGAGAACAGCTCAACTGTTAAGGTAGTACAAAAATGAGTGGTGAACCAGCCGATACAGTACGAGGCCTCATGAGCCTAAGCTACTGCTGTTATACTTACATACATATATCATCATTCTGATCCATCCGTCAGTCGCCTGACGTACAGGTCCAAGCATTCAAGCAAGCAAGCAGGAGTACAAACAGTCGAAGCAAGTCTCTGTCTGTCTCGTCCTTAAACGTTACCCCACCCACCCACACACACACAGGGATCGCAAGCAAATGTTCACACGCGCTAGGCTAGCCGACCTCTCGCATGAGTGAGCTGCAGCAGCTCGTAGGTGACGTGCGTGCCGGCAACCGTCAGATCCCAGACTCTGATCAGCTCCACACGCACCGTGTTTCTTTCTCTCGCTTGTCGGGCGTGTTCAGTATCAGGCTATTTTCCACGAAGATTATCCAAGGATCAGTTCAACTGTTCAGGTTGTGCAAAAACGAGTGACGAATTGATGGTGCAGTGCGTGGGCTCATGCCATGATCCTTACCATCTGGTGAACATGCAAGTGACATGTCTCGCGAACTTGCAGAGACATGTTCACACTTCACAGTTCACACACACTGGCCAGCCTAGCTATCAGATGGTGATGATGATGTGCCGGCAACCGTCAGATCTCAGAGCATGCGCACATACAAGGAACATATCTTCAGACATGAACATCTGCTTTAAGGTGTCAAGTAGTAGGACATATATGGTTGAATGGGCACATCGATCGATAATAATATCAAGTGTGTCTCGATCTATCGATGCCAGGGCAGCATAACGAACCGTGTTTTTTTACTCTGGCTTGTCGAGCGTGTCCGGTATCAGGGACAGGACAAAGATGTTTCAGCTGTCCACGTAGTACAAAAAATGAGAGATGGATCGACGATACAGTGCGATGGCACATGATTAAGATTACAATCATCGTCATAAAAGCTCGAGGCCGCTTTTCCCGCGGAGGGCTGGTTACAGAAGGGTCGTGTACTTGAAGAACGTGTAGAACACCAGCGCCGACGCCGCGAAGAAGCCCAGGAGTAGCAGCCAGATCTGCCACACTGCATCAGGGGAGATCTTGGTGAATATCTCTTATCTACTGTAGGGGCAGGGAAGTAGAGGAACGCTGTTTGCATGTGTAAACATGGAGTGCTGTCTGTACCTCTCCAGTCGGCAGGGACGTCCAGCTTCGTCACCTCTGCTCCCCACTGGTGCGAGGTGGAGATCACAATCCTGCATTATGCAAGAACAGTGCTGCTAGTGTGAACATTCAGAGATTCACTTTTTTTTTTTTTCAAGTTTCAACTATGAGCAGGTACTGAAGAATTACTACTTGGATCAGTCCGTTTTTTATTGAATTCGCAAATTGATAGATCTGGATGATTCAAAAAATGATTCTTCCCTTCCCTGGGAATTTATTTTCCCCGGTACCATTATGGAAATTGGAGCTTTTCAATTCCTTTCCCTAGTTTGGCAAAAACATAGTTCAGAAAGAAAATTTATCTCCAGAAAACGTCTGTTCTGGATAATACAGCCAGCGATCATTACTAAGCAGGCTGGGTTCCTGATGAGGCTACGTATCAGCCTAGAGTCTAACATTTCAGGTCTTTCGTCTTGCTTCTTGTTACAACGAAAACCTGGTGATTGTCATTTACCTTTCAGTAGGGCAAAACTCGATGGAGGAAATCGGGGAGCCGAGATGAACCTTCTTGCTCAGGTCAGAAACTTGCATCGTCTTCACATCCACAACACAGCAGTCACCGTCGCGGCTTCCCCTACACGAGGGTGGAGAATGTATCCATACCAGTAAATACTTCGCAGACAAAGGACGATGATGCGGCAATGCGGAAGCCTCAAAAGATTTTAGACAAGCTAGTTAAATTTGATGACGACACT
Organism: Avena eriantha; assembly: GCA_910589775.1. Classification (NCBI taxonomy): domain Eukaryota; kingdom Viridiplantae; phylum Streptophyta; class Magnoliopsida; order Poales; family Poaceae; genus Avena; species Avena eriantha. Next base: position 515,765,698 of record OU342745.1, on the reverse strand, counting down.
AGAGTAGTACGACAAGTGCACAGTTACAAGATGTAAGCAGATAACTTGGTGTCTTTTTGATAAAAGATTCGTTTCAGAGCCTGATAATAGCTTAACAACAATGAGTTGGACAAACAAAATGTTCATCAGTAAATTGAGCAGGTACTTGCGCTACTGTTATTTTATTTGCATAACCCTGCATCTCTCATGATTATGCAACTAAGTATCAGGCATGGTTTTGTCAGCGGGGCATTAATCAGATTATATAAAAAATTCTCTAGAAAAATATATATAGCCAACTGAAGAAAGTATAAGAAGAATGGCTGTCAAAAGTCGCGATAAAGAAAGATCAAGAAGTTGTACGAACACAGGCAAAGTAATCAATATTATCAATAGCCTCGGCAATGCAGTTATGCTTAGAGACTCTAAATATAAAAGTACTTCCACAGTCAACATTACATGAGATCACCATTTCATCCACTTACAGTGCGAGATACTTCCCATCCAAGCTAACTGAAAGTGTGGAAATAGGCTTTCGGAGAGGTCTTTTGTATCCAATTCTCTTCCAGTTAGTTATGTCCAAAACCATAGTCAAGTTGTCATTACCTATTCCACGGATAAAGATTTAATTAGAGCTGTCATTTGGTGCATTACCTCACTTTATTGAACAGATTACCTTTTACAAGTGTGCAAAACAGGAAAGGTTTCTTTCCATCCCTGGAAAAGCGGCAACACTCAATCTTCTCATCCTGTAAAGCAGGAACAGATGTAAACAGTATGGTTAAAAAACTAGCTCAGTTTCAGTTATTGTAAAGGGGAAACTAAATCAATTTAACACTGTATTACCGCTGATCTAGTTAAATTTACTAGTGGGACTCCCCCATCTATCTTCCATATTCTTGCAGAACCATCAGTGGATGTCGAGGCTAAGAACTCTGAATCATAGCTACATGAGAAAAACAGACAGTATGTCAGGATCAAAAGCTGCCAACACGAACTTGGTCAAGTAATCGAATGCACAGCAATTGCGCTCATTCAGTCATTTGTAACAAGGATCTCTTGTTCAAAAGGCCAGACTAAGACTATCAGTTTACCATCTAGCAGTCTAGCAGCCTTGGTATGTGCAGCACAGTTCAACAACTTCTAATCTGAATTCTTAGATAACACGCAAGTAAGGTAGTAATGCATATGTCGACAACTGCAAGGTAATTTTTTGTCAAGAAAAGGTTTCGCCTTCATTCACCTGATGTCCATGTCTTTGAAAGATTTATGAGCTTTAGGTTCATCCAAAAGCAACCTCAGACTTGGCCAATGAAATATTCTGAGATGTCCACCCTGTAGCAGTGAAATTAAAATAGGAAATGTTAATTAAGAGACCAAAATTATGTGATTTGCAGAAGCTGAAATTCAAAAGTGTAATTTGTATTCAGCAGAGTAAGATGTGTCTACTCATTCCCTCCAAAAATAAATGTCTGCGCATTGTCTGAGGTTCTTTTTTTCCTCGAAAAGTAAAAATCTATATATCTTTGAGCAAAATAAACTTAAAAACTAGCTTACACAATAAATATATGCAGAGAAAAAAGGATGGAATGGTCAGATACCTCACCACCGATAGCGAACTTAGCACCGTCAGTGCTGAACGCCAAACATCTCTGAGGCCCAACTGATTGGAGAGGCGGGGAATCCATCGCAATAAGGTTGACACTGAAGTCTTGAGAGACCAGCTTAAACAGCCTACAAACGTGATGTAATGTTTTCTTACTATCAAGATACACTTTTCATACTTAAACAAAGATTACAGAAGAGGCTGAAGTTGATGGTATACAGGAAGAGCAAAGGAATGGGTTCAGTTTCTGGTGTGAAAAACCTGAAGAATGTGTGTGATCTCCTACTGACTATTCCGTCAGTACAGTGAAACATAAATGCAAATGATTTGCAGTCAATCGCATACGTAAATAGTGCAATTTCTGGTACTATCAAAAGCCTGAAGAATGTCTCTGCTCTCGAACCGATTGTTCTGTCAGTAGTAATGAAACTCTACTTCCAAATGATTTGCAATCGTCGCATGCAGCAGAGCAAAGCATGTACAAGAACCAAGGCGTCAGGGGCACTGACCGGCAGCCTTTGGCGGTGGCGCAGACGAACTCTTCGCCGCTGGGGTGCACGGCGATGGCGCGTGGTGTGTCGTCTTCATCCTCGCCCATCGCGACCCGCAGCTGCAAATCAAACGCACGATCAGAGACCCGGCCACAGTTAGCAGCACGGTCAGGGGACGGGGACCGCTCACCAGGGGTTCGGAGGCGAGCACGCACGCCCTGGCGTCGAAGGGGAGCAGGTCGAGGAGGGGCGGGGACGAGGCCGTGCCGGCGCGACCGTACACCACGAGGAGGCGGTTGGCACCGCCGCCCTTCCGCCATATCCACGCCGCGCAGGTCACCTTCCCGACGATCCCCCACGCCGGAGCCTCCTTCTCCTCCTCGCCGCCGCCGCCGCCCGCCATTTGGACCACCGACAGCCACCGAGCCGTTCGACGCAGGCAGGAGCTTCGCTGCCTCGTACGGTCTTCTCCGGTTGTTCCTCTGCCTGCTCTTGGAGCGCTTGTATATTTTCCTAGTGCCGCCGCGGCGCGCGTTGGATGAGCCTGTCTGGCAACTGGCATGGACGGGCGGAGAATGCGACGGAATCATTTCGTCTAGGGGCGGTGGGATATTCTCAGGCCGGCCGCGCGCCCGCGCCGCAGCCTCCGCCCTGATCAAAGCCGTCGACATCGATGGCATGGGCGCCCAGCACAGTTCGTGTCCTGTGCTGCCCGCCGGCGCCAGCAGTTTGGTGGCCATTTCATCTGGTGCCTGGTGATTGGTTGGTACTCTCGCAGGGGTGTCGGGATTGGGCCACCTCGGACTGGAGAGTGGAGAGTGCCCCGCCGACGGCCGCTCGCTATGCTACAGTAGATTCGTGCGGTTGCGATTGACTGCAGGAGGCAAGAGCTTGACTCGTTCGTTTGCACGACTACTGTACAGCTTGACGCTCGAGAGTGTGTATTTGTCTCTCATACATTTTTTTGCCCAGAAATAAGCAGAGTGCGCATGCATCTCGATTAAGGTGTCAAATGAGATTCTGTGTCAATGTCGTAGCTTAAGTTTATTTGGAAAATTCTACACCTAGTTTAGTTTTCCTCAATATTTAAAGGGAAATGATGCGGATCCCCGGAGATCGTCCGGGTCGCACCGTGACCCCATCACCCCGACGCGACACGCGGTCCCACCCACGCGGCCGAAGCGTTCGTCCTCGACACGCAGGAACCCATCTCCCCCACCTCGTATCCCTCCCTCGCCCGTGAGCACGCGTCGTCGCCATGGCGCCGCCGCCCCGCTCCCCCTCCCCACCAGCACGTCGGAGCCCGAGCCCGTTCCCTGCCTGCACCCCTTCTCCGTCTGCCTCAGGTGATCCCCGCAGCTAGGAGTTTCGTCTCGCGCCCCGCCGTCGCCGGAGATGAAGGCCGGCGCATGGAAGCTTCCCCACGTGGCGCCGCCGCCTCGGCTCCCCCCACCAGCACGCCGGAGCCCGAGGCTCGTTCCCTGCCCGCACCCCCTCTCCGTCCGCCTCAGGTGATCCCCGCAGCTAGGAGCTCCGCCTCGTGCCCCGCCGTCGCCGGAGATGAAGGCCGGCGCTGGCCTGCCGTGGAGGCAGCCGTGTGCGAGCTGATGAAGGGGTGGCGGTGCTACCAGCCCTTGATGGCACTGCTGCAAGCCCGAGGAGGTGGTGATACAAGCCCTAGAAGGCACTGCTGCAAGCCCGAGGCGGCGGTGCTACAAGCCCTAGACCGTGCTGCTACAAGCCGAGGCGGCGAAGTTGTTTTTTTGCTGCACTTACTGGATTTTTTTGCTAGAATTGTTTTGAGGTTTTGCTAGAATTGTGCAAAGTTTTTGCTACGAGGTGTCTGGCGATGTTTGCGGGCAAGATTTTCCGGCAAAGTTTGTTTTTTGCTGCATTAGAAGAACTTTGTTGCTACAACTGTCTTGTGGTTTTGCTACAACAGTGTGAAGTTTTTGCTTCAAGGTCTTGGGCGAGAGTCATCAGCGAGTTTGTTCCGACGATGTCTCCGACGAAGTCGTTTTTGCTTGGTTAGCACAATTTTTTGCTGCATGGTTTCCGGCTAGATCTCCGGCGGAACATTCTATTTCTAAAACGAACCGTTTTTTTTTGCTTCGGAAGTAAAAGCGGGAACATATGTAGGAAAATCGGGGTGTTTCGCAGCAAAACCGGGATTTGGAGGGACACGTGGTACGCGGGGGAGGAGGACTATGGAAGCCCCCATCGTCCGGGGGACGCCTAGCGTTGTCCATATTTAAAGTAGAAATCTCCGAATAAACTATAAGTGGAACTTCAATGGGATCACACCTGCATTCCTAACTTCGATCACCTCGCCTCGAGTCTTCTCCAGCAGCACCAAGTTCCGGTCCAAGAGTGTGGAATGAGCAATTCACCATCCTCTTGTATTGGCAATCACCTTGCTCCACACCAGATCCATGCCTCGCCAACTTTGACCCTGAAAATACATTTCATTCTTTATAGACTAGATAGACCAAAAGAATAGCTAAGCTGAACAGGTCAAGGACACCATTTTTATTATTGCTAATCCACCATCTAGCAACGGACTCGAAATTAGCGCCAATCTGAATATAAAAATGGTGAAAAGTTGAAGAAAAGTTAAAAATTCCCCAAATCTGTTTAGTCACAATGCACTTGAAGAAAAGTTGGTCCACAGATTCAAATTTAGAGCAGAAGATGGAAGATCCATCCTCCACATGGCAACGTTTGTGCAGATTATCCCTAGTTAGGGTTTTATTGTTAGCCAGGAGCCATAGAAAGACATGAATTTAGGGGTGGGGGGCACATAACTGCCAAATGGCAGGGGTGTGGATAGGAGTAACCCCACCATTGTTTTTTTTAGATAAAAGGCAACATAAATCCACCCGACTTTAAATTTGTAAAGCCAAAGTTTTACACGCAAATAGAGCTAACAATATAGTAGAAACTAAGCCTACACATGCTAGAACTAGCCTTTGTTAAAATAACTAAGCCTACTCATGCCAAAATCAAGAAATAATTACTTTAGAACTATTAGTCAACTAGGAAATTAAGCTTGATCATATGATGAAGTCCAAGAAATATAGCGGAAATAGCCGGATTCATAGCAACAGAACAACACATATCTCATGGGGCTAGTCCAAGACGTGGATCATGCCGGAGAGCAGGTGGCAGCTGGCGCTGTTTCAGCGAGCTCCTACTCGCCACCATCGTCATTGTTCAATGCTTTGTTCTAAACTCCAAACATGAACAGTCCATGCAACACGCTTAAGGAAAGATTGAAACATAAGGTTCATCTACTTGTATATCTAGCTATACTTTTGTATTCTAGTTGTATTTGTATATCTCCTATAGCAAGATCCAAAAATGCGTAAGGTAACCCATTAGTGTTGGGCAATTCATCGTTGGGTGTCAAATCATTTGATGAAGAGACGAAGAGAGAGAGAGAGAGACACCATTACTGTGAGCATAGCTAGGGGCAAGGGGGCCATGGCCCCCAGACTCAAAGAATGGTTAGCATCACTGTACTACAAAGTTTCACTTGGTAATCCGGCAAAACAAATAAATACAGTAGCATGGGCACTAAGGAATATGCTAACTAGCTCACATGAGCAACAAACATAACTTCTGAGAAAGTATCTTGTATACCAAATTTGGCTGAGAGAAGAAAACCATGATTAGAAAAAGACGATTAAATATTCTCCAATGGGTTTGATCCTCTAATGGAAGCTTCCCGGTACCAAATTAGAGTAAGTATGAAGTCAGATGCAGATTCTTTTGTGGACTCTCCAATGTCTTTGTAATATACATGTCCTAAGAGATCAATACCTCAACATTAGAAATATTTAAAAGTTTGATCAGAAATCACTACTACCTTACATTTGTACATACTTAAATTTAAGATAAGAGTTTTATTGAGATTCCCCCTTAGTTAAGTGTTCATAGTAGGACATAAAGACAATTCTTGATCATAGTAGGTTGAAATAAATGTATGGTACTTTGAAGTTAAACCATGATCATAGTAAACTCCCTTCAACGGTACTAATTATAAACATTTTCATCACGCTTCATGTTACTATTGTACTATTGTGAAATCCTTTGGACGGTATTGTTACAAACGCATGTCGTCGTGCTTTCTGTTACTATTGTATTGTTGTCAAATCCTTTTAACGGTATTGTTATAAACATGTAGTGTCACACTTTTTGTTACGATTGTATTGTTGTGAACTCCTTTTTACGGTTATTGTAAATGTGTGTTGTCACACTTCTTGTTGCCTTACTTATGAATCGTTTAGCATGTATTTTGTCGGCTTTCGATGCACTTAATATCAATATGATCATCTTTTCGTTATGCTGCTGATCTTTGGCCATCAAGTGTGCTCTCTGCCAGCTTTGGCAACATGCATACATATATCACCTTATCTTTGTTAGTCATGTTTCACCTTCATCTCGAGGCGTACACTGACTACATGGATCTCAGCGTCAAATGACATGACGGTTTGGGTAAGTCCGCTCTGCATTACACTTACATCGAGGATGCATGCATGTACATGACGTTCTTCTAGAAACTTACATATCTCCACGAGCTTCTAGGATCCATCCTAGTCTGAGAGATCCTTAAGGAGGCCATAAAAAAAGTCTAGGTACCCAGGGTCGTACTATTCGTCATCCACGTCGGCTTCCATGTACCATGGCGGCGAGCATGCTTCCGCCGTTCCAAGCGACCACGTGCGAGTCTTGAGCCCCCAAAAGGAGCATTAGCCGGCAGTGTCATCATGTGCTCGGGCCTCTGTGAGTCTCCATTCGACGCGACCACATGAGCCTTCAATAAGCTAACAAAAAGGGCCATGTCGTCATCCGCGACGCTTCGGGGCTCGAGACATTCACCTGCGTCACCATGAAGCTTCAGATGCTCATCTTCAAGGAGACGATAGTTCACCTCTTGCCATTATGAGTCTCCTTCTCCTAGCACGAAGGAACGTGTTCCACCGACATACCTGTTCGAAAGACATACATAATTAATGAAGAACTCGTACCAAAAGGCACGCAGGAGCTAATAAATAAACTAATCAAAGTGTAAAGAAGGCAATAAAACATATTGTGAATGTCCAACGGAAGATTGAAAAGACAACAAGCTGAACAAACTTATCCCGAAAAGAGAAGGTGGTAGCTGCAAGAAAGCATGGTATAACATGTTAGAATGTAAGACATACTGCAAGCATGGTTAGAAAGCGTAAGAACGATAACAACAAATAGCATAGACAAAAGAAACGAACACTTACACGATCAACGTTACCGCTGTCAGCCGAAAGTAGAGAATGCCCCAAATAGCCGGGCAATGAAGGTGAGCAGCTATAGCATTAGCTCCGGTGTGGTCACTAGAATAGTTGCTGCAACCGATTAGCATAAGGAAACCAAGCATGACGGACGTGGGAGAGAAAGTTTAGATGACGCATTGTGGAGGAAAGGTGTCGCGCGCCGTGTTTTATAGCCAACGTGTGCATGGGAGATCCATGAGGAAACGACACGCGCTCTCTGGGAATTGGCGCATACACGAGGCATGGCACGTTGCTGGATCCTTGAGTGATCGTCGTATTGTAGACCCTCGTTTCACGCAAATGGGACCCACAATACGGACTCGCCACGAGAACCAGCGGACGACGAGTGTTTCCACTGCTGGATCTTCTCTCGGCCGTGAAAAGCCACAGAGGTGGAGGATTTCTGCTGCCAGCTTGGCTCTCGTCCGCGAGGAACTCCGCTTCCACGTCGACTCACAGTCGCGAGAACCCATGGTAGGCGAGGGTTTCTACTGCCACATCGGCCATTGACGGGCCCATGCCTTGGCAGGTGCGGAGCACTTGTCTCTCTCCAAACGCCTCTCACCAATCATGCCCTCGCCCATAGTCGCTGACGCACGGGCCACGCAATGTCACACGCCCCACTGTCCAGCGAAGTGGGGTAGTAAAAGGCACGCGACACACCTGCGGCAGGGAATCCTGGGCTGCGTGGTCTTCCTCCTAGGGAGAGCGGGGATCCACCGCGATGTCGCCCAGTGTCCTCCCGTGGCCCACCCACGACATAAAGAATCTGGGCGACGTGGATAGCACAATGGGCTAAAACTTTCATGCACTATCACCGATATATGCTCATGCATTGTTACATCTATTTTCTATGTTGATCATTTCGTTTATAATTTGATAGCAACAAACATGTTCGGAAGTGTAGAATTATGAAGACATGAAGACTCGTAGACCTAGGACGTATAGTGGAATGAACACTACATATGTATTGGTTCTGTCACATGTATATGCCATTAAACGATGTATCATGTTCTTCGCAAAAAAAAACCCGATATGTCATGTGATATAATATATTTAGTCATTCTTTCGTTTGTTACTATTATTCTGAATCACATATATATTATGGTGCGGCGAATCAGAAATTGCTATTTGAAAGGTATCTTTCATTTGTGCCGGCCACGCCCGGTTACCATGGCACGTAGGCTGTGTCGGCCTACAATGGGCCGTGGCGTTCACCCTTGCTTCCACGGAAATACTAGGTCGGCGGATGACGATGTGCCAAGCGAAAAAAAAACGATGTATATCCACTTTCCCCGACACCGTTATCCCCGATGGATTTTTGATTGCACTAGAGCGAGCGGGGCAATTAGACGTGTGCATTGGCATTTATAAGTGCCAGGGCCCGCCACCCGTGTTGTAGTATTGTTTCAAACTCTTAGGACCCACTTGATAGGAAATAACTAGCATACCGAGATTTAACCGAAGAGTAGTGATTTTGATTTGATATTGTAGTTAGTTAGCTTCCCAAATAGCAGTCTTTATGTAAGTTTGTATGGACATGCTAGTATTAGATAAAAGTTCTAACTAATTAAGATACAACAGTATTGCACATGTGCACAACTGTTAACTAAGTTAGATAGGTTGGTTGTAATCCAACAAGATAAAGATTCACGGGATCAATGGTAAAATGAAGATTATGTGGAACTATGAATTTTGTGGGTTCATCGAAGTTACTATTATTCACAAAGAAAAATAGGTTAGTTGATTGTGTGAAGTCCAAATTAGTAACAGAAATATTAGGTGAATGCACTCATATTTTAAGAAACGCCTGATTGAAAAGAAAGAACACGAGTCCGAAGCTAGAACATTATTATCATGTGTTTCCATGACGGATGGCACCACATCCATGTAGCTATGAGTAATTAAGTTCTATAGTACTTGACTTAAGTGGAGCAGCCTCCAGGCCCTCCATAGGAGCACTTTCCTCCATCGATATCCGAAATAGAGTAACAGCTACTCCTGGTCTCTAATTTGTCTGTAACCACATCAAAAGGTGTGGTCGTGCCATCTTCTTCGATGAATGAAATATCGGTGATTAGTGCAGCTTTATGGGACGGCAAGAATCCACTGCCCATTGGAGGGGAAGGGGTAGCTGGACTACCCCCGACAGCGCTACCGATTGCAATATGAGTCGCCTTCCTCGATAACTTGTCGAACAATTTTGCCGGGTAATATCCCACGGCCATTGGAGCACTGTTAAAGCCATAGTGTATCCACCAATCTCCTGTGGACTTTTCCTGCCATTTGGTAGGAGAAATTTGAGTAATGTACGCCGCAAATTCAGCCGCACGTGAGCATTATGATCCATATGATTACAGTTTCAAATTATGCAAGCATGATAGTACTATATTAAATTACCCTGAATACTTTAATTGTTATCTTTTGCCGTACACCATTAACATCAGAGACCGGCTCTATTGAAGCGCCTGGGGCTATTTTTGACCCATTTGCAAGCTGGAAACCTGGACAGTCCATGTCACAGCACCCTGTACGATATGTATCTCTCTGTTTCATACAAATATTTACATGGTAAATGCTCACTTTTGTATTGTAGCTATGTGTGCTACACTGGAGAAGAAAGTTTGAGTGAAAAGGTAGATACATACTGTCCACATTGTGAAGAAGTGAGTGCGTGAATCTCCATACTTTCGCGTGTCAATCTAGGGAGAAACTCATGAGTTCAGAGCATTTAATGGCTACAATCTGAAAAAACCATCATGTACGCAAATGACAACTTACTTGCCATCCAACCCAAATTGCATTGTCAGTTTCCCGATCACCCTCCATGTTATGAATCCACACTGTTGTTATGATACGACCATCACTGATATTGTGTCCATACACGTCCATTGTTGCAACAAGTCCAAAGTAGCTACCGGAGTATGTCCTATGTGACGCAAACTGTCAAAGCATAAAAGTTTAAAAGCTAGGAAACTTAAGGTCTTAAAATATTGGCTTGTTAAAGGCTGCAGAATAGAGTGTCTCACATAAACTATGTCGTTGGCATTTTTGGATGGAAAAGCTTGTTCATACCATTCCTGAAAGACATCATAGTGAGTAATCACCCTGACTTTGTAAATATATTGACATATGTAAAAAATAAACCCTATTCTTTCAAGATAAAGTATTTGTTTGGTTATCTCTATTACTAAAGCAGCGCAAGAATAATTATAGAGGATGGCTGAAAAATCTTCCATGTGATCTAACACATGTGATGTATATAGTGCAACAACTACAAAACAAACTATAATGTGTAAATCCAGTTGTTCATGTACCATACGTTAAATCAATCACTCTTCTAAATTTTCCGTTCATCCAAATAAAACACTCATACATAGTACAAAGATCAAAGACCAGACCCTATGGATCCTATATACCCCGAAAATTTAGTGCATGGCTATGACAAAAATGATTGTATCCCATCACATAGTTGCATGTTTTCCACAATGCTCTTCCTTTCGAAAGTAGATTAAAGTTCTCAATCCCAAAGAATCTCATACTCCACGTTATGAACAACCCTTTCTATGTTCACCACTATGTCTCACCGTGTGGTTCTAACTACCATTTACTCAAAATTGTATTTAAACTATTGATTTACTTTTGAAAAACATTGCTTATGTATGTATGTCGGCGAATCAACATATTTACCTTTCGATTGGTAGGATGCAATCCACCTCCATGGATTTGATGAGCAATGATAATAACATATATGACAATAGTATGTAATCCTAGATTAAGTTTAGACATGATGATATGCGAGATAATTACTAGGGAGGAGATCCTTATATAGATGAATTTGGTATATGCATTTATTATATAAGATGTGAATTCTACATCTCGTAAATATGTGCATTTATCTACTTATATGATCTTCCAAAAAATCTTCATCCATTTATATCTCTGAATCACATTTAACATTCTATCAAATCTTCACAGATATGCCCGCATAAATAACTTGTTTCTTTCTACCTCTACCACTGAGTTCATATGGACAATATGTTACTGAAAATTAATAAATGTGAGCACTAAAAAGGTAGTTCAGGAAAACAAAAGCTTTGGGTAATCGTTTTAATAAATTGGCCAAGACCCAAACAATCGTACATTACAAGGTATGGGAATACCAAGAAGATCTTCAATAACATGTGCACTTATAAAATATGATCTAGCATTAGTATTTAAATATTCATTTTCATACATCTTACCATTTGGACTATATGTAATCGGCGTTCAACAAACGTGAGTGTTAAGAAAATTATTTGGAAAGTGCAAAGCTTTGTCCTTTATATAGACAAGTTTCTATTAGGCATTTATTATGGAAGATATGCATATCAAATCTCCAATAATATGTGTACCTAAATACATCACTCTCCATTAGTTTTTCAATATTTGGTAGTACTAAAGATTTTCTTCAATCTCTAGCACTAAATGCATATGTAGGTGTGACGAGTGGAATATCATCCCCACTAACGTGCATATCTAAACCTTCCCACACTAAGCTAACGCAGTAGAATCAGTCATAGGATCTGCATCACGATTTTGGACAATCAGACTCGTGGTGTTTTCCTTCAGGAATTTTCAACATTGTTGTGAACCAAGGACAGCCTTATGTGCCGCTATTGTTGAAGAATTTATATAGTTCTAACTCTTTCTGGGTGTTGGACTGATGTTAAGTTATTAGGTGTGCTGGCGTTTAGATTCATTCGTCTAATTGCATGCGATTAGAGAATTTTCTAGGGTTTTCCACATCTTCTTTAGGATCTCGTTGATCCCGATATGCCTTCCACAAGATAAGGGCATGGAAACAACAATATGAGGTATAATAACAAACAATAAAATAGTTTCATGTCTCACTAAGGACATGAAGCCGGAGATTACGCGTTCAATCTGTAGAACTGGAGGACATTAAAAGCATTGTCCTGGAAAACTCATGGTAGCACAATCTTAAGCAATCATTGAACATGAACGACATATGATAATCACACATTCAAACCAACTTTTAGAAAAGCTGAAGGCATCCGCCCAACCTTTATAAATAAAGTCAAACATGGCAACCAACATACAAGGTTCGAACGATTCAAACAAGTTTTTACAGATCCATAAGCAACAGAAACAAAAACACAAAAGCCCAAAGGCAGTAGGACTGACTAAGTTCAACAATATCCTCTTTGATCAAACACCTATAGGTAGCTAGACATGAATAGAGGCGTAGAGATTCTTGATTGCAGAAATGACTTCCTCGATCGCTATGTTGTCTCCGGCCTTGCTAAGCAACATCCGTTCATGTAAGTAGATAGTCGTTTGAAACAAGCAATCAACGGGTTGGGATCTTAATTTCTTTTCAGTGGTCATTTTATTTATAATTATCCATAGGATCTAGCATAGCACAACAAAGCAAATCCAAGATATTCTATGCATGCATCCCGATATACCTTGGGTCAAAGTGATGAAATCCCTGACCCAAGTTGGTTTCCACCTGCAATCTAGCGTTTCCCTAACACTAGGCCACATGACCTTAGCCAAAAAATAGTGGAAGAAGATGTGATTGGCATCCTCTCACTCATCACAGAGCGAGCATAGACCATTCAAATTGCCATGGCGTTTCCAAATTTGATTTCTCTAAGGAAGACTTCCCTAATTAGTTGCCATAGAAAAAACTTGATGTTGTTTGGGATTTTAGCTTTCCACATGTCCTTGAAGTGCATTGTGGCTGAGCCATAAGAGAGTTTTAGGTACATTGAGTGCATGGAGAAACCTCCCAAAGGTTCCAGACTCCACCGCACCTAATCTCTGTTTCCACTTAAGATGTACTCCCTCCTTCTAGAAAATATAACATTTTAGCTTTGTTAAACGAATGTATCTAGACTACTTTTGCGTATAGATTCGGAGTGAACCTATAGACTAAAAGACATCTAAATACATTAACTTTACAAAGCTAAAATGTCTTATATTTATGAACGGAGAGAGTAGCTCTCTAGTTACCATGAGAGGTTATCTCATTCAATTGCGTCCTCTCTAGTTACCATGAGAGGTTATCCCATTCAATTGCGACCGGACATGCCGAAAGTATGCCTAAAATTGTCCACCTCTCTTGGTTTCTTGCCTTGTCAATAGTGATGAAAGGGTCATCACATATTAGGAATAATCGTGGGAATCTTTCTTTCAACATGTCCCTTCCAAACCAATGATCTAACCAAAGCCAAGTGGGTTTCCCATTATTTACCTCATATGGTGCTCCGAGTTTAAATGAAAGTTTGATTTTGTTAAGGTTATTATAGAATTGTGATCCCTTCTTTACCGGGGAGGTAAAGATATCTCCATCCCCCAAGTATTTGGCTATAATTAGATCAGCTTAGAGCCCCTGCTCGTATTTGACTGAGTTTCCATATCCATTTCATGAGAAGGGCGATGTTCATATGTTTAGTATTCCCAGCATGCCCATCTCCTTTGGCTAACAGACAACAACCCAATTGATCATATGGAATTTCCTTGTGTTTCCCACACCTTCCCAAAAGAATCTACCCCGGGATTTTTCCATGTTCGTATGCGACCCATCATAGAGAATATGAAGGCACATCGCGAAAGTGGGCAGGCAGGAAAGGCATGAGTTCGTGATTTCGAGTCTAGACACCGAAGACCTGAACTTACTTTCCATGGGTCTACCCTGAGACCCACCGCTCCTAGTTCTTGAGAGATGGTCGTTTGTCGCTGACCGACAACCAAGATATGAAATTGGGGGAGGAAGTTAGTTTGCAATTTAGGAGGTTTGAAATCACTACTGGGAAAAGGCTTAGCACCGCAGTAGCCTTAGTGGCGGAAAAACGGAAGTCCATCGTTGGTAACGTGAACACCCTGCGAGCAAAAAAATACCATGACCTATAGGTCACGAACCGATCCGTGCAGGGCTTATCTCTGAGCAAAAGAAAAATCCCTCGTTGCTACATGTTTCACGGGTGGACCTGGGGGGCAGAAAAAATCGATGAAAGTGGACTTTTTATGTTCGTCATGACTCTAGTGCATAGCAGTGGCGATGACTGTCAACCCCCGGATTTTTAATCCCAGATGCCAGTTATGCCATACATCGCAATTCTAGGATTACCATTTTTGCGAGACATAACAGATTGGATATCACAGTACATCATCTATTACAAACCATAATAAGGTCTTACACAAATAAGGGATCTCATGATCCAGTCTTAATACAAATCAAGCAGCGGAAAGAAACGTAGCAGGGGCTCCATCTTCAAAGTCACGGGCAATGCTGACGATGGGAGATGATCCTAGTTGTTGTAGACGTCCTACTGTCCATCATCCTGATAGTCCTCCTCATAGTCTGGCCACGGGAATAGCCAGGGACAAAGCCATGAGTATTCTTTAAGTACTCGCAAACTATCACTAACAAGTAAGGTAGTTCAAGTAGGAATCTTAAGCTCTAGGTTTATTTGCAAAAAAACCAGGTTTACCTAAACTGAGTTTAGAAGTAAAGAAAACTAAGTAAATGTTCTAAATCACTTAAGTGGGAACCTAGTTTTCACATTCACAACCCTGTTGTGGTTAAGTCAAAATCATAGTTCACTTCACAAGTCATTTTGAAAACATCTGACGATAGAACAGTATGGCCACTCCAACTGTCCATGACCGTGGACGTGGCTATTCGAATAGTTTGACACTCTGCAGAGGTGGTACACTTTCACCACAAAATCCGATACATCTGTCAAGGATAACCCTGAATCATCATACTTAGTATGCGGATAATAAATCATAACCTTTCAATTACACACTCTAGTATAGGCACCTCCCCTATGAGCTTGGCCTCCCAGCCATGGCCATCTGCCATTCTGGGCACTGCATAGGTGGACAATTCACACTCACGAGGTAGCCTCTGCTCAAACCTCTTCCGCGAGGGAACCCATACTAATGCATATAAACTTTCGGCTAAGCCCTACCCAATTCGGGTATTGTGGTTGTATGGTAAAATTGGAATGGTATCGCATCCGAACCCAACCATCAGTTTTTGTAAAAGGGCTAAGGCTCATGCCTCAACATTTTCATCATCAAATCCATTTGTGTTTTTCAATACATGTCAAAACATTTCAATAGAATGACTCATCATTCCAAGGTTTTCATAATCATTTTCACCAAGTATTCCCATCTAAAGTGATCAAGTTTTATGCTTAGCTGATGTCTACGCACTTCTATTCTTGTAGACAGTTGTTGGGCCTCCAAGTGCAGAGGTTTGTAGAACATCAGCAAGTTTCCCTTAAGTGGATCACCCAAGGTTTATCGAACTTATGGAGGAAGTGTTCAAAGGTATCCCTCTCAAGCAACCCTGCAATCAAGATACAAGAAGTCTCTTGTGTCCTCAACACACCCAATACACTTGTCAGGTGTATATGTGCACTAGTTCGGCGAAGAGATAGTGAAATACAAGTGGTATAGATAATTATAAGTGGTTACAGTGCTAGAAAATATCTTGATGGCGCGTGGAAAAGACTAAAAGAAAACTGAAATAAAGATGGAAGAAAGCAAACATGTAACAAATCTAGTAGCAAACGGTGTTTCAATGCTTAGAAATAAGGCCTAGGGATCATACATTCTCTAGTGAACACTCTCATATAAATATATTCTCTTCATGATAGTACTTTGAACTACTTTCTGGTTGGACACTCTAATCCATGGTAGGGCTATAACAACACACCTCAAAGTTCGCTTTTCCCATCTAGATAGCCCCACACTATCACCTTGAGCTCTAGATGGTTCCAACAAACACCACAATTTCATAGAAACATCCAACTCCAAATATAACTCATAACAAGTATTTGTAATCTCTAGCCTAAGTGCCACCATGGTGTGCATGCTGTCACTTTCACACACATGGGGAGATCAGAGATCTATTAAAGCAATTGAGTATCAAGGTACTACTTGATTACATAGCTCATGATCACAATATGATCATGCATAGAGAGAGATGAAAACATAGCTACCGGTAGAACCCTTAGCCTCGAGAGAGAACTACTCCCTCCTCATCATGGGAGTCAGCAACAGCGATGGAGATGGCGGTGAAGATGGTGAAGAGGGCGGCGGCGGCGACGCCAGCGGCGGCGCGGGGGACTCATTCCCCGTCGTTGGTATAATAGGGGAGCACCGCCCCTTAGCCCCCTTCCTTCATGGCTTATTGGGAGGCAAAAAGGTGGCTTAGGTGGCTGCAAATTCGTGGGTGGAGGTTTTCGTGGCTTTCTCCCTGATGATTTAGGGTTTTCTCACAGGGGCTTCTTATAGGTGAAGGGGCGAGGCCGGTGGCCGGCCAGAGGGCCCACACCATACCCTGGTGCGGCCTAGGGCTGCTCGCGCCAAGGGGGTGTGGTCGCCCTATGGACCCCCTTCGTCTCTCCTTTAGACTCCATGTGTCTTCTGGCAAAATATCAACTTTGCCTTTTGTCCTGTCCAATTCCGAGAATATTGATTTTCTGACTTTCCTGGAACCAAAAACAGCATAAAACAGGCAACTGACACTGTGGCATCTTGTTAATAGGTTAGTCCGAGAAAGTGTATAGAAATACTCCAAAGTGTGGACAAAACATAAGAAAGTAGATATAATCTAAGCATGGAACATCAAAAATTATAAATACGTTAGCAACGTATCAACATCCCCAAGCTTAACTCCTGCTTGTGCTCGAGTAGGTAAGTGATAAAAAGAAAGAATAATTTTTGAGGTGACATGCACCATCATAAACTTGATCAAAGTATTTGTAAAACATTGATAGCTGGGATCATAGTACTTCAACATAGCATGAAAGATAAAGTTCTAACAATAAGACATAGCAACTATGTTGCAACATGAAAAGGCACAAACAAAAGATTCATGAATAACAATGCTTTGCAAGACGTTTGTTTGTTTCACATAAAGAAAACATAGCATAGTGGCATTCAGCTTGTCCCTCATGGAGTAGCAAAACATAAATGCATAGGACACCTTCAAAGTTTATAAGGGTGACTAGATACAAATAGTTTAAGAAAAGCAATATCAAAGTTATGCATCAATCAACAAGTCTTGGGACAATGCACATTAAACTAAGAATGGCCACTATGCTCTCTCAATAGGTGCATAAAGATAGAAGGTGGAGACTCAATATAAAAGTGGAAGAAAGGCCTTCACAGAGGGAAGCAGGGATTCAAGTTTCATAAAGAGCTTCCAAAACTTATGGTACTTATTAGCTTTCAGCTCTCATTGCCCCTATCATAAGCATCTTGAAGTGATTAAGGTTAAAGTGAACAAACTATGGAGTATATGCTTGACAAAGTATAAGTTGGAAATCTCATGTCCCTTGAATACGAGGGCCGCTCCTCATGCTACTCAAGTTTAGTTACCGGTAAGCTCTTGTCATAGTAAGTACATGTGTATCATAGAGAACCGCCAACGGGGTACCCCTTGCCCGATGATACGGAAGAATCCCCATATCAAAATGACAAGGCAAGTAGACAACGAGCATCTCAACAATCTTCTTATTTACCATGGGAAAATGGTGCTTTTTTCTCTGTTTCCTCTTTTCTCATATCTCCTTTTTTTTTCTTTTTCTCTTTTTCTCAATCTCTATCTCTTTTTTATAAGAAGAATGCTTCATAGATTGCTCATTATGGTTACACTGCAGGTTTCCACCATGATTAGGCATGGATTAGACCGGCGGCCCAGACGTTTCTCTAACACACATACATAACTCCATGGACTTACAAGCTCCCCTTTCATTTCACACCGACGACATCCATAGAAAAAA
This sequence comes from Avena eriantha, assembly GCA_910589775.1. Taxonomy (NCBI): domain Eukaryota; kingdom Viridiplantae; phylum Streptophyta; class Magnoliopsida; order Poales; family Poaceae; genus Avena; species Avena eriantha. The sequence continues at coordinate 515,747,499 of OU342745.1, read as the reverse complement.
GAGCATGATATCAACTAGGTACAAAGTACAAGTGCAATGTTGAAAGCGTTCCCCATGACAACATGGTACTACTAATCCCCAACATATAAGTGAAAGCATATACAACACAGATGACACAATGGTTCAAGTTTATTAAGGGCAAGAAAAGTAAAGTGTGCCATCAAGTTCGTGAGAGCTTTAATCACTAGTTTTCTCATAACAAGTTTAATTCAGAAGGTAGATAAAAACATGAATATACTTGGAATAGCAAATGCTAATAGGTAGGTATGGTGGACTCTTTGGAATAACTTGATTTTATTTGGGGTTGGATGCATGAGTGGAGCTCATACTTGGTATGGAGGCTAGCAAAAGACTGGGAGCGACCAACTAAGAGAGAAATAATGGCCATAATCATGCAAAGCGACAAAACATTATTAATTAAAGCATAAAGTGATATTACAAGTCGAAAACTAAATGATCAGAGAGGCTATGGTAACTTGGTGTAGTCTTAACATGGTGTGAGCATGCGTCAAGTCAACCCAAATAAAGCATTTAAAGGAGAATACCACAATATTATGCTTTTAATATGCTAAAACACGCATGATTCTTTCAAGGCACATTAAGAAATCTCAATTGTTTATAACATGTCATGCTACAGCAAAAATTACTAAGCATAAATCCAAAACAATATCAAGCATGACATGACAAAGCATAGGCCACAGTCAAAAACAAGCTCCTTTTTACCACTTAAGCATGAACTTTTCCTACTATTTTCCAATCCAAACCAACTTATTTGAAAACTAATGTATGAATGAGGGGGTCCAACCAATTTATTCAAGCAAACTAAGTAACCTAGGCAAATGAAAAATAAGAACAAAACGAAGACACTCCAAGAACAACACAACTGTGCATGAAACAATAAAAATGAAGTGTTTGGAAGAAGGGGATGTCTTGGGCATCCCCAAGCTTTGACGCTTGTACTTCTTGAATATTTCTTGGTGTTACACGGGGTGTCATTCCCAAGCTTGATATTTTGTCCATTCTTCATCTCATTACATCATTCTTTCCCTACACCTGAAAATTTCCTTCATGCAAAACTTCACACAATCTTCATTAGCAACATTAGTGCATTCAAAAGATAATAAACCTTTGGGTTTTAGTTTTAAAACAACAAAACTTTAATTAAAAACACAAGCTACTATAACAATTCCCTAAAAAATCTCAATTCACCAAAAAGAACCCAAAAAGAAATCGATAAAGAGGCAAATGCAAATAATGGCAGAAATCTATCAAAACAGACCAGCAGGTGAAACCAATTTTTTCAAAGACCTTCTGTTGCTCAAATCGAAAAGTGTTGAACTAATGAAAGTTAGCTAACAACCTGTGGGATTTATTGAGAAAATTACAGCTTAATCCGACATACAGAGATTTTTCACGTATTTTTATAGTGAAGCACAAAAATCTATTTCGGGACAGCACTTCCCCAAATCTTACTTCCCTCATTAGAGGTTATTCTTGGCACAAAAATAAATAAAAAAGATAAGAAGAGGTTATTACAGAGGTAATAACTTCCAAGACTCAACTAAAACTTTTGGGTTATCTCCCAATAAGTACTTTTCTTTAACGCCTTTAAGTTAGGCTTGATAGTTTGAGAAGATGCTCACATAAGAAATATGAATTGAAGTAAAAGAGAGCATCAAGAAGCAAATTCAAAACACATGTAAGTCTAACCCACTTCCTATGCATAGGAATCTTGTAAAGAAACAAGTCATGAAAGCACAAAGCAACAAGCATAAAACAAGTACAACTTCAAGACTTTCAACATAAAGAGGGGAAACTTAATTTGTTGAGACACATAAAACCATGTTTTCCTCTCTCATAATAAGTTTCAGTAGCATCATGAATAAAATTAACAATATAACTATCACATAAAACATTCTTATCTTGAGCCACATGCATAAAAGAATTAATACTCCCCACATAAGCATAGTTATTCTTATTAATTGTAGTGGGAGAAAATTCAACAAAATAGCTATCATTATTATTATCATCACCATAATAATCGAATATAGGAGGCATGTTGTAATCATAATTAATTTTCTCCTCAATAGTAGGTGGACTGAAAATATCATACTCATCATTGTAATCATCATATATTGGAGGCATAGTATCATCAAAGTAAATTTTCTCCTCCATGCTTGGGGGACTAAAAAGATCATTTTCATAAAAACTAGCTTCCCCAAGCTTAGACTTTTCATCTAGCATTAGCAATAATGGTGTTCAAAGAATTCATACTAATAACATTGCTATTAGCATGCAAATAAAGTTCCATGGGTTTTTTAATTTTCTCTTCAAAAAATTCATGTCCTAACTCAAGATAAATACTATAAAGCTCTCTAATTTTTTCGTTCATTTCCATTAAGCCTAACTAGTGAAAACAAGAAAAAAAAAGACAAAATTGCAGAATCTAAAGGAAATAACTTCGAGCACTCACACCGGAGGATGTGAGTACCTTTTACCTTACCTCCCCGGCAACGGCGCCCAAAAATAGCTTGATGTCTACGCACTTCTATTCTTGTAGAAAGTTGTTGGGCCTCCAAGTGCAGAGGTTTGTAGAACAGCAGCAAGTTTGCCTTAAGTGGATCACCCAAGGTTTATTGAACTCAGGGAGGAAGTGGTCAAAGGTATCTCTATTAAGCAACCCTGCAATCAAGATCCAAGAAGTCTCTTGTGTCCCCAACACACCCAACACACTTGTTAGGTGTATATGTGCACTAGTTCGGCCAAGAGATAGTGAAATACAAGTGCTATAGATAATTATAAGTGGTAACGGTGCCAGAAAATAGCTTGATGGCGCGTGGAAAAGACTAAAGGCAAACTGAAATAAAGATGGAAGCAAGCAAACATGTAACATATCTAGTAGCAAACGGTGTTTCAATGCTTAGAAACAAGGCCTAGGGATCATACTTTCGCTAGTGAACACTCTCATATAAATATCTTCTCTTCATGATACTACTCTGAACTACTCTCCGGTTGGACACTCTAATCCATGGTAGGGCTATAACAGCACACCTCAAAGTTCGCTTTTCCCATCTAGATAACCCCACACTATCACCTTGAGCTCTAGATGATTCCAACAAACACCACAATTTCATAGAAACATCCAACTCCAAATATAAATCATAACAAGTATTTATAATCTCTAGCCTAAGTGCCACCATGGTGTGCACGCTGTCACTTTCACACACATGGGGAGAGCAGAGATCTACTAAAGCACTTGAGTAGCAAGGTAGATCTACTTGATTACAAAGCTCATGATCACAATATGATCATGCATCGAGAGAGAGATGAACACATAGCTACCGGTAGAACCCTTAGCCTCGAGAGACAACTACTCCCTCCTCATCATGGGAGTCAGCAATGTCGTTGGAGATGGCGGTGAAGATGGTGAAGAGGGCGGCGGCAGCAACGCAGCGGTGGCGCGGGGGACTCCTTCCCCGCCACCTGTATCATAGGGGAGTACTGCCCCTTAGCCCCCTTCCTTCATGGCTTCTTGGGAGGCAAAAACGTGGCTTAGGTGGCTGCAAATTCGTGGGTGGAGGTTTTCGTGGCTTTCTCCCTGATGATTTAGGGTTTTCTCCCAGGGGCTTCTTATAAGCGAAGGGGCGAGGTCGGTGGCTGGCCAGGGGGCCCACACCATGCCCTGGTGTGGTCTAGGGCTGCTCGCGCCAAGGGGGGTGTGGCCGCCCTGTGGCCCCCCTTCGTCTCTCCTTCGGAGTCCATGTTTCTTCTGGTAAAATATCAACTTTGCCTTTTGTCCTGTCCAATTCTGAGAATATTGATTTTCTGACTTTCCTGGAACCAAAAACAGCAGAAAATAGGCAACTGGCACTATGGCATCTTGTTAATAGGTTAGTCCGAGAAAGTGTATAGAAATACTCCAAAGTGTGGACAAAACATAAGAAAATAGATATAAACCAAGCATGGAACATCAAAAATTATAGATACGTTAGCAATGTATCATTAGCACTAGCCATTAAGTTAAGAGTGTTCACTAATGAGGGGTGCTAATTGATGACCCACAAGTATAGGGGGTGTATCGCAGTATTTTCGATAAGTAAGAATGTCGAACCCAACGAGGAGCAGAAGGTGCTGGCTAGTGGTATGGATCAGGAATTCTCTGCAAATACTTAGCAAACAGATTTTTAGGGGTTTTCGATAAAGCAAGTAAACAAAGTACGAGTAAAAAAAAGACAGTAGGAATAAATGCAGCAAGTGGCCCAATCCTTTATGCAGCAAAGGACAAGCTGGTTGTATTACTTAAGATGACCAAACGTTCTCGAGGACATATGGGAAGACTGTCAAGTGCTTTCGCTTCATATAGTTGATTAATCTTCTTTAGCTTGCTAAGTGTTGTGTCGGTGAACCTGTGCTAATGTACCGACCTTCCTAGGACTAATACATACTTGTGATTATACCCCTTGCAAACATCCGTAAGTACAAGAAAGTAATTAAGGTAGAAACCTAACCACAGCTTTAAACTCTAAGACCCTTATGTCCCTTGTGCAATGGTTTCCTAACGGGGGTTCAGGTTTCTGTCACTCTGGCAACCCCTACGATTAGTAGCCAAATACACAATGCATTCCCCTAGGCCCATATAGGTGAAGTGTCATGTAGTCGACGTTCACATGACACCACTAGAAGAAGTACACCACAACTTAAATATCAAACTATTGAATCTTTCTCAACACAATTCCACTACTAACAACATGACTTCTCCCATGTCCTCAAGAACAAAACGGAGTACTCACAAGACATCATATGGATCATGATCAGAGATGGAATAATGATGTATAACAATCTGAACATAAACAATAATTCAACGGTTCACTCAATAGCATCAACTACAAAGAGTAATCAACACCGGGAAAGTTTCCCCTATGAACTATGCAAGATTCAACGCAATTGTTACAGCAATATGGAGATGGTGATGAGGGTGCTGCTGATGATGATGGTGGTGGTGATGATGATGATCCCGATGAAGTCCAGCTTGATGGTGGTGTTGATGGCGATGATCTCCCCTCTCCGGGAAGGAATTCCCCCGGCAGAAATCTGTCTACCGGAGAGATCTTTCTCTCTCGGTGTTTTCCGCCCCGCAGAGGCGGCGGAATCTTTTTGTGGTCGCTCCCCGAGTCTTAGGGTTTCGGGAGGATAATATACGCTAGAGGGGAGTGCCAGGGGTGGACCAGGGAGGCCACACCACCTGGTGGCGCGGCCTAGGCTGGCCCACGCTAGGGGGTGGTGAGGGCCCCCTGTGGCCCATCTCCAGCCCCCTTCTGGCTTCCTTCGTCTTCTGGAAAAATAGGATTTTCCATGTATTTTCCCAGATTTTCCAATCTTCACGAATTTTGCCTCCAAACAACACCTTTACCATCAGAATCCTGACTGCAGCGGTCCATGCTCCAAAAGTCATCAACCATGCAAAAACAGATGAAATAACATAAGTATCACCTCTCAATATGAAATATATCAATGAATAATAGTGAATTATGACATAGAATAGTGATGCAAAATGGACGTATCACTAATCTTCAATCTCATGCCATAGAATGACATCTAGGTATAGGCCTAGTTTTATACTCTTTATGCTATCTATATTATCTTCCCAATACTCACAAAGCACTAACTAAAAGTAAAGAACTTTGGTAAAGTAAAAGAGTAAAGCTTGCAAGTAAAACTTGGGATTGGTATAAATCAAAGGTATATAACCAAAGCATGCCTAATGCATTTTGCTTAAGTTATCAAGTTTGCAAGTATTAGCTTGCATAGTTAAGAAACTTGTAAGTGTTAGCTTGCCAATAATAGCTTTCCTTAAGTAGAGCAGTGGTTGAAGTTTTTCTCTTCTTCTTCTGGGTAGTACTTCTCCTCCTCGTATCCTGGGTCGGTACTATCGTCTATAAATAAATACGAGGTACACAATCACCAAACAATACTTAACTAATTCTATTTATCACACTAAGGTTCACACTTGATGATCTAGCATCATCACAATCATCACATGAATTAAAGACTTAATCTTATTTATCTTATTTGAGAAAAGTAATTTCTACTCATTGAAAATGAATTAAGATTTAATATTCTCCAATTAAAATATGGGATCATGTGGACACGTGTCATCACCACATATTCTAATACATGGGAATGTGATTTAAAAGGGCTGGTAATATTTTATAAAGTTTAAGATTATCATTTAATAGAATTAAAGTGACTAGAAATGCCTATATAGCATTATGTTGGTACTAGTACAAAGTCACTGCATGCAAACCTAATTATTTTTACATATTCAGATAGACCTTATCAAATGTGATTTTTGAGAGTTGGAATCAACTCAAAAGCATTTATGGTTGATTTTTGAAAAATGTTTGAAGTTGAAAAGTCTTTGTCTTGTTATTTTTACTATATATTATCTCTAACTCCAAATGATTTAAATCTAACGGGCTTGGATAGATAATTTAAGTATCTTTCTAACAAAATTTTAATCATGCAATTTGGTTCAGTGAAACTCTCTGAATTGATTTTTGAATCTGTGGACAGAAACTAGTTTAAACTAAATTGGAAAATCATTATTTGAATCTCCAGGCCTGTGCGGGAAACTAACGGGCCGGCCCAACTGCACAACACAACGTAGCGGGCTGCTGACAGGGGGTCCACCAGTCAGCGACTTAAACTAACCGAGACGGTATCCGCGAATCTAGGTCGTGCGATTTAAATCTAATCTAACGGTCGTGGTTCATCGTCGACGACGAACTACTCCGGCGAGGAATTTAACCTAACGTGGCGGTGGGGGTCTGGCGAGGCTCACCTGGGCTCCAGCTAGGGTCGGCGATGGGGGTGAATAGCGTTGTCGTGGACGACGGTTCAAATGGCGGTCCCGGTAGCTCCTGGGGCGGCTCCAATCGACGGCGCCCTTCTCCTCCTGCAACGGCGAGCTCCAGCCAAATTTCGGCGAGGGAGAGCTCGCCTTTCTCCGAGGAAGGGTGAGGGAGGATCAGTGAGGAGTGGTGAGGGTGTTGGTGTGGAGAATGGAGGCAGGGGAGGCCTCTACTTATACTGCAGCGAGGGGACCGAACGGCGTGGGCTCGGGCTCGTCGGTGATGATGCTACATGCGGCTAGCGGTGCGGCTGAGGCTAGGGGACGGTGCGGTGTTCCCTGGCGATCATCACGGAAGTAATGGCGTGGCACGAGGCGTTGTAGGTTGGTCGGGCACGTGCGACACTCTGCGCAGACGCAGTGGTGTTTGCGACGGCGTGAGGGAGCTATGGGTCGCGCGACGGCGAACGGGGGTGTCTGGGAGGTTGCGGTGATCATGCCGCGTGGGCGCATGTGGGGAGAAGGCGAGGCGCGGTCTGTGCGATGCGGTCGGCTATGGCGTGGTGGCGCGCTCTAGGCACGGCGTAGAGATGGTGGGTACATTGTAGCTAGGGTGTTCCAGGGCTCTCCTATGGCCGAGGCTTGGACAGGGGGTGGTGGTGGATGGTCGCGTGTCTGGTGCAAGTCGTGGGCGAGGGCGGCGTGGCTCCTGGCACGATGTCCACTATCGTCCGGCGACGACCACATTCAGGCGGCACAGCACTGGTGCATAACAGCAAACAGGGGGTTGGTCTGGTGCTGCTCGACACTAGGGGAGACAAGGGAGTTAAGGGGAGACCAAATGGTCGATGGATTACTGCTTAAACAGTGAAGTTTGGCAGTAGTGGTTTTGTGTCTGCAAGGTGTTTGAGGAAATGGCCACAAGAAATTTAATTTGAAATTTTTGAATCAAATTTGGTGAGTGATCTATACTTATGCTTGGTAGTCTCTGGTTGCTTGGGTTTGCCAAGGGGAATTGGTTTGATGGGTTTTTGAAAAAGTGTGATCTTACCATATGAACTAGATTCAATTTTCAACTGTCCATTAAATTGATTTGGAAAATGTTTTTTAACTTTGTAAAGTGGGCCTGGATACACTTTTACTTGGTCTAGCAAGGGGTGAAAATAAGTGGAATTGTTTCTGTTAGAAATCTTCTTCTAGGAACACTCAAAGAGGCCTAGTGGTTAACTTTGCACAAAATGACCATTTGATTAATTAATTCATATTTGATTTCTTTTTCTTTCGATTTTGCTTGTAAATGGCCTAGATGATGTAGCATTCACCTTTAAACCATTTCTTATCATTTTTAGCAATCAAACATGGCAAATTCAATCAATTATACACTAATGCAAAACACACATGTATTCATATTCAAATTTGTAATAAAAAGTTTTTGTTAACCCTAAACTTGGGTGATTAGAACTTGATAATCTTGATTAGAAGTTTTGGGGTGTTACAAACCTTCCCTCCTTAAGCAAAATCTCATCTCGAGATTTAAGAAAAAACTAGGAACTAAAGTGATTTGGAAAGTCAGTCCTAATGTAATCTTCTCGCTCCCAAGTAGTTTCTTCTTCCGTATGGTTGCTCCATTGGATCTTGAGAAACTTGATACTCCAGGTCCTGGCGGTTCTGAAGGCTTCTTCCAAAATACAAATGGGCACTTCACGATACGTCAGGTCCTTGTTGATATCAATGGCTCGGTGATCGATGTTCTTGAAAACTTCGGTCTTCTCTGGCACTTCTAGGCATTATGCGAAGTAACGAGATATGGAACACATCATGGATGGCTGACATCTCCTCTGGCAGTTCTAGTTGATAAGATACTTCTCCTCGGTGATTCAAAATCTTGAAGGGTCCAATATATCGGGAGTTAACTTCCCTTTCAGTTGAAAATGTTGCATTCCCTTCAAAGGCGACACTTTGAGATACACAAAATCTCCGAAATTGAAGGTCAGGTCTCTACGTATCTTGTCAGCATAACTCTTATGTCTAGATTGGGCGGTCTTGAGGTGCTCACGGACTTTGTGAACCTTCTCTTCAGCTTCTCGTAGGATGTCGGGTCCAAAAATTTGACTCTCTCCTACTTGCGACCAATTCAAAGGGGTACGACACTTCCTTCCATACAGAAATTCAAATGGGGCCATTTGCAAACTGGATTGATAACTATTGTTGTATGAGAATTTTGTGAAAGGCAGACAATCTTCCCATTTTGATCCATACTCTAGAACACAAGCTCTCAACATACCTTCTAAGATTTGGTTGACTCTTTCAGTTTGTCCGTCGGTCTGCGGGTGATAAGTTGTGCTCAAATTCAACTTGGTTCCTAATCCTTCTTAGACTTTCTGCCAAAATCTTGAGGTAAACTGGGTTCCTCGATCCGACACTATGGTCTTGGGGGTTCCATGCAAACTGATGATTCTCGCAATGTACAACTCTGCTAGCTTCGAACTCTAGTTGGTAGTCTTGACAGGTATAAAATGGGCTACCTTGGACAGTCTATCAACTATGACCCAAATAGAGTCATTTCCCCTACTAGAAGTAGGCAAACCGGTGATAAAGTCCATTCCGACAGAATCCCATTTCCATTCCGGAATCTGCAATGGTTGCAAAAGTCTTGCGGGTCTCTTATGTTCCGCTTTGACTCTCTGACAGATATCACACTTGGCTATGTAGCTTCCGATTTCTCTCTTCATCTTGTTCCACCAAAATTGCTCCTTCAAATCCTGATACATCTTTGTTCCTCTGGGATGGATAGAATAAAGAGTATCATGAGCTTCCTGCATGATAACGTGCTTCAGCTCGGAATCTGCTGGCACACAGATCCGTCCTTTGTACCACAAAACTCCTTCTTCATCTTTGGTTAATCCGGGTACCTTTCTTGTACTGATACGACGCTTGATTCCGTCGATACTTTCATTTCCTTTTTGCGCCTCCTTGATCTGACTAATCAAAGTGGGTTGAAGTTCAATGCTAGCTAAAAATCCTTTGCTAACTAACTCTATTCTAAACTGCTCCAACTCTTCATGCAAACTTGGCTGGGCTTCTTTGATCATGGTGTTTAATCTACACGGCAATCTGCTAAGAGCATCCGCTACCACATTGGCTTTACCGGGGTGATAGGGAATGTCAAGGTCATAATCCTTGATTAACTCTATCCATCTCCTTTGCCTCATATTCAGCTCCTTCTGAGTAAAAATATACTTTAGGCTCTTGTGATCCAAATAAATCTCACAACGATTACCCATAAGGTAATGACGCCATGTCTTCAAGGCTAAAACTACAACTGCTAGTTCAAGGTCATGGGTAGGGTAGTTTTGCTCATGCTGCTTTAGTTGTCGGGACAAATATGCTATGACTTTGCCTTCTTGCATCAACACACATCCGAGAACAATCTTGGATGCATCACAATACACATCAAACGGCTTCTTGATATCTGGCATAATCAAGATTGGGGCTCAAATCAATCTCTTCTTGAGCTCTTGAAAACTTGATTCACATTTGTTGGTCCATTCAAACTTTCTATCTTTCTTCAATAGTTGGGTCATCGGTCTTGCGATGCTCGAAAATCCTTCAACAAACTTGCGGTAATATCCCGATAATCTGAGAAATGCACGGACTTAGGTTTGAGTGGTTAGGGCTTCCCATTCTTCAACATCTTTGATCTTGGCGGGATCGACAGCGACTCCTCCTGCCGACACAATATGTCCTAGGAATCCTACTTCCTTTAGCCAGAACTCACATTTGCTAAACTTGGCATACAACCGATGCTCTCTAAGGGTTTCAAGGATGGTTCTCAGGTGTAGATCATGGCCTTCTTCTGACTTTGAATAGATTAGAATATCGTCAATAAAAACAACGACAAACTTATCTAGGAAATTCATAAAAATCTTATTCATGAGATTCATGAAATAAGCGAGGGCATTGGTTAATCCAAAAGACATGACCGTATACTCATACAATCCATATATGGTGGTAAAGGCGGTCTTTGGAATATCCGTTGCACGAATCTTAAGTTGATGATAACCAGTTCTAAGATCAATCTTAGAAAACACTCTGGCACCAGTCAATTGGTCAAACAGATACTCTATCTTTGGCAGTGGGTACTTGTTCTTGATGGTGACATCATTCAGCTTCCGGTAATCCGTGCACAAACAGTTACCTCCATCTTTCTTATCCATAAACAAAATAGGTGACCTCCACGGCAATGCGCTTGGTTGAATCAAACCTTTCTCCAACATAGGATCAAGTTGCTTCTTCAGCTCCACTAATTCAGATGGGTTCATACTATAAGGTCTCTGAGCTATGGCTTCAGTTCCAGGAATTAGTTCAATAATGAACTCGATATCCCGATCTGGGGGCATACCGGGCAATTCATCTGGGAATACGTCGGGGTATTCACACACTACTCTGACTTGGTCTATGGTTGGTTGGGCTAGACTGTTGTTGCATTTGAATTGACTGGGCAAGGTTTCACAAACATGCTCTACTGATACTCTAGAGCTATTGGTCATGGTTATGGCTTTCTTGGCACAGTCGATCAATCCTTTATGTTTTGACATCCAATCCATTCCTAGTACTACTTTCAAACCTTTGGTTCCAAGTACTATTAGATTGGCACAAAAATCTATCCCATGGATTCTGATAGGTACAGCCTTCCAAATTTTTCTAGCTTTGGTGGTTGAACCAGGTATTTGAACTATCATAACATGCTTCAATTTTGTTGGTTGAATCTTACTAGTGCATGCAAATTCTTCTGTAACAAACGAGTGCGATGCTCCAGAATCAAACAACACTCTTGCAAGTACTGAGTTAACAGAAAAACATACCCAACACGACATCGGGCGCTTCCTGAGCTTCTTTAGCATTTATGTGGAACAGATGGCTGTTGCGGTTGAGCGAATTCCCTGGGGCAAATTTCCTTCCAGGCTGAACACGGCGTTGCTACTGAGCGGGGGCATTCACATTGGTGGCTGCTGCAAGATTCTTGGGGCATTCATTGGAGTAGTGACCCTTGACTCCACATTCAAAGCAAGTAATCTGGGACTTGTCTTTGGCTGCAATAGGCACAACATTGCTTCCAGTCCTTGGAGCAGTATTGTTGTTGTTGTTGTTGGACTTGGGCGGTGCACGGTTGAAGTTGTTGGAGTTGTCGGGGATGTTGTTATGATTTCCTCCGGACTTCGGGTTTCCTTCGCTACGATTGGGGTAGCTTGTACGAGACATCGAGGGTCTGTTGTTTCTTGGGGCATATCCTGCAGACGGGTTGGGGCGATACTTCTGGGTGTTGTGGGACCTAGTCTAGTGCATCATCCTGCGCTTGCGGTTGTCATTGGCTTGGTTTATCTTCCCTTCCATCTAGATGGCAGAGTCTACAAGCTCTTCTAGATCTCCAAAATGGATGTTGACTAACATAGTCTGCATCTCATCGTGCAATCCATTCAGGAACCTTTCCTTCTTCTTGGCTTCGGTGTTAATCTCATCAGGGGCATATCTAGCTAGGGACAAAAAATTTCCACGGTACTCCACTATCATCTCTCTTCCTTGCTTCAGTTCCCTGAACTCATCCCTCATCCGGGTGACCAAACCTTGTGGCACATGGGTGCGACTGAACTTGATCTTGAATGCTTCCCAAGTCATCATCTGACCGTCATTCATGGTACGGGTGCTATTCCACCAGGCTCGTGCATCTCCTACTAGATAGTGGGTGGCAAACAGTACTTTCTCATTGGCTTCAACTCCTGTGACCTCCAGGTTATTCTCCATGGTTTGCAGCCAGTCATCAGCAACTAAGGGATCCTCAGACTTATTGAAGATAGGTGGGTTGGTATTCTGAAAGTTCTTAAGCTGGGATCCATGGTGATCCTAATTTCCATGGCCTTGATTATTGTGGGCCATCTGAGTTATCTATTGAAGAGTGTCTAGGTTGGCTTGGCGTTCGGCTCTACTAGCTTTACAGTCAGAAACTAGCATTTGCAGAATCTGCAACATCGGGTCCTGAGATGAGCTGCTTCCTCCGGGGTTTCCACGAGTCATCTGAAGATTGAGATAGATAATGAGATAAGAGGGAAATTTCTAAGGTTCATGGTTTTGTTTCAAAAGCTTAAACTTTGAGTTTGACTCAGGTTTTGCAAACTAACTTGTTCTTCTCATTCATTCATTCAAAGTACACAATACAACAAACACCACAACACCAATGGAAAACAGATGGTTTTAAGAACCATTCTGTGAAACTACGATACAATGGGACCGATACAACTCACTCCTATGGTGGTGATCAAGTGCATCTACTCATCATCAATGAAGTCGGAATCATCATCATTAGTGTATAACTCCATGGCATCATCCTCTAGGTAGTCATTGTCATCACTGAGGTACGAGTGAAGATCTCCCTGGATGTCTTCGCCTTCCTCCTCTTTTGCTTCCAACTGGACTTCCTGTTCATGGATGGTCTTCTCGAGAGCGGCCACCTTCTTGCGAAGGCAATCGATGGTGCGATCCTTCTTGTCGCGTTGGTGACGAAGTGATTGGCACTCCTTGGCCATAATGGCGAGAGTATGGTCCTTCTTGACGGCAATGGCAAGGTTGTGGTTGGCGTAGGCTCAGGCGTTGTCCAACTGGTGCTTCAACTCTGGGTGTCCTGGCATATCCAATGGCATTCCCATAGAATCACGCCTTGCGAAGTGAGAAAAGCGAGTTCCCTGGATCAAGTTGATGTTTTTCCCACACAGACGGGCAAGAGCTTCATGCATAACCCTGGCTAATCCATCTAGCTAGTTGTTCTCTCGCAAGGTGAATTGGATCTTCTCAGAAGTGGGTGCTTCCATCTTGCCTCTGAGATCTACAACTATCATCCATTGTAGATCTCCTCCTATGTGATCGTTGAGTTGGGCCCCGAAGAATTCTGGATGCGGGCGCTCAAGATACTCTGACAGTGCATCTAGATACCTCTCAAAGATCAGTTGGCCTCCATTGCCCAATTGGTAGAACTTGCAATACTGGACTTACATCTATAAGAATTTAGGATGAGTAAGTTAGTGAGGTGATCAAGTGTGTCAAATTTTATGTAGCAATGTAAGAATTTTTGAGGAACATGATTTTTTTGAAAGAATCAAGGATAAGAGTGGGAATAGGTTTTCATAAATACTCACTTCCTTTTTTTGAAACTAAGTTTTTGTTCGGATTTCCATTACAACTAGGGTCTCCTATGGTCAGGATGGCTCTGATACCAACTTGTCAACATCCGGATTTTTAATCCCAGGTGCCTGTTATGCCATACATCGCAATCCCATGATTACCATTTTTGCAAGACATAACAGATTGGATATCACAGTACATCATCCATTACAAACCATAATAAGGTCTTACACAAATAAGGGATCTCATGATCTAGTCTTAATACAAATCAAGCAGCGGAAAGAAACGTTGTAGGGGCTCCATCTTCAAAGTCACAGGCAATGCTGATGATGGGATATGATCCTAGTTGTCATAGACGTCCTGCTGTCCATCATCCTGATAGTCCTCCTCATAGTCTGGCCACGGGAATAGCCAGGGACAAAGCCATGAGTATTCTTTAAGTACTCGCAAACTATCAAGTATGGTAGTTCTAGTAGGAGTCTTAAGCTCTAGGTTTATTTGCAAAAAAAGCCAGGTTTATCTAAACTGAGTTTAGAAGTAAAGAAATCTAAGTAAATGTTCTAAATCACTTAAGTGGGAACCTAGTTTTCACATTCACACCCCTATTGTGGTCAAGTCAAAATCATAGTTCACTTCACAAGTCATTTTGAGAACATCTGACAACGGAATAGTATGGCCACTCCAACTGTCCATGATCGCGGACGTAGCTATTCGAATAGTTTGACACTCTGCAGAGGTGGTACACTTTCACCACAAAATTCGATACATCTGTCAGGGATAACCCTGAATCATCATACGTAGTATGCGGATAATCAATCATAACCTTTCAATTACACACTCTAGTATAGGCACCTCCCCTATGAGCTTGGCCTCCCAGCCATGGCCATTTGCCATCCTAGGCACTACATAGGTGGAAAATTCACACTCACGAGGTAGCCTCTGCTCAAACCTCTTCTGCAAGGGAACCCATACTAATGCATATAAACTTCCAGCTAAGCCCTAAACCATTCGGGTATTGTGGTTGTACGGTAAAATTGGAATGGTATCGCATCCGAACCCAACCATCAGTTTTGTAAAAGGTCTAAGGCTCATGCCTCAACAATTTCATCATCAAATCCATTTGTGTCTCTCAACACATGTCAAAACATTTCAATCTCATGCCATAAAATGACATCTAGGTATAGGCCTAGTTTTATACTCTTTGTGCTATCTATACTATCTTTCCAATACTCACAAAGCACTAACTAAAAGTAAAGAACTTTGGTAAAGTAAAAGAGTAAAGCTTGCAAGTAAAACTTGGGATTGGTATAAATCAAAGGTATATAACCAAAGCATGCCTAATGCATTTTGCTTGAGTTATCAAGTTTACAAGTATTAGCTTGCATAGTTAAGAAACTTGCAATGTTAGCTTGCCAATAATAGCTTGCCTTGAGTAGAGTAGTGGTTGATGTTTTCCTCTTCTTCTTCTTCTGGGTAGTACTCCTCCTCCTCACATCCCGGGTCGGTACTATCGTCTATAAATGAATACGGGGTACACAATCACCAAACAATACTTAACTAATTCTATTTAGCACACTAAGGTTCACACTTGATGATCTAGCAGCATCACAATCATCACATGAATTAAAGACTTAATCTTATTTATCTTATTTGAGAAAAGTAATTTCTACTCATTGAAAATGAATTAAGATTTAATATTCTCCAATTAAAATATGGGATCATGTGGACACATGTCATCACCACATATTCTAATACATGGTAATGTGATTTAAAAGGGTTGGTCATATTTTATAAAGTTTAAGATTATCATTTAATAGAATTAAAGTGACTAGAAATGCCTATATAGCATTATTTTGGTACTAGTCCAAAGTCACTGCATGCAAACCTAATTATTTTTACATATTCAGATAGACCTTATCCAATGTGATTTTTGAGAGTTGGAATCAACTCAAAAGCATTTATGCTTGATTTTAAAAAAATGTTTGAAGTTGAAAAGTCTCTGTCTTGTTATTTTTACTATAGATTATCTCTAACTCCAAATGATTTAAATACAACGGTCTTGGATAGATAATTTAAGTATCTTTCTAACAAAATTTGAATCATGCAATTTGGTTCAGTGAAACTCTCTGAATTGATTTTTGAATCTGTGGACAGAAACTAGTTTAAACTAAATTGGAAAATCATTATTTGAATCTCCAGGACTGCGCGGGAAACTAAACAGGCCGGCCCAACTGCACAGCACAGCACATCGGGCTGCTGGCAGGGGGGTCCACCAGTCAGTGACTTAAACTAACCGAAACGGTATCCACGATTCTAGGCCGTACGATTTAAATCTAATCTAACGGTCGTGGTTCATCGTCGACGATGAACTACTCCGATGAGGAATTTAACCTAACGCGGCGGTGGGGTTCCGGCGATGCTCACCTAGGCTCCAGCTAGGGTTGGCGATGGGGGCAAATGGCGTTGTCATGGACGGCGGTTCGAATGGCGGTCACGGTAGCTCCTGGGGCGGCTCCAATTGACGGTGCCCTTCTCCTCCTACAACGTCAGGCTTCAGCAAAATTCCGGCAAGGGAGAGCTCGCCTTGATATAGGGAAGGGTGAGGGAGAATCAATGAGGAGTGGTGAGGGTGTTGGTGTGGAGAATGGAGGCGGGGGAGGCCTCTACTTATACTGCAGCGAGGGGACTGAACGGCGTGGGCTCGGGCTCGTCGGTGACGATGCTACAGGCGGTTAGAGGCACGACTGAGGCTAGGGGACGGTGCGGTCTTCCCTGGCGATCGTCACGGAAGTAATGGCGCGACACAGGGCGGTGTAGGTTGGTCGGGCATGTGCGGTGCTCTGCACAGACGTGGCGGTGTTTGCGATGGCGTGAGGGAGCTACGGGTTGCGCGGCGGTGAACGGGGTGCCCGAGAGGTTGCGGTGATCATGGCGAGTGGGCGCGTGCGCTGAGAAGGCGAGGCACGGTCTGTGCGAGGCAGTCGGCTACGGCGTCCTGGCGCGCTCTGGGCACGACGCAGAGACGGTGGGCATGGCATAGCTAGGGTGGTCCAGGGCGCTCCTATGGTCGTGGCTTGGACAGGGGGTGGCGGTGAATGGTCGCGTGTCTGGTGCGCGTCATGGGCGAGGGCGGCGTGGCTCCTGGAGCGTTGTCCACTGTCGGCCGGCGACGACCACATTCGGGCGGCGTGGCACTGGTGCACAACGGCAAAGAGGGGGTTGGTCTGGTGCTGCTCGACACTAGGGGAGACAAGGGAGTTAAGGGGAGATGATACATTGCTAACGTATCCATAATTTTTGATGTTCCAGGCTTGGTTTTTATCTACTCTCTTATGTTTTGTCCACACTTTGGAGTTCTTTTTATACACTTTCTTGGACTAACCTATTAAGAAGATGCCACAGTGCCAACTGCCTGTTTTCTGCTGTTTTTGGTTCCAGGAAAGTCAGAAAATGAATATTCTCGGAATTGGACGGGACAAAAGCCAAAGTCAGTTTTTCACCGAGGGGGACACGAAGCTAGAATACGAGACGGAGAGGGGCCAGGGGCTGGCCACACCACCTGGCCACACGGCCAGGCTTGGCCCGCGCCAGGGGGTGGTCTGGCCACCTAGGCCACCCCCTCGGCCTGCCCTTTCGCCTATATATTGCCTCCGATATAGAAACCCTAAGTACCCGATCAAAATTCCATGAAAAAGTCTGTAGCCGCCGTCATCTCCATCCCTAGATCGAGAGGGATCTGAAGCTCTTCCCGGCACCCTGACGGAGGGGAGAATTCACCCTGGAGGCCTTCTTCATCACCATGAAAGCCTCCGGTGTGATGTGTGAGTAGTTCATCCTTGGACTACGGGTCCATGTAGTAGCTAGATGGTTGGTTATTCTCCTGTGTGCTACCATGTCTAGATCTTGTGAGCTCCCTTCATGATCAAGATCATCTATTTGTAATCCTACATGTTGTGTTTGCGGGGATTCGATGGATATTGAGATGCTATTTCAGATTGATTATTGATTCTATCATGTCTTTGTTATTTGTGATCTTGCATGCTTTCCGTTGTTAGTAGCTATCTTGGCCAAGTAGATGCTAGCAACTCCAAGAGTTAGTATTTATGCTCGATAGTGGTTTCATGCCTCTAGTAATCTAGGGAAGTGACAGAAATCTCTAAGGTACTAGATGTGCTGTTACTACTAGGGAGAAAACAGCAATCCTTTGTTCATAGAACAATCGTATTGTTTACTTTACACGCAATGTGTAATGCAATTATCTGTTTCTTGCAACTTAATACTGGAGGGGGTTCGGATGATAACCTGAAGGTGGATTATTAGTCATAGACGCAGTTGGATTACGGTCTATGTATAATGTTGTAATGCCCAATCAAATCTCAAAGGAGTCAAGATGAGTAGCATATGCATTTATGCTTTCTCGATGTTTGTCAATTGCCCCGCTGTAATTTGTTCACCCAACATGTCATCTATCTTAAGGAGAACCACCACTAGTGAACTATGGACCCTGGTCCTTTCTTTATTCATCAATCTACAACTATTTACTGCTTTTTGTTTACTTTCTGCAAGCAATTACTATCTTCCACACAATACGTTTAATCCTTTGTTTTCAGCAAAACCGGTGAGATTGACAACCTCACTATAAGTTGGGGGCAAAGTTCTGTGGTTGTGTTGTGCAGGTTTCCACGTTGCTGCTAGCACCGGTAGTGTGCCCTGCCAAAGTCCATCTAGCAACACCTTGGAGGTGTTTCCTTGCTCTTACTGGTTCGATAACCTTGGTTTCATAACTGAGGGAAAACTTGTTGCTATGCTCATCATACCTTCCTCTTGGGGTTCCCCAACAAGCTCGATATATTTTGGGCCATGAAGCTATTTTTCTGGCGCCGTTGTCGGGGAGTCAAGGACATCTTCACAAGGGGAGTCCCTCATAACCAATCTCGTTCCTTTGTTATTTTTGTTTTGCTTAGTTTATTTTTTCTTTATTTGCTTGTTTCTTTATCCAAAACACACAAAAAAATTAGTTTTACTACTTTGCTTACTTTATTAGAAAACACAAAAAAATGACTACTCTTGAAAACACTAAGTTGTGTGACTTCACTAGCACCAACAACAATGATTTCATGTGCACACCTATTGCTCCACCTGTTCCTGAAGCTACTTTCTTTGAAATTAAACCTGCTTTACTCAATCTTGTTATGAGAGAACAATTTGCTGGTATTGGTAATGAAGATGCTACTTCTCATCTAAATAACTTTGTTGAACTTTGTGAGATGCAAAACCATTGGGATATAGATGGAGATATTATTAAGCTTAAATTGTTTCCTCTCTCTTTGAGAGGAAAAGCTAAAGAATGGTTGCAATCCCTAACTAGAAATAGTATTGATTCTTGGACTAAATGCAAAGATGCTTTCATTGGAAAATACTATCCTCCTGTTAAGATTATATCTATGAGAAGTGAAATAATTAAATTTAAACAATCTGATAACGAACATATTGGTAAAGAATTGTCCCACTCATGGACTGACTGCTTGGATGATTATCCAAACCTTTTATGCAGGATTGAACTACTCTTCAAGAAATATATTGGATTCTACTGCTGGAGGTACCTTTATGACCATTACTTTGGGTGCTGCAACAAAGCTTCTAGATAATATGATGGTTTACAATTCTGAATGGCACACTGAAAGAGTTCCACAAGGTAAGAAGGTAAATTCTGTTGAAGAAACCTCTTCCTTGAGTGATAAAATTGATGTTATTATGTCTATGCTTGTTAATGGGAAGGCTCATATTGATCCAAATCATGTTCCCTTAGCCTCTTTGGTTGCTCAAGAAGAGCAAGTTGATGTGAACTTTATAAGAAATAACAATTTTAGCAACAATGCCTACATGAATAATTTTGGTAACAACAATTATAGGCCTTATCCTCCCAACAATGGTAATGCTTTTGGAAATTCCTACAACAATAATAGGAGTGCTCCCTCTGAACTCGAAGTTATGCTTAAAGATTTTATTAGTAAACAAACTGCTTTCAATAAAACTATTGAGCAAAAACTCTCTAATGCTGAAAGAAATATAGCATCATTGGTTGAAGCTCAATCTTCTTTAATAAAATGCCTGCTAAACATGAAACTATTGATAATCCCTTTGCTGCTACTAATGCCATACAAGTTAGAATTGATGAAAATGTTAGACTATTAGCTAAATTGCATGCTAAGTGGGAAAGAGAAGATGAAATTGCTAGAAACATTAGTGTTTCTACTATCACTACCACTAGTGTTGAGGCTAGTAATAGCTCTACTACTTTAGATGATAATTATGATTTTGGTCTTGATGGTTACAATATCTCTGAAGTTATTAAGTTCCTACAAAAGCTTGCTAAAAGTCCTAATGCTAGTGCTATGAATATGGCCTTTACAAAACACATTACTGATGCTCTCATAAAAATTAAAGAAGAAAAGATGAAACATAAAGCTTCTATTCCTATAAAACAAGAAGATGGTTGGGAACCCATCATTAATATGAAAGTGAATGATTTTGATTTCAAATCTTTATGTGATCTTGATAGTAGTGTTTCTATTATGCCTAGAAGGATTTATGATATGCTTGATTTGCCACCATTGGAAGATTGTTATTTGAATGTCCCACTTGATGATAATGCTAAAAAGAAACTCATGGGGAGTATTAATGATGCTCTTATTATGGCTAACAATGCCTATGTCCCCATTGATTTCTATGTTTTGGATGTTGAATGCAATGCTTCTTGTCCTATTACTTTGGGAAGACCTTTTCTTAGAACTGTTGGTGCCATTATTGATATGAAAGAAGGCACCATTAAATATCAACTTCCACTCAAGAAAGGTATAGAACACTTCCCTAAGAAGAGAGAGAAGATTTCTTTTGCCTCTCTAATGAGAACAAAATTTTCCCTTAATGCTTCTTCATTTGAGAACACTTGATTCTTTTTCTTGCTTCTTATGCCTAACTTAAAGGCGTTAAAGAAAAGTACGTATTGGGAGATAACCCAAAAGTTTTAGATGAGTCTTGGAAGTTATTGCTTCAGTAATAACCTCTCCTTATCCTTTTTATTTGCTTTTTGTGCCAAGAGTAACCTCTAATGAGAGAGAAGTAATGACTGAAATAGTTGTTGTCCCGAAACTGATTTTTGTGTTTCACCGTAAAAATTCGTGTAAAATCTTTGTACGTCATTTTGACGCGTGAATGTTTGTTCTTCTGCCCTAGGTTATTATCTAACTTTCATAGTTCAACACTTTTCGATTTGAGCAACAGAAGGTCTTCAAAAAAATTGGTTTTTACCTGCTGGTCTGTTTTGACAGATTTCTGCCATTATTTGCATTTGCTTCTTGTTGGTTCCTTTTTTTTTGTTCTTTTGGGGAATTGAGCTTTTTGAGGGAAGTGCTACAGTAGCTTTGTGTTTTAATGGAAGTTTTATTGGTGTTGAAACTGAACCTAAAGACTTATTATCTTGAGTGCACTAATGTTGCTAATAAAGATTGTGTGAAGTTTTGTATGAAGAAAAAATTTCAGGTGTATCGAGAGAATGATGTAATGAGATGAAGAATGGACTAAAGCTCAAGCTTGGGGATGCCACCCCAAGAAATATTCAAGAGGTACAAGCGTTAAAGCTTGGGGATGCCCAAGGCATCCCCTCCTTCATCAATAAAAATCCCAGGTTCCTTCCAAACACTTCATTTTTATTGTTTCATGCACAGTTGTGTTGTTCTTGGAGCGTCTTCTTTTTTGTTTTTTTGTTTTTGGTTATCGTTTGCTTGGTTTTCTTAGTTTGCTGAATAAATTGGTTGGACCCCCTCTTTCATGCATTGGTTTTCAAATAGTTTTGTTTGGATTGGAAAAGAGTAGGAAAAGTTCATGCTTAAGTGGTAAAGAGAGCTTGTTTTTGACTGTGGCCTATGCTTTGTCATGCCATGCTTGATATTTTGGTTTTATGCTTAGTGATCTTTGATGTAGCATGACATGTTATAAACAATTGAGATTGCTTAGTGTGCCTTGGAAGAATCATGCGTTGTTTTAGCATATTAAAGCATAGTATTGTGGTATTCTCCTTTGATGCTTTATTTGGGTTGACTTGGCACATGCTCACACCATGTTATGACTATCCCAAGTCACCATAGCCTTTATGATCCTTTAGTTTTCGACTTGTAATATCACTTTATGCTTTAATTAATGATGTTTTGTCGCTTTGCATGATTATGGCCATTATTGCTCTCTTAGTTGGTCGCTCCTAGTCTTTTGCTAGCCTCCATAACCAAGTATGAGTTCCACTCATGCATCCAACTCCAAATAAAACCAAGTTATTCCAAAGAGTCCACCATACCTACCTATTAGCAATTGCTATTCCAAGTATATTCATGTTTTTATCTACCTTCCGAATTAAACTTGTTATGAGAAAACTAGTGATTAAAGCTCTCACGAACTTGATGGCACACTTTACTTTTCTTGCCCTTAATAAACTTGAACCATTGTGTCGTCTATGTTGTATATGCTTGCACTTATATGTTGGGGATTAGCAGAACCATGTTGTCATGGGGAACGCTTTCAACATTGCACTTGTACTTTGTACCTAGTTGATATCATGCTCTTTTGGCTATGGATGTCGTCATTGTGAAATGAAAGGGGAGCTTGTAAGTCCATGGAGTTATGTATGTGTGTTAGAGAAACGCCTGGGCCACCGGTCTAATCCATGCCGTCATGGTGGAAACCTGCAGCGTAACCATAATGAGCTGTCTATGAAGCATTCTTCTTATAAAAAAAGAGTCAAATTTTGAGAAAAAGAGAAAAATAAAAAAAAGATATGAGAAAAGAGGAAAGAGAGAAAAGGCACCATCTTCCCATGGTAAATAAGAAGATTGCTGAAATGCTCGTTGTCTGCTTGCCTTGTCATTTTGATATGGGGATTCTTCCGTATCATCGGGCAAGGGGTACCCCGTTGGTGGTTCTCTATGATGCACATGTACTTACTATGACAAGAACTTACCGGTAACTAAACTTGAGTAGTATGAGGAGCGGCCCTCGTATTCAAGGGACATGAGATTTCCAACTTATACTTTGTCAAGCATATACTCCATAGTTTGTTCACTTTAACCTTAATCACTTCAATATGCTTATTATTGGAGCAATGAGACCTGAAAGATAATAAGTACCATAATTTTTGGAAGCTCTTTATGAAACTTGAATGCCTACTTCCTTCTATGAAGGCCTTTCTTTTACTTTTATGTTGAGTCTCCACCTTCTATCTTTATGCACCTACTTTGAGAGCATAGTGGCCATTCTTAGTTCTATGTGCATTGTCCTAAGACTTGTTGATTGATGCATAACTTTGATATTGCTTGTCCTTAAACTATTTGTATCTAGTCACCCTTATGAACTTTGAAGGTGTCATATGCATTTATGTTTGCTACTCTATGAGGGACAAGCTGAATGCCACTATGTTATGTTTTCTGTATGTGAAACAAACAAACGTCTTACAAAGCATTGTTATTCATGAATCTTTTGTTTGTGCCTTTTCATGTTGCAACATAGTTGTTATCTATTATTGTTAGAACTTTATCTTTCATGTTATGTTGAAGTGCTATGATCCCAGCTATCAATGTTTTACAAATACTTTTATCAAGTTTATGAGGGTGCATGTCACCTCAAAAATTATTATTTCTTTTTATCACTTACCTACTCGAGGACGAGCAGGAGTTAAGCTTGGGGATGTTGATACGTTGCTAACGTATCCATAATTTTTGATGTTCCATGCTTGGTTTTATCTACTTTCTTATGTTTTTTCCACACTTTGGAGTACTTTTTATACACTTTCTTGGATTAACCTATTAACAAGATGCCACGGTGTCAGCTGCCTGTTTTCTGCTGTTTTTGGTTCTAGGAAAGTCAGAAAATGAATATTCTCGGAATTGGACGGGACAAAAGCCAAAGTCAGTTTTTCACCGAGAGGGACACGAAGCCAGAATACGAGACGGAGAGGGGCCAGGGGCCGGCCACACCACCTGGCCACGCGGCCAGGCCTGGCCCGCGCCAGGGGGTGGTCTGGCCACTTAGGGCACCCCCTCGGCCTCCCTTTTCGCCTATATATCGCCTCCAATATAGAAACCTTAAGTACCCGATCAAAATTCCACGAAAGAGTCTGTAGCCGCCGTCATCTCCATCCCTAGATCGGGAGGGATCTGAAGCTCTTCCCGACACCC
This sequence comes from Avena eriantha, assembly GCA_910589775.1. Taxonomy (NCBI): domain Eukaryota; kingdom Viridiplantae; phylum Streptophyta; class Magnoliopsida; order Poales; family Poaceae; genus Avena; species Avena eriantha. The sequence continues at coordinate 515,723,253 of OU342745.1, read as the reverse complement.
TGCCGGAGGGGAGAATTCACCCTGGAGGCCTTCTTCATCACCATGCAAGCCTTTGGTGTGATGCGTGAGTAGTTCGTCCTTGGACTATGGGTCCATGTAGTAGCTAGATAGTTGGTTCTTCTCATTTGTGCTACCATGTATAGATCTTGTGAGCTCCGTTCATGATCAAGATCATCTATTTGTAATCCTACATGTTGTGTTTGCGGGGATCCGATGGATATTGAGATGCTATTTCAGATTGATTATTGATTCTATCATGTCTTTGTTATTTGTGATCTTGCATGCTTTCCGTTGTTAGTAGCTATCTTGGCCAAGTAGATGCTAGCAACTCCAAGAGTTAGTATTTATGCTCGATAGTGGTTTCATGCCTCTAGTAATCTAGGGAAGTGACAGAAATCTCTAAGGTACTAGATGTGCTGTTACTACTAGGGAGAAAACAGCAATCCTTTGTTCATAGAACAATCGTATTGTTTACTTTACACGCAATGTGTAATGCAATTATCTGTTTCTTGCAACTTAATACTGGAGGGGGTTCGGATGATAACCTGAAGGTGGATTATTAGTCATAGACGCAGTTGGATTACGGTCTATGTATAATGTTGTAATGCCCAATCAAATCTCAAAGGAGTCAAGATGAGTAGCATATGCATTTATGCTTTCTCGATGTTTGTCAATTGCCCCGCTGTAATTTGTTCACCCAACATGTCATCTATCTTAAGGAGAACCACCACTAGTGAACTATGGACCCTGGTCCTTTCTTTATTCATCAATCTACAACTATTTACTGCTTTTTGTTTACTTTCTGCAAGCAATTACTATCTTCCACACAATACGTTTAATCCTTTGTTTTCAGCAAAACCGGTGAGATTGACAACATCACTGTAAGTTGGGGGCAAAGTTCTGTGGTTGTGTTGTGCAGGTTTCCACGTTGCTGCTAGCACCGGTAGTGCGCCCTGCCAAAGTCCAGCTAGCAACACCTTGGAGGTGTTTCCTTGCTCCTACTGGTTCGATAACCTTGGTTTTATAACTGATGGAAAATTTGCTGTTGTGCTCATCATACCTTCCTCTCGGGGTTCCCCAACGAGCTCGATATATTTTGGGCCATCAGGAGACTAAATGGTCAATGGATTACTGCTTAAATAGTGAAGTTAGGCAGTAGTGGTTTTGTGTCTACAAGGTGTTTGAGAAAATGGCCACAAGAAATTTAATTTAAAAGTTTTGAATCAAATTTGGTGAGTGATCTATACTTATGCTTGGTAGTCTCTGGTTTCTTGGGTTTGCCAAGGGGAATTGGTTTGATGGGTTTTTGAAAAAGTGTGATCTTACCATATGAACTAGATTCAATTTTCAACTGTCCATTAAATTGATTTGGAAAATGTTTTTGTAACTTTGTAAAGTGGACCTGGATACACTTTTACTTGGTCTAGCAAGGGGTGAAAACAAGTGGAATTGTTTCTGTTAGAAATCTTCTTCTAGGAACACTCAAAGAGGCCTAGTGGTTAACTTTGCACAAAATGACCATTTGATTAATTAATTCATATTTGATTTCTTTTTCTTTTGATTTTGCTTGTAAATGGCCTAGATGATGTAGCATTCACCTTTAAACCATTTCTTATCATTTGTAGCAATCAAATATGGCAAATTCAATCAATTCTACACTAATGCAAAACATACATGTATTCATATTCAAATTTGTAATATTTTTTTGTTAACCCTAAACTTGGGTGATTAGAACTTGATAATCTTGATTATAAGTTTTGGGGTTTTACAATGACGTAAGAGAAGTCTATCGTTGGGTTGTACCAAAAATTAGTGCCATACGCATTTGTCACAAGTTATAGGTTAACACTAGCGACCTGATACATAAATTCGTCTTTTGGTTCTGAAGGTTACTAATGGTATTTGTATTATCGGTTTCATCAGTTGGGCAGATATATCAGTGAAAAATAAATATATTGCCCGTTGATGGATTTTGTTTGTAGGTGCCGAACAACTAACAGTTCTTTTTGGTTTCCAACCGCAATTTCATCGTTGTCGCGTCGATTCCAGCTGACCAGCTACATCAAGCATCTTTGTGAAGAAATTAAGAGGATAATCAAAGTAAAATCAACCTTCCTCAAGAATTTATTGAATACTACACTTCAACTTCCCACTATCGTGCCAATTGTCGTTCTAGCTCCACTAAGACAGGTCCACTCCACAATTCAAGTGCCATGACCGGACCTAGCAACCGTTGCTGACCCTTATCGTTAGCGTCGGCACGACACTTCAGCATCCGTTCAAACACGATGACGTCCTCCGTGGGATCATTCTCTGTCTCCCACCGTAGCACCCTACCTCCTGCTCGCCTCCTTCATCTCCAACCCTGGCAAAGCATCACTACCAAAACTAGTAGATAAACCCTTATAGGCGTTGAAGTTAGTACTGGGATAATAAAAGGTAACACCACTGGTAATGCTAGAAATTAATGGCGGTGTGGCCAATATCAGAACGCGGCAGGTACAATCTTAATAGTAGCATGGAACTGGCGCCGATACACCGGTTCACAGGGCCCATTGTCCTGGTCGGTCTAGTATAGAGGTAGCGTGTCGGATTTCACGACACTATTTTATGCGCATAGTGGCATTTCTAACATTATCGCCTCCTGCACTGTAGTACTGCACCATCACCAATTTCAGCCGCCCGACTTGTGCCAGGACCAATGCCATGGTGGCCTGGCCATTTAGCCTGTTAATAGCAGGTTCGTTGACTCGACCGCCACCACTACGCGCCGGCAGCCATGGTCAGAGGTTCGGAAGGGGTTGTCACTATAGGAAAACGGCGTTGTGTGATGATGGCCAGCTGCCCTCAGCATAGCCCTAAAATATCGTCTGCATAGGCTGTGCCGCGGGCATAGGGCAACCCTCGGTGTAGCCCCCTCGGTGTAATGCCCTATCTGCGTAGGCACTTTTGGTTGTTGGCACAGGTATTACGGTCGGCGTAGGTTACGCTGACGGCTTTTCCCTAGGCAAGGACTAACGGCCGGTTGTAAAAAAAATTAATTTTTTCAATTTATTTAATCTTTGAATTGTTTGACTCGTTAATCTCCCATTTGGAACATTTTTAACACTAATTACACTTAATCTTCGATCAAATTGCAGTCTAGATCAAACTTCACGGTCGATCACCCATCCTCACGCTACTCTATCCCCAGCACGCTTAACTTCTTCATTCCTTCTGAATGAGTTTCCCGGAAGCAATTTGTACATTATATCACACGTTTTTATTTTTTGAAATTACAAATAATTATTTAAGCAAAAAAAATGAATAAGAAATAATATTACTAAATTCAAATAAAAATATAATGATTTTACTTTTTTGTATTTTTCTATTTAATGTCGGTTAATTAATATCTTTAAATTCGCAAATTGGAATTTGACAAATAATACGTATAAATCGATCAGAAAAGTGAGAGGAATCAAAATATGATATCCATATCAACTTATCATAAACTATGCCACGATTCTAGCCATAATTTCATTTGCCCTTTTCAAACTATGGTCAAAACTGGACAGTTCTTACAGATTCGGTAGGAATTTATCGTTTTTATGAGGAGTGGACAGAAAGGTTTAAGAGACCCCGGTAGGAAAAAAATTCATGGAAAGTGGTCTAGTATTTTTTTAAAATGGGGTAGTACCAATGTGAAACTTTTATTTGGTGGTTGCTTCACAAAATGTCCCATTTTTGGCACTCGAAAAAATAAAAAATAGCTTTTTGGTGTGATGAAAAGGAAAACTTCCTCCTGCAAGATTGTAAGCCATCCTAAGATGCACATGTGTGCACAATATGGGCACATTATCACACACTATGTCACGATTCTAGTCATAACATTGGTCGTTTGGCTTGATAGCCATAAAACCTTGAACATGATAGCTCATTTCGAGAAGGTTTTTTGTGATATTTACAATATTCCAAGTTTAGTATTTTCATTACAACTATATCACATAATATGATACCACGCGAAGGTTCTACATTGTTTGGATCATTTTTGAATTTCTTATGCCCGTTTCAAGCTATGGTCAAAACGGCGGGCATGAAGATTCTTAGCTCGGGGTTGAGCCTCGCTAAACTTGAAGTGAATCTCTGATGAAATAGCATATTGTGAACCTAAAAGTTATTTTTTCAAAAAAATCATGAGCAATATATCATGTACATGTAGTTCAAATCTGACCGAATTCCTTCCTATTCTGCAGGAATTTGTCTTTTTCATGAGGGTCAGACAGAAAGGTTTAAGATATCCTGGTTGGGAAATTGTCCATGTAGGGTTGTATAGTATTTTTGAAAAATGGGGTAATACCAATGTGAAACTTTCATTTGGTGGTTGCTTCACAAAACACCCCGTTTTTGGTACTCGGAAAATGGAAAATAACTTTTTGGTGCGATAACAAGGAAAACTTCTTCCTGCAAGATTGTAAGCCATCCCAAGATGCACATGTGTGCATAATATGGCATATTATCATAAACTATGTCGCGATTCTAGCCATAACATTGGTTGTTTAGCTTGAAAGCCATAAAACTTCGAACATGATAGCTCATTTTGAGAAGGTTTTTTGTGATATTTATAATATTTCAAGTTTGATATTTTTCCTTGCAACTATATCACATAATATGACACCGCACGAAGGTTTTACATTGTTTGGATCGTTTTTGAATTTCTTATGCATGTTTCAAACTATATGTAATGTTTCTATGTTTTACTTAATTTTTATTTACAAATGTGTAATATTTTCAAACTATATGTAATTTTATTTACTTAATTTTTCTGCAAATTTTGATATATTATTTTATTTTTCTAAATTAAAATAATTTAGTTATGCTTTTTCAAAGATTAGCGTGGTAAAATGGAAAATAGCTATGCCAAGGGCATTACCATTGGCGTAGCTATGAAAGCTATGGTGAGGGCATTACCGTTAGCACAACTGTCCTATGTCGAGGGAAAACCTATGCGGACGGCCAGCTTTGTGGGGTGCCTGGCTCATGGCCTACGCCGACGACCCGACTTTTGACCGTCGGCGTAGCCTATGTCCCTTGACACATTCAGAGTTTTCCTAGTGTGTGGCCATGGCTAGGGTAGGGGTTAGTTGTCATCGTCGCCTCCGTCAAAGAAGTCAAGCCTTCTGGACCTCACAGGTTTTGCGTTCGCCATCACAATAGATCAAGACTGATGGGAGAGGTTAAGGCTCTCCGATGAGTTTGCCATGCAGCTCAGTGGCCGGGAGCCTCGTGAAGTGATGATCACCATTGCAAGCAATGCTGATATGAGAGACGGTGATGCGTACTGAGTAGTCGAGGTGTGGTTTGACAGAGAAGGCCACATGTACCTCACCCGCGGTTGGGAGGCTTTCACGCGTGTGCACATCCTGGAGGTCAGTCATATCATAGTATTTACATATGAAGGCGATGAAGAAGTGCTCAACGTCAAGGTCTTCAACACCTCTAGGTGCCGCAAGCACTACCGTGACATCAGTGATGACTCCTGTGATGACTCCGATGACAAAATCCTCATCATCAAGGAGGAAGACAACGACTAGGAGACGAGAACCTTGTTTTAACTACGGTTTTCTATATTATTTATGTCTTCTTTGTTTGATCCATTTGCAAATTACAACGTGTCGGGGAAGCCGAGTACGCCGCAGAACGGCTGATGTGACCGATAGTCAACTTTGTTTAATGTCGTGTCTATTCGTTTGGTAAGTTTTTTAATGGCGCACCAGTTCCCCAAGAGGGGACTAATATTTTCCCATGCCACCGCTAGCAAATGCACCAATTTAACCCCTCTTGTCGAGGCTGATCTATCCATTCCTTGACATAAAATCTCCCTCGTCATAACCCCCTTGAAGATCTCTCTCGCCTACCACCTCTCTCACTGATACATCCATGGCACCTAACCTCTCCAAGTAGACGGCCTAGGAGTTCGCCAAGTATGGGCTTCTTGTCCCGTCGGACACACGGCTTCCCTACGGCTGGGGTCATCAACGCTGATAGTCTCGCCGCACCTCCTCTCCCTGTGAGCTTGATGCAGGAAGTCCTCATCCACAATCGTCACACGGCCCTATCCAAGGATGAGAGGACGGAACCCCCAGTTCGATATCGACACCATCTCCATGGCCATCACCAACAAGTTGGCCACGACAGATCTAGGGTTCATCACCATCTTTGATGTTGTAGGTGGAAGGCAGTGTTGAAGGATGGTGTCGTTGCCGGACCTCGGAAGCGGCAGCAGGTGTTGGAGGCTGGAGCAGATGGCACCGCTAACGGGCCAGGATCAAGCGATGAGCTTGTGTGATTTTGATTGACATGTGTGGCATTGACGAAAGAAGCGGTGGAGGCAGCGGAAGAAGACGTCAAAGTAGGATTTAGTTTTAGTATTCCATGTTTGTATGAAATATATTGAATCTCGCCATTTTTAATGAAACTAGCATGGGTTGCACGGCACACGCCACCCCTGTGTACTGTACCGTGCCGAAAGCACCAGCAAAAACTCGAAAAACACACAGTAAGATCAGCATGGCCATAGCCGACGTAGACGTGCCACATCCAGTAGACCTGTAAATGTCCTTCCTCTGACAAAACCTCACGCATCACAAAACAATATTAGCTCTTCTGCATGGTACAAACTCTTCACCTGAGTACTTGACTACATAACAACAACCTGGCTCTACATATAGTATGGAGCTCATACGGCAAAGCCAGAACCAAATACGAGTGGAGCAACGACGCTCCAATCTACGGCAGACGTAGGTGTAGATGGAAAAGGGTAAACACAAAGAGTAAATCATCCGATGAGCCTACCAAGTACCATAGTCATTTTATATAGTACAAAAGGCTACTCAACTATACCGGTCGTTACCGAAGTCAAAGTACGGGCCTACGCCAAACTTCTAACAGCAGGTGGTAGAGTCCAGGATCATGGGTGGCTAGGATACACATCGGTATGAAGCTTTCGCCAACGACCCGCAGATAGTTGTGTCACGCGCTATCCTCTACTCGGTTTCACTAGAGCAGTTTTCCTAGCCTTTGCTTCTTCTGTAAGCTGCTTGACCTCAGCCTTTAACCGTGTGTTATCTGACTCTACGCCTCTCTTCACGTAGGTGTAGTCATGCATATCTACCGGTCTAAAATTTCTACACATACAATGGTAAGAAAGGTTGTGTCATGTTCGGCTGACTCGACATTAGACCCGCTTCGGGTATAGAAACACTTGAGTTGATAATCTAGCCTAGAAACATACATTAACTGCTTGAGGGATAAGAGCTAAGTACATCATAAAAGTACCAAACATAGGATAATACAACACACTGTGTTTTAGTCAACATTGGATAAACACCCTGGCGTCGTCGGTATCATAAATACAGCCATCAGAGGTAAAGTCGTCGATCTCAGACTTAGGATGGTGTGCATTCGAGTCATAGCATATAGAGGAATCATCACATTCAACATCGTATTTGCAATAGGTATATACCTTAGCATCTTTGAACTTGTAAATGATCTCAATAGAATGTTGAGCAAGATCTTTGGCCACAACTTTGATCTCAAGAAGGCAAGCAGCATCTTTATCACATCAAGACTTACAGTCTGGAGATAAGCTATCTAAACTTACTTCCTAGATGTGATCCATAGAAGCACATACTTTCTCGATGTAGGTACTGATTCATGTAAAATGCATATATGAATTTTATAGTTTATTATCACATATTCCAATATATTTGCATGTTATATAATGTTAGATCAATGTTTTACATTGATTTTTCGGGATTTAGCAATGATCGCCTTTATTTTGTTTATAACTCTGCGCAATAGGAAAATCATGTTTTGTGTATTTTTTTTAACTTTCAAGGACCTTAATGGAGTCAAAAGGACTTGGGATTTTTTTCTGGATCATTTTTTCGTGAAGACAAGAAGCAGGAGCACTTGGATCACTAGAGGTGAGTCGGGAGGCCCAAATGATCCCATGGTGCAGCCTACACCCCTGGCTGCGCCACCTAGTTCATTTGGAGCCTCGAGGCTTGGATTTCGTTGATTCCACCACCATTATATTCATTTGACCTAAAACCTTCTATAAAGAGGTTCCTCGATGCGATCTCAGAGGAGGCTGAGAGGAAACACAGAAGCACCAAAATATATCTAGAACTAGCGAAGATTATTGGAGGGGGAATCGCCACCAGAGCCATCCCTAGTTAGATCTCCACCCTCTCCAACATCATCATCACCATCTCCATGATGAAGAGGGAGTATTCCACCTCTAGACTATGGGTTTGTCGCAGTAGCTTGATCTATCCATCTCTTGTGCTATGACTGTTTAGAACCATATGAGCTTCTTTACATGATTATGGTCATATATGTGATACCTATGTGCTGGATCTATGTTTTGTGATATGATATATGAGATTTCAATGTTTATCATGTGTATGATATATAGATGCATATTACTACCCCATTCTTAATTGCTTGTTCTGATAAAACTTGTATGCAAGAGCATGTGTGGGGGAACGCGTGTATTAGATGGAGTAACATGTAGTAGCAATTGGATTGTGACAACAAGTTCAAGATCTACTATGGTTTTTACCTTTTCTTTGTTACCTCACTAGGGATTAAGTGAATGCATATGTGATAACCATGTGGTGACAACCATGATGATCTTATTTGTTCAAGGTCTCGTGTTTGTCATTCAAACATCATGTCAAAGTTCCTATGGTTATACTCTATTTTTATCTTAAATCTAGATTGCATGGAGTTTTTCCTTTCTAGAGGAGTATAAGTAAGGCGTATTGCATCATCTTTATGATCGAATGTGATGCCCATATTGATGGCCCAAATATATCGAGCTCGTTGGGGAACCCCAAGAGGAAGGTATGATGAGCACAGCAGCAAGTTTTCCCTCAGTAAGAAACCAAGGTTATCAATCCAGTAGGAGCAAGGAAACACCCCAAAGGTGTAGCTAGCTGAACGTTGGTAGGGCGCACTACCGGTGTCAGCAGCAACGTGGAGACCTTCACAACACAACCACAGAACTTTGCCCCCAACTTGCGACGAGGTTGTCAATCTCACCGGTTTTGCTAAAAACAAAGGATTAAACATATCGAATGGAAGGAAGTAATAGTTTGCATAAAGTGAACACAAAGTAGTAAACAGTTTGTAGATTGTATGTAAAAGAAAGGACCGGGGTCCATAGTTCACTAGAGGTGGCTCTCCTTAAGATAGATAACATGTTGGGTGAACAAATTACAACGGGGCAATGGACAAACATCGAGAAAGCAATACATGCATATACTAATCATCTTGACTCCTTTGGAACTTGATTGGGCATTACAACATTATACATAGACCTCCATCCAACTGCATCTATGACTAATAATCCACCTTCAGGTTATCATCCGAATCCCCTCCAGTATTAAGTTGCAAGCAACAGATTATTGCTTTACGAATTGCGTGTAATGTAAACAATACGATTGTTCTATGAACAAAGGATTGTTGTTTTCTCCCTAGTAGCAATAGCACATCTAGTACCTTAGAGATTTCTGTCACTTCCCCAGATTACCAGAGACATGAACCCACTATCGAGCATAAATACTAACTCTTGGAGTTGCTAGCATCTACTTGGCCAAGATAGCTACTAACAACGGAAAGCATGCAAGATCACAAATAACAAAGACATGATAGAATCAATAATCAATCTGAAATAGCATCTCAATATCCATCGGATCCCCACAAACACAACATGTATGGATTACAAATAGATGATCTTGATCATGAACAGAGCTCACAAGATCTAAACATGAAAGCACAAAGGAGGAGAACCAACCATCTAGCTACTACATGGACCCGTAGTCCAGAGATGAACTACTCACGCATCACACCGGAGGCTTGCATGGTGATGAAGAAGGCCTCCAGGGTGAATTCCCCTCTCCGGCGGGGTGCCGGGAAGAGCTTCAGATCCCTCGCGATCTAGGTATGGAGATGATGGCGGCTACAGACTCTTTCGTGGATTTTTGATCGGGTACTTAGGGTTTTGGTATCGGAGGCAATATATAGGCGGAAGGAGAGGCCGAGGGGGTGCTGGGGACGGCCAGACCACCCCCTGGCGTGGGCCAGGCCTGGCCACGCGGCCAGGTGGTGTGGCCGGCCCCCAGCCCTTCTCCGTCTCGTATTCTGGCTCCAGATGTCTTCCGGAAAAATAGGCACTTTGGCTTTTGTCCCGTACAATTCTGAGAATATTCATTTTCTGACTTTCCTGGAACCAAAAACAGCAGAAAATAGGCAGCTGGCACTGTGGCTCTTGTTAATAGGTTAGTCCAAGAAATCATATGAAAAGTACTCCAAAGTGTGGACAAAACACAAGAAAGTAGATAAAACCAAGCATGGAACATGAAAAATTATAGATACATTTGCAATGTATCAACATCCCCAAGAACTCCTGCTAGTCCTCGAGTAGGTAAGTGATAAAAAGAAAGAATAATTTTTGAGGTGACATACACCATCATAAACTTGATCAAAGTATTTGTAAAACTTTCAAAGCTAGGATTATAGTACTTCAATCATAACATGAAAGACAAAGTTCTAGCAATAAGACAAAGAAACTATGATGCAACATGAAAAGGCACAAACAAAAGATTCATGAATAGCAATGCTTTGCAAGTCGTTTGTTTGTTTCACATAAAGAAAACATAGCATAGTAGCATTCAGCTTGTCCCTCATAGAGTAGAAAATATAAATGCATAGGACATCTTTAAAATTCATAAGAGTGACTAGATACAAATAGTTTAAAACAAGCAATATCAAGTTATGCATCAATCAACTAATCTTGGGACAATGCACATAGAACTAAGAATAGCCACTATGCTCTCAAAGTAGGTGCATAAAGGTAGAAGGTGGAGACTCAATATAATGGTGGAAGAAAGGCCTTCATAGAAGGAAGTAGAGATTCAAGTTTCATAAAGAGCTTCCAAAAATTATGGTACTTATAGCTTTCAGCTCTCATTGCCCCTATCATAAGCATCTTGAAGTGATTAAGGTTAAAGTGAACAAACTATGGTGTACATGCTTGACGAAGTATAAGTTAGAAATCTCATGTCCCTTGAATACGAGGGTCGCTCCTCATGCTACTCAAGTTTAGTCACCGGTAAGTTCTTGTCATCGTAAGTACATGTGTATCATAGAGAACCGCTAACGGGGTACCCCTTGCCCGATGATACGGAAGAATCCCCATATCAAAATGACAAGGCAAGCAGACAACGAGCATCTCAGCAATCTTCTTATTTACCATGGGAATATGGTGCTTTTTTCTCTCTTTCCTCTTTTCATAATCTCTTTTTTCTTTTCTTTTCTTTTCTTTTCTTTTCTTTTCTCTTTTTTTTCTCAATATAGGACTCCTTTTTTATAAGAAGAATGCTTCATAGACAGCTCATTATGGTTACGCTGCAGATTTCCACCATGTCAGCATGGATTAGACCAGCGACCCAGGCGTTTCTCTAACACATATACATAACTCCATGGACTTACAAGCTCCCTTTCATTTCACATCGACGACATCCATATACAAAAGAGCATGATATCAACTAGGTACAAAGTACATGTGTAATGTTGAAAGCGTTTCCCATGACAGCATGGTTCTGCTAATTCCCAACAAATAAGTGCAAGCATATACAACATAGACGACCCAATGGTTCAAGTTTATTAAGGGCAAGAAAAGTAAACTTAAACTGTGCCCTCAAGTTCGTGAGAGCTTTAGTCACTAGTTTTCTCATAACAATTTTAATTCGGAAGGTAAACAAAAGCATCAATATACTTGGAATAGCATAAGATAGTAGGTAGGTATGGTGGACTCTTTGGAATAACTTGGTTTAGGGAGTTGGATGCATGAGTGGAACTCATACTTGGTTGTGGAGGCTAGCAAAAGACTAGGAGCGACAAACTAAGAGAGTAATAATGGCCATAATCATGCAGAGCGACAAAACATCATTAATCAAAGCATAAAGTGATACTACAAGTTGGAAACTAAAGGATCATAAAGGCTTATGGTGACTTGAGATAGTCATAACATGGTGTGAGCATGCGCCAAGTCAACCCAAATAAAGCATCAAAGGAGAATACCACTATATTATGCTTTAATATGCTAAAACAACGCATGATTCATCCAAGGCACATTAAGCAATCTCAATTGTTTATAATAAGTCATGCTACAACAAAGAATACTAAGCATAAAGCCAAAACAATATCAAGCATGGATTGACAAAGCATAGGCCATGGTCAAAAACAAGCTCTCTTTACCACTTAAGCATGAACTTTTCTACTCTTTTCCAAACCAAACCAAAACTATTTGAAAACCAATGTATGAAAGAGGGGGTCCAACCAATTTATTCAGCAAACTAAGAAAACCAAGTAAACGAAAAACCAAAACCAAAAAGAAGACGCTCCAAGAACAACACAACTGTGCATGACACAATAAAAATGAAGCGTTTGGAAGAAACCTGGGATTTTTATTGATGAAGAGGGGGATGCCTTGGGCATCCCCAAGCTTTGACGCTTGTACTTCTTGGATATTTCTTAGGGTGACACGTGTGGCATCCCCAAGCTTGAGCTTTAGTCCATCTTTTATCTCATTACTTATTCCTTCCATACACCTGAAATTTTTCCTTCATACAAAACTTCACACAATCTTTATTAGCAACATTAGTGCACTCAAGATAATAAGGCTTAAGGTTCAGTTCTAACACCAATAAACTTCCATTAGAACACTCGCTACTTAAGCACTTCCCTCAAAAAGCTCCATTCCCCCAAAAGAACTCAAAAAGAAACCAACAAGAAGCAAATGCAGAAAATGGCAGAAATCTGTCAAAACAGACCAGCAGGTAAAGACGAATTTTTTCTAAGACCTTCTGTTGCTCAAATCAAATAGTGTTGAACTAACGAAAGTTATATAACAACCTAGGGCAGAAGCACAAATATTCACGCATCTAAAGGATGTTCAGAGATTTTACACGAATTTTTATGGTGAAGCACAGAAATCTGTTTCGAGACAGCAACTTTCCCAATCATTACTTCTCTCCCATTAGAGGTTACTCTTGGCACAAAAAGAAAATAAAAAGGATAAGGAGTGGTTATTACTGAAGTAATAACTTCCAAGACTCATCTAAAACTTTTGGTTTATCTCCCAATAAGTACCTTTCTTTAACGCCTTTAGGCATAAGAAGCAAGAAAAAATCAAGTGTTCTCAAATGAAGAAGCATTAAGATCAAATTTTGTTTTCATAGGAGAGGCAAAAGAAATCTTCTCTCTCTTCTTGGGGAAGTGTTCTATACCTTTCTTGAGTGGGAGTTGATATTTAATGGTGCCTTCTTTCATATCAATAATGGCACCAACAGTTCTAAGAAAATGTCTTCCAAAAATAATAGGACAAGAAGCATTGTATTCAACATCCAAAACATAGAAATCAACGGGGACATAGGCATTGTTAACCATAATAAGAACATCATTAAGACTTCCCATGAGTTTCTTTCTAGCATTATTATCAAGTGGGACATTCAAATAACAATCTTCAAGTGGAGGCAAATCAAGCATATCATAAATCCTTCTAGGCATAATAGAAACACTACTATCAAGATCACGTGAAGCTTTGAAATCAAAGTCATTCACTTTCTTATTAATGATGGGTTCCCAACCATCTTCTTGTTTTATTGGAATAGAAGCTTTATGTTTCATCTTTTCTTCTTTGATCTTTATGAGAGCATCAGTAATGTGTTTTGTAAAGGCCATATTCATAGCACTAGGATTAGGACTTTTAGCAAGCTTTTGTAGGAACTTAATAACTTCAAAGATATTGCAACCATCAAGATCAAAATCATAATTATCATCTAAAGTAGTAGAACTATTACTAGCCTCAACACTAGTGGTGGTGATAGTAGAAACACTAATGTTTCTAGCAATTTCATCTTCTCTTTCCCACTTAGCATGTAATTTAGCTAATAGTCTAACATTTTTATCAATTCTTACTTGTATAGCATTAGTAGCTGCAAAGGGATTATCATTAGTTTCAGGTTTAGCAGCCATTTTATTCAAAGAAGTTTGAGCTTCAGCAAGTGATGTTATATTTCTTTCAGCATTAGAGAGTTTTTCCTCAATAGTTTTATTGAAAGCAGTTTGTTTACTAATAAAGTCCTTAAGCATAACTTCAAGTTCAGAGGGTGCACTCCTATTATTGTTGTAGGAATTTCCATAAGCATTACCATTGTTGGGAGGATATGGCTTATAATTGTTGTTACCAAAATTATTCCTATAAGCATTATTGCCAAAATTGTTATTTCTTATAAAGTTCACATCAACTTGCTCTTCTTGAGAAACCAAAGAGGCTAAAGGAACATTGTTTGGATCAATATGGGATCTCCCATTCACAAGCATAGATATAATAACATCAATCTTATCACTCAAGGAGGAGGTTTCCTCAACAGAATTTACCTTCTTATCTTGTGGAGCTCTCTCAGTATGCCATTCAGAATAGTTAACCATCATATTATCCAGAAGCTTTGTTGCAGCACCCAAAGTGATGGTCATAAAGGTACCTCCAGCAGCAGAATCCAATAGGTTCCTTGAAGAGTAGTTCAACCCTGCATAAAAAGTTTGGATGATCATCCAAGCAATCAGTCCATGAGTGGGACAACTCTTTACCAAAGATTTCATTCTTTCCCAAGCTTGAGCAACATGTTCATTATCAGATTGTTTAAACTTCATTATTTCACTTCTCATAGATATAATCTTAGCAGGTGGATAGTATTTTCCAATGAAAGCATCTTTGCATTTAGTCCAAGAATTAATACTATTCCTAGTTAAGGAATTCAACCATTCTTTAGCTTTTCCTCTCAAAGAGAAAGGAAACAATTTTAGCTTAATAATATCACCATCTATATCCCTATGCTTTTGCATCTCACAAAGTTCAACAAAGTTATTTAGATGGCCAGCAGCATCTTCATTACTAATACCAAAAAATTGTTCTCTCATAACAAGATTGAGTAAAGCAGGTTTTATCTCAAAGAAAGTAGCTCCAGGCACAGGTGGAGCAATAGGTGTGCTCATAAAATCATTGTTGTTGGTGCTAGTGAAGTCACATAACTTAGTCTTTTCAAGAGTAGTCATTTTTGTGTGTTTTTTATAAAGAAAGCAAACTTGTAAAACTATTTTTTGTGTTTTTGATAAAGAAACAAGAAAACAAAACAAAAAGAAACTAAGCAAAACAAAAATAACAAAGTAAAGAGATTGGTTATGAGGGACTCCCCTTGTGAACATGTCCTTGACTCCCCGGAAACGGCTCCAGAAAAATTTGTTGATGGCCCAAATATATCGAGCTCGTTGGGGAACCCCAAGAGGAAGGTATGATGAGCACAGCAACAAGTTTTCCCTCAGTAAGAAACCAAGGTTATCAATCCGGTAGGAGCAAGGAAACACCCCAAAGGTGTAGCTAGCTGAACCTTGGCAGGGCGCACTACCGGTGCCAGCAGCAACGTGGAGACCTGCACAACACAACCACAGAACTCTGTCCCCAACTTGCGATGAGGTTGTCAATCTCACCGGTTTTGCTGAAAACAAAGGATTAAACGTATCGAATGGAAGGAAGTAATAGTTTGCAGAAAGTAAACACAAAGCAGTAAACAGTTTGTAGATTGTATGTAAAAGAAAGGACTGGGGTCCATAGTTCACTAGAGGTGGCTCTCCTTAAGATAGATAACATGTTGGGTGAACAAATTACAGCGAGGCAATTGACAAACATCGAGAAAGCAATGCATGCATATAATAATCATCTTGACTCCTTTGGAACTTGATTGGACATTACAACATTATACATAGACCGCCATCCAACTACATCTATGACTAATAATCCACCCCCTCCAGTATTAAGTTCGAAGCAACAGATTATTGCTTTATGAATTGCGTGTAATGTAAACAATATGATTGTTCTATGAACAAAGGATTGTTGTTTTCTCCCTAGTAGCAACATCACATCTAGTACCTTAGAGATTTCTGTCACTTCCCCAGATTACCAGAGGCATGAACCCACTATCGAGCATAAATACTAACTCTTAGAGTTGCTAGCATCTACTTGGCCAAGATAGCTACTAACAACGGAAAGCATGCAAGATCACAAATAACAAAGACATGATAGAATCAATAATCAATCTGAAATAGCATCTCAATATCCATTGGATGCCCGCAAACACAACATTTATGGATTACAAATAGATGATCTTGATCATGAACGGAGCTCACAAGATCTAAACATGAAAGCAAAAAGGAGGAGAACCAGCCATCTAGCTACTATATGGACCCGTAGTCCAGAGATGAACTACTCACACATCACACCGGAGGCTTGCATGGTGATGAAGAAGGCCTCCAGGGTGAATTCCCCTCTCCGGTAGGGTGCCGGGAAGAGCTTTAGATCCCTCCCAATCTAGGGATGGAGATGACGGCGGCTACAGACTCTTTCGTGGATTTTTGATTGGGTACTTAGGGTTTTGGTATCAGATGCAATATATAGGCGGAAGGAGAGGTCGAGGGGGTGTTGGGGTTGGCCAGACCACCCCCTGGCGCGGGTCAGGCCTGGCCGCGCGGTCAGGTGGTGTGGCCGGCCCCCAGCCCTTCTCCGTCTCGTATTCTAGATCCAGATGTCTTCCGGAAAAATAGGCACTTTGGCTTTTGTCCCGTCCAATTCCGAGAATATTCATTTTCTGACTTTCCTAGAACCAAAAACAGCAAAAAACAGGCAGCTGGCACTGTGGCTCTTGTTAATAGGTTAGTCCAAGAAATCATATGAAAAGTACTCCAAAGTGTGGACAAAACACAAGAAAGTAGATAAAACCAAGCATGGAACATCAAAAATTATAGATACATTTGCAATGTATCGCATATTAATGCTAATCAAACATATAATGAAGTTTCAACCATATTATGTTATCTATCTGTTTTATCTCCACTAGACTTTATGTGAGAGTAGGCAAGTGAACTCATGAACCCAGTCCACTCTTAATTATAAGAAACACACATTTTACTTACAATTACTATTATTTACATTTTCTAAAAATATTTCAAATACAAAACACTTTTACTTTCTACAAGCTCAAAAAAACCAAAAAAGAACTTTACTTTATTGTCTTTACTTTCTGTTTTAGTTATAGTTTACTTTCTTGTTATTCTATTTACTATGTTATTTAAGTTTACAATTCTAATACGAAGCCTTGTGCTTGATAACCACACAGTCGAATTGGGGGCACAAGAAAAATACTTTGTTTTGTAGGTTACTTGAAGTGGCTAGAAGAAGGAAGTTGATAAGATCCCCAAGAGTTCAATATAAATCCTCGAGTCACCCTTGTAGAGAAACATGCTTACTACATCACTTTGCACTTGGGGTCCTAATGAGTTGGCGCACACAGAGCTGGTGTCATCAAAATACTTTTCTTGCACCGTTGTCGGGGATCTGGCAAGTCATCCACATAGCACCTCACCAAGCTTGGAGCATAGTTGATCTCCCATGGCAATTGCCAGATACGTTCTTTTTGCACCGTTGCTGGGTATCTACAGTTCCATAACAGATGCATCATCTTCAGTCTTATGCAAACACCTAAGCTTGGGGAGGTTGCACCACTGTGAGATTTTCTTGTCCTTTAGATCTACAGAACAATTTTATTTTTTCTTATTTTTATATTTCTTGTTCTTTTTGGTTCTTCTTCTTTCTCTCTTTCTTTATTTCAAGTTTTATCTTTACCTTTCTTATGCCCAAAAAGCTAAAAAATAATAATAGTGTAGTCTTTAAATATGCATGCTAAACTATGGAGGAACTTTCTGGAACCTCTATGTTTGAAGGTTAGGTAAAAAATATGGGAGCTTACTATGGATATCCATCAGCCAAAGAAAGAAAAGGAATGTTTCAATTTCTTGAACATCTCAACCATATGGATATTGATTTTTGTGAACTACATGATATAACTTGCTTCACTTGAGAAGTCTATAAACACTCTCAATATCAATGTAAGCGCAATAGTGATCATATAATTGCTTACTATCAAGAGTGTAAATTTTCATGCCATGATATAGAACAAGTTGAGAAATATATAGCTTATATTACAGCCCATGAGATAGACTCTCTTATTAATGAAAAACTTGAAACAAGTCATGAGTCTTGTGTGATGAAAGGACACATTTATATTATCCTCCAACTTTGCATAAAACAATTCAGTGATAATGCTTATGTTATTAAATATAAAGAAAAAACTCTTGCTGCCATGGAAAGTACTAATATATTGCAGGAAGAAGATGATGAAAGCATAAGCTTTGAGAAGGAAATAAATGAAGAAGAAAATGAAGAATCAGTAGTTCCATCTAAGCTTGGGGAAGAGTGGGATCTTCCACCTTCACCATCAACATATGATAGGAACTCTGAAACTAAAAACTCTATTGTAATGGATGAGCCTATTAATGGAACATATTACTAAAGTGATGAATCTGATGATGATATTCCTATGGATGATTTTGTTGCTCCAAATAATGAATTTTATAATAATGAGGAGTGTGTTTTGGATATTGTATATGATAATTCTTTAGATGATGGTCCTATTTTTCTTGATAATCCACCATTTTTAGAAATTGTTACTAGCTTATGGGAGGATAAAAATGATATACTTGTTGTTCATGATGATACTATTATTAGTAAGAGTCCTACTATACTTTTGAATTCTCCTAAGTACACCATAGAGGAGAAATATGCTTATGCTGAGAAGTACTTATATGATTTGCAATTATGTTGTGCTTATGAAAACTCTTATTGCAGCCATGATATTATGATTGAAAATATTATTAGCAACTATTTTGAAAGAGGAAAGCGTGCTAATGAAATCCATAATAAATTTAATGATCCTCCTTTTGTACCTAAATTTTTCAAACTACATGTTTTCAATGGTTATATTGTTAAATTTACTTCTACTACTTGAAACTATTATGAAAGTGAAGGTAATAAGTTCCCTCTTTATGCTTCTAATAATTATAAGTTGCATTCATCTACTAATAATATGTATGGGTATACTCCTATTTCTTGTGATTCAATTATATATAAAATGCCAACGCATAGAAAGAAAGTTAGAATTCAATGTTATTTGATTTATGCTTAATGCTTTGTTCTAGCATGCTTTAAAGTCTTAAAATATTAATTGGTTTGATCACACAATGGAATCCTTCCTGCCTTCCTTCTTCCAGACTCTGCTGAAACTCTTGGTCGGACACCTTTTCTTTCTTGGGTTGACCAAGCCTCCACATCACCATCAACATATGAGAAAGCTCCGATGAGTGTGATTCATCAATCCATTTCACCATGCTGCACTTAGGTGATTTAGCGGCGACCCATGAACTTGTGGCCGGTGTCCACGCCATCGTATGCCATGAGCCGATGCGGGAATAGCCCGCAACCGCACTGGCGCCACGTCTCATCTCTTTCATTCCAGTGCTCATTATGGATCCACTTAGGCACTTTGCCATCCTGCGAAGAACAACCCCAATTGTTCGTAATCAAGATCAATCAAATAATCCAACGATAATAGCTATCAACGAAGAAAACCAATAGATCAAGGATAACTTATGATGTTGCCATCGCACTCAACCTCACTATCGAGGTCGCGCATCATAGTGTTTTGGAGACGACACTGGCACCACTGCTACAACCTATGCGCCCGCCGTATGATTCGAATGTCCATCATGCGAGATAGGTTGCTACGGTATAGGGACAATGATGATTGGGTCGGTACGCGTGTGTGTGGTAGTGGATGGCGATATAAATAATTGGTAGGAATAAAACTGCATGTGATGCGACACACAAGTCATAGACATAGGATTGACGAGTCAGCACCACGAAATGATTATTCTCTAGTGGGGGGTCCACATCAAACGTCCTGAAATATGCACGGTGCATAACTAAATGCCTCTATTCCTACTATGCGGCATTACCAACGGCCATTAGTGTATGCAATCTACACGACACTCGGATGTGCCGCTATCGTGCCTGCTATGGTGGATATCTGGCCGCCAACTTAAAAAGTCGCCGAGAATGCTCATCCGTCGGGTAACCAATTTTTGCACGTACTTTTCGCTTGTGCCGTCCAAAAAAAGTGTTACGCATTGGGGGTATTTTTTTAGTGGGAGGCAACTCATGAGGTCGAAGTCGAGGCTTGCCAAATTTGGATGGACCCACCGGTCATTGGCCGCCTTGGCTTCCATCTCAACCGACGGTGGTATAGTATCCTCGGAGAAAGGGGAAACAGTTGTGGTGCTAGCTGGGGGATACGAGGAGGGGATAATCTATGTGGAATGGGGGTTGTACGCACCTAAGTAGGGATATGTTGGTCGGAATCGTATGCAATTTCTTTGAAGTGTGCTCTTTTTTGAGAACTTTGAAGTGTGCTCCAATTTGGTACACAGGAGGATTTTATATAGTAGCCAAAAAGAGTGTTAAAATATTAAGTTCCTTGATGTGAACAATTGTGCCAGCAATTTGGACCCTTTTAACAGAATTGAAAGAAAATGTCAAACATTAAATGGTTTCGGTGAAGCGGATCTAGTGTGGACGGAGTCAGTGAACTAGATCTAGTGTGGTGGATGATGGCGTCAAGGAAGTGTTTCTGGTGCAGTTTACCAGAATCGAGAATATGGTTTCGAGGAGGTAGTGTGAATCCAGAATAAGTTATACGACTCTCTGACTTTACAATCTAAGATTGGATCAATTCCCCATTTAAAACCATTTAACACATACACATGGCCTCTCAAAGAAAAATTTATAACATGATATCTTATTCAAAAGTGTAAATCCATTTATCACGATATGCCTATTTGTGATGTTTCGTAGGAAGAAAACTGGATATTATTTAACCTCTGATTCACACTGTAAATCTATTTATGAGATGATACGTACAAAAATGATGTACCAAGGGATGTAAATAATTAGGTCTCGTCACATGCTCTTGTTCATGGAGCGCAGCGTAAATATAGTAATAAATAGAAATCAGATGAAATAATGAGATAAATCAAATACTTTTGTAGACTGTCATAACACCCACACCAACTTCAAATATATAGAGGACATAAAAGAATGTTTCATCACTCATTAGCCGCAAAAGTAAACATAAAACTTTCATCACAGTTGCATCAACCACTATAACAAACACACATTAGACACCTCCAAACAAACACAACCCGAGAAATCACTTTTTGCCAAAGAAGACTTGCTTGTTCATCAGTGCATTTTTGTCTTCTTAAAGTTGCAGTCTGAATCACGTGGGTTGCTAACAATGTTTTCATTTCATATCCTTGACGTTGCACTCTGAATCAGGTTGGTTGTTGACAGAAAATGAATGAATTGATCAATAAAACTGAAAGAGTGTACGAATGCATGTGTTACATTTATGTATATATGAATGAATGTAGTAACATGACATCATTGAGCACGGGTATAAAGTATAACAAATATCAGCGTGATGGCTGCATGTTGCTATAATTTAATTGGAATACTTCCTCCTTTACTCACATAACCACCATATCTTTGTCCTCGTATGCGCAAAGTAACCTTACTGCATATTTCCAATTATAGAGAAATGATGTGTCAAGGGAAAAAACACTGGCCAAATTAACAAATCTATGAGGCTTCCATGCATGAGTGCATGTCAATGATCTTTCACTGGGCCACGTGTATAGGATAAAATCTCTTATAACCGCAAGGCCAACACCGCCATTATCCCCTTAATGATTTGAAGATTGCGCTT
This sequence comes from Avena eriantha, assembly GCA_910589775.1. Lineage (NCBI taxonomy): Eukaryota > Viridiplantae > Streptophyta > Magnoliopsida > Poales > Poaceae > Avena > Avena eriantha. Next base: position 515,701,432 of record OU342745.1, on the reverse strand, counting down.
GTATATATCATGTGTCTCGTGGGCATGCAGTCAACATAATACATAAACCTCTTCATGTTGTCAAATACAATGATATGTCCGGACTTCATCGGCCAATACAAAATACCCTCTATGAGAATTGTCGGCCTATATGTGTCTTATAGACTTCATTGGCCAGTACATAACCCTCGTGAGTATGGAATGTTTTTGTAAATGGGAAGATCCAAAATAAATAAAAAATACTTCATTCATAAATAGAGTACTAACTATCTCACATGAAGATTCAAGACTAAAGTGAAAAACTCCCACTTTGAAGCGACCAAAGTAACCTTTTTCATAACTTAATCTCTTATGAGTTGGCACTATTACTATGACTTAGTTTAGCATTTAAAAGAGAAAAGCCACAAAAAATCATCACTTCCGGAAAAGCTAGCATATTTTGTTCCGCGTAGAAGTGGTCGCGTTGAAATAATTAAATGGAAGGTGCATATGTGCAATGATTCATGCCAAAACACTTTAGAAACTCTTTCTTATTGGCATGAAGTACTTGTATATAAGTATGTAAGGTATATTAAAATATGAAAATCCAATACACAACTTTGAAGCGACACTTCATTTATTTGATCCATTTGCAAGTTGAAAACCTGGACAGTCCATATCACAACACCCTGCACGATACGTATCGGTCTGTTTCGTACAAATGTTTAGATGGTCACTACTCACAATGTATTCTAACTGTGTGTGCTACTATTGGAGAAGATAGTTTGAGCGAAAGGGATGAATACATACTGTCCAACACGTGGAGAATGAGTACGTGAATCCCCATACCTTCTCGGGTCAACATAGTTTGGATTATTAAAAACTCATTGCAGTTTAACCAACCCTCACGCCTCCTATACTCCAACATTCCACTCTATCACTATGAGCGGAACGGTTGTACCTCCTCACATAGTTGCATCTCTCCGCAATCCCCTTCCTTTTGATAGTAAAAGTTCTCACTCCCCAAAGACTCGTACTCCTTAAAATGAACCATCATTTCTTAGTTCACCACTATGTATCACCCTGCGGTTCAGACTGCTAATTGCTCAAATTTGTACTAAAACGATCAATTTACTTTTGGAAAAATGCTGCTCATGTATGTATGTCGATGAATCAACATATTTACCGTTTGATTGGTAGGATGCAATCCACCCACATGGATTTGGTGAGCAATGTAAATAACATATATGGCAACAATATAAAATGCTATAATAAGTTTAGACATGATGAGATGCGAGATAATTACAAGAGAAATTCCTTATATAGATGAATTTGTCATATCCATTTATTACAGAAGATGTGAATTCTAAATCTCATAAATATGTGCAAATAAATATCGTACAATTGATCTCTCCGTATCTCTAGCACTAAATACATATGGACGAGATGTAAATAAAGGTTAATAAATGAAATCATTAAAACTAATTATTTAGAAAGACAAGAGCTTTGTCTGCTTATATAAAAATGGAGATAAAATCATACGAAGGACAACTCTATTCTATATATACGATCTTCTGCGAGCCATTCATTACGAAAGAGGTGAAAAATGTTCATAGTTGTATATCTCTGAAACATTTGACATTCTGGTTGCCACTTATTATGGAATGTGTGAATATCAAATCCTGACAGATATGGCCACATAAATATGAGTGCCAATATTTCATATAATTGGTTTCTACCACCGAATGCATATGGACATGTTACATAAAATCAACAAATGTTGGCACTAAGGAAGTATTCAGGAAAAGAAAAGTTTGACTAATTCTTTTATTAAATTGGCCAAGAGCGGATGACAATTAGAAGGGCTAGTCATTTATATTTACAATTTTCTAGCCCTTCATACAAGTTTACATGATATGTGAATACCAGTCAGATCTCCAGTTATATGTGCCCTTAAAAATGTGTTGTGGCCTTGATATTTCAATATTTCATTTTCATACAACTTGCTATTTGGACAATATGTAACTGACGGTCACCAAAATGTGAGCGTTAAGCAAATTATTTAAAGGACAAAGCTTTGTCCAATTATTATACTACTCCCGCTGTCTCAAAATAGATGTCGCAAATTTGTCTATATTTATATGTAGCTAGGTGGAGGTAGTACTAATCAAGCAAAGAGAATAATTACAGATGACGAGTCTTCACTAGACTTTTATTATTGAAGATATGCATATCAACTCCTCTGTACCATGCATACATAAATACCGTACATGAGTCGCCATTAGTTTTCAATATTTCATAAGACGGGTTTCTTTATCTCTCTAGCACTGAATACATATGGAGGTGTTACAATCCTTCTATCGGCACCGCCAACGTGGATATCTGAAACCACTCGCACTCGAGCAAATGCAGCAGATTCTTACACGCTCATCCTGATTTTAGAACCCATGGTATTGTCCTTCAAGAAATTGTCAACAGTGCTGCGAAACAAGGACAGCCTTGCCTGCAGCAGTTGTTGAAGAATCTATCCAGCTTGACCCTTTCTGGATGTTGGACTATGATGTTAAGAGCTCCAACGTTTTGGCTTCGAGGTCATGGTTCTAGTGACATGCGATCAGAGCATTTTGCCAGGGCTGTCCTTATCTCCTTCAGCATCTCATCAATCCCGATGTGCCTTCTGCAAGGGGAGGAAACAAAGGAAATGAGGTCTATGAATAGTTTTTTTTGCGTCGCTGAGGAAAAGAAAGGGGAAAGTGTTCAGTTTGTAGAACTCAGGACATTCGACGCACTATCCTAGAGAACTCACTGTATGAACAAGAATGCAACACGAACTCAAGCAAACAAACATTGTACAGGTCTATAGGAACAACGGATATTAATCTCACGTTAGGAGGATTAAATCATAGTCATACAATATATTAAGCACCCCTGACCCCAGAAGAGATGAAGTGTTAAAAGCAAAGCAACAGTTTTGCATTGGTCGACAGACAAAACAGATTTTGTGACCTGTTTAAGCTAAGACAGTAAAAACATGTGTTTAGTTGGTTAAGTGAGGATACTTACAGTACACTTGCACCAATTACAGCTTGAGGTCTTGGATAGTCCCCAAGATCCTTATCATCGTCTTCTGAGGCATGGTGCCTGCTTTTGTTTCCAGTTAGTTTTTCTATGCTACCATTTTTGTCGTGGCATTCCTCGCAGCCTACTGAAGATATGTCAAACGCCAATGAAGATAACCTATCTTGGGCCTACAAGAGGGAAAATAAACACACAACTGGTAAGAACTGTTAAAAGTTGTTAGAACATCAACCATGCAAGGTATGAAATTGCAGGAGGTTAGTTGAAATAAAAAACTTAGGGATGCCATAGTTTGATTCAAATGAAATATAAAATTGCACCTTAGGAAGATCAATCTTGTTCAGGACCACAACATAAGGTCGCTCCAGGTATTTAGGGTTATACATCCTTAGTTCCTGTATAAGATGCTTGTCAGATCATGGTTCAACACTGCACCTAGACTTGAGAAACAAAACATAGTTACAAACGTATGATTCAGTTTTTCACAAGCCTTACATTACAAAAAATGAACTTTACAGTCCCTTAAAAAAACAGCTTCTACAGATCCTATATTCCTGAACCTCTCTTTACATGACAAGCCAACAGGGTTGTTAGGTGCAAGTTTCCTTCGTGACACGTTACTCCCATCAGTCCCTTCCCTTTGATTCTATTGATTATACTTCCTATATACAGAATTACGGATGGGCAATAATATTATCTCCCAACTGCATAGGAAAAATAACATACTCCCATAGATGTCGTGTGGATTTGTCGAAATTTGGATGTATCTAGATAGTATTTAGTCTAGATACATCCAATTTTTGATAAACTTGCGACATCTATTTTGAGACGGAGGGAGTATCAAAATGTCCCATCATTGATGCTACTGTAACAGCTTCAAGGTTCAGGGCTATAGCCTATAACTGTAGACAAGATATATAGTGAATGTGCTAGTACACTCAAAGGATAATAGGAAATTGGGAATGATGAAAGCAACGAGGCATTACTTCTCTGACAATCTTATAATCGTTCACAGGGTCATCAGCAGCAGCATCAACAACATGGACTATTACTCTAGTTCTCCTCAAATGTCTCAAGAAATTGCGACCAAGACCCTGCAGTGCAATTAATCCACATGATGAATCCAGAGAATAATGACAGGAAGCAACATCAGGACACCTTCACACAAATACTCTGTACACAGCAAGCAAATAATATAAAGTAAAAGAATACCTTGCCTAGATGAGCACCTTCAATTAGTCCTGGCAAATCTGCCAATGTTGCTCCTGAGGAAAACTGTAACGCCCCTAAAGAAGGATCTCCACCAAGCCGTCCAAGATTTGGCATTAATGTAGTGAATGGATAATCAGCAATGTCTGGTCTTGCAAGTGTTATCGCTGATAGAAGTGTTGATTTCCCAGCATTCGGAAGTCCCTAAAAACATTTATGAAGACAATTAGACCAACGTGCGATATGCCAAAGAAATACATCAGAAGCAACAACTGAACTCGTCTGATATATTGACTCTTGCATATACTAAATGATCTGAACAAATTCTTCTTCTCAAAACCCAAAATAGGAGCAAATCCATAAGAGATGTATGCAGTGGACTAGTAGTGAAACACACTTACCACAAGACCAACATCTGCAACCACCCTTAAGATTAACTCCAGACTTATTTCCTCGCCAGGCTGACCATGAGTTAATACCTACAGAAAAAAGGGATGAGAAAGAATGAAATCATAGAAATCTATAAGTGATGTGGCTATTTTTTTTAACCACTATTTGAAATCTCTGTATCCTAATAACCGTATATAACATACATTACTGTTGAAAAGCTTGTACGTACTCGTTAACATTAGCAGTTAAGTAAGTCTTGTTCCAATTATCACTCATTAACGAGTAAACTACATGTTCTAGAAGTTATGACCAATTTGCGCATAGGCTTAACATGAACTAGAGACATGCAAGAAGCTGGATATATACTAAACATGTGAGGACCTTGAGTGAAGACAGGCACTAAACAGCACCATGCTCTCTGATGGACTGATCCTATGATTATCTATGTGGAATTAGTGTAACTAAAACAGAACAATTTTTTTCAGTCAATCCTTCTCCAGAAGACCCTACTAAGACAACCTGTTAGTAAAGCTTCAGATGTACTGGTTAAATCTAGGATTTGAACATCCATAGGTGGCAACTTACCTTGTCAGTAACATCACGCATGACATTAGGCGACAAAGCCATGGCTTTCCCTCTTCTGTACTCAGGTGCATCAATCAAGCTGATCTGTGGAGATAAAGTAAAACCTGTAAAACCATATAAAACTATAAAACTATAAAACTATCCAGCATATGGATCATACCAAACGGAGGAGAATGTCATAAAACAATGAAAAGGATCAATTGTACTATTTTCAGTAAGCTAATTATACAGTTTTTTAGATCAATTACACTGTTAATTCTGCATTCAAAGGAATAGGCATGGTTACAATTGTCTCAGTTAGCCACACTAACAGAAAACTGCAACCTCCAAAACCCACTAAGGTTGTATACAATTATGCCACCTATTTGCAATGCAATCCCTGCCTGGCAACAATCAGGTTATAGACTTCGACACAGCCATCAGCATGCATTTGGCAAAATATTGGATACAAGTTTTCAGGGCAGGGTAATTCAACTTAAAAGAGTCAAACTGCACAAGTACACCCCAGAGTCGATTTTCCTGACTCAAATAAACCGGTGCATCATCATGAAATGCTTACTTGAACTCCTAGGATTTGGGTTGTAAAAAAGGAAAGCAATACTAATTGTGTTCAGTGGTTGCTAAAGTGGAACTCAGAGCAATATCAGTCGCATTTTGGACACAGGAGGTCAAACTATTCCAGTTTTAACATTCCAACACAACAATACAACTTAATAACCAGCAACTCACCCCGCCCTGTCCACCCCTAGCGACGAGCACTTCATCACCAGGATGAGCCAAATCAGCAAGAACAGACCCTTTCTTGCGTCTCACAACTGTACCTGCAATTCAATCAGTAGGCAGGCAGGCATCAGAGTCAAAGACCTACCCTCAGACCAACAGAGCAAAAATGCTCTGTGTTGATAGCACCAAGACTACAAACCTACAGGTACAGGTATCCTGAGCGTCTCCCCCGCGGAGCCGTTGTGCATCCGCGAGCTCATGGTGCCGTTTGCTCCCACGTTGCCTCCCCTCTTGGCGCAGTGGCGGGCCTTGCTGTGAAACCCCAGCAGCGTCTCCTCCGCCTCGTCGGCGTACAGCACCACGTCGCCGCCGTGCCCGCCCATGGGCAGCGACACCGACCCGTCGTAGTTCCGCTTGTACGACACCTTCTTCCCGCTGCCTTTCTTTCCCTTGCTCTTGTCGACCCTGCCGCCGCCGCCGCGGGCTTTCGGGGCGGCGTCCGTGGAGGGGCCGGGCGGCATGTTGAGGACGGCGCCGTGGCCGCCGTCGCCCGCGCGCACGCTGACGACCGCGTGGTCGAAGTACTTATGCGCCTCCTTGGCCAGCGCCCCCGCGCTCGGGGCCTCCTTCGCCCTAGTCGCCGCCCGGCACGCGACCGCGATCGACCTGGGCCTCCTGCTCGCGGCGGCGCGCGTGGCGCAGCTGAGAAGGTCCGTCAGGGGGAGCGGGTAGTGCGAGCCGCCCGAGCTGGCCGCGCGGCGGTGGCTGGCCGCGTGGGAGGGGAGGAGGATCGTCGCCATGGTAGTACTGCCACAGTGCCACTGGTGGTGGTGTCAGTGGAGCGCCGGAGGTTGGGGATAAGCCGCGGGGTTTAGTGGCGGTTGATGAGTTGTGGCCCGTGGGCTCGGCCCATTATGATGGACGCGGAATGGGCCAAGTTGCCTCCACGTCCGGTATTTAGTTTGAGCATTCACCTTTGCTCACAAAGATGACAGAAAAAAATGGGCTTTTCCTAGCCAGAGGAAAACTCAGTTGATATCCGGATTTTTTCAATTAAAGAAAGTTGATATCCTGCTAAGATTACTGCTCTCAACTTCTCAAGCTCAACACAAAGGGAAAAAAAGACAAAAATCTGACTCTATTAATCCACATGGACATGCATCCACTAGAAGATACTCTAAGACATCTGAAGAGGACACTGAGTTACAGGTTCTAAAAATGTCGTTTCACATGATCAAACTGGAAACAGCACTGTACATCCACCACATCCCATGCATGAAGAGATGGCGATTTCGTCCAGGGCACATTCACCTCCGCCGTCGTTTCGACTCCACCTGCTGAATGTAGTGCAGATGAATTAGTTACTACTCAGAAAATGGGCATGTCAATCGACAGTTGATTTATGACTCGCAAGCACAAACAAAAAAATGTGATAAAAATAAATTTGCTACCAACTTTGTGGTGTTTATAAAGGTATTAATGCCATGTCGTTTCGATACGGTTCTTGTGCTTTATGATTCATGTGTTTCCATTTCTTGTGTCCATAGAGAAACCGGTGTTGAACTGTTCTCAGTCCCACCAACAATATAGTGCATGGATATTGGGGAATACAGGATCATCTATGCCTAGGTTCACTGATATTGCATGAATCAGTAGTATTGCTTGTGATAGAAGTTAAAAATCGATGCAGCAACAGTTTATAATAAACCAAAAGGATCAAACTGGTGGAACCATGGAACAGCTTACCTTTTCTTCTGATTGACCTGTAGACTCATGGGGACTTTCAACCTTCTTTTCATTCTCAGCAGCACAACTTTCACACGAAAAATTCTCAAGTTTCTTTGCTTCTTTGATGGACTTTCCAATACAAGCAGGGTGAAACCTGCGTGGAAATGTTTTCAGGACATCACAAGATATTCTGAATTTACTGTGGATGTATACGGATTTGCAACGATGGTCAGAAAAAGGTAAAAGGCGCTACAGTTCAGTTGATTTATGAAATCTCTGATGTATGTGAGAAAGAGTTTACAATGTTTTCAACTATTATCTTATTAGAATTTAGAAACAGCATTAAGCCAAGGTTCACTTAACAACCTGCTAAAAAGCTCCGAAGCACCGATACTTCAAACTCCGCCGTGTCCGCGTATGATACTTCGCCGATACTCCGATACGCCGATACGCGAGCGATACGGGTATCCCAGGAGTATTGACTTTTCTGATTTAAAAAGAAAATAGAAAAATGCCGATACGCCACTGGGACACGGGAAACCCAGCCAAAGCCCACACTACTGACCCTAATAGCCAGTGCACTTTCTATCTATTTCTCCATTGACCATGGCAGCGGATTGGATCGAGGCATCGGGAGCAACAGCACGAGCGCACCGCCAGCTAGAGTCACTCACCGCCGTCTGTATTTTGATCAGCATTCAATTATCCTTTGTCTTCATCAGATCACATGGCATTTTATTAATTTTTAATTGTATGCTGGCCGTATCACCGTACTGTTGTTTCTAGAAATTGTCATATCCCGTGTCCCCGTATCTGTATCGCCGTATCCGTCTTGCCGTATCGGTGCTACGTAGCTAAAAAGAGAAAGCCAGTTTTTACTTCCAGACATTAAATGCATGTCAAAGGCTATATGATCTTTGCAACAACTCTATAAATTTAGAGAACTCAGCCACTGGTCAAGAACTCAAAAAGGTAATTCTCTTCTCTCAGGTGGATATATCATATAATGGAACTGCTATCTATTATGATAAGTTTCTGTGCAGTTTCTCCAATGATAAAAAGTAATTTATGTCCATATCACTTTGTTGCTAAAGCTGTATAAACACGCATGAGCTCAAAATATCACGCATGAATTAGAATATGCAACACTATAGTCCACAGTAAACTACTATTGCTTGAATAATGTTCTCCCGTATTCAGTTCCAATTGCAGCAATCAGTGGTAGAGCAGCTTTTTGAAATGATGAGGCCATTTTTTGTCGGTTCTGTAAAATTTAGCTGCTTCGCTGCTGGTGAGGAACATGTACTACTTATAAAGGTAGTATGACTCAAGATAGTGCCTTCTATGAAACATGTAAATGTAAGATATTACTCCCTCCGTTCGGAAATATAAGACGTTTTAGCTTTGTGAATCGAATGTATCTAGACATCTTTTAGTGTATAGGTTCGTAGAGGTTCGGAGTGAATCTATACACTAAAAAGTGTCTACATACACTCATTGCACAAAGCTAAAACGTCTTATATCTCCGAACGGAGGGAGTATATGTTTTGTACCGTCCTGATATAGAGGAACTAATCGGATCAGCAAAAACTCACCAATCAGAGCATTCATCGCACTGGATCATAAGGTCATCAGGATTGTATGGCATCTCACACTTGCAAAACCTATTACATTGTTTAAACAAGAGGTGAAAATCAGTTAAATATTTCAAATCGGGATTCTTTCTTATCATAAACAAAATAAGAATGTGTGGTTCATCTGCATCCCTTCAACTAACATACACATGAATCAACCAGCACTACGACAGATACAGATACAAATACAATTTGGCCACAATCTGTACAATAGGTCTTATAAAGGCTCTCCTGATTCCGAATTACAACAGTGAAAGAAGCTCTAAACCATGTACAAGTTACATCTGACAGAACAAGACTAATAGGGTTATGGTTGACAGGGCAACATACTACCAGCAGATGAATGGTGTTTACAAGGTATATCATATATCTGTGAAGCCATCTATCATGGTGACGACTAATGAGAGAATAAATTATAAATTGTCAACCATGGGAGCACAAAGCAAAAAGGAGAAAATCATAGGTTCAACATGATCAAAGTGTATCACCACTTGGCTCAACTACCTTCAGTGGCAAAAGAATTGTCTAAAGATGCTAGCACAGTAATGGAATCATGAAGTATGAATATGAACAATGCCCCAAAAAAAATACAGGTTCGTTTTTAAATTCTTACACAGCTATGCGGTCAGGCACGAAGCTGCCTGTAAGTGACTTGTACTCAAAGCGGCAAAAGTAATCCTCAGCATTGACAGCATCAAGCTTGGTATACTCCTTGAAGGTGTAAACATTGCACTTGCACTCTATGGTGTCGGCACTCTGCACATCTTGGTGGTCCGAGAGGAACACCTCCTTTGAGCCATGGAATGGCCGCCGCCCACCCATTGACTCTTCTGGTCGGTAGTACCATCGCACTTTAACCTTCACCTTTGAGCCTTGGGGTCCTGTTGCCTGAATTTCCTCAACCCTTGCCACATACGGACGCTTCGATGAGTCAGGCGCCTTCATTAGCACAGCGTCCCCAACTGATACAAAACACACCAAGAATCACCACATCATGGACTCTAAATGCTAAGCTTAAATGGAAGGGACCATGACAAGACTACGACAGCATTATCTAATTGCCCCAGGATTGATTTCGCGGAAGGTTGCACTTCACGGTGAACTATTGCCAGCGATGTACTCAAACTGAACAATATTATTGTAAGGAATGAAAACTCTGCAGCATAAGATTCAGTCTTCAGATAACATCCCATCATAATCATTTTGGATTGGTTTTAGCAAGAAAAAAAGCTTAGATTGCATCCAAACATTAGCTTTGTTCACGCAGGCAACGTGTACTGACAGAGCTATTGAGATATATCAATGATATTAGCTCAGTTTAAGTTCTCAGCTCTACGCGCATACTCAGGAGTAAGTGTTAATTGGAATGTTATCACAAAGAAACTAATTAACCCAGCTAAAGCCCAAATCCAGCTTATCCTAGTACTACTTCAGTAACAGTATGTTCTCAAAATGCAAAGTTGTAGCAAAGTACAAGGCCCCCATAACTGTATTAAGACGTCAAAGACTCGCAATGGTACAGATAAGCTCATTTCAGGATTTACAGCATATTAATATCAGATTTTATTTCATGGGGATTACACGACAGTGCAGATTCTAAATCTGAACAGAACCCCAGCCCAAAAAGAACATCAGAAATCGCAGTAATCCGGCCTACAAACCCCAGAATATCTCCGAAATAAATCAGAATCGCATGGCGAGAGGAATCGGGGGGCCGGGAGCGGCTCACGCACCGTTGATGACCGCGTCGGATCCCTTGATGGTGTACGACTCCAGGATCCGTTTCTGCGGCCGCGGCTTCGCCGGCGTTTTCGCCGGCGTCGGGGACATGGCCGGCGGCGATGGAACGAGGGATTGGGAGGCGACGCGATTCCGGGGAGGAGCTTGAGGAGATTTCTCCCTCACTTTTTTTTTTTCACCACTGCTGGGAGGTGTGTTTTAACGGGCCCCTTTATTTTCTCTCGTGTGTCGTCTGTCTCTTTCACTGTCTTCCTCTTTTGGTCCCCTCGGGACGGAACGGGACACGTCATCACGGCCGGCCGCCGGCGACGGGGGTTGGATCGGTGCAACCTCCGCCGTCGGATCCAGGGGAAGGGGTATCATCGTGGCCAGCGGCCGGTCAGGAACTGGGTAAAGAGAACACAAGGCTTGGCCTGTGAAACAAATGTATATCCAGCTCTGCTCCATTTCGTGTGGCACGAGCTCTTCGGTTACTCTGTCTCTTTTCTCTCTCTTCTGTTCCTGTGATCTTGATGAACGTGGCTTCTCAGCAAATATATGCTGACATGTGTCGCTATGGGATAACAGATAAAACGTGCACATATACATTGTTAAACTTGCTCTGCTAATTTTGTTGGATTATAAGCATAATTTTCATAATTAACTCCAGAATATAAATCATGATGATCACATAAAACTCTAATATACTAGATGTATTAATCAACATGAACAGTAGTAGTGCATATACAAAACCAGCCATACTATAGCAACAGATCGAATCACTGTATATGTATTGATCGGTTGCTGATGAGGTCGACGTGGGTGCAGATGTTGCAGAGACTTGTCGAAGGAGACGGCGTTGAAGACAACGCGCACGAGTCTGGTTTGACGACCGGAAAGACACGCCATGATGATGAACTTGAACAGTCACGCGGAGCGCTTACCAAAAACCTTATTCGCCCTCTCCCGTATGGGATCACAAAAGAAAATAGTTCCAGAGACCTGCTCTCCCGTTCACCGGTGCACGCCGGCGTGAGGGATGGAGTAGACTATGGCGGTGGCACAAGCAGAGAGACCGGCAAAAACGCTAGATTGGTTTTTTAGTGGTGTGCGTGGTGAAAGCTGCACATGTGCTTATATAGACCGGCTCCAGAAACCGTACAGGCACAACATAGGCCGAGGCCACGTTGCGCACGAGTTCGGGTCGGTTACAATAGTCCATGCTCCAGAAGCGATCCGAACCAACTAACTGTTGACACGTCTGTCAAAAGCGTATCAGTCTTTCTGAGTAGTAAAAAGATAAGCTCGACTCATTCCACTAACCATGACGCACAGGCGGGCGGGCAAGCGAGCGGCGTCGGAGGAGGAGGAGCGTGTGTAGCACTTCTCCACTTTATAAGGTGGTGCAACTCTCCTCCAACTTTTCACGTGGGACTAAACTTTAGCTCCCACTCCTCTTGCCACACACACATGTGAGCTACCACCAACGTCTAAATCACATATGGTCTTTCACACACATGGGCTTTAAGATTTAGGAAAAATCTGAAATCCACATGGGCCAAAAGGGTTTAGCCCATTTATTTCTAACAATCTCCCACCAGATCTCAAATATCCATTAGAAGATTTGTCAATCATCACTATTTGTTTATATACCAGTGTTTCGTTAAACTTTCTCCTAAAATCTTGAGCTACGTCTATCAGCAACTTGAACAATGGACAAAACTTGAATTACAAGTTTAGTGCCAATATATTTCACAAAAAACCATAACTAGTACATGGTTGCCAGTAGCCTACCCCGCGGGTTGGAGCATATGCGTCATACTCTCTAGTTTCTTCATGAGTTTACTAGAGATCGTCCAAATCTCATATACCGTAACGTTTACAGTCGATCTCATATAGGTGTATTCTTTCAAGAATGCCCTATAGGATAGCATCTTTGCTAGTTACAGCTAACAAAAACACATTAAGACATGTTGTCTGATGTCTACGCACTTTTGTTCTTGTAGAAAGTTGTTGGACCTCCAAGTGCAGAGGTTTGTAGAACAGCAGCAAGTTTCTCTTAAGTGGATCACCCAAGGTTTATCGAACTCAGGGAGGAAGTGGTCAAAGGTATTCCCTCTCAAGCAATCCTGCAATCAAGATACAAGAAGTCTCTTGTGTCCCCAACACACCCAATATACTTGTCAGGTGTATAGGTGCACTAGTTCGATGAAGAGATAGTAAAATAAAAGTGGTATGGATATAAGACAACGGTGTCAGAAAATAGCTTGATGGTGTGGAAGAGACTAAAGGCAAACTGAAATAAAGATGGAAGCAAGCAAACATGTAATAGATCTAGTTGCAAACGGTGTTTCAATGCTTAGAAACAAGGCCTAGGGATCATACTTTCACTAGTGAACACTCTCATATAAATATATTATCTTCATGATACTACTCTTAACTACTCTCTGCTTGAACACTCTAATCGATGGTAGGGCTATAACAACACACCTCAAAGTAAGTCTTTCCCATCTAGAAAACCCCACACTGTCACCTTGAGTACTAGATGAGTCCAACAAACACCACAATTTCATAAAGACATCCAACTCCAAATATAACTCATAACAAGTATTTGTAATCTCTAGCCTAAGTGTCACCATGGTGTGCACGCTGTCACTTTCACACACATGGGGAGAGCAGAGATCTATTAAAGCACTTGAGTAGCAAGGTAGATCTACTTGATTACAAAGCTCATGATCACAATATGAGCATGCATAGAGAGAGAGATGAACACATAGCTACCGGTAGAATCCTTAGCCTCGAGAGAGAACTACTCCCTCATCATCATGGGAATCAGCAACGGCGATGGAGATGGTGGTGGAGATTGATGGAGATGGCTCTGGGGGTACTTCCTCATCCCGGCAGGGTGCCAGAACAGAGACTTTTTGTCCCCCGAATCTCCCCTTTGGTGGCGGCGACGCTGCGGAACTTTTCGTGGCTGGAGGCTGGACGATTTAGGGTTTTTGCATCGGGGGCCTCTTATAGACGAAGGGGCAAGGTCGATAGGCGGACAAGGGGCCCACACCACCTGGTGGCGTAGCCAGGGCTAGCCCGCGCCACCACATGGTGTGGCAACCCTTGGCCCCTCTCCGTCTCGTCTTCTGGCTCCGTGAGTCTTTCGGTAAAATATCGACTTTGGCTTTTGTCCGGCCCAATTCCGAAAATATTCATTTTCTGACTTTCCTGGAACCAAAAACAGCAAAAAACAGGCAACTGGCACTGTGGCGTCTTGTTAATAGGTTAGTTCCAGAAAATGTGTAAAAAGTACTCCAAAGTTGGAACAAAACATAAGAAAGTAGATAAAAACCAAGCATGGAACATAAAAAATGATAGATACGTTTGCAACGTATCATTGTCAACCTGTTTTACTGATTTTGAGAGTCGTGTATCTTCACATAGAGAGGGTTACAAAATATTCTCCCCAATCAAACCACTAGTTTGTTATTCCCGGATCCTAATTCACGGGATCATCGATCACGTAGGTTGGGTTACCACTATGGTGTGACATCGATGGGTCTCAACCCCGTCTCTCTCGATGCAATTTTGATCACATTTCATGATAGTCCTTTTGTAAAGGGATCTGGTAGGTTTTTGTCTGTTTGAATATACGTAACAGCTATTGCTTCGGAGTTTCTCAATTTCTTGACAGATTTCGAATGTCTCTTTACATGTCTTGATGATTTCACGTTATCCTTAGAATTGTTCACTTTGATAATAATAGTTTGATTGTCTCAATTCAAAAAGTTTGTGGGCATAGGTTTTTTAACCACAGGCAAGTCTATCAAGAACTCACGCAGTCATTCTGACTCAACAGTGGTTGTATCTAAAGTAGTAAGTTCTGCTTCCATGGTTGACCTCGTCAATATGGTATGTCTACGTGACCTCCATGACATTGTGCCACCTCCGAGTGTAAATACATATCCGCTTCTGGTGTAGAGTTCATAAAAATCAGATATCCAGTTTGAATAACCATATCCTTCAAGCACAGCAGGGTGCCCTGAATAGTGAATCACATAGCTCATTGTACCACATAGATAGCGCATGACCCTTTCAAATGCATGCCAATGATCAATACCCGAGTTAGACATGAACCTACACAACTTGCTCATAGCAAAAGAGTTATCGGGCCTGGTAGTGCTTGCTAAGTACATGGGAGAACGAATAAAATTTGTGAATATTTCAGTTGATCTGTTGGTATATTCTTATTCTTTTGTAATGTCAAACTGGAAACATAAGGTGTTGGAGAAGTCTTGCTATCAGTAAAGCCAAATTGGCTCAAGACCTTCTCAACATGATTAGATTGAATTAAAGTAATCTCATTCTTTTTCTTAATAAGCTTGATGTTCAAAATCAGATTAGCCTCTCCTAGATCTTTTATATCAAAACTCTTTGACATGAAAGACTTGACTTTATTTATCACTTTCATGTTTGTACCAAAGATCAGAATGGCATCCACGTACAAACATAATGTAACACTATCGCCCCCACCATGGCGATAGTAAACATACCTACCAGCCTCATTAATGACAAAACCAATAGAAAGTAGAGTTTTCTCAAACTTCTCATGCCATTGCTTAGGTGCTTGTTTTAGGTCATATAAAGATTTTAACAACTTGCACACCTTTGTATCTTCACCCTTTACCACAAACCCATTTGGCTAATTCATACAGATCTCCTCTTCCAACTCTCCATTAAGAAAAGCTATCTTCACGTCCATTTGATGAACGATAAGACCATAAAAGGTAGCCAAGGGAAATTAATACTCTAATGGTGGTTAGTATAGAGACAGGTGAATATGTGTCAAAGTAATCTTCACCTTCTTTCTAGGTGTAGCCCTTTGCTACAAGCCATGCCTTGTACTTCTCAATAGTACCATCCGGTCTTAGCTTCTTCTTGATCACACACTTACAGCCCATAGTTTTACAACCATATGGCCATTTTGATAATTCACAGGTTCCGTTAGAAAGAATCGAGTCCATCTTATTTTGGACAGCTTCTTTCCAATCATCTACATCAGGAGTTGCATATGCCTCAACAATGGATGTGGGAGTATCATCCACAAGGTACATGATGAAATTATGACCAAACGATTTTGTAATCCTCTGTCTCTTACTCCTTGTGGGAGGTTCATCGTCATCCTTATCAAGGACTTCCTCATGTGATTGTTCAAAATTATCAATAAATGCACTAGATTCATGAAGTATTTTAGAGGAAATTCTAGCATTGCTATGCATATCTTTCATAGGAAACTTATTCTCAAAGAATGTTGCATCATGAGATTCTATTATAGTATCAACATGCATATCAGGTACCTCAGATTTAACAACTAAAAACCTATACCCTACACTGTCCAGATCATATCCTAGAAAGATACAATTCACTATCTTAGATACAAGTTTGTGTTTATTGAGAATCGGTATGATAACCTTCGCCAAACAACCCCAAGTGCGTAAGTAATAGAGTGATGGTTTTCTCCCAGTCGACTCCTCGTAAGGGGTATTTTCTTCATTATCGTTAGGAACTCTATTAAGGACTCGACATGAAGTCAACAAAGCCCCCCCTACCATGCCTTTGATAAATTAGCAGTGGCTAACATGGAATTCACAAGTCAATCAGTGTGCGGTTTTTCCTCTCGATAACCCTGTTTGATTAGGGAGAGTAGGGAGACGTCCTCTCATGAATAACACCATGTTCCTTCCAGAATTCATCAAATATTTTGGAAAAAATACTCACCACCACGATCCGACCTAAGACACTTGATATTTCTCTCTAGTTGATTTTCATCTTTGGCCTTATAAATTTTAAAGTAGTCTAAAGCCTCATATTTAGTTTGCAACAAGTAAACATAATATAATTTAGTAGCATCAGCAATCAACATCACGAAATATCGCTTTTCACCTTTTGTCAACACACCATTCATCTCGCATAGACCAGAATGTATGAGTTCCAGAGGTGCCAAGTTTCTCTCTTCAGCAGCCTTGTGAGGCTTTCGAGGTTTCTTTGATTGCACACAACTATGGCACTTAGAGTATTTGGCAATAGTGAAATTCGGAATTAAACTCAAACTAGACATCCGAGACATCAAACCAAAATTAGTGTGACACACTACTAGGGAAAATGCTATGGGAGGGGCACCAAAAATGCTATGCGAGACGCATATCGTATGCGCCTCTAGCGCCGCGCCTCCACTATTTTTATGCGAGGCGCATATCATATGCCCCTCCTATACTTCACATATGCGAGGTGCATATTGCATATGTGAAGTATAGGAGGCGCATACAATATGCGCCTCACATATGTTTTACAATGCGCCTCGTATATTTATAGTATATGTGCCTCCTATAATATGTTTGAAATTCAAGTTTTACAGCAATTTTCAAATATACATAACAGTATACAGGTATTCAAATATACAATACAGTCTAGAATATAGTATAAACAACACAGAATTTTCCAGAAAATTGAAATTGGCCAAAGAATAATAGAACCAACATGAATACAAGTACATTACGCATCAATCGCGGCATACGAGTTCATACATCAACTAGAATCAACAAGTGACAAGTTTTCACACAACACCAAATGTTTATGCCACAAGTTCACACCTCCGAGTACAAGTTCACAATCACATTACAACTCCGACGACGGAGCTCTAGCTAGATGAAGTAGAGCACATAACCTACCATGAAGAGCAACAAGGTGGTGATCACGAGGAAGTTCCTCCACTTCTTCCTCCCGTGCCTCCTCCACTTCTCTTCTGCCACCTCTCTAGTCTTGTAGCCTTTGTAGCTGTTGCTCGAGAATTCGTTCACTTGCTTCTTGCAGTCTTCGTACTCCTCATACACACCTGGAACCTTACCGACGTACACGACATAACACTTCTTCACCATCTCCTATACACAAGATAGATGATATTATCTATGTAAGTGGAAATCAATAGTAGTTCACAAGATAAGATCATGCATATATATGGGTGCAACAAGATGTAAGAAATCACATTCTAATCATCGGCATTTCGAAGAAAGACCAAAAAAAAGCAAACCAAGAATGACTTGGATTAGTGTCTCATACTTAGGTTGGGCACGAAAATAACATGCTCTATGTTCGATCTTGTGCGGCAAGTAGAGTATATGCCCAAATTATAGGAGGCGCATATGGTCATATGCGCCTCGCCTATGCGGCCACCTACCACCACTCGGGCCCACAAGAGTTACTTGAAGCGCACTATGTTGCATGCGCCTCGCATATTATCAAGTATAGGAGGCCCATGTTACCATATGCGCCTCACATATTCGACCACCAACCTCCTCCCAGACCCACACAGCTTATACGAGGTGCATTCTTCCCACATGTGCCTCGCCTATCTGATATATAGGAGGCGTATATTAGAATGCGCCTCGCATAATCTGGGGCTGCCAGATTTCGTCTGTACAGGGATTATAGGAGGCGCATCCTAATAACATGCGCCTCGCCTATTTTGATACTAGAGGCACATGCCAAGGCAGTGCGCCTCGTCTATTTTATAAGAGGCGCATATGGTCCAAATGTGCCTCCTATAAGCATGTCTCCTATAGCCTTTTCTCTAGTAGTGACATAAATGAGGGTTCCAAACACTAGTATCATCATTAACTTTAGGGTTCATGCACCGCCGTGTGATACATTGCAAATGTATCTATAATTTTTGATGTTCCATGCTTGGTTTTATCTACTTTCTTATGTTTTGTCCACACTTTGGAGTACTTTTCATATGATTTCTTGGACTAACCTATTAACAAGAGCCACAGTGCCAACTGCCTGTTTTCTGCTGTTTTTGGTTCCAGGAAAGTCAGAAAATGAATATTCTCGGAATTGGACGGGACAAAAGCCAAACTCAATATTACCGAGGGACACACTGAGCCAGAATACGAGACAGAGAGGGGCTGGGGCCCGTCCACACCACCTGGCCGCGCGTCCAGGCTTGGCCCGCGCCAGGGGGTGGTCTGGCCGCCCCAGGCACCCCCTCGGCCTCTCCTTCCGCCTATATATTTCCTCCGATACAGAAACCCTAAGTGCCCGATCAAAAATCCACGAAAGAGTCTGTAGCCACCGTCGTCTCCATCCCTAGATCGGGAGGGATCTGAAGCTCTTCCCGGCACCCTGCCGGAGAGGGGATTTCACCCTGGAGGCCTTCTTCATCATCATGCAAGCCTCCGGTGGGATGCGTGAGTAGTTCATCTCTGGACTACGGGTCCATGTAGTAGCTAGATGGCTGGTTCTCCTCCTCTGTGCTATCATGTCTAGATCTTGTGAGCTCCATTCATGATCAAGATCATCTATTTGTAATTCCGCATGTTGTGTTTGTGGGGATCCGATGGATATTGAGATGCTATTTCAGATTGATTACTGATTCTATCATGTCTTTGTTATTTGTGATCTTGCATGCTTTCCGTTGTTAGTAGCTATCTTGGCCAAGTAGATGCTAGCAACTCCAAGAGTTAGTATTTATACTCGTTAGTGGGTTCATGCCTCTGGTAATCCGGGGAAGTGATAGAAATCTCTAAGGTACTAGATGTGATGTTGCTACTAGGGAGAAAACAACAATCCTTTGTTCATAGAACAATCATATTGTTTACTTTACACGCAATTCGTAATGCAATAATCTGTTGCTTGCAACTTAATACTGGAGGGGGTTCGGATGATAACCTGAAGGTGGATTATTAGTCATAGATGCAGTTGGATGACGGTCTATGTATAATGTTGTAATTCCCAATCAAGTCTCAAAGGAGTCAAGATGATTAGTATATGCTTGTATGCTTTATCGATGTTTGTCAATTGCCCCGCTGTAATTTGTTCACCCAACATGTTATCTATCTTAAGTAGAGCCACCTCTAGTGAACTATGGACCCCAATCCTTTCTTTTACATCAATCTACAATCAAACTGTTTACTGCTTTGTGTTTACTTTCTACAAACTATTACTTCCTTCCATTCGATACGTTTAATCCTTTGTTTTCAGCAAAACCGGTGAGATTGACAACCTCATTGCAAGTTGGGGACAGAGTTTTGTGGTTGTGTTATGTAGGTCTCCACGTCGCTACTAGCACCGGTAGTGCGCCCTGCCAAGTCTCAGCTAGCAACACCTTTGGGGTGTTTCCTTGCTCCTATTGGTTCGATAACCTTTGTTTCATAACTGAGCGAAACTTACTTCTGTGCTCATCATACCTTTCTCTTGGGGTTCCCCAACGAGCTCATCAATCACGAGCCATCAAAGTATTTTTCTGGCACCGTTGCCGGGGAGTCAAGGACATCTTCACAAGGGGAGTCCCTCATAACCAATCTCTTTACTTTGTTATTTTTGTTTTGCTTAGTTTCTTTTGTTTTGTTTGCTTGTTTCCTTATCAAAAACACACAAAAAAATAGTTTTACAAGTTTGCTTTCTTTATTAAAAACACACAAAAAATGACTACTCTGGAAAACACTAAGTTGTGTGACTTCACTAGCACCAACAACAATGATTTTATGAGCACACCTATTGCTCCACATGTTCCTGAAGCTACTTTCTTTGAGATTAAACATGCTTTACTCAATCTTGTTATGAGAGAACAATTTTCTGGTATTGGTAATGAAGATGATGCTGCTCATCTGAATAACTGTGTTGAACTTTGTGAGATGCAAAATCATAGGGATATAGATGGAGATATCATTAAGCTTAAATTTTTTCCTTCTCTTTGAGAGGAAAATCTAAAGAGTGCTTGAATTCCTTAACTAGGAATAGTATTGATTCTTGGACTAAATGCAAAGATGCTTTCATTGGAAAATACTATCCTCCTGCTAAGATTATATCTATGAGAAGAGAAATAATGAAGTTTAAACAATCTGATAATTAACATGTTGCTCAAGCTTGGGAAAGAATAAAATCTTTGGTAAAGAATTGTCCCACTCATGGACTGACTGCTTGGATGATCATCCAAACCTTTTATGCATGATTGAACTATTCTTCAAGAAACTTATTGGATTCTGCTGCTGGAGGTACCTTTATGACCATTACTTTGGGTGCTGCAACAAAGCTTCTGGATAATATGATGGTTAACTATTCTGAATGGCATACTGAGAGAGTTCCACAAGGTAAGAAGGTAAATTCTGTTGAGGAAACCTCCTCCTTGAGTGATAAGATTGATGTTATTATGTTTATGCTTGTTAATGGGAAAGCCCATATTGATCCAAATAATGTTTCCTTAGCTTCTTTGGTTGCTCAAGAAGAGCAAGTTGATGTGAACTTTATAAGAAATAATAATTTTGGCAATAATGCTTATGGTAGTAAAAATTATAGGCCATATCCTCCTAATAATACCTATGGTTATAATGGCAAACCTGGATTACCTAGTGAAGGAATAATTCTAGAGGTTGAAAGAGCCACTAAAAACTTCATGCAAATGCAATATGAGCAAAATAAGTTATTTACTAAAACTATGGAGGAACAATCTACCATTTTGAAGAATATTAGCCATCAACTTAAGAGTTTAAATAGGGAAATTCCTAGTTTACAACTGAAACTTTCTAATGCTGAAAGAAATATATCATCTTTGTCTAAAGCACAATCTTCTTTGATTAATAAAATGGCTGCTAAACCTGAAACTAATGACAATCCCTTTGGAGCTACTAATGCCATACAAGTAAGAATTGATGAAAATGTTAGACTATTAGCTGAATTACATGCTAAATGGGAAAGACAAGATGAAATTGCTAGAAACATTTGTGTTTCTACTATCACTACCACTAGTGTTGAGGCTAGTAATAGTTCTACTACTTTAGATGATAATTATAATTTTGATCTTGATGGTTGCAATATCTCTAAAGTTATTAAGTTCCTACAAAAGCTTGCTAAAAGTCCTAATGCTAGTGCTATGAACATGGCCTTTACAAAACACATTACTGATTCTCTCATAAAGATTAAAGAATAAAAGATGAAACATAAAGCTTCTATTCCTATAAAACAAGAAGATGGTTGGGAACCCATCATTAATATGAAAGTGAATGATTTTTATTTCAAAGCTTTATGTGATCTTGATAGTAGTGTTTCTATTATGCCTAGAAAGATTTATGATATGCTTTATTTGCCACCACTTGAAGATTGTTATTTGAATGTCCCACTTGATGATAATGCTAAAAAGAAACTCATGGGGAGTCTTAATGATGTTCTTATTATGGTTAACAATGCCTATGTTCCCCTCGATTTCTATGTTTTGGATGTTGAATGCAATGCTTCTTGTCCTATTACTTTGGGAAGACCTTTTCTTAGAACTGTTGGTGCCATTATTGATATGAAAGAAGGCACCATTAAATATCAACTCCCACTCAAGAAAGGTATAGAATACTTCCCTAATAAGAGAGAAGATTTCTTTTGTTTCTCCTATGAAAAAAAATTTGCTCTTAATGCTTCTTTCTTTGAGAACACTTGATTCTTTTTCTTGCTTCTTATGCCTAACTTAAAGGCGTTAAAGAAAAGTACTTATTGGGAGATAACCCAAAAGTTTTAGATGAGTCTTGGAAGTTATTATCTCTGTAATAACCGCTCCTTATCATTTTTATTTGCTTTTTGTGCCAAGAGTAACTTCTAATGAGAGAGAAGTAATGATTGGGAAAGTTGCTGTCCCGAAACAGATTTCTGTGCTTCACCGTAAAAATTCGTGTAAAATCTCTGTACGTCCTTTTGAGGCGTGAATTTTTGTTCTTCTGCCCTAGGTTGTTATCTAACTTTCGTTAGTTCAACACTTTTGATTTGAGCAACAGAAGGTCTTTGAAACAATTCGTCTTTACCTGCTGGTCTGTTTTGACAGATTTCTGCCATTATTTGCATTTGCTTCTTGTTGGTTCTTTTTTGAGTTCTCTTTGGGGAATTGAGCTTTCTGAGGAAAGTGATACAGTAGATTTGTTTTAATGGAAGTTTATTGGTGTTGAAACTGAACCCAAAGACTTATTATCTTGAGTGCACTAATGTTGCTAATAAAGATTGTGTGAAGTTTTGTATGAAGTAAAAATTTCAGGTGTATGGAAGGAATGATGTAATGAGATGAAGAATGGACTAAAGCTCAAGCTTGGGGATTCCACGTGTGTCACCCCAAGAAATATCCAAGAAGTACAAGCGTCAAAGTTTGGGGATGCCCAAGGCATCCCCTTGTTCATCAATAAAAATCCCAGGTTTCTTCCAAACGCTTCATTTTTTATTGTTTCATGCACAGTTGTGTTATTCTTGGAGCGTCTTCTTTTTCGTTTTCATTTTGGTTATTCTTTTCCTTGGTTTGCTTAGTTTGCTGGATAAATTGGTTGGACCCTCCCTCTTTCATACATTGGTTTTCAAATAGTTTGGTTTGGATTGGAAAAGAGTAGGAAAGCTCATACTTAAGTGTTAAAGAGAGTTTTTTTTTGACTGTGGCCTGTGCTTTGTCATGCCATGCTTGATATTGTTTTGGCTTTATGCTTAGTATTCTTTGTTGTAGCATGACTTGTTATAAACAATTGATATTGCTTAATGTGCCTTGGATGAATCATGCGTTGTTTTAGCATATTAAAGCATAGTATAGTGGTATTCTCCTTTGATGCTTTATTTGGGTTGACTTGGCACATGCTCACACCATGTTATGACTATCCCAAGTCACCATAGCCTTGATGATCCTTTAGTTTTCAACTTGTAGTATCACTTTATGCTTTGATCAAGGATGTTTTGTCGCTCTGCATGATTATGGCCATTATTGCTCTCTTAGTTTTTTGCTCCCAGTCTTTTGCTAGCCTCTGTAACCAATTATGAGTTCCACTCATGCATCCAACTCCTTAAACCAAGTTATTTCAAAGAGTCCGCCATACCTACCTACTAGCTTATGCTATTCCAAGTATATTCTTGTTTTTCTACCTTCCAAATTAAATTTGTTATGTGAAAACTAGTGATTAAAGCTCTCACGAACTTGATGGCACACTTTACTTTTTCTTGCATTTAATAAACTTGAACCATTGGGTCCTTCTTTGTTGCGTATATGCTTGCGCTTTATAAGTTGAAATTAGCAGAACCATGTATCACGGGGAACACTTTCAACATTGCACTTGTACTTTGTACCCCGTTGATATCATGTTCTTTTGCTTATGGATCTCGGCGGTGTGAAATAAAAGTGGAACTTGTAAGATCATGGAGTTTGTATGTTTGTTAGAGAAACGCTTAGGCCGCTAGCCTAAGCCATGCCTACTCATGGTGGAAACTTGCAGCATCACCATAATGAGCACTCTATGAAGCATCCTCAATAAAAACCTATGCAAATAGCAAATAAAAAGATCGCTGAGATGCTCATTGTCTGCTTGCCTTGTCATTTTGATTATGGGATAGCTCATGTATCATGTGCAAGGGGTACCCCGTTGGCGGTTCTTAATGATACATATGTACTTACAATGACAAGAGCTTACTGATGTCTACGCACTTCTATTCTTGGAGACAGTTGTTGGGCCTCCAAGTGTAGAGGTTTGTAGAACAGCAACACGTTTTCCCTTAAGTGGATCACTGATACATTGCAAATGTATCTATAATTTTTGATGTTCCATGCTTGGTTTTATCCACTTTTTTGTGTTTTGTTCCAACTTTGGAGTACTTTTCATATGATTTCTTGGACTAACCTATTAACAAGAGCCACAGTGCCAGCTGCCTGTTTTTGGTTCTAGGAAAGTCAGAAAATGAATATTCTCGGAATTGGACGGGACAAAAGCCAAAGTGCCTATTTGTCTGGAAGGGATCAAGTGCCAGAATACGAGACGGAGAAGGGCCAGGGGCCGGCCACACCACCTGGCCACGCAGCCAGGCTGGGCCCGTGCCAGGGGGTGGTGTGGTGACTCCCGGCACCCCCTCGGCCTCTCCTTCCGCCTATATATTGCCCTCGGAACGAAAAACCTAAGTACCCGATCAAAAATCCACGAAAGAGTCTGTAGCCGCCGTCATCTCCATCCCTAGATCGGGAGGGATCTGAAGCTCTTCCCGGCACCCTGCCAGAGAGGGGAATTCACCCTGGAGGCCTTCTTCATCACCATGCAAGCCTCCGGTGTGATGCGTGAGTAGTTCATCCTTGGACTACGGATCCATGTAGTAGCTAGATGGCTGGTTTCTCCTCCTTTGTGCTTTCATGTTTAGATCTTGTGAGCTCCGTTCATGATCAAGATCATCTATTTGTAATTCATACATGTTGTGTTTGCGGGGATCCGATGGATATTGAGATGCTATTTCAGATTGATTATTGATTCTATCATGTCTTTGTTATTTGAGATCTTGCATGCTTTCCGTTGTTAGTAGCTATCTTGGCCAAGTAGATGCTAGCAACTCCAAGAGTTAGTATTTATGCTCGATAGTGGGTTCATGCCTCTGGTAATCTGGAGAAGTGACATAAATCTCTAAGGTACTAGATGTGATGTTGCTACTAGGGAGAAAACAACAATCCTTTGTTCATAGAACAATCGTATTGTTTACTTTAGACGCAGTTCGTAAAGCAATAATCTGTTGCTTGCAACTTAATACTGGAGGGGGTTCAAATGATAACCTGAAGGTGGATTATTAGTCATAGATGCAGTTGGATGGCGGTCTATGTATTATGTTGTAATGCCCAATCAAGTCTCAGAGGAGTCAAGATGATTAGTATATGCATGTATTGCTTTCTCGGTGTTTGTCAATTGCCCCGCTGTAATTTGTTCACCCAACATGTTATCTATCTAAGGAGAGCCACCTCTAGTGAACTATGGATCCCCGTCCTTTTTCTTTACATACAATCTATAAACTGTTTCTTCTTTGTGTTTACTTTCTGCAAACTTTTACTTCTTTCCATACGATACGTTTAATACTTTGTTTTCCACAAAACACGGTGAGATTGACAACCTCATCGCAAGTTGGGGACAAAGTTCTGTGGTTATGTTGTGCAGGTCTCCACGTTGCTACTAGCACCGGTAGTGCGCCCTACCAAAGCTCAGCTAGTAACACCTTTGGGGTGTTTCCTTGCTCCTACTGGTTCGATTAACCCTTGGTTTCATAACTGAGGGAAACTTGTTGTTGTGCTCATCATACCTTCCTCTTGGGGTTCCCAACAAGCTCTACATCAACACCGCCATCAAGCATTTTTCTTGGCGCTGTGCATTGAGCCATCAAGCATTTTTCTGGCGCCGTTGCCGGGGAGTCAAGGACATCTTCACAAGGGGAGTCCCTCATAACCAATCTCTATACTTTGTTGTTTTTGTTTTGCTTAGTTTCTTTTTGCTTTTTGCTTGTTTTGTTCTTCAAAAACACAAAAAAATTAGTTTTACTTGTTTGCTTTCTTATTCAAAAACACAAAAAAATTAAGTCTCCTTTAGTTGCCACTATGTCTAGCCTTGCTCCAATCACTATGTCACCCGAGGATATGATTTTCACTTTTAAACAAGGAATTGAGGAAAGTTTTAAGGAAGCTTGGTCTAGAATCTCCGATCTACATGAAAAAACTGAGCCTAAAATGACTCAAAGCTTGTTCCTTAGCAGTTTTTACCTTGGAATTGCTCTTTTCTATAGATATGCTTTGGATGTTGTTGTGGGAGGATATTTCCTCCATTTTAATGAGGATGATGCTATTAATGCTATAAAGAAATTGATCCTCACTTACAACTTGCCTAGCCAAACTGATACTTCTTTCGCAAAAATATTTGCTAGGGTGGACACTCTTGAGGCTAGCATTACTAGATTAGAGAGTTGCTATAATACGCTTAGGGAGCATCATGATTATGTTCCAAAAAACTCTGAACCATCAAAGTGGTTCCCTATAGTAAAGATTGAGATGAACAATGAAACTTTTCAAGCTCGCTGTGATATCATGTCTGAATTTTGCCTTATGCCCAAAGATATTTATAAATCTCTGAATACTTGGGGGCTCATTGAAGGAGGAAAAGAAATATCTCTTACTAATAATACTAGCATATTACCTCTTGGAATAGCCGAAGGAGTGTTTACAAAGATCCTTGGGAAAACGATTTGGGGGGACCCGCGCCTAGGGGTGGTTTGGCCACCCTGTGGCCCCCCTTTGTCTCTCCTTCTGGCTCCGTGAATCTTCCAGCAAAATAACGACTTTGGCTTTTGTTCGGTCCAATTCCGAGAATATTCATTTTCTGACTTTCTAGAACCAAAAACAGCAGAAAACAGGCAACTGACACTATGGCTCTTGTTAATAGGTTAGTCTAAGAAATCATATGAAAAGTACTCCAAAGTGTGGACAAAACATAAGAAAGTAGATAAAACCAAGCATGGAACATCAAAAATTATAGATACGTTAGCAACGTATCTCTTACTCGTGACTAAAGTTGGGTAGCATGAGGATCGGTCTTCGTAAGTAAGGGGCATGATATTTTGGTTTATAACTTGTCAAGCATATCCTCTTAGTTGTGTCACTTTAACCTTAATCACCTTTAAGATGCTTATGATAGGGGCAATGAGAGTTGAAAGCTAACAAGTACCATAATTTTTGGGAAGCTCTTTATGAGACTTGAATCCCTACTTCCTTCTATGAAGGCCTTTCTTTTACTTTTATGTTGAGTCTCCACCTTCTTTCTTTATGCACCTTCTTTGAGAGCATAGTGGACATTCTTAGTTCTATGTGCATTGTCCCAAGACTTGTTGATTGATGCATAACTTTGATATTGCTTGTTTTAAACTATTTGTATCTAGTCACTCTTATGAACTTTGAAGGTGTCCTATGCATTTATGTTTTGCTACTCCATGAGGGACAAGCTGGATGCTACTATGCTATGTTTTCTTTATGTGAAACAAACAAACGTCTTGCAAAGCATTGTTATTCATAAATCTTTTTTTTGTGCCTTTTCATGTTGCAACATAGTTTTTTTGTCTTATTGCTAGAACTTTATGTTTCATGTTATGATTGAAGTACTATGATTCCAACTATCCATGTTTAACAAATACTTTGATCAAGTTTATGATGGTGCATGTCACCTCAAAAATTATTCTTTCTTTTTATCACTTACCTACTTGAGGACGAGCAGGAGTTAAGCTTGGGGATGTTGATACATTGCAAATGTATCTATAATTTTTGATGTTCCATGCTTGGTTTTATCTACTTTCTTATGTTTTGTCCACACTTTGGAGTACTTTTCATATGATTTCTTGGACTAACCTATTAACAAAAGCCACAGTGCCAGCTGCCTGTTTTCTGCTGTTTTTGGTTCCAGGAAAGTCAGAAAATGAATATTCTCGGAATTGGACGGGACAAAAGCCAAAGTCAATATTTTACCGAGGGACACACGGAGCCAGAATATGAGATGGAGAGGGGCTGGGGCCTGGCCACACCACCTGGCCGCGCGGCCAGGCTTGGCCCGCGCCAGGGGGTGGTCTAGCCGCCCTAGGCACCCCCTCGGCCTCTCCTTCCGCCTATCTATTGCCTCCGATACAGAAACCCTAAGTACCCGATCAAAAATCCACGAAAGAGTCTGTAGCCACCGTCGTATCCATCCCTAGATCGGGAGGGATCTGAAGCTCTTCCCGGCACCCTGCCGGAGAGGGTATTTCACCCTGGAGGCCTTCTTCATCATCATGCAAGCCTCCGGTGTGATGCGTGAGTAGTTCATCTATGGACTACAGGTCCATGTAGTAGCTCGATGGCTGGTTCTCCTCCTTTGTGCTATCATGTCTAGATATTGTGAGCTCCATTCATGATCAAGATCATCTATTTGTAATTCTGCATGTTGTGTTTGCGGGGATCCAATGGATATTGAGATGCTATTTCAGATTGATTATTGATTCTATCATATCTTTGTTATTTGTGATCTTGCATGCTTTCCGTTGTTAGTAGCTATCTTGGCCAAGTAGATGCTAGCAACTCCAAGAGTTAGTATTTATGATCGATAGTGGGTTCATGCCTCTGGTAATCTGGGGAAGTGACAGAAATCTCTAAGGTACTAGATGTGTTGTTGCTACTAGGGAGAAAACAACAATCCTTTGTTCATAGAACAATCGTATTGTTTACTTTACACGCAATTCGTAATGCAATAATCTATTGCTTGCAACTTAATACTGGAGAGGGTTCGGATGATAACCTGAAGGTGGATTATTAGTCATAGATGAAGTTCGATGACGGTCTATGTATAATGTTGTAATGCCCAATCAAGTCTCAAAGGAGTCAAGATGGTTAATATATGCTTGTATGCTTTCTCGATGTTTGTCAATTGCCCTGCTGTAATTTGTTCACCCAACATGTTATCTATCTTAAGGAGAGCCACCTCTAGTGAACTATGGACCCCGGTCCTTTCTTTTACATCAATCTACAATCAAACTGTTTATTGCTTTGTGTTTACTTTCTGCAAACTATTACTTCCTTCCATTCGATACGTTTAATCCTTTGTTTCCAGCAAAACCGGTGAGATTGACAACCTCATCGCAAGTTGGGGACAGAGTTTTGTGGTTGTGCTGTGTAGGTCTCCACGTTGCTACTAGCACCGGTAGTGCGCCCTGCCAAGGCTCAGCTAGCAACACCTTTGGGGTGTTTCCTTGCTCCTACTGGTTCGATAACGGTTTCATAACTGAGAGAAACTTACTTCTGTGCTCATCATACCTTCCTCTTGGGGTTCCCCAATGAGCTCATCAATCACAAGCCATCACCGTGCTTCATGCCTAGGTGAATATCGATGTACTAACTTTAGGGTTCATCTTTTGTTTTCGCGAATTGGACGCGCCTGACCCTCATTGTTGTATGCGTGTCTACAGGTTGAGGAATCGGATGCAACGGATTAGTACGGTATTAGATGGGATTGTTGGCGAGGAGAGGAACATGTGCCTCTCGCGCTTCCCCAAGAGATCTTGCCCTAGTCCACACGTTGTTTGGGCCACCACCATCGCATCGAGGATCGCCAATAGTTGTCACTGATGTCCAAGTATAAATCCTAGACAGTAGCCTCGCTGAAGTTCTTGCAGACCATCCTGAAGACTGCCTAGCGCTAGACCAGTTGTTGCCGATCGATTGGTATGATTTCTTGTGCCCAACTCTTCGATTTCTTATTTATCTGGAGACTGGTCGGTAGGCCTTGTCACATTAGCACCTAGTACCAACAATTTTATTTTGATTCGGCCTTTTTCGGTTACTAACGTTATTCTCAATCTATCAACAATTTAATTAGAATATCATATAAGTATGTGTACATTTGACATGTCATTCTACCTTGCCACTACCTCTCTAGTTATCTCGAGTGCATGTGACATTCTTTTTTATTTCTTTCTAGTGCACATGCAATAATATCCGTTTTTCTTACTCACATGAAATGATAGCACTCATATGTACCATTCTTCTACTTGTTTCAAATTCTTTGGAACTTGTTCTCTATTTTTTTTCAAAACCATTCTAGCTAATGTAACATCCCAAATTTTAATTTCCAAATGTTACTAGAAGCATTTCATTCATGGCATTTGCATCATGGCATTGTACAAGAAAAGTTTCATATAAAAACCCTTCTCTTTAAACCCTATTTTTATTCCTAAATAGTCCTATAAGAGACAAAAGAGGTTTTGCAAACCCAACTTTCAAAAACTATGAAAAAGGTTGCAAGTATGATCCTATATTGATCTACTTATTTTTAGAGCCCAAAATCACTGGTTTTGGATTTGAAATGCAAAAGTTATTTTTGGAAAAGACAAAACGAAAAAAAGAATAAAACAAAATGGAAAAAAACTAACCTAGCGGGCCAACCCGTGAATACCTATCGCCGCGTCCGGCGAGCGAGCGGCACCCACCGCAGCGGGCCATGGGTCGATCCAAAGGTTCTGCAGACAGCCGCCAGCGCCACCGTGGTCACTGACAGCTGGGGACCACCCTCCTGTCATCTTCTCCGCTGAGTCCGGGATGAACACGGAGGTCGTTGGCTAACCGAACAAATCCCGCAAAAAACTCCCGTCTCCGAGTCTATTTGTGCCCCCTTATCCACGCCAAACTGCCCATATATACTCCCGTAGTGATCCCCTCTCTTTTTTCTAAATCCTAAACCCTAGCCACCAGTAGAGATCGGTTCCGACTTCATCGAAGTTGGTCGCCGCAGAGCTTTGGAAGGTTGCTTCCCCATTGATTCCGAGACCCCCTTTTCCCCATCTTGCTATTTCATGCGCCAGCGCTAACAATCACACTGTCTTGTGCGTTTTCCCCTTGAATAGAGCCCCGTGCCGCCCATGATTGGTCGTCGGAGGACCACCGGAGACCAAGAAGATCAGCTGGGGATTGTTAGCATTCCGGGAAGGAGGAGTAGCCGCTAGGGAGCCGATCTTGTCCACGACAAGGAGATGATAATTGTCGTCAAGTCCACCGAGCGAGAGGAGCACCGCAACACCACCCACGTTAACCACCTGACCACGTCGCTACCGACACCGTCATCGTCACCGATGCCACCATCCGCTGTAAGTCGCCACCGCTATCGTCCGTTCGATTCAGACTACATGATGTAGATTAGAAGAAGTCACCTAAACAGTATCAGCCAATAGCACGCCTCGCCACATCGATAAGCCGAGCCAGAGCCATGGAGCAGCGTCGAGTATCTTCTAAAAGGAAACGAGGCCCGGCTAGAAAGATGGCCGATGGTGCACATCTCACAATTGATTTAATCGCTAATGATGGCGAAGCATTGGAGCCCAAAGCGCACGCAATTACATTTGTACATCAGGCTGGATTATTGTTAGGGACAACATCCCGATCACCACTCAAAAATGGAATAAGCCAACAAAAGCAAAGGCAGTTGGAGTTAGTTTTGTCGACAAAAGATCCAAAAATTGGCTTTGGGAAGAGCTCATGTCATATTTCACCCTACTAGTCTTATCGACTACTGAGCTCACATAGGAAATGACATTGAAAGTCAAAGAGTGGACTCTTAAGAAGATGGCCACACAATTCTAGACCTCCAAGAAAATATTATACCAAAAATATCTCAAGGATAAAAAGCTCCAGAATTCACTGGCCTACTAGAGAAGCATCGGGATCAATGGGACACATTTGTGGAGTACAAGAAATCGGAAGAAGCTACACAAAGGTCGGCAAAGAATAAGTAAAATGCTGTGAAAAAGAAATATCACCATCATATGGGGACAAGTGGCTACAAGAGTGCCATGCCTAAGTGGGATCAAATTGAGGCCCTTGAGGTGAATGGATCACTCCAGCTACACATGATTGGCCCTTGAGGTCAAGAAATTGGATACTTGGTCATGGGGCATCGTATGACCCACAAACAAGTGACATTATTGGAAAGAAAGAAATTGCTGAACCCAAGGAAGCCCTTGTTAAAATGATGAAAGAGGTTTAAGAGGGAAAGTTCCATCCTGAGAGAGAGAACGACGAGCTAATAAAGGCCCTCGGGAAATCGTGAACACGAAGGAAGAACACGAGGCTTTGGACCTTCTTTTCCGTGGAGGACTGGGTTTCCCATGTACATTGACACTTATAGAAGCCAATCGAGAGAAAGGAAGTGGCAGCAGGTGGAGGAGGCAGAATGGTTGGCGAAGGTAGAAAGAAAGAATGAGGAATTGCAAGCTAGATTGGAGTGACAACAGGAGCATATTGACAAAATTAGAGGACTGGACAGATAGCAAGATCCTGCATTCGATAGTACCAGCCCATCTCGGCGAAAAAGCAGCGTGGCTTCCACAGATGCACCGATGATGGATGGTGAACTGATGGTAGATGGTGCACCAACGGATCGTTACCCCATGGATGAAGTCAAGGAGAAGACAGATTGTGAGCTACATGTGTCACTAAAGAACATATCTATGAAGGTGGCGGTCGGCTTTGCTTTACCTTGTGCACCTAGAGTGACCTACCATGGTTGTGAGATTCCAGCTGGCTATGCTCGTGTCGGTGTGGATGAAGTTCAACCGGGATTTCAGTCACTGGAGCTTGACATCTCTGGAGGTGAAGGGGAGACGACACTAGGAGAAGTCACGAGTGGCTTCATTCTATGGAATAAAAAACACATCGTGTTTCCAGGCTCGACGCCAAGGCCATCATCTCCTCCGATTAGCAATCCACCACCTCTAAGGCCACCATCTCCTCCGAGTAGCAATCCAGCACCTCCAAGTCCACCCCTCCCCAAGAGGGACCACCCCAGCACGAGTCCATATCGATCTCCAGCGCCTCATCCTTCTCTGCCCACTAACTCCCAGGGGCAAAAGAAAAAGAGTACCACCGCTCCATCAACTACTCTGAAGAAAGGTACAACAACGAAGAAAGTCAAGGCGGCCCCTCCCAAGTTACCTTACAAAATGACCGATGTGGTTACTGCCATGGTCATGGATGCCGATGTGAAACGCCAGTTAGCACGAAAATGACCCGAGCCTAAGGATCCAATAGATCCGAAAGTCAAGCAGCATTTTAAGGATTTTCTTACGCAACCACCGCAACATGTGTTAAATAGGCCAAATGACTATGAACGATGTATTGCGAAGACATATAACCAAAAGAAGTGGACGGGGAAAACAATTCCCCAGCTCAGACAACATGAAGTACAATCGATCCCCCCTCAAGGTGTTACCCAAACCACAAATAGATATGGAAGAAGCTACGAAGTTAGCTAGGCTATGTGGTATGACTATTGAAGAAATGCTAGGCAGCGCAGATATCCCCAAGGGTGATATAGCACCGAAATATTTCTGCGGGAATCCTTTGGTCAGTCCTGAGCAGCTTCGGCATTTACCGACACAAATACGAAGATTACATGACTGGTACTTGAAAGTCGCAAAGGACGAAGATCGAGAAAGGCTTGAGATGGTAGTTAGAGAAGAGCATTACTTTCGTGAAGACCAGATATCTATTGATATTGATTTTTTTCAGTTATACAATCAAGACGCTCTCGACAAATCTCTCGTCAATTTGCTATTGTCTGTAGGTAGTTAATTTATTCCTGTAATTAAGTCTCTAACTCAACTCGTTCATTACATGTAATTATCCTCATTATATATTTTTGTACGCTATTATGCAGAATAAAGATTCTCGAATGTAAAAAAGATTTTTTTTTTACGTTAGGTTCGTTGATCCATATGTCGTTAATTTTCGTACGATAGAATGGCTCACCAAGGACAGAGAGGCTAACTTGCTATTGTTCTTAAAGATACAACATTTCAAAAAGCAAATACTATTTCCTTACAACTTTGAGTGAGTGTCATTGTCTTGTGCATATTTTATTTTGCTTACTTGATGTTAAGTATAATTTATGACTTATACATGACTGCGTATATAAACATGCACAATTTTCACTAGATTCTGCTAATCTTTCAAATTGACATTGGAAAAGTTGATATCATGGACCCATTAGATAAAGACCCTAATAACTACCAGAGCCTGATTACAATGCTCCTGAAGTAAGTTCAATCATTATCGCACTATACCGACACCTTTAGTTCATTTCGTGGTATCAAGTAATTAATAACTTTTTTTATTTATTTTCTTTCTCGGATAAGGTTTAGAAGTGGTTCATCAAGACCGAAAGAGGTCAATGGGAAAAGGAGCTGACTTTTCATTGGCTCAAGATAAGTAGTACTAGCTAGGTTCGCGCATATCTTTAATTCTAGTTTCAATATCAATATCATGCTTTATTATTATTTGATTGAATTCTATTTCTTGTAAAGTGCCAGAGACATCCACCAACAACTAATTTATATGGATACTACGTCTACGAGTTCATAAGGAAGTCAGCCAGTGAGCGGCGCATAAATATAAGGACCCACGATATGCGGGAGAAGCTCGTACTAACGGATCGCCTACAAGCAATTCAAGAGGAATTCGCGGGATTTTTTCTTGATAAGGTCATAGATAAAGATGGAGAACACTATTCCCGCTCCACGTAATTTAATAATCTCCACGTAATGATCTTCATGTAATTAAATAGGTCATATATGCATGCTCGTAATCGAAATTGTACATATACCATCTCCCGGCACGTCACTTTCGCCAAACCTCTCCCTCCTCTACCGATCCTCCTACCGCGACAGAAATCCGCTCTGAAATGCTGCCATGGCAGCCAAATGCCCAAAACGCTGTCGCGGCAGAACCTGCTGCATCACTGCCATCTGCTGCCGCGGCAGCTGAATCCCTCAAAACACTGCCGTAACATAGCTCATTTAGTCCCGGTTCGTGTTCCTCCATTCCCGCTCTCAACCGCGGCCACGTGAAATGCCTTTAGTCCTGATTCGTAATACAACCGGGCTTAAAGGATGACCTCTAGTCCCGATTTAGCAGTCTCGGTAGGGCAACCGGGACTGGAGGCCGTCCCAAACCAGGACTAAAAGCCCGTTTTCTACTAGTGTATCATGGTGGCTCTTCGGCCGCTCTTGTTGTTCCTCGTCTAGGACATTGAGATTGGTTGTATCCACCCATCCGCAAGTCTCTTGCGTGGAGTTCGAGTGCTCGATTCGGCAGGATTCCGGCCCAGATCGACTTGAAGTCTGGCAGGAGCGCACATATATGGGTCTGTTATTATTTTTTGAACGGGAACATATATGGGTCTATTGACGCCTGATTTTTCATCAAATCACGTCGATCTCGGATGTACGAATAACCCGAACAGCTACTCAATGATTATGATGATGACGACAATTGATTGCCCTGGGATGGGCCGGGGCGCCAAATGAAGAGAACAGAGAGAAGAAGACCAAGAAGATCGACTTTCCGAACGCTATCCTGTAGCAAACACCGAGCTGGTCGGGCAGGAGAGGACGGGGCGAGGGTACAAGGCAATAGTGTACGCCACATTTGAAGCACAGGTAACAGCGTGTAGCTACAGTGTAATTCTGTATACATAACTGAGACCCCGCCCTTCAACGTCAGTCTGTTGCTGCCATGTATTCACCAAGTTACACCTGGTGCGATTAGGCCAAGTAGTACAACTTATCCTAACTAAATTCCCGATCCTTCCCAAACCCAGTGTGGTATACCCAAGTGGGCGACAAACTTTGTGCATAGTGCTGTGCATGGTGTTTCCTCTACCCAACATACATCGAAGTGTTCTCACGGGAGCTTATTTATATATCACCTCAGCTTAAAGACGGACACGCCTTAATTTCTTTGCATATATGGATTTGGTGACTGTCATCAAAGTCATTGATATTTAGTACTAGTAAAGTGAATTGGTATTTCTCAACCACACTTGTGTGATGCATTTTGTTCAATGTCGTAACATTTTGACATAACATGAAACTCTATAATATTAATGCATAAACTCGATCTAACCTTATGCAAACTTTACTGCGATATAGACCTTCCTCACTTGCTTTTTCTACATTTAATAGCACGTTTGCTATTACTTAGTTGTATGCATTTTTGTTAATACTAGTCAACTTAATTTGCACTTTGAAATTGCGCAGTTTCTGTATGATATTAGTGCACTTTCATTATGTAGTATGTTCTCGGTTATAATAAAGTAGCTAGGCCATTATCTTGTTGTCGGAAACTAGGAAACCATGTTGTGGATGTGGATGTGTGTTTGGTTAACCGTGAGAGTCAGGCCCGGGCCCACAGGAGTGTGGCCCGTGCGCCCGCACTGGGCCAAAAAATATTGGGGGCCCAAAAGTTTGGTGTACATCTTTTGTATAAAATATACTTTAGTAATCTAAACCCTATCAACCGAGTTGGTCATGGCATCAAGCATATACCGTATATGTATGTGGAGTAGTTTTGAGTTCGATTCCCTTAGGATTCATCATGTTGTTTTTCCTTCTTCTAAGGTTTGCCGTTCCTACGCTGCAGATAATTAGGGATACTAAAACTGAGACAAAGAGGAGGCCTCTTACGATCTGGGCATTTTAGGCTGTCCGATCACGCCATCTAGCTGTTTTTGGCCGTCGGATATACTTCAGTTTCCGCCCTGGGCCAGTTGTCTCTAAGGAAAGCTACTCTGCACGTCAAATTGGCCCGCTCTGGTTAAATGGGCTAGAAAATACGAAAGCCTGTGTACCCAGCCGATCTAAACTGCTACTGAGGAAAAAAA
Source organism: Avena eriantha (assembly GCA_910589775.1). Lineage (NCBI taxonomy): Eukaryota > Viridiplantae > Streptophyta > Magnoliopsida > Poales > Poaceae > Avena > Avena eriantha. The sequence goes on along the minus strand of OU342745.1, from coordinate 515,664,390 downwards.
AGGGTAAGACGAAAGGAAAACTGGAGAGACCAGCGGCTAGAGTCGTACTCCGCCATGACGCCGGCCGCCTCCTGCTCTCCGTACTTTGGGCCAGGTTCGCCGCCTCCAAGATTTGATTCATCCCCATCCATGGAATCCCCATCTGTTGCTATCCTCCAATCCTCCATTCCGCGGCTCCGATTCCATGTGCCGCCACAACACTGGACTCGATCTTGCTGTTGCTATGCACCAGATTCGTCACCACCAAGCTCTGAAATCCTCGACGACGTCCGTGTGCAATCATTTACTGGCCCAACGACCGGTTTGTGGGCGCCCTGCAACCCTCTGTGCTAGCGCCTGGCATCAATCTATATTGGATAGTTCTCTGCACTCCCGCCGGTAGTGCTCCAAGAGAGGGGAAAGAAGTACTGGTCCAACATATGCTTGTCGGAGAAAATGATGCCGAGCTTATGGTTGATCCAGAGAAGAGCATCGCTTCAGGTGATTACTAAAATAGTTCTTATTCGTGTGGTCAGTCTTACGAATTACATGATGCAATGTGAGGCAACATTATGTACTTATGTGCCCCTTGAAAAATGGTCTTCAAGTTCTAATCGATGCATCCCTGTCTACTTGAATGCATCCAATTTGAATTCTTCTGTTAAATGTATCACATTTTTATAAGATTAGCTTTTAAACCAAATTACTTGATTGTCTCATCATGATTTTAAAAATATATGTTCCTTGTTGGAGGATGATATTGTTAAAATTATTTAATACCAATAGAAATGACTGTGATCAGCCACCCATCCGAATGTATGGCATATGCAAAATTATTCCAAGCATTCAGCTTTGAATTTCTTGCGAACTTCATGGGGGGAATCCATCTGAACTTAGGTACCAAAGATAGTGAGTTGTTGACGAAGATTTAGTTCAATTCTTGTTTCGGTGATAAAATGTACAATTCATATAATGCTATGATCATGCCAAATTCCACAATGTGATTTCTGGCTCTCATATGGAATAGCCTTTGTTATTCCACCATTTCTTGTTCAGTGTAGAGTGAGGTCGGCTCACCCGCTGCAACTTCCCTATTAGAGGTCAGATGAGATAGCAACATTTGTGGTTGAATATCTCTCTTAAATTTCGGAATTCTCTGTTAAAGAAAGACGATACTTCGCTATTGTGTCCTAAACTATACATATTTTGGTCCAATGAATGCGTTGTACCGAATTACCATGCAAATAGTATAAGTGAACAAAAGAAGAGTTTGTATCAGAGGTATGTAAACTTTGGAGGAATTTTTTAGTACTATGTAGAACAAAGCAACATTGTATTTTCATGATTTTTCTTAAGATTTTCTTTTTTCCATATTTTAGTTTATAGTTACATGGATTTCATAACTATGTTTTTCACAAAAACAATTCAATACATATGGCATATTGTCTCATGTATTTGAATACATCCTTTACTATCTTAACATGTGAGGTTTCCATCGATGACCTTAGGAACCAAACTTTGCTACATGATGGATGTGATTATCAAGAGATTGCATGTCAACAACTCTCTCTTTGGACAATACTGAAACAAAAGGTAAGTATTTTCAGTCTATTGGAAAGTATTAAAGTTTTAGCAAAGATTTTATTGTAAAACCGATTGACTAAATTTTCCATCTGATTTCAAATATTATCACATGTCCCTAAGTCTATTGTAGAACCGATAAACTAAGCTAGCATGACCTTTGATGGTTCATGTCCAGGCATTTTAGTCTATTACAAGATCTCATACTGTTTCAATCTATTAGGAAACGATGTTCCAGCCAAGACTACACACAGACTTCAAATTTGAATGTTTGTGAGCACTCCCGAATTTCAAACTAGCTAGGCCCTCCGGAAGACAACATAGATGGGTGTATTGTGGTTATTTCTTATTTAGTTGATGATGATGCACAATCGAGACGCCGTGGTACAGATATCCAACTGAATGATTACATTGGCCGGCTGCCTGGAGAGTTGTTGGAACACGATATGACTTGGAAAGTTCTATTAAGACATACTAATAATTGTCTTACATGATTTTCTTTAGAATTTAAGATTTAATTGTCTTTGAACACACAATCTCATAGCAAACCCACCGGTTTGGATAGATCAACTCTTGCTTGTATTACAAGTTATGTACCGTGCATTGTTTCTCAACAAATATTACCATATTTATTTTTCCATATATGACGGGGCAAAAATGCATATTTTACCTTCATATCTGTATAGAAATCACTACTATTTTATTGGAGAAATAGACGGACGCAGCAACGCGTGCCATCATGATCTAGTTGCATTTATAACTACTCATGAAACAAATTTCCAGCAAATACGTGATTATAGCAGTTACATCCGATCACTTTTGTTCTAAATTTTGCTATTCCTACTATGCTGATAGTTGCATGTATTTGTACTACTCTTTGAACAAATTTCCAGAAAATACGTGATTATGGCAGTTGATTAGCACTGAATAAAACTCAGACAAGCTATCACGTAGATGTTCTGCATGTATGGAAGACACTATACCTAATTTTAAAAACAAATTTCTACTTTCAAGTCTTAAACATGTCAGTAAAACTGAAATGGAATAACTTAACTTCTCATATTAAAATTATATAATTAATCACTAAGATTTTAATTTATAGAGTGAGGTAAATCTGATTTAGTGTTACTGAATTCCTATCACGGGGATATTTCTTATAATGGGATTATCTATGTACATGTACTTGTTGGGATAGCTTTACGTGCTATAAGCCTTAGAGGTTCTGAAAGTGTTTTCCTAATTTTTAAAATCCAAACGGTTCAAATGTATCAAAACCATTAGAGGCAGGGTTTTTTTCGGACAGACAGCCGGTCCGGTCAAAATTTTAAACTATATGGTTCCTCTTAACCGTATGTTTAAAATCTAGGTACAAGCATTGGGAGTAGTTCTTCCATCTAAACATCCATCTAAAACATATATATACTGCATTTGGTCAATAGTTCCATTTTCTAGGTGACATAGGACCTCATTTTAGAGTTTGCACAGGCCCCAGATTTTGCCGGCCCGGCCCTGGCGAGAGTGTTTGGGCCCACATAGCATGAACCCAAAGCACTCTTCATCCATGCCCAACGAGAACGCCCGAGTCAGACATTTCCTCAGAGCAAGGTCCGTTCGGTGCAAAGAGGAGCACATGGCTCCAAGCGTTGGGAATGCTGCAATCGGCCATCCGCAGTCAGGTCCTAGCGAGCGCCGCGTTCCGACCGGTTGCACACGTGGGGAAGCGCGAGAGATGAGACATTTTCGTCTTAACTCCTAATCCATTCCACTCACCGCCCACTTTACTCCCTTTGTCCCTCACCCCGATTCGCCCTCCATGGTCGGCGCTCCTCCTCCCCCTTCGTTCCACGTCCTCAACGTCGGCTAGCTAAGTGCCCATGGGCGGTGGGCGATCGCTCAACTGGAGAAGCTCGTCGCCGACGGCGAAGCGTCCTTCGCGAGGGCGCTCAGGGCTCCTGCACCCTTCTGCGCGCGCAGAACTTGGGCGGCAACGGCTACGTCTTCTACATCTGCGACGGCAGCCGCATCTGTGGCGAAGGCGGCCGGAAAAACCTCCGCTAGCGTCGGGGTCACCCTCGACGATTTGGATAGGGTTTTTTCACCCGTGGCGGCGGCCCCAACCCCCGCGCCCGACGCGTCTTCTTTCGCTCCGGCGCCACCTGCTACTCATCCATCTTCATCGATGGCGCTACGCCCTCAACCATAGTAAGTTCCGGATTCACTGGTAATGTGTTCACGGTTAGGGTTTGGTACTAAATCTATGATAGTTAGGACTCGACCGAGGTGTATTTTAGGTCGGTGTTATGGATTGGAACAAGAGATTTGGGGCTTTTATCGCACTAGGTAGTTAAAGATTTGAAAATGTGCTGTCAAATTTGGGAATTCAATTTAGCCAAAGCCCAAATTGGTTGTTGTCCCGATACTTAGCCCGATTGGGGATTTTAATGTGGTTTGTACATTTGAGGATTGCTTGTAGTTCTTTTCCTTGCTACTTTGGTAATGCTTCTAGTTGTAGATTGTACTTTTGTGCTGACCTTATTTTGCTTCATGCCAAGGTGGTTAAGCTTGACTATGAAACTGTGGGGAAGGGCTGGCACCCCCCACCGCATTATGCTGACATCCGTCTTGTCAACCGCTAGGAAATGAAGCCCGTGGTCATCGGTAGGGTGGAGGCGGCATGCAGCAGGAAAGCAAGAAGGGCAGGCAGCCAAAGCTTGGCCACCACCAAATCGACCAGTTCCCTCGTCGCTTCATCATCCAACTAGAGCCTGATGACCTCCACATGCCGGTGATCCCTCCAGCGCATGGCCTGAGGAACTGGATCAGGACCCCGTTGTCGCGTGTTGTGCCGATCACAGCCTGCCGCTAGTGCGCTGAGTGGGTGTAGGTGGAGTTCAGTGGCTAGGTTGCGTTCAGGAAGAACTGGCCAGAGCTGGTGTACAAGTATGACCTGGAGCGCTAGGACGTTGTGGAGTTCAAGCTCAAGCCCTTCGTTGTCAAGATGACGATCTACAAGGCAGGCTCCTCTAGCGCCAGGCAGTACACCTGCCCTGACCACAATAGACGCCTATGATTTCATGTCATAGTTTGTAAGTAGTACTAGTATTTGCTGATGGATAACTTGTGATGGTGAACTTGTCCGATCTCTTTTGATCAGGGGTTAAACTCCTGGTGGTTCAGGGGCACGCGATGCCCCTGCTGATGGTTCTTTTGATCAGGGGTGTAAGTTAGAACACCTGATTGTTGCATGTCTGGAAGTATATATATATTCTTTAGCTAGTAATGTTGTGTGTGCATATGCATGTTATTGTGATCATGTGTTGTGTGTACTGTGTGGTAAGATTACCTGATTTAAAATTGGCGGTCATAACCCATGTGATCAGGTGCAAAACACCACACCAAACACTTGTGAAATATATCAACGGAGAAAAAAGTTTGGAATGTGTGCAACCAAACAACTGGACCAATTTGCACGAAAACTGAATTCAAGACGCCAAAGAAAATACCCAAGTTGGCTCGAGTCCAATCTCCCCTCATGCAGCACCCAACGAAAGTAGGAGAAACGAGAAATTTGGCCTTTGCAACCAAACACACGCCTAAGTTTTTATTCCTTAACGATAGAAGAAGTGTTTGCAAATTATTCGCAAGTGTGCTAGTGTAGATAATACTTTACCATGTTAAGGAGAAGTTAGAATATATTGTCACTGAATCACAACCAAACATCAAACTTGAGATCACGAGAGTCCACCATGAAGATGGTAACGCAGCAAGGCCCTGTAGTACGAGAACTCTTCCCCATTCTTGTTTCTTCATCCCGATTTTCTAACACATACCAAGGCGGCTCTTCCCCCGTTCTTGTTCTTCCCCGTCGGGTACATCGAGACTCTGCTGCAATTCCCTGGTGAGTTATTTTTCCGATCCATCCAGTGATTAGTTAGTTTATTATTATTAATCCCACCTGGGACCTTCACAGCTTCTCCGTGTTCCGCTGCGCACCATCTAGACCCGCCCCTGGTTTTGAGTCCGATTCGGCCCGATTGCTCCGCAGATCGAGTCAGAGTCTGAGCGCGCCCGAGCATTGCTATATACAGTACATATATGGGTGTAGGGGCACCTGATTTTTCACCAAATCACATCAATCTCGCTGCTGGACGTTTTTCTTTTTTTTTGCCAGGGCACAACCTGAACAACTGATCCATCCATCCATGGTGATGACATCCGAGTATCCGACTGCGCTAATACGGCTATCGATAAAAATGAGGAGAAGAGACAGAATCTCAAGGCGAAGAAGAAGAAGACCAAGAAGATATTCCGTATGAGGCAAGAGGATGTGGACTTCATACTTTCCCATCAAGAGATTCCTTGGCCGACTCTGGCTGAACGCTATCCTGCAACCGCCACCAAGTTGCACAAAATGCAGCAAGAGTTTCTGTCCCAGCAGGAGGAGGTGAAGCGAGAGTACGAGGAAAAAGGGTACGCCACGTTTGAAGCAGAGGTGACCGATGATGAGGAGGAGGAGGAGGAGGCAGCGACGGAAGCTCCATGTCCACACGAGGAGAAGGATGATGCGACGCCGGTGCCATCTTATTCTTCTCCCTGGATTATTCCACCAGGAAGGGGCCGACGACGGTTTCGCCCGGGAGTCGTCAAGCAAGCAAGCCGTATTATTAAGAAAATACTTTAAGTTGTACTAGTACGTACGAGTAGCTGTTATTTTCGGTGTGTGTGTTTTAGTTTTCACTCTTGTATATATTAGTTGGACGCAGTTTACTGTTGCCCAGCTGTATTATGTTTATTCCTTTGGTGTAAAACCTAGTATCGCTGATAAATTTATTCAGACTTGATTACATCTCTACTACCCAGGCTAGCATTGTGAGCACCCGAGGTATTTGCTGATGGCGTTTGTCTCGATTTGTTGCAAGTCAAACACTTCTAAGTTTGACCGGATTTATTCAAAGAAAAATGTGTCAATGTCTACAACGTCAAATCTATATAGAATGAAAATTAATTGTATGAACTGATTTTGCTTTGCCATCTGCGATACCTGACGCATGTGAAAGATGAGTGTTTCGTATTCTGCTCCAACAGTAGATGAAGTAATCTCACTGGTTACAGGATAGTGGGTTATGTACATGTTTCATCAGTACTTGCATTGGCTAACTGGGTCTGTCTAAAGTTTGGGAGAGATGTAACTAATTCATGCACGGAGGAGAGGTGTTCATCTTCTTTGAGCATTCTTTCGCCATCGGGCTGCCTCTCTTCGGCCACAACCTCACAGCTAGTCACAGGCTCACTCAAGGATGTGGCCTCCTAGTAGCTCCAGGCGAGGCCCGACATGGCACTGTTCCGGCCGGGTCTGTCATGCTCTCGGCATCTCCAGTTGAGGTGCTCAAAAACATCAGGATATCTTCCTCTGCGGCGCTGTGGTGTGATTTCGTTGGGCAAGCAGTTGGGATACTTCCAAGATTCAGTCCACGACGGCTGATTACTTATCGTGCTGCCAATTGAAAGACTGTTGCATGTCAAAATTAGGCTTTGTAATGAATCTCTTAAGAAAATTCAGCCTTAGTGATCAAATTTCGGTTTTGGCAAGCTAACTTAATGGACAAAGGAAACCGTGCATCTTCGCATGTTCGTAATGAGCACGACTGTGTACAGACTGTTCTGGCCTTCTCAAAACTACTGGACTGCCATGGAGTTTGTTGTGGTGTTTCAATTAATCCTGCACACGAGCGGGTGGATCAATGCTTCATGTGCTGCCCCTACTTCTCATTTTTCCATTGAACTCATTATTACTGTGATTATGCAAAATGAATTGCCAGATTATGCTCAAGCAAGTGGACGCCACACTGCTGCTGGACATTATGGTGCTGGAACAAATCTTCTGACGATGGGCCACTGCGAGCCTCATTTTGATGCATTTGATGTAGGTTTAGCCAATCTTCTGGTTGCTTTAATGCATGCTGGTATTGCTGAGCGCAAAGATCTCAGTCTTTGCTACACATGTTCCATTTTATTAGGACTTGAGCCAACACTGAATTCAGTATGCCCGGGCAATGTACAACAATTCTGATGTTTACTTCTTGGATGACCCCTTCAATGTTGTGGATGCGCACACAAATGAACTACTCCCTTTGTTTCAAAATTGATGCCACAAGTTTATCTATATTTGGATTTATCTAGACACTAAATGAACTACTCCCTCCCAACGTCTATTTTGAGACGGAGGGAGTACTTGATCAACAACTTGTTCTACTTGCAGGAATGCTCACATAGCCTAATGTCCACTTAATACAGTCATGCATATTATTCGCCCTTAGAGTTCTTGCGATATTATGATCTTGTTCCGGTATAATGTGAAGCTACATTTACAGTAGTGAAATTCTCTATCAATTAAAAATATTTAATGAAAATCAATCTGTAGCAGCACACATGCATATTTACTAGGTGAATGTGGCCCTCATGTTCAGTTCGACGAGATTATTTTCTATGGTATAAACATTCCTTCATTGGTGCGGTTAAATGACATGTGTGCTGTGTGGTATCCAAGATCATCGCCTTGGTAGCGACCATGTTCAGACATGTTGTTATCAGGTGCACGTCGCTGCCAACGTTGGTGATTGCAAGAAGGAGAGGATAAACAAAGACGACATGGGTGGGGTGTTATGTTGAAATAGAAGAAACGGAACTGGGTGTGGAGGAGGGGTTTCTTGATCGATGCTTATTGTGCATTTGTGCTAAGGGTGTATAAGATTTTTCTTTCGTTGCAATACACGAGTATTTTTCCTAGTAACAAACAATTAATTATTTACTTCGCCTCTCACGATACACTTGCAGTTTTGATTTTCTGATTCTAATATTTCAACTCTGCACTTCTTTCCGCATACTAAATATTTTTGTAGGTAGTGGACCCGTGAATACCTTCTACTCACTAGAATACACTGATTGCTTCCGGCTTGAATCATGTTCCCTTGTAATATTGTTTCTTTGCATGACTCCCGGCGGTCGCTTGTGCCTTGAGATGTAATGCGGCATCCATTGATTCGAATGAATAGTTAGATTGAACTGATCTTAAAAATCAAATAATATTATCCATCGAACTAACCGGCGAAAGAAAATTTGTCTTGATTGTATGTATTATCATCCTTGGGAGCAACTCTGTCTTGATTGCATGTCTAGCAATGTATGCGTAGTTAGCCGTTGAGGTCTATATTTTTGCAAATATATCTCATATTTATTAGCAACAATGTGCACTGATATTCATTGCTCACGGTTTATTATGAGGTTTACATACACATATATACTACAATAATATTTTTTTGGACGGATTTACCCCTGCCTGTTTTAGGATATTAGAGAGAATGCCACCACCAAGTAAATAAGCGGTTTGTTTTCTTCCCCGGAGAGCCTCTCTACCTCACCTACATGTTTTTTTTGAGCAACCAGCAGGAGCTCTACCTTTTCTATTAGAAGGGGGAATTAAACGGTCATGGTACAGAAAACATGTTTGGTTTAAGGTGTAAACATGCCCAAGAAAACCACCTGAAAACCAAAAAACAATTAATCTGGCTCAGCTGGGATAGCCAGCCCATGCACGGCATAAGCGCTCGCTCTTTGAAGAATGTCGTCTCTAGCGATTGAGGCGACCTCAATGTATGTCATGCACCGGCCCGTGAAGATTCGTCTGTTGCGTTCTTTCCAAGCGTTCCACATCACGTACAGAAAGCGTCCGCTGAGCCTGTTTTATTCAGAAGTCACCTTTCCTGTGGTCAAGTCGTCCCACCAATCAGAAATGGAGGGGAAGATTGGCCAACGCTTCCTGTAGTATCGTTGCCCCACGATTGCGATGTGTTCCATACCGCTATTGTGAAGGGACAGTCTTTGCAAAGGTGGGTGGCAGTTTCCGGTGCCGAGCCGCAGAGCTGGCAGGTTGGATCATTAGGCCATCCTCTGATTGCCAGCATATCCGCAGTGAGCAGCTTTCCGTGGAGGGCTAGCCAGGAGAAAAGTTTGCATTTTGGTTCGGCATGTGCCGACCAGATTTTTTGAGCTTTGAATCTGGAAAAGCATCCATTGAATTGGGCGCGGTAGGCTAAGCTGGCAGTGCATGCTCCGTCGGCAGTTAAGGTCCATCTGATGGTGTCCGGTTGCAGGGGGTCTAGCTGAGTGTCCTGGATGACGTCCCAAACCTCCAAGTATTGGGATAGCTGGATAGGGGTATGATGCTGGCAACCGAGCGGATCTAATTTCCATGGGTGAACTCTTTTGAAATAGATCTTATTTTCCTAGTGGAGATGCTGAAAAGGCCGGGTGCCCACTGCTTTAGCGGCCCACGGTCACTCCAGTTGTCGTGCTAGAAGGAGGCGGTTTCACCATTCCCAATTGTTATTTTCGTGCAGGCCCGGAATAGGTCCATGTCGGCCGTGATGCAGGGAAGTCTCGATCCAACCCAGGTGCGCGTTGGGTCGGTCCATTGTAACCAAGGCCATCACAGTCTCAGTGCCCTTCCGGTGCGAGCAAGGTCCGGCATTCCAAGACCTCCCAAGGCTTTCGGCCTGCAAGACGTCTTCTAGTTGACAAGTGCTTTCCCCTGCGCGGCATGCTCTCCTTCGTCACCGGCCTAGACGAAATTCCTGATAATCTTGTTTATCTGCTTGCGAGCCCAATCGTAAGTGGGATGGTGGTGGAGTGATAAATCGCAGTGGCCATCAACACCGATTTAGCCAGAGCGACACTTGCGCACAATGTTTTTCCCGTACCAACCAGGAAGCTTTCCAGCAATTTTATCGAAGAGAGGCTGTAAGTCAACTTTCCGAAGCTGACGGTAGTGGAGAGGTAGTCCTAAGTACTTTCCGGGAAAACTTGCAAGCTTTGCAGGGAAGGCAATGAGCACATCATCGAGGTTGATTTGTCCATATTGCACTGGGAAGATTTATGTTTTTTCCATATTGGTGACGAGAGCCTTTCCAAAACTGTCCAGGATGGCTTTGATGGCGATAAACTCCTCTTTGACCGGGCTGACGAAGATTCCGGCATCGTCACCATACATTGATATTCGGCATATGTTCATGCGGGAGCGAATAGGCCTTAGAATTCCAGTCAGAGTAGCCTACATGTTTTCCCATCATGCATTGCTGCCAATCGTCTGTGGCTACTGATGACCCGCCATCCCTACCAAGAGAGTCGACTTCCTGCTTGATTCCATATGTCCGAGATCAGTCTTCTGCCCCCAACCAGACCTACTGGTCCATCGCCCCCGCTGCCGCTCAATCGGGTTGTGGGACCGCCTCCCTCCGGTCCTCGCCGCCTCCGTCAGCCCAGCTACGAGTCGGACAAAGTGGCGCAAGGACGTAGAGCCCGAGACCAGTCCATTGGCCGTGCTCGTCATGGTGACGACCCGCGAACTCGTGCATCAGATCGAGCTTGAAACTACAAATTTTATGGCCTAATTATCATCAGAGTTCCGAGTGTGGAACAAACTCATCAAATTTGGAGCATGTTTGAGACTTCAATGGACCCCCTCAAAAAGAGCAACAAGTTAGAATGCACAAGTTAGAATGCACAAAGATCTTCTATTCCACTTCAGAAGAAAACTCCCATTGAGGTATGGTCAGGTTCGCTTGGTGATTATTCACAATTGAGAGTTTTTGGTTGCACTGCATATGCTCACGTTGATAATGGAAAGCTTGAGTCTAGAGCTGTTAAGTATATGTTCCTTGGTTATGGTTCATCAGTTAAAGCATATAAATTATGGAGTCTTGAAACTAAAAGGGTTGTGTAGAGTAGAAATGTTGTTTTCAATAAATCCGTTATGTATCATGACAGTTTGCCTTCAGATCCTACTCCTGTTTTCAGTAAAGACGAGAGAGAGTTAATGTGTAGGTGGAGCACCTACAGGAAACTGTTGATAATGATGTTGTCGTTGATGATACTCATGAGTAAAACATTGATGATGTTGTTGTTCAGCACTCACCTACTGTTTTGCAACACCCACAGGAGTCTATTGCACTCACCTACTGTATGGATCGTTAAAGACCTAGGTTTCCACCGCTATATATACCTATTGTAAGATGTTAGCTGGGAAAGTTGTATTTGTGAAATTCTTGGCGTTGTATAAACACTCCCCGTTATAGTGAAGTTTCACTGGCTGGCGCCCGTGTTTTTTTCTCTCTTTGTTAGAGAGGTTTTTTCACGTTAAATCTGTGTCCCCTTGCTGCGATTTCCTTTTCGTCCTTCGTTATTTACTTGTCGCGATTCTAACAGGAGGCATCGTCTTTGCTGGTCTCATCACTTCACTCGAGCTGCTCCGGGGGAAACCCTAGATCCGGGTCTCCCGGATTGGATGGTGGCGGCGCCTGGCGGCGATTCCCCTCCTGAGGGCATCATTTTTGGAGCAGACATCGGCTGGAGGTCAGACCACTCCTGCTGCTCCGAGGAAACCCTAATCTAGTTCTCTAGATCGGGCGATGGCGATGTTGCGGTGTTGTATTCTCTTTTGGGAGCATTGCTTGTAGAGCAGCGCTGGATGGTAGAGGCAGGTGGTGGAGCGGCGTCATCTTGCACGAAGAATCTAGTGGAGATGTCAAGTCATGCCTAACCGTCAGGCGCTACGCTTAGTCATGCCTGGTGAGGTAGGTGCTACACACGACAGATCTTCTGGAGGTCTCTAGTTGCGTCGGTTGTCGAGACTCAGCCACATGGTGCCAAGAGGTCTCGGTGACGATCGCGTGTGCTTATTGATGGACGTGCGTAGGGCGGTGGCGCTGTCTGTCATCATGGAGGCGTCGATGGAAGGCTTCACAAGATCATTGCATTGATCTCTCCTGAAGATGGGTATACGGAAGAATGCGACAGCTAGGACTTTCTAGAGCGTGTATGCTGGTACGCACAGAGGATCTGACGAACCGGTTGTGCCACTTGCTCGTCATTGGATGACTTGTCGAGGCTTCGGTTTTAGATGATGCGTGTTGGTGTGATGTCATGAATATTTACCTTGTTCCTGGCAAAAAAAAAAGGAATATTTACCTTGTTCATGGATACCCCTTAATCGGTGTTGTAGGATGAGCGATCTATCACTTGTCTCGTGGTTTCCTGGGTGATTTACGTAGACGTGAAAGCAACCGAGGCCATTTGTGGATGAAATTTCTGCGAGACATTCAAAATTTCCTTAGCAAATGGGCAAGCCAACAAGATCATACAAGCAGCAAGTCTCGCTGTGATATTACCAATTTCTTGATCGCACTCTGGTTCTTGTTCTGGACCAACAAACAGAGCTAGAGCTTAGAGCATGACTAATAGCACCCTCAAATCGGCAACCCTTAAATCGCGAATACAGGTGCATGTACTCTCGATTTAGGGTTTCAAACTCGTCAGCGGAGAACAGTGCCTGTAAATCCAACCCTTAAATCGTGATTTGAGATAAAATTTAAATTAACAAGCAAAGATCGTGCGCGCGTTCATCATCTAGTACATACATATTGCAAAATTACATGTAAAAAAATAGTATTGGGAGAGCTCGCGGAGGACGCCGCCGCGTCCTGGTATGTCCAAAATACGAGCTCCTAGTCGTCGGCGAGCTCTAAGTCGCTACCTGCCGTCATCAGCGAGCTCCTAGTTGTCGAGGACGATCACGTCGACGTCCATGTCGTCGACGGATGCCAGTCCGGCCTTCTCCTCGCCGCGGATGGCGGCGAGCGCCTCCTCGATCTCCTCCTGCTACTTGGAGAGCTCGACGGCGGCGGTGAGCTCCTCCTCCTCGCCCCCAGCGATGGCGATGGCCGCCGCCAAGTCCGCAACTCCCGCTCCTGCTCGCCATCTCTCTCTCGCGCGGAAATGGGAGGAATTGCTCGCCGGAGTACGCGCGGAAATGCGGCGGCGATAGGGTTTGCGGCGGAGGGACACGGGTTCTGACCCGTCTCAGCCCGCCCAGCCGGTAGAAATATGGGTTGCAACAGTCCTTTCACAGCCCTGTGAATTCCGTTTACGGGCCGAGCCGTTTACAGGCGCTGTTAGCTCGACGGCCGGGCCACAAGCCCGTGTAATCGTCGGAATTTTAAGGGCGCCGGCGTTTTAAGGGTGCTGTTAGACTTGCTCTTAGCCTTTCCCTCGGCTTTTATCTTTACAAACTTATTATTATTATGTAAGTGCTGAACCGCGTATGCATATTTTACAAATTAGTGAACAAAGGGCTCCTAATGCTGCACGGAGAATAATGGATCGACCGGAGTTCCCTCCCTGGAGCAAACACTAATCCCCGTCGCCGCGCCCCCACCCTATCTCTCCCTCTCCCGCTGTCGCCGGAGTCCTTGAGATGCCGGCGGCGACGGTTCTTCCTTTTCCCGGCAGCACCTCGATCTGGCGGGAGCTTGACGTGGCGGTGCGGCTCGGTGATGGTGCCGGTCTCGACGGGCGGTGGCGTGGCTACGATGAAGGCACGCGTGACCCCTGGGTGTCGTGGTGGGAGGGCTCCCTGGCGTCGGCTCTGACTGGCTCGGGTGAGTGAGGCTGCAGCGGCGCTGCTCCAAATCTGCGACGACAGAGCTCGCGGGCGGTGCAGCACGACGATGGAGGGGCTAGGGTGGCCACTCCCTATACTCCGATGACGACGGCAGCTAGGGAGCAGCAGCGGGACATATCCGAGCTTGATCTAGGCCTAATCAGGGCTTGCGGGCCCGTGGGCTGATCTGGCCCTGATCTCGCCTAATCTAATGTGCTACTGCGTGCGGACAGCGACCACCTTGGGTGGATGAGGGCAGTTCCCCTCACCTAGGCTGTTGTGCTGCTTGCGGGATACATGATCTTCTGCCCACCCACCTCACCCAACTTGTTGACCTCTCGGTGTGATGTTGGTCGTGGCTTGGACTCGAGCTCGTGGACGCCGAGGCGGCCGCCTCGGAAGGTGGACCGCGCGGGCATCTCTTCGGTGAGCAGCGTGGTGGTGGTGATGGCTTTGGTCCTTGGTCGCTGGGGTGGCAAGGATCGGGCAACCAGATACCTTGGTGATGGCGGCCCTTCGGCTACGATATCTCCTAGATCGTGTTCTAAAGACCGGGCTCGGCGACAACGGTTGATCCTTTAGTGGGCATGTGTGTAGATTTTTTTGGACGAAAGCCCCGCGTTTTGGCGCCGACAGCGGCAATGCCTGAGGACACCGTCACCCTCTTGGGGGCGCCATTGTGGGTACCTTCCACGCGAGGGCTCTGGATAAAAAACCGATATCCTTGGTCTCGTCGACGGCGGCACGTGGCGTCATTACCCTCTTGGGGCGTCGGGGTGGAGTCCCTTTTCCTCAAGGTCTTGACCCTATCTCCGGTGGCAAGTCTTTTTTTTTGTTTATCTTTGATATGTAATAGGGCCTCCTCATTACATTGTTTCGGTCCGGCCGTGTTGGCTTCATTTATAAAGCAGGGAGAAAGACTATTTCTTTCAAGGAGGACAGAGGGCTCCCATCTGACGGAATCAACCTGATTAGCTAAGAAAATATCGTATGGATCTTCTCACACAGACAAAGAAAATGATCAACTTGGATCTCCGATCGCATTGAGATTTTTTATTTGCGCCAACATGAAGATGTCTGGAGCAACGTACCACTGTGCCTGTTCCTAAATCCAATTGTACTTCCAATATCTTGTCTGCCTGCCGTCAAGCAGTAAACTACTGCCTACCAACATCATCGCATGGGAAATCAACCGTACAAGAAGGTGACCAAGGGAAATCACAGTCAAGACCCCCCAGGTCTTCCAAACTCATGTCCGATATACTATACTCCTGTTACAACTCTACGAGGCCCTTAATGCAGTAGGTGCCCACAAGGAACCAAGCAGTCATCGCAGCAGCGAAACCCAGCAGGCCGATCAGAAACTTCGTGCCCCCGAGGAGAGCCCCAACGGTGAACACCATGGCAAACGGGGCGAAGGTTTTCACCATGGACGCTACGCTCACCCAGCGGCCCCGCAGGAACATCACGGCAGCCAGGCTGACCACGTTCCACTTGTCATGGCCGGAATAGAAGAGCCGGTTCAGGTTGTTCGCGACAAAGGAGTGGCAGTTGCACGTGAACAGGTTGTAGCTCCTGTTCTGGAACTCCTGCACTCCTTTCTTCAGAGCGCCGTCCCATGTTGCCTCTGCTTGACTGCCCAGAAGCTTGTAGCGCTGCATGTGGCAAACGATTAGCGTCGTGTGAGTAAACAGTATGGCTTGGCGTTTGAATTTCAGGTGAACTGCTAGTGTAAACCAGAGTACAGACCTCATCACCATCGAGTTGGATGTAGCGTGCAACAGCTCCGAAAGCAAAGTTGTCAACCGACACGAAATTTGGACCGGCAAAGTCCAAGATCACACCGTCTTCTCTGCAAATGCCAATGTGACCGATAAACGGTACCAACCATGTGATGAAGGGTATGGGAGTCCATACTATGCAACAAGGAAAGCGAGCTCTTCTTGGGTCGATCTGACTGAGCTGGCTTCTTTCAGCTTCCATCAGCTTACTCGGAGTTCAAGCCGCTGATCCAGAGGCAAAGGAGGATTGCTGCAAACGTTGATTAAGAATGCACATTCGTGTGGTCAGGAATACAAGAAAAGCACATAAAATGGATGCAGGGAATTCACTAATCAACAGTAACCCATTATGAAAATACATGGCATTCATAATGGCCTGCACATACAGAATTGAAGAAGTCTTATTCCACAAGGGAGACAAAACAAGCGCAATAACTTAAATGCGCAAGTAGCATTTAGCAGGCAGACGCCATTCCGTCAAATGTTGCCTCAAATGAACCAGAATAACAATAGCACCTTTAGACCAAATGGTTACCGAGCAAATGTGATTTGCCAAGACAAATTAGAACGGAAATATTCACGACATTGAAATAATACACAAACAGCATGAACACATCACAATTGCAGTAAATCTACTGTATTCCATATATATTATATAGTAACGTCAGGAGAACCGCGAAGCAAAAAAGTTACAGACTAACATGTTTGTTGGTACTGACATGCTGGTGCTAGAATGCAACTAAATGACATAAGGAAATTACTGAAGGCTGGACTATTTCGCTTTTCTCCCTATTGGTATGCACAATTTAAGACAAAGGATGCTCATATTCTCCAAAGAAGCACGAGTTCATTCATAAGTTTTGTCCCTACATTTTCATCTCATAGTGAATACTGAATACTACAATCCTTTGTATGACTGAACCAAAATTTATCAGTCATATGGTCAGACATACGGTGTAATTCTCTAGTTAGATTTTTTTACCCACTTGTTTTTCTCGAGATTGTCAGAAATGAGTAACAGTATATCACTCATGAAATGATATTATGCCTTGCAGAGGCATCATCCACCCAGGTGATCTCTCAGGGAAGCTTTCTTTGACATATCTAATCAACTCGAACCTACTTACAAAGATTTAACATGATTGGGAGGCCCATCTGACCGGTGCTTGGTTCCTATATTAATCCCCACCCAGAAAACCAAAATATCTCCATGCCTACACAGGTTCAAGTTTCAGCCTGTATAAGTCAACACAGACATGAGTTCCAATTTCTTTTCCGGCACATCCCAATCCCACAGGACACAGAATAATGCCCTTAGGCTCAATCCCAGTAAAACAAAATACATGAACCAATGGCAGTTTCATCGATGCAAAGAGAACGCTAATCCCGTTTCTGAACTAGCAAATCCAAGATCGAGAACGGTATAGCGTTCACTCGAATTCGAGAAATAACTGGAGAAATTACGGAACTTAACGAGGGGATCGTAGATAGGGTTAGACCGGTTCAAGCTGGAAAAAACACAGGAATAGGCAGGAAAGCTATGATTCCGATTCCGATGTCTTGTCTCGGGTAGACTTACCGAGAGGATGGATCCTCGCGGAGATCGACCTGACGCCTTCTCCCCTGGCCAAGTCCGGCGGCCGCGGCAAAGAAACGGGACCGGCGATGACCCTGCTGCTGCAGAGGTCGGGGTTGGGGGAATGGGGTAGCCTGTGCTTCGAGATTGGTGCGGACGGGCGGTGCTATCCTTGGCACGTTTGGTTCGGAGCCACTTTGCCAAACATGCCACACTTTGCCAAACATACCTATCCCACTTGTCATAGAATTTTTTGCTAGCCAAACTTTGCCACACCAGCGTCGTAAAGTGTGACAAAGTGTTATCTGTTACTATTTTCATTACCACGTCCTCATTTTTTTTGTAATGGCACGTTAAGGTTGAAATTTTATTCAGCTAGAGAGAGGGAGAAAGAGCATAGGAACATGTCACTGGTTTTTTTAACATAACAGGTGAGTCATATTAGTGTACTATTGTAGGAGTCTAGTCTAGGGGATGGATAGCAACATATTGTTTATCAATTCAGACACAACAATTATACAACCCTCTTAATTTGCATTTTGAAAGAACTCCCAGTTACAAATTTTAAAATTTACTTCAAGTAAATCTGTGAAATTAACAACCGAGTATGGCAACATTAGGTTTCATCTGAATGCATACTTCCAAATTTAATGCCCGGCAAGACCAAGCAAAACCTAGCCTAGTGAATCCTCGCATAATGAGAATACACACCCGCGCTTGTCAAATTCATGTTTTGATCATATATTGCACCACAAATTATGCTTAACGCTTTATCTCTTTAACGCTTGCGCCATCGACCGCTTGCCCACACATCCCTCTCTGTGTCAAACAGACAAATCAATGGTGGCCCAACAACAACACCGGGTTTATGCTATTCCCTACATTTTTAAAAAAACTGATATTTCAGACACAACTTTGGATATGCGAAGAACAGATGCTTAGATTTGTCTGGAAAGACATTATCTTGGTTGAGAATTCTGAAGTTTGAAACTATTGTCTACATCATATAATACAGAAGATGTGGAAAGGGAGTTCTAATTTCTAAATGCATGGTTTTGTCACCCGTACATAGAAAGGACTCATGAAGATGAAGATACCACCCTGATGAAGTTGGTGAAACATGAGGCTCGCCTGTTATGAAAACCAACAGTACCGTGGTGTATGAATATGATTTCTGCTTAGAGACAGTAAGGAGATAGAAGACCCTCCGGAGTGGTCAAGTCTCGTAAAAGACAAAACATAACATCCCGTGCCACAAAAGTGGTAGAGAACGGACTAAAGATTTGGCGGGGAGAAGAAGTAGTGCTGACGGCTAAATGTATGATTGGAAATAGAAGTGCTAAACATAATAGCTCGGTATAACAATACAATAGCTTCTTCAAACCTAGAAATTTGGATAAATGTCTCAGAAATCATAATCTGGCCCTTGGAAATTTTTAGTACCACTTCTATATTTGACTGATCTAAACCACCTTTAATTTCAAATGAAGTATGAGCTTAGGATATTTATTTATTTTTTGTTTCACACATATACTCTCATGTCTACACGCAACTCATACCTTCTCTTTTTTGTATTTTATCAATTGATCAATAGCATCCAGGCATACCTATCCCCATAAGTCCTATTTCGGCTGCTATAAGTTTTACAATGGTTGGGGAATTTAGGAACCGTCCAACCATGGTAATCCAACGGTGGAGAAATAGGTAGTACTGAGAAGTATTGAATAGAATTACTGAGAAGTACTGAAAATATTATTTGGTTTTTATTTATTAAAAGGGTAGGAAGGTAAATTCACACTGTCTAATCGATCCAGCTGGTCGGTCTCGTTCTCAGCCCGACAAATCCCCTTTTCACTCCGCCGACGAGCCGCGTCACCAGCCCCGCCCGCTGTTCTCTCCGCCACCGCCGCGTCCCCCTTCCACGCTGCCGCCGAAGCACGCCATCCTATCCACCGACCTCCGCCTTCGTGGCTTCCTGTCCCGTGGTTGTAGCCTGCCCCGCGGTTCTCTCCGCCGTTGACGCCGACGAGCCGCTGGCCTCTCCACCGACCTCCACCTCCATGGCTCCCTGTCCCGCCAATCCAGCCCGCCCCGCGGTCGCTCTGTCGGCCACCGCCTTAATCCACCGTAGTGCTCCGCCGACTGAGCTCCGCCCGCCCTTCCCGCCTGCCCGTTGGATCCCGTGATGGCTGGCGTTCGTCGTTGTCCGAGCGGATGTCCCTGCTGTCCATGCGGTTCCGGCATCAGTCAAGCTTCTTGTGTCGGGGGGCGCATACAGGATCGGCGCCATCGTCGTCCATCGTCTCAAACCCCGATGATGGGTGAGTGCGCGGCGGGGGATCTACCTGGGCTCGACGGTCGTCTGCGTGTGGCCGTGGTCTCGATCGTCCCATCCACAGTGCTGACCCGCGCGCTCGCCCTCCTGGGCTCTGTGACACCTTGCGTCGCAGTAGAAATTCTCAATATTCCCCATAGAGAAGGGCATCAACTGACAAGGTGAAGACGACACTCACCGCCTCTTGCTTGGTTGTGTAATTTTTTTGCAATTATTTCGATCAACTTGTATTGTAATTTATAGCGGGATGAAAGATGTATGCAAATTTATGCAGGCAGATAGGCGTGAGTGCTAGGCTATAGACCTGAAGAACACTGGCCATATGGCAGAGGAAGAGGACGACAAAGAGGATCCTGAATAACACTAGCCATATGCTGTGCAGTAGGAAAACATAGTGTGCTGCGCAAACGACACTGATGTCTACAAGGAGGAGCTGCACGGCCAGGAGAGCCGCCGACCTGCTCGGGAATCCTTGGTAACATGTGCATCATGGAGCTCCACAAGGGAAGGCTGCAGGTACTACGCGAACCCACTGGACTGAAACTTTGATGCCATGTTTGGTTGATGTGGATCTGATAATGAATCGTCTTGTTTAAATCCATCTGGTTATCTCATATGCATTATTGCTGCTATGATTGGCATGGAGTATACATGCTTTTGTTGTAATGGTAGCTAGAACTGTCCATTCAGTCATCATGGTTTTAACAAAAGGCACATTAGAAAATCCAGAGCTGAATATCTTAGGGATGTCGAACCTAGTACCATACCATTGGCGTTACACTCCATAAACACACCATATTTATGTACCACTAGGAATGGTTCACTTCCAGCGAAACCTCCAACAATGAATAGTCATGTAGAACAGTCAAGTTAAGGAAATGCATTTGATTTGGAAACAACTGGCTCAAATTAAAATTTAATAGCACTCCAGTTCGGTTGAAACTTAAAAAGTACAAGTGTACACTAAATTCAAGAAAATAGCAGAAATAAATTTAGTCATGACTTGGAAAAATAAAATCTGTTTCTAAATCGTGACATGCTATGTAGACGAGCACATCTAAAACTGCCCTTTCAGTGCTACTCCATGTGAACTTCAGGGTTCCTTGTACGGGCTCGACTTATGGGGTCCTGGATTGGACTTCCTTGGTGTTCTGCCCTCCACAAGTCCAGCGATAATCTTTGTGGCAAATTGATGTATGACAGGAATGGTAGGTTCAGGTGGTTTAATCCTCCTTGGGCGTCCACGTTTCCGCTGGCTGTTGGATGTTATGGAGTTGTTGGCATCATCTTGGGGGATGGTTTTCTTTTCCTTGGCATCATCTGGGGGACTGATTTCCTTTTTCTTGGCATCATCCGGACGGTTAATTTCCTGGACGTCGTCGTCTGCAGTATTATGTTGATCCTTCTCTGCAATGCTGGCTTCGTAGGCCTGCTGCTGTAGAGTATAATGGGGTGCATTAGTTGTATTTTGCAAACATGAAAGATAGAACATTTACAAAATAAAATACCAATTCTGTAGCACTAACCGTTAGAGGTATCTTATAGGAATCTAGTCGAAGTTGGTTGCAATCTGAACGTAGTAGACTTGAACATATTTTCCAGCTGAAAATATGTATATGTGCCTAAATTTGAGAGCAATGCATATGTTAGCTTAGCACTGTAGGCATATTTAGTAACAAGGGCAAGATATGAAATAATTGATTCGCTAACCTGTGTGAAATGATCGGTAATCTTTTCCCCATTCCATGTCAACATGTATTTTAGTGTGTATGCCGCACAAGAGTAGCTGCGATGTAAAGTTAAAGTTCAATAATATTTTGTAAATGAGGAATTTTTTAGAATGCAACACGTACCCATCCTCTTGTTGTGGTATGTTGTTATAGCACACTTTTTTCCACCGGGTAATGTTGATGGGCTGAGGTGTTTGTACCAAGCCGTCCTCGATTGCATCATTGATGCATGACTGAATGCACTCAACCAGGCAAGTTTCATTGTCCTCGTCACGAAGATGTGGTATAGAATTTAGGACCTGAACCTCTTCCTTATCAAAATTCAACACTAGTAGATGCCAGTGCATATTTTTTACATTAAATGGGATATGTACCTGCCATAAAAGTAACGCGGTCTCAGTATAGTCAAGCATTGGGATATGTAACAAATTAAAGTTTGATGTGACCGACTAGATGTAATGTAGGGACTTGTAATGGACTTCACTGTTCATGTGGATGTGAAAGAAGACATCGGTTCCATGATAATTCGTGAACCTACCAAAGTCGAGTGGTCGGTTATGGTGGATCATTTGTCGCCTCATGGTTTTAAAGGAAATGCTGATTTGTACTACCTAGAGCCTGGGTGTGTACCACCAAACGGGCTGGTCTTGATGTCAGGTCCAGAGCATGTAGAGCAAATGATGCTAGCACATAAAGGGAGAAAGAAATGTGACTTGTACATTATGAAGAATGGTCCACCATCGGATGATAGTGCCGATGGCATGAGTGAAGAGGTTGCTTCTATTGCCAGGTTTCTGCAATTTTACCAAGTTTTTGGCTACATTACTTCTACTATGTTGATTGTAATACCTTTTTATGTTTTTGAGCAGGGTCAGTTCAGCGAAGATATAGATTCATGGGAGCCCACAGAGGAAGGCAAGTGGGACGTGGACGAAAATGGGCCATCACAAGGACGTATGTGCATGTGGCATATATGTAAATCTTTAAAAAAGATCTACCCTTAATATTGCCAGAGTAATTTCCAATAATTCTCTAGAGCCATCGAACCAAGGCATTTGTGACTTGCTACTGTTTCTTGTTAAAAATTCTTTGAATGCGTGATGCATGCCTAGTTCAACACACATTACATACATTTTGTTTCTGTCATTCATTCAAACAGGAAGGGTTGGATGTATAAGAATACTTTACTTACATATCTTGTAACATCCTCTATGTACCGTGACTGTCCTGAGTTCGGTTCCCAGCATTACCTTTATTTTATTTTGTCAAAAATTACTATAATGTAGAGACTTGTAATGGACTTTACTGTTCATGTGGACTTCAAATAAGACACCGGTCTTTGAACCTACCAACATCGAGTGGTCGGTTATGGTGGATCATTTGTTGCCTCATGGTTATAAAGGGAATGCAGATTTGTACTACCTTAAACCTGAGTGTGTACCACCGGATGGAATGGTCTTGATGTCTGGTCCAGAACATGTAGAGGAAATGATGCTAGCTCATAAAGAGAGAAAGAAATGTGATTTGTACATTTTCAGGAATGGTCCACCGTCGAGAGCAATCCTTTCTCAAACCTCAAATTGACATGCACCATTGTCGAAGCATGAGCATGTTTGACCTTAAAATTAAGATGACACCTGCTTCAACTTACCATGACAAAAGGAGTACAAAACCAATAACATCATGTTCGATCAGACAATGTCCTGACCACAAAAGAGCACACACTCAGCAAGTCAGTTGGTTCTCTCACTTCTGTCGGGAAGGCTGGATGCCAATAACAGGTGAAGTACAACTAGTGCTTGTCCAGGAAGAAAACATGGAAAAATCTGAAGCAGATACATGTTCTCTACTGGCCAGATAGAGATGTAGAAGAAAAATGCCAATAACCTCACTGTTACAAATGAGCACACACACAGCTGGTCAGTTGGTTCTCTCACTTCATTTGGGCAGGCTAAATGCCAATTACAGGTGAAGCACAACTACTGCATGTCCAGGAAAAAAACATGGAAAAATCTGGAGCATATACATGTTCTATACTGGCCACACAGAGATGTAGAAGAAAAATGCCAATAACCTCATTGTTCAGAATGCAAACAGACAGCCCGCCGGCGCGTCCGCCTCATCTGCTAGTTTGGCTGCCCGCTCTGTCCAGTGGAATACGCAATGGCTGTTCCAGCTAACCATACACAATGCAACTTGGTTTCTTCCATCTTGAACCATGCAAAATTATCCTTCATTCATGGTTTTGCGAGTTCAGACATGCATCTTGATTTCTTCCATTCAGAACCATTCAATCCTGCTAGAGGAATAATAGTCAGTAGTCATCAAAGTAAAAAGATGAAAGAGAACCTGGTAACAAATACGATCATGGCAGATTAGCTTATTAACCCTACAGTTTCATAGCAATGATTAATTATGAAACAAGATGCTACTGGCTAGAGATGAAAAAATATGCTACTGCTTTCCTAACAGTATTGCTGTCAAAATAGCTCATCGGCAATCATGCAGCTCAACCTGACACACTTTAACTAAAACAAGCCGTACGTGGAAAATCACAAATCACTGATAGTGGCATAATTTCTCCAAATAAATATTCAGTATATGAGTTTCCATACTCTGAACGAGTTGTGCATCTACTCCAAATTAACCGTCAATAGCCATACTAGATGGATGTGCATACTACTTACCCATTGATACCAAGAACATCTGAAGAGCTAGTTATAATTGGCTTTCTTTCTAAGCATCAACAAAAGTAACAAGCTAATTACTGCTTCCTTCCTTTGATAGGACTAATGCATATGTACATCAAGGCCAAGGAAATCTGATACTAATTCTTCAAATCTGATTGAAATCGCACAATAAATTACTCTCGCACGAGCTAGATGGAACAACTCACATGAGCTAGACGGAGTAGATTAAGCGCCAGTTGCCAGTTGATCATGCCATTAGTAATGGCTAGTTTTTAGAAGGTAAGAATTACCATAACCGCGACAACAATGGACAGACTGAAGGATAATTGTAGACTAGAAATGCTTACCTGTTTGGGTTCTGCAAGCTAATGATCCAACAACACTATGATGGACCAGGCTCAAGTACATCTGAAAGAGAAACACAAGAGCTCGTTACATAATAATGCACACTTCAGAAATTATTGATCTCAATTTGCTGAAAATTTACTAGTACTATCCCAACATCTAAATTTACTAGTACATCTGAAAGAGAACCACATCATGCAGCTACTTGAATCACAACAGAAGCTGCAGAGCAGTCCAGACTGGCAAAGGCATACATAGCATGGTACAGATTAAAAACAAATATAATTTATATGAACATGGTATAGCAGTACTGGAACCAAATGCTTATGTCCAATCAGATTAATCAATAAGTACAAGCATTAAACATCAATAATTCTTTTTATTCATTCCGTTCATCCTTCTATCCAACTTACCAATTAAATTATAAACACAGATTAGACAGTAGTACCCCGATCTGTACTTATGAAGGTTTTGCCTGCTTGTTGTCCTACACAAGAAAAAGATATTTAATTCCAGTCACTGTGTTAACGAGTCATCCACAAGAAAAATCAACTTTTCACTCATTTATTACCTCTTCCCACTTGGAGCATGTACGACGATTATGACCCTGCTCCCTGCAATAGCCGCATTTCGTGCTCGATCTTTTCCGCTTCTTTGGCTTCAATCTTTTCTTCAGAGCACCTCGTCCTTGCACATGCACAGGATCTAGAACCTTTCCTGATTCTCCAGAATCAAGTTGCGCCGTTTGTGGCAGCACCGGACCATACCTCATGCATTCCTTGTGACCACTGGATGGTGCCTTGATGTCAGGTTCTTCATTGAGAAGCATCTTCAGATGCTCATATGCTTCAACAGACTGAGCTGCCACAAAAGATTTTGCGTTACTCAAGTTTCGCAGCTCACGGAACCTCTTTAGGATTGCTGAATAGTCATACATGTTGCTCTTTCTGGTTGTGGGAAATGCAGCCTTTGCACTCATCGTCCACCTGGTGGGAACACAACACCTGGGAAGTCGTTTTTCATCTAATATTCCCAACACGTAGAATATGTGGGAACATGGTGTGCCTAAGCATTCCAGTTTACGGCAAGAGCAACAAATCCTTTCG
Source organism: Avena eriantha (assembly GCA_910589775.1). Taxonomy (NCBI): domain Eukaryota; kingdom Viridiplantae; phylum Streptophyta; class Magnoliopsida; order Poales; family Poaceae; genus Avena; species Avena eriantha. The sequence goes on along the minus strand of OU342745.1, from coordinate 515,638,774 downwards.
AAAGAACCGTTCTTTTTCTCACACTGCACTTCAAACTTCTCTCTTCTACCCTTCTTAGCCACAACATATGTAGTCAAATCGTCATCATGATCTAGTATGTCCCTGAGGGTACAATTGCTTACAGCTTCTGTGCTATATCTGACCAAGGCAAACATTGCAGGTGTGAAAACTTGTGCAGCGTGTTTCTCGAGACTTGAAGCATCCACCTCTGTAAATGGAACAGACTGCAAGGTCACAATGTCTAGGACCGCCTCGTTTAGGCGTCGTGTCGAAAGGCACCGCTCAAAGTGTTCTAGCATTTTAAACAATGTCATGCTACCATCAAGGTGAGTGTGCAGTACAGAGTTCAGGCTCTCGCTCCTTTGATTACTTCTCAATCCTAAGAAACAACGTCCCACCAGATATGGAGCACACCACAACTTCCTCATCTGGTACATCTGATGCAACCACGACTCCTCACTTGTTACTTTGTTCCTTTCTAAGAAATCTACCCATTTTCTCTCATGCTCATGTATGGAACATCGATCATATATGAAGGATCTGAATTCTTCCTTGACCAGATCATCACCTAGATGACGTACAATATTCTCTTGAATGTGCCACACGCACAGCCGATGACATGTGTTAGGCCAGATCACCCTGATTGCTCTTTGCATTGCTAGGTCCCCATCAGTGATCACGGATATCGGGTGCTTTTGGGCCATGGCAGCAGAAAAAGTCCGCAGCATCCACTCATATGCCTCACCTGTTTCGTGAGAAATAATACCACATCCAAAAATAACCGTGCTGCGGTGGTGATTCACCCCAACAAACGGCACAAAAGGCAGATTGTACTTGTTGGTCCTGTACGTGCTATCAAAAACAACAACATCCCCAAAAGCCTCATAGTCAAGCCGGGACTGACTATCGGCCCAGAACAATCCCTTCAGATGCCCCTCTCCATCAACCAAGTACTTGAAGAAAAACTCGGGATCTCTATCCTGTCGCGCCAACATGTGACGTATCACCATTTGAGCATCACCAGCACCTGCTTATAGCTGTGGCAGAAATTATAAATGTCCCTAGTGGTACATCCAACTTCATCATATCCACCGTACAGCATCACCAAGATATCCATGATTTTTTGTTTGCTAAGCCCAGATATTTCCATCTCTACAATGTTCGCTTTCTGCTCGTCGCTGGTTCTTCTATGAGAATGGAATAGACAAGCAAGATCCCATGGGGCCAGAGGATGAGTGTGTTCATCAACGAAATCCTTCACAAACCACAGCCCTGTCTCCTTGACTCTTGCAATGACGAATTTGGCTCGACACCCCACACGAGTGAGATTCCGTGGCCTCCTCTTCCTATCTTCCCTTTTCATGTGCTTCGCTTCACGCGAACCTTCACGACTACAGAAAAATTTCCTCAGAATTATCTCCTGGTTGTAGTCATCCCACTCAACATATCCCTTCCGCACACTGAATCCTTTCTCAAGTGCATAGCTGTTATAAAACTCGAACCCATCATCCTCGCTAGCAAACATCTTCCTAACGATGTCAAGGTACTCATCCACAGACTCATCACCCATGTCTTCCTGAATATAAAATAGAAAGAAACAGTTACAAGTTTCATCATGTCAAGTAAACAATTAGATATAGAATCTGAAGTAGAAGCTTGTTCAATGTTCATCATGACTTGCTATTGAGGAGCAGAAGCTTGTTCAACTGAATAAGGAGATCCATCCCAGAATATTCAGACTCAAGGTCTCATTTATCTTATCGATTCGTTTTCTCAAATTGAGTTCACATCCACTTCACGGTCATGGTAAATGCCTATAACTGAGCAACCTTTGAATGGTATTTTCCTAAAGCCAGAACTTTCAGTGGTCTATTTCTAAAGTCTAGATATTTTAATGGTATTTGAACCAATTTTCCCTGACAAGTATTGCCAGTCTGCTATCACTAAATCAACACTGATCGAATTATTGGCAGGAAAGCAAGATAAATCTTCAGTCGATTCAGTACTACTTGGTGTCTGGTGTTAGTAACAGTTCAGAAACATACTGAACAACAACACACCTATGAATCTACTACTAGCTGCAAGCTTCCGTAGGATTGATGCCCAAAAAGACATTTGAGCCGTTGTTAAGCCAAAGGTTATAACACACTATGCCGTTCACAAATGACTAAATCCTGTTGCGACACTCGAATAATCGAGAATACCGTCGCTTCTCGTCAAGGTCGAGCTGCTCACCTCGAATCGGACGATTGGCGTCTTGCCAGAAGGAGGAGGCGGCAGCTGCGAGTCAAACGAAGCACACGTCTGCGGCGCAGGTACTGAAAGGTGCCGTCCGCTTCCTCCACGCCCAATCCCAAACGAGCCCCTTGGAAATTTGGGGATTTCCGGCCGTCGACCCCTCTGCAGAACCAACGCTGAGGGAGGGCGCGGCGGTGGACTAGGAAGGGCTCGGGCGTCCTCGGCGGGAGGCTGGCGGCACCTTCCAGCGGTCTGGACGGTGGCTTCGGGCGGGAGCCTGGCGGGCGGTCAGGGGAACCTATGCTGAGGGAGGGCGCGCGGCGGACCAGGAGGGCTCGAGCGTCGTCGGCGGGACGCTGGCGGCACCTTCCAGCGGCGGGAGCCTAGCGGCGGTCACGCGGGCTAGGGGTAGGGTCGAGGCGATGGGAGGGGAGAGAATTACAACGGGTTCCAGATCGTGCTCGCGAGCAGCTGGCCGTGCCGGGTGGGTGCACGCTATGAAATTACCAGAATACCCTTTTTACTTAATTAAAAATCGAGAGTTAACAGCCCCCAGATCAACGGACGAAATTAATCTACGCAGAAGTACTGAGGAGTACTCCCCAATCACCGTAACAGACGTCTTCGGCTGCGGAGTCAAACTATCATCTGCCTAAACAAAGAGCTACATTGTACACCAATAATGCTCACTAGATAGAATAGTACCGGTAGAGTAGTAGGAACCCATGACGACATTTTGGTCGACTGATCACCAATACCCGCGCTATGGCATCCTCCGCCACTGTTGTGAAGGCAACCCAGCCTACCTCACAACATCAACGATATACAACCAGGTTCTTCCTGAAGCAATGCACACGAACATTTCCCCAAGTCTCCCAATCCCATGAGTTGTTATTTGGCTCCCATCCAGATCAAAACCATGTTGTGTCTTGCACTTCTTGATAACTATAGGTAGGTCATATTTACTCTATGTTACTCCATTCAACTTTATAACATGGTTTGGTTGTGTGTTTATGTGGACTTTACTCACTTCTTTTTCACTACAATAATGCTTTAGTAAATGGTTGCTATAATTATTGGTCATGACCATGAGCAGGGACCATGTGGTTCCTCTAGGACCACTTCGAGTTATTCTCGGGAAATTTTGGTGTAGGTCTTTATGAAGGATACAAGAGAGTATGGTTATCATGTGACTATAAAGCTTATGTTGCCCTCACGTCCTATTAGTTGAAGTGTAGATGCTGGTAGCCAAGTGCAGATAGGATAATTGATGAACGCATGTAAGTATTAGGCCCACCGCAATTTGTTTTCTAGGAAATGATTATGCCGATTTTAAAAGGATATTATTAACTTCATTTTTTTATTGGGGACTGGTCATCCTCTGGCAACAAATGTATTTTTCAGTGAGAAATGAAGGAGAACGGAGATATCAACAAGTAATGAATATATAGTTTATAGAGAAGTTCACAGAGAAGAGGGACTTGAAGTTCTCGAAAGAGCATATTTGGGATGTATCTAGTTCTTTAAAATGATTGCTCAAAGCATAGTCTTCCTCTATTGACCACGATGATCTTTCAAAAATATCGCTAGCGTAAGCAAAAACTAATACAAGCATGATTCATGTCTTCCCTCACTCATGTATACAAGGAAATGACAACAAGAGGGGCTTACACGTGGCATGCTTACTACTGTGTGTACCCCTCATAGGAACGCTTCGTTGAAGATGGCCGAGGTGATCACTTTTGGTGGTGGCAACGATTGGATTACGGTCTAGGAGGCGTATCCGGGCTTGACATGATGTGGATGGAACTCAAATGAGCAGGGTGATGCCACGGAAATCATCCTCGGCAGCGCGTAGTCGTTTCCTTCTTCTTGAGTTATTACATTCTTCCCAACTCCACTTTGCTTAACGGATTGTACTGTGAATCCTGGAATTCATTTTGGGCCCAGAATCCTGGAATTCATTTTGCAATTCCATCCCTATGCTGTTTGGTTGGCACGGAATTGGACTGTCATTTCATTTGGCAAATCCATCGAAATATTCCCATGTGTAAACCCGATTCATGTCTCAATCCCGTCATTTGCAAATTCCGATGGCAACCAAACATGTGGATGTTTTTGGAATCATAATATAAATGAAATAAATCCATGTATTCATTTCATTTCTACTAAATGAAATGAATACCTGAGTGCCAAACGACCTCTAAGTCAACTTTGCTTGCCCTGATTCTACGTACGATGGGAAAGGCGATGCCGCATGTTACCTACTTGCACTGCTGACACGTATGTACGCACTGCAATTTCAGAAATATATTCGCTCAAGAATTTCCACATGCAAATATGCATCGGGCCTATTTAGTTTCTCAAGATTTAGTCCATTCTCATGGATGATCAGTTTGTGCTTCATGAGCCATATTGTATCCTAGCTTGATAGGATGAAGAAGTAAAACTTGGAAAACTGGTTGAAACACATTTAAATTAGTTTCTCTTGACATTCCAACAAAATATATCAGTAACAAAAACACATTTCTTTGTTAGTTCCACTGATGTATGCATAAAGAAGGATGCCCTTACTCCGCCGAGCGGATGATGCAGATACGAAGATCGCTGGTTGATTGAGTGCCAGAACTGCGAGGAGTTTCTGCAACGTCATCAAAAGGCATTGCGAGACCGAGATTCAACCAACGTCACGAACCTTGACCGCAAACTCAGCCAAAGAATAGCCCCAAGCACTTGCAAGGTGGGGAGGTGACCCGCACTACCGAAGGGGCCGATCAACCGAGACCACACCAACAACACGAAGCTCGCAGCAATACCACCACCATCACCAACAGATTTAGCCATGTTTGCAAACCAACAAGAGTTGAAGTCAAGAGCACCAGACAAGCTCAACTGCCATCACCGGACAAGCAGCATAAGTATCCTTTGTGACGCCTTCAACAAGGAGAACTACACCTGCACAACAAGAAGCTAACATGAGGTGCATCTCCGCGACCACGCCCCCAACAAGGTTAAACGACGCTAACCAGCGCCGTCGTGGTCGGCCTTGGTACAAACCAGAGCAAGGATTTCTCCGGGATACACACCTCGATTAGATAGCTTCCCGCCGTGCGCTTGGAGGGACGACAACCTCCACCACTTGCTGAGACGAGAGGCCTCAGACCGCTAAAAGGAGAGGAGCTACAGCGCCACCGTCACAACAGGATGGAGGGCTGCCGGTGGGACCTTACCCCACGCATCAGAGAGGGCAGGATCTAGACCCAAGGCCCTCCGTGTGGCAGCACAGGAAAGGGCATCGGCGGCGCACATCCGGACCTGAAGCATGGAGTTCTACTCCGGCACGGACACGGACCGAGCACGATCACCGGCCGGTGGACCAGGAGTTGGATCTGCTCGGGACATCATCCTGGAGAGGTGAATCGAAGAGGATGGAGCGTTGGGGCGGAGGGCGAGGCCATGCTGGAACGGAGCAGCAGGCCGGTGAGAGAGGGAGCGAGGAGAAAATGGGTGGTGCGGGGTGGAGTAGTGTGGAGCGGGGAGGGCAGGGGGAGGGTGCAAGCAGCAGCGCGTCGGGGAACAACTCACGCTGCCGGCGCTCTTTGCCTGGCGACGCATGCTGCCGGCGGCGAGGGGGGCGGCGGCGGCGTTGCCTAGGGTTCCCACCCGAGCCGCCTCGCAGGGAGACGACGCAGGGGTGTGTTCTGGGAGTTTCAACCCCAAAAACCCGTTCTCCAGTGATAAAACTCTGCCATGTCAAGCGTCATGTTTACCCGCTAGTGATCTTGTCGATCCGATAGTGATCTTGTTGACCAAATAGTGATCGTGTCAGCCAATAGTGTATACTCCGATAGTGGTCCTTTTTTTGGAGCAACCGGCAGGAGCTCTGCCTTTTCAAATAGATAGAGGGAAAACGATCCACACAGTACAGGGGCATGTTTTGGTTAAGGTGAAAACATGCCGGAAAAAAACACCCGAAAAAAACCAAAACTGAAAAAAGCCTAGTCAGGCTCTGCAGGAATGGCAGGCCCGAAGGACACAAAAGCCCGGGCGCGTTGCCTGATGTCCTCCCTTGCGATCTCAGCCACCTCAACATAAGTCAGCCGCTGGCCGGTGAAGATTCGTCTGTTTCTCTCTTTCCATGCGTTCCATAGGACATATAACAGTCGACCACTTAAAGTTCTTTTTTCGCTCGATGGTCTTCCGTCAATCAGAGTGTCCCACCATTATGTGAGGGAGCGGAAGTCGTGGCCATGGAGCCCCCCGCGGCATTGTCCCGAACCTGGGTGAGGTTCCAGACAGCAGTAGTGAAAGGGCAGTCTTTGCAGAGGTGATCGGCCGTCTCAGGCGCGCTTAGGCAAAGAGCGTAGATGGGGTCGTACGTCCACCCCCTGGTGGCTAAGTTATCTGCCGTGAGGAGCTTGCGATGCAAGGCCAGCCAGCCGAAAATCTTGCATTTCGGTTCCGCGTGGGCAGTCCACAACTTCTGGGCAATGAACTTGGGGTGACTTCCGTGGAATTGCGCAAGGTACGCAGAGGTAGCACTATAATTACCATCCGCCGTCAAAGTCCAAACTATCCCGTATTTTTGTCCTGGAGTCAGCTGTGCGTGCTCCACCACGTCCCAAACTTTTATGTACTGGGCGAGCTGCACCGGAGTGGTCAGGCTAGAAATGGCACGTATCCAGTTTCCGTTAGCTAGTTCTTTGGCCACGCTCCTGGTTTTTCTTGAAGCAATCTTGAAAAGGTCTGGCGCCCAAAGGCATATGGGGCCATGCTGAGACCAGCTGTCGTGCCAGAATGAGGCCGTCTCCCCATCGCCTAGGGAGATTTTTGTGGAGGCTCTGAAGAGATCCATGTTGGCATCATCGCAGGGGAGTTTAGAACCCGCCCAAGTGCGTTGAGGGTTAGTCCACCGTAGCCACGTCCATCAGAGTCTGAGTGCCCGTCCTGTCCGTTGCAGGTTAGGCATCCCGAGCCCTCCCAAATCTTTTGGTCTGCAGAGCGTCGTCCAGCTAACCAAAGCTTTTCCTCTTGCCGCGTGCTCGCCTTCGTCGACGGCCCAGACGAAGTTCCTAGCAATGCGAGTAATCTTATCTCTAGCCCATTTGGATAGGGGGAGGACGGTAGCGTGGTAGACGGCGATGGCCATTAGGACGGACTTAGCAAGGGTAATTCTTCCAGGGCGAGCAAGAAACTTCCCTTTCCAGCCAGGAAGCTTTCCTGCAATCTTGTCGATGAGGGGCTGGAGATCGACTTTACGGAGCCGCCTGAAGTGTAGGGGGAGACCCAAGTATTTCCCAGGGAATGAAGCAATCTTAGCCGGGAAAGTCGAAAGGACATTCAGAAGGTCGATGTTGTCGCATCTAATGGGGAGGACCTCCGTCTTGTTTAGGTTGGTGATGAGGCCACTGGCTTTTCCGAAGCAGTCGACGATAGTGGTCCTTAGCAAGTTAGCAGTGCCGGACCTAGCAACGTTTCAAAGTCTGGGCACACTTCAAAACTTCTTTTTTTGCAAGACTTAAAAACTAAAAAACTTCAGCTGATTTTTGCCAGGGAACAGCCGAACAAGCCCAAGCTGGCCCGGTTAACCTGATAGAATGCAACTTTCAGCTGTTTTTCGCAGTTCCACCTATTTACGTCGCCCCGAGACATCGTCGGAGTGGCTGTAGGCGTGGGCGTCGAGCCTGTGCACGTGTCCAGGGTGTCCGGACGGTAAATCCCCCACCGACCCTTAGTGATCTCTCGTCGGTCTGATTATGTATGGCACCCCATATATTATTTCCTTGTCATCTACCACTAGGTACACACACTTGTACCTTCCTTGGCAAAGATGCATGGCTTGTTAATATGTGTAGCAGTCTGTGGAGCCTAGAGGAAAAGCCGACTGAACCGGCCCATGACACCAGCCACGCACCCCCACCCCACCAAGTTCGCATTAGGATTTTGCGATGCATGGAGAACCCAGACATGAGAACGATACACATGTTCTTCATGCCCCTCCCAAATCTTTTGTTGCCAAGAGTTCTGGGCATGCATAAGCTAAACATGTCGTGGACACCCATTTGGCCCTCCATAGCAAAGTGATGGTGCCTGTTCGGATAGGGTACGGTCTGTTAGAGTATATTTGTATATTGTAGTTTCCCCATTTGTTAGGGGATTTCTGTATATTTGCACCTGTACATGTACTATATATTCTGGCCTTTGGCCCTCTGGTAATACAAGCATCTATTACCCTAACATGGTATTAGAGCCATCAGGCTTTTTTTCCCTCGCACCCGCCGCCGCTCGCCCCGGCATCTCGCCGCCGCCGCCGCCTCCGTCTCCGGCCGTCGCCATCGTTCGCCCGGCCGCCCGCCGCCGCGTCCGGTCGCCGCCGTCGCCTCCTCCGACCACCCGTCCGCCGCCGCCTCCGCCTCCGCCGCCGTCTCCTCCAGTCGCTCGTCCGCCGCCGCTGCCGCCGCCTCTGCCTCGGCCACCGCCGCCGACTCCGCCTCCGTCGCCGCCGACTCCGGCCGCTCGTCCCCGGCCCATCCCCGGCCGCCGCTCGCCCCAGCTCTCCGCGCCCAGCCGCCCAGTTTTCGTCCGATCTAGATCGGATCTGACAAAAAAAATCGACAGAGCTATGTCTTCCTCGTCAGGCTATGTTGCGATTCCACGTTGCCCGGTGATTTTTGATGGCGCGAATTATCCTAATTTCGCTGCCTTCATGCGTGTCCATATGCGCGGTCTTCGCCTTTGGGGTGTGCTTTCCGGTGAGGTCTCATGTGCACCGCGCCCCGTTGCGCCTACGGCGCCTATTGCACCGACGCCCGTTGCCCTTGCCCCCGATGCTACTCAGGCGGTCAAGGATGCAGTCCAGAGTGCTGATGATACTGCTCGGGATGATTATGATCGGAAGGTCCAGGAGCATTCTACTACTGTTGCGACCTACCGGCTAGATCTGGCTGACTACACTCAGTGGATAGATGAGGATGCTCGTGCTGCTGTTGTTCTCACTTCCAGTGTTCTGCCTCAGTATGCTGCTGAGTTCATGGGTCTTCCGACTGCTGCTGCTCAGTGGGCTTTTCTTCGTCAGCGCTATCAGCCGTCTGGAGATGCTCTTTATCTGTCTGTGGTTCGTCAGGAGCATGATCTTAAGCAGGGTGATTCCACTATTGATGAGTTCTATACTCAGAGTGCTGCTATTTGGCGTCAGCTTGACTCTCTTCGTACAGCTGTGTGTAACACATGTCCCTGTTGTCTGATTGTGCGCGTGGATCTGGAGTTTCAGCGCATCTTTGAGTTCTTGTTGCGGCTCCACAAGGAGTTTGAGCCGCGTCGTGCCCAGCTGCTTGCCCGTGGTCGTGTTCCGCTCTCTGAGGTACTGGCTGAGCTTCGTGCTGAGGACACTCGTCTTCGTGGTGCTGGTCTTCTTGAGGTTCCATCTGTTCTTGCTGCTCGTGGCCCCCCCGTGCCGCCGGCTTCGTCGCCGTCTCTAGCACCGTCGCTACTCTCTGCTCCGCCGGCCCAGGGTCAGAGTCAGCCTCAGCACCCTCGTGGTTCTCGTCCTCCCTGCGCCCACTGTGGCAAGCCTGGCCACGATATCTCTGGCTGCTGGACGAGGGATCCCCGCTTACGTCAACAGTACCTTGCTCGTCGGCAGGGTGGCTCTTCAGGATCTTCTGCCGTTGCTTCTGGACTTCCTGCTGGTGCACTATCTGGTCAGGATATTATCCGTGGTCTTCGTAGTCTGCTCGCTGCTATAGGCTCTTCCTCGTCGGGTACTGCTAGTTCTGTGCCTACCTCTTCTGGCACCGCGCTACTGTCACCTTCTACATAGTCAGGTACGTCATCCCCGTGGTATCTGGATTCTGGAGCTTCTTTTCATATGACTTCTGCGTCTTCTATTCTTTCTGCTCTTCGCTCTCTTATTTCTCCTGTTCGTGTTATCACGGCTGATGGTACCTCTCTTCCTGTTTCCAGTCGAGGCACCCTCTCTACTTCCTCTTTCTCTGTTCCTGATGTTTCTCATGTTCCCAGGCTTAAGATGAACCTTTTCTCTGCTAGTCAGCTTACTGATTCTGGTTGTCGTGTCATTCTTGATGCTGATTCTTGTGCTGTTCAGGATCTTCGTACACAGGCTCTGGTTGGAGATGGCCCTCGCAGTCTTGAGTCTCCGGGGCTATGAGAGTTAGACTGGCTTCGCGTTCCTTCTGCTGACACTTCCTCTGCCAGTTCTCCTGTGGTTGCTGCTTCTGTCACCGGCTCGTTTCAGCAGTGGCATCATCGGCTGGGTCATCTTTGTGGCTCCCGTTTATCGTCATTAGTTCGCCGTGGTCTTCTAGGGTCTGTCTCAGGAGATGTGTCTTTCCATTCGTGTCAGGGTTGTAGGTTAGGCAAACAGATTCAGCTTCCCTATCCTACTAGTGTGTCTGTATCTCAGCGACCTTTTGATTTAGTTCATTCTGATGTTTGGGGTCCAGCTCCCTTTGCTTCAAAAGGGGGCCATCGATACTATATTTTATTCATTGATGGTTTTTCATGGTACGCCTGGTTGTTTTTTATGCGCTCTCGTAGTGAGGTGCTTGCTATTTATCAGTGCTTTGTGGCCATGGTTCGTACTCAGTATTCCACTCCTATTCGTGTGTTTCGTGCTGATTTTGTAGGAGAGTATATCTCCCAGCACCTGCGTGGCATTCTTGCTGAGCAGAGCACCCTTGCTCAGTTCTCGTGTCCCGGCGCCCATGCTCAAAATGGTGTCGCCGAGCGTAAGCATCGTCATATTCTTGAGACTACCCGTGCTATGATGATTGCTTCCTCTCTTCCGCCGCATTTCTGGGCTGAGGCTGTCGCTATGTCGACTTACCTCATTAACATCCAGCCTTCTGCTGCTCTTCAGGGTGGCATTCCTCTCGAGCGTCTCTCTGGTACCTGTCCAGACTACTCGACTCTTCGTTTATTTGGTTGCGTTTGCTATGTCCTTCTCCCTCCTCACGAACGCACCAAACTGACCGCTCAGTCTGTTGAGTGTGTCTTTCTCGACTACAGTGATGAGCATAAGGGCTATCGCTGTTGGGACCCCGTTGGTCGTCGGATGCGCATCTCTCGTGATGTCACGTTCGATGAGACATGTCCTTTCTATCCTCGCCCCACCTCTGGTACTTACCCAACGGATGATCTCTCTTTTCTTCTTTTTCCTAATACACCTTCCGCTGTCCCTTCTCCTCCATCTCTCCCTTCTGATGCCCCTCCTTTGGTTTCGGCGCCATCCTCTCCTCCGTCTAGTTCCCCTAGTTCTCCGCGTTCTCCGGCTTCGGACCCTTCCTCCGCTGTTCCTTCTTCCTCCTCTTTGGATGAGTCATCTTCCGCGGATGAGCTTCCTTCTTCACGGCCTGTTCGTCAGCGTCGTGCTCCAGACCGTTACTCTCCTAGTCAGTATGGTCTCTCTGTCGTCTCCGAGCTGACTTCTTATCGGGATGCCGCGTGTCATCCTAAATGGTAGCTTGCCATGGCTGAGGAGATCGCTGCGCTTGAGCGCACTGGCACCTGGGATCTTGTTTCTCCCCCTTTTGTGTTCGTCCTATCACGTGTAAGTGGGTCTATAAAATTAAGACCCGCTCTGATGGATCTCTTGAGCGCTATAAAGCGCGTCTTGTGGCTCGTGGTTTTCAGCAGGAACACGGCCGTGATTATGATGAGACTTTTGCCCCTGTGGCCCATATGACCACTGTGCGTACTCTTCTTGTTGTTGCTTCTGTTCAACGCTGGTCTGTGTCCCAGCTTGATGTTCAGAATGCTTTTCTTAATGGCGAGTTGAGTGAGGAGGTTTATATGCAGCCTCCTCCTGGGTATTCTGTTCCAGATGGGATGGTTTGTCGTCTTCGATGTTCTCTTTATGGCCTGAAACAGGCCCCTCGTGCCTGGTTTGAGCGCTTTGCCTCTGTGGTGACTGCTGCTGGTTTCTCTCCTAGTTCTCATGATCTAGCGCTTTATGTTCACACTTCTCCTTGTGGACGCACTCTTCTCCTTCTCTATGTTGATGATATGATCATTACCGGTGATGATCCTGAGTATATTGCCTTTGTCAAGGCTCGTCTCCGTGATCAGTTTCTTATGACTGATCTTGGTCCTCTTTGCTACTTTCTTGGGATTGAGGTTTCCTCCACTTCTGATGGCTTTTCTATCTCTCAGGAAAAGTATATTCAGGATCTTCTTGCTCGGGCTGCTCTTGCGGATGAGCGCACCGTTGAGACTCCTATGGAGCTTAATGTTAAGCTTTGTCCTACTGATGGTGATCCTCTTCCCGATCCCACTCGTTATCGCCATCTTGTTGGAAGTCTTGTTTATCTTGCTGTCACTCATCCTGATATCTCTTATCCTGTTCATATTATGAGCCAGTTTGTCTCAGCTCCTACCACTGTTCACTACACTCATCTCCTCCGTGTCCTTTGTTATCTTCGTGGCACGATTACTCGTTGCCTTTTCTTCCCTCGTTCTAGCTCTCTCCAGCTCCAGTGCTACTCGGATGCTACGTGGGCGAATGATCCTACTGATCGTCATTCACTTTCTGCTTACTGTGTGTTTCTTGGTGGTTCGCTTGTTGCTTGGAAGACGAAGAAATAGGTAGCGGTTTCCCGTCCGAGTGTTGAGGCTGAGCTGCGGGCTATGGCTTCGGTGACCGCTGAGGTGACTTGGTTACGGTGGTTGCTTGCAGATTTTGGGGTCTCTGTTACGACACCCACTCCACTTTTGTCAGACAGTACAGGTGCTATCAGTATTGCACGTGATCCGGTCAAGCATGAGCTGACCAAGCATATTGGTGTTGATGCTTTTTATACACGTGCTCAGGTGTAGGATCAGGTTGTTGCGATTCGTTATGTGTCTTCAGACTTGCAGTTGGCAGATTTCTTTACAAAGGCACAAACCCGCGCATAACATGATTTCTTACTCTCCAAACTCAGTGTTGTGGATCCACCATGAGTTTGAGGGGGGGGGGGTGTTAGAGTATATTTGTATATTGTAGTTTCCCCATATGTTAGGGGGCTTTCTGTATATTTGCACCTGTACATGTACTATATATTCTGACCTTTGGCCCTCTGGTAATACAAGCATCTATTACCCTAACATAGTCATTAGTTGATCATGATACAAAGATCCACGAAAGTCCATGAATATTGTAGATTCCCTCTCGAAATATTCGTCCTATTTTTTTTACCATTTCACAAAAATTCCTGAAACCTATGTAAAGACGGGGTAAAAACTGCCTTCTAGTTTCAAAAAGTTACTAAAATTTGGTAAATTAGGAAAAAACATGAAATTAAACTTCACAGGAACATATACATTTACAAAGTATCAGAAATCGACTAGAAACAAATCGATCTCGAGCATTGATGCACCAATAATATCAACAATCTAGGAGTGTAGGACTTGGGGTTGAGTTGGAATCACCAATATGTGGAGGGATTACCTCAGCGATAGTGAGATGCTAGTGCTAGATATAATGGGTTTGACAACATTAGGTTTTATTTGGATGTGTAGTACTAAATATAATACACTTGGCAACACTAGGTATGTGAAATGAAGGCTAGTTTTCTGATCTATCGTGTAGATTATACCACATATTGTGTCTAGTTCTTTATATGTATACCACAGATCGTGGTTACCTCGGCCACGTTTCGGTGGGGATTGGCGGCGGCATCCGCTCCTGGCCGGTCGACGGCGGTGTCATGGCTAGCGGCAGCCGGTGGACCTCCGGTAGATGGGTGCAAGCGGCGGCGGGAGTTGGGTCCCGATCTCGGCCCAGATGGGCCTAGGCAGCCCGCGATCTGCTGCCCGTTCGTCGCTCTACGCTGGCTCCTAGGTTCCTCGGGCTATGTCCGTGACATGAGGAAGCTTGGGGCATATGTCCCCAACATGGTGGTGACCTTCTCCGTCGGAGTGGTCGACCGGGTGGTCTCGCCGCCGTGCGGCGGATCCTGCTAGTTGCCGGTGGGTGGCGTGTACTAACTCGGTTTCAATAAAGGTGGCGGTCCTTGATCCCTCTCAAGCCAAGACGAAGATCCGCCTGATGTTTATCTACATTGATCTGGTTCCTGTGTCGTGTTCCGGAAGGCTCCGCCGACGTACTCCATAAGCGCGATCATGCCGAGATATTGCCGGATCGGATAGCATTCGGTCGTGTGCATCCATGTTTTACTCTGACTGTTTGGTTTCAGAGGGTGCGCTTTGAAGCTTTGTTGGCTTTTAAGATCATGGGGCATGTTCTCGTTCTATGGTGCTGACAAAAAATGTCATGGAGACCAAGATCTGTGGACTGACAATGGTGGTTCGAGTCTGGGTGGTGATGAGAAATTGGCTTGGTGATTCGTGACTTGGAGCAGTGGCATGCAAGTGGGGGCGACTGCATAGGAGGTTCACGGTCCTATCTTTCAGGGTGAAAACCCAGGGTCTGGCCTTAATTTGTTGTGCCTGGCAATGGCCTTGTTGAAGGCATTGTTTGAGAGTGTGGACTTTCTTCAGGGTGAAAACCTAAGATCTTTGATCGGGCGATGACAGTGTTTGTGCATTGTTTCCTTCTTGGAGGCGTAGTTTTTGAAGAAGCTAGACTTCTGGTGATGTCTTGGTGGTGGTAGTACTGCTGTTTCAATGAATGGATCACTGTAGGAGGACTTTCCTTTTTTGTAATTCTTCTTTCTTTTTTGGCTGTGTGCATCCGTATGGCCGCTAGGGCAATGCGTTATTGTAGAGGATGGATGTAATTGGTATCCTCTGATATTAATATATGCTCCTTTCCCAAAAAAATATAAGCTATAAGGGCGTTAAGAATGTTTTCTCTCCTTGCTTCTCGTGTTCTCTAATAAGATAATATATTAATAGCGCACATGTTGGTAATCTGTTGCCATCTCATTAGAGAACACGAGAAGCAAAGAGAGAAAACATTCTTAACGCCCTTACAGTTTATACTTTTTTTTGGGAAAGAGCATATACTAATATCAAAAGATACCAATTACATCCAGCCTCTGCAACAACGCATTGCCCTAACGGCCATACGGATACACACAGCCAAAAAAGAAAGAAGAATTACAAAACAAGAAAGGTCCCGCTACAGTGACCCATTCCTTGGAATAACAGTACTACCACCACCAAGACAGCACCAGAAGTCCAGCTTCTCCAAAAATGACGCCTCCAAGAAGGGAACAGTGCACAAACACCGTCATCGTATGATCAAAGATCTTAGGTTTTCACCCTGAAGAAATTCCACACTCTTAGAACAATGCCTTCAACAAGGCCATTGCCAGGCACAACCAATTAAGGCTAGACCCTGGGTTTTCACCCTGAAAGATAGAACCGTGAACCTCTCCTGTGTAGCCGCCCCCACTTGCATGCCACTGCTCCAAGTCACGAATCACCAAGCCAATTTCTCATCATCACCCAGACTCGAACCACCATTGTCGGTCCACAGATCTTAGTCTCCATGACATTCTTCGTCAGCACCATGGAACGAGAACATGTCCCATGATATTAATAGCCAACAAAGCTTCGAAGCGCACCCTCTGAAACCAAAAGATCAGAGTAAAACATGGATGCACATGACTGAATCCTATCCGATCCAGCAATCTCTCGGCATGATCACACTTATGGAGTACGCCGGTGGAGCCTTCCGGAACACGACACGGTAACTAGATCAATATAGAGAAACATCAGGCGGATCTTCATCTTTGCTTGAGAGGGGTCAAGGACCGCCACCTTTATTAGGCAAATCGTCGGCCCCCGCGCCGCCGCCCGCCGGCTCCCCATGGGACCGGCCGCCCAATTCCCCACCAGCTAGGCCGACAGAGGAGTAGGAAGCCCAGACCGCCATGACCGCAACCTGCCGCCAAGAGACCTGCGGAGATCATCCGAAATCCGAAGATCAGATGCGGGGGCGGGCGCATCTGGGCCAAGGGCCAGACGACCACACCCACCAAAGCTCCACCGGTCATCCCATCGCCGCCGTCCGCCATGGCGTCTACCACCAACCTCCACCTACGTCTGCCACGCCGGCGGCAGCCCGCACTCCCGGTGACAACGGCCCGTGCCGCACCACCAGCCATGGGAGAGGGATCGCTGCCGCCACCCTCCTTGGGACGCCTGGGCTTTGCCCACTAGCCCCTCCGGCGGCGGCGAGAAAGCGGAAGAGGCGGCGGCGCCGCCTTGGGTTAGGTCGGGGAGAGGAGTCTGAGACTTGAGGCGCCTCACTCTGTTTAACTTGGAATTTAAACCTCCACGACATGAGGAGTAAGAACCTCACAATCATCATGCCCACTCAAATTTTCACGATTAGAAAAATGGATAAATTGGGAGTCTTTTCTGTAACCTCTAAAGGATCATAATAACATAAACATAATTTATAACTTGGCAACACCACCAACAACTCTTAACAGGGAAAACAAGAGGTATTACAAACTGCTAAACAGAGAACCCGTAGCTTATGTCCTCTTATGTTTTCAGATAACTGTTCCTAAACGGCTGAACCAAATTGCATGTAAATTGTTAGATAGGTAGTATAGTGAATGCTCAACTTGTTGTAGATCAAGTTAGGCTGACAATATTTGATCCCTATGGTTAAAATTATTCCAAGATTATGCGCCTTTGAATTCACCTAGGGATTCTCATAAAACCACGCTCAATAGATGGACTAGTACAAACATAGTAGTAGTTACCAATGATGACATTTAGGTCGGGGCGAACCCGTCGTATCGGCTCCCCCATCATTGTGTGAGAGGCAAATCAGCGTATCTCACAAAATCAATGACAAAGGACAACAAGATCATCAGCGCAACAACGCACGCGAGCAGTTTCCCATGCCTCTCGATCCCATACATCGTTTTTTTTTGGCACCAATCTAATGGTCATGTCGAAACCATGGTGATTTCGGTAAAAAAAAAAACAAGTCACTCAACTTGCTTTGCATCACATATTTTCTCTCTTTTGCGAAACCATATGTAGGTAGTATTTTCTCTATACTAGTACATCAAGATTTTATAACATGGTTATGCTGTGTATTTATGTGATACTTTATTCACTTTATTTTCTTTATTGTGACTACAATAATGATTCACAAAATATATTCTATTAATTATTTATAAAAGCCAGGAGCGAGGAACATGTGACTCCTAACCAGGACCACATTTATTTACTCTCGGAAAGATTTGGTGTTGGTCTTTATGAAGCTTCTAGACTTTATTCGTTCTTTGCTTTCCGAGTATCCTGAATTTTTTTTTTTTTAGAATTCAGTATCCTGAATACACACTGCCTATATATACTCTATGCTCGGCCCCTATTCACCTTGGGCCAAAGCGAAATCGTAAAATCGATGTAAAGCACATGATGCATGTTTCGTGACGTCCACGCGCCATCGAGTCCGAAACGCACAGTACATCCACTCCGACTCCAACACGATCACCACCGAACGATATATAGATACCTGGCCATGAACCCCTCCGTCGTCTCAGTTGATCCCCGGCAGTCCGGCACACGTCTGCAAGAAACAAAGAAGCAGAAGTTCTCGGAAGAGAAGAGGAAGAGCTGATTGTTCGGGAGCTTCTCGAGTCGAGAAGAAGAAGATCCTGTCTGTTGGCTTCTCGATCGCCCGGCGGGAAGAAGCGCAGTAAGAGATGGCGATGGCGAAGTGCGGCGCGTACGCGGAGCTGCTGGACATGGCGGTCCAGGTCGCCGTGCGCTCCTACACGCACTTGCCGCAGACGTCCGGCTCCTACTACAAGCCCCCGACGACGACGGCCGCCACGGCCACGAGGAACGGCGGCGCGAGCGCGAGCGGGAGGAGCTCCGCCGATTTCGAGGGCGACGCGTCGTCCACGAGGAGGAATCCGCAGCAGCATATGGCGGCAGTCATGGTGGCATTCGACGCGACGGAGATCATCCTCAGCGGCGTCGTGTAGGCCTGCATTGCTCCCTCGACTCGCTCGACTTCGGCATCGGCATCGGCATGCAAGAGGAAAAGAATCGAAATATATATATCGTCCTCCGGGCAAACATGAAACGGATTGTTCCATTAGAGTAGTAGTTCTTTCCCTTCATTCTTTGCTCGAGTTCTTCGGCTCCCTCAATTTTGCGGCGAGGGAGCTGTCGCTTGATCGAAACTTTTGATTGTTGAACATGATGATCGATTCAGATTCACCTAGCGTTTTCCGGTTCATTTCATGGATTGCAATCGACAAACGTTATTTTGAGGAATGGAATGGATACAGAATTACAGATACGATTCCGTTTTCCCTTTGGCTTTGGTTCTGTGTACCGTGGAACCAAAATCATTAGATAATGTTTCGTAAAAATGATCACATGGTATTAATCTGTTTCAAAGTAATGCAGCTCAGTTGGTCTTAGAAGTAAGAAGTGTAAATATTCCTCCTAAACTTGTGACAAAATCACACTAATGTATGAAGTTGCTAACTTGATATTGGTAGCAGTGCTCTTTGAATTACCAATTTACCATGAATTCATACCCACAACGTGAATTAACCATGTCTAATATTAACCCACACGAACAAACAAAAACATAGCAAATTCTATTTATTTTTCTTACGCAATATTTTTATCACATTGTAAAAAGATTACCCAATTAAAATTGTTAGTATCCTCCTCTTTTTGACAGAACTGTTATCCTCCGTTTTTTCCCCTAGTAGCGAGTCATTCCACATTTTATCGCTTTAACTAAGTTTCCTCAATGATACACCTTGCGCCCACTTTTGTTAATTTGGCCCATTGGCAACTAAATCCTTGGTAAAAACAAAAAAGTTAAACAAGGTTTACAGTATTCTCCTAAAACTTAAAAAAAAATCCTGAAGTTTCTTTATACTCCCTCCATTTTAAAATATAAGATGTTTTAGCTTTATAAACAAAGTGTATCTAGTCGACTTTTAGTGTATAGGTTCACTATAAACCTATATGAACCTACGTACTAAAAGAAGTCTAGATACACTACATTCACAAAGCTAAAAAGTCTTATATTTTGAAACAGAGGGAGTAAATTTTTATTGTGTATTATGTTTAATTAACACATTTTAGTTTTTAACAAGTATGTGAAATACTCATGTAAGTATGATTAAGAATATATTGAATTGCATGCACAAGCCAACGCAAAACAGTCTGAACTCATGGAAGGGGCTAAACAATTTATTCCAACACTCACCATACGTTTGCCATTTAGCCTATTGTGTGATGCATGTTTGAGGAGCCGCAATATTTATTTTTATTTTTGCGTTGCTAAGATTTAATCTAGGACCTCCTGCTCTGATACCATATTGAATTATATGCACTAGCCAACGCAACCAACAGCCCAAACTCATGGAAAGGGCTAGACAATTTATTTTAACAGAATATTATTTCAGATGTAATAAAGGAGGCATTATATCGGTTCAGTTTATAAGGTTCTTATTATAATATCATTCAGTTCACTTCACATTCACATTAGAATTTAAGAGCTAAAATTAATAAACCACCTTAACTGAATTTACATGGACCAAATATCACCTAGTTTCGAGTTAAAATGTGTTTTATTATTACAAGATTTGAAATAACTCGTGTAATTATATTTCATATGATGTGTTAACCGAGGAGGCAATCTGCTGCTTTCACGTACATCAGATTACGTCCTTCCCAGGTCGCTCTCACCCGGTGGCTCCGGAGATGGCACCCTCAAACCTAGAATTCCCTCCATCGATCTCTACTCCTCCGCCTGCCGCTGCTGCTGATGCCGGCGGCAACGGCGACGCCCATCCCATCGAAGACAGAGGGCAGGAGAGGCTTCCACGGCGGCGCATCACTGGCAGAGGCGGGGCATTGGCTAGAGGCGCAGGGTGACGTGGTTGTGACGGCCAAAGCCTAAGTTCTCCGGTGGAGGGGCGATATGGAGGCGTTGGCACCACCATCGGCCCTGGGCATGTCCCACCTACTTGCTATGGTTTCAGGGCGTCTGCCATTGTCTTCGTCTTCTAACTACAGTTGCGGGTGTGCCTTTTCCTCTACAAGAAGTTGATCACTACAGTGGGGCCTTTTTCCCTTTCTTCTGTGCATCCTAGATGTCTTTATAATATTTTATAGATACAAATGCTGTGTTTAATTGGTATCTTCGTGATATCAATATATTTCCTTTGTCCAAAAGAAATGATGTGTTCGTGACTTAGATGTAACCGAAGAAATTAGGGTGCAAAGTATGAAATAATGCATCCACGACTATGGGCTGTAAGGTGAAATTGTGTTCAGGGGAAATTGAGTAATCATTAAAGCTTTGGGAAAATGAAGATAAATAAGGTTGAATTTATTCAAAGGAATTTTTTTCAATAGGTATCTATCATTTCATTGTCCTAAGCTCAGCTTGCGATAAATAAAATGCATATATTGTGTTGACCTTATTTCAACTTTTCTCGAAATAGGCTTTCGCTCCGTTATATTAATAATTTAATATAGCAACCACAATACAACCACACGAGTTCGAAAAGAAAGAAAATATTGGAGCAGCAGCACACGCTCGAAAGAAAGGAAAAAAGCAGAAACAAAATGGAGGCATAGGAAGATCAACTAAACGTAGGTGGCTCGCGTCCGTTACGCCCTCCGGAGAAGTTCCACCACGCTCCTAGCAACGACTCGACAAGTACCAAGCAGCACCTTCAAGAAGGAAGCAACGTTGTTGTCTAGACCAGATAATGGTCCTAGGGTTTCCCCTGGCACACAGAGGGAAGTGGTAGGGTAGGCACGATGCCCTTCAGGAAGGACTGGTGCCACCCTAGGGCAGCACCGCGTCAGTGTCGGTCGAGCCGACAAGGATTTCTCCCGAAAAATCCTATCTACTACCCCCGATCGATCCTTTGCAAAGGAGCCCTACGAGGATAAGGCCTCACCACCACTAAACTTGCCGTCCACGAGTATGCGCCACTTCGGTCGTGAAGCCGCCCACATCATCTCACCCAGGATACAATCGCGGGGTTTGCAGGACAGAAGTAAAAAGTAGGTATAATCGGGGCCAAAAGTACCGCAACCGCATGGGAGGGAACTGCCTCCACCGTAGGCGGTAGTCGACCGGACGCAGTCGTAGGCACACCAGTCCCAATTAGGTCCAATCGGGCCAATAGGCTCGTAAATCCCCCGCGGGGACACACAAGTCCCAAAATGGTCCGGCCGAACCCAGATGGGCCCGTAAAGCTCGCAACCACGCCGCCACCGGTGGGTCATGGTCGCGCCGATCCTCAATCCGCAACCCTGCCATGTCTACAGATCCACTAAAGCTCAGGGGCAACCCGCAAGACCGCCCGAGACCCAGATGGGGCCCTAAGGGCCCGATCTGAGCACGCAGGGCCTGGCCGCGGTTAGCCCCGCCTCGAGCTGTGCCGCGCTGCCCCGCCGCCACCGCACCTGCCGGTCGAAGCAGGGCCGCCGCCGGGAGGACATGGCCCCCGAACCCGCCTCCAAGCCACGTGGAGAGGCTGTTCGCCGCCGCCGCCGCCCCCGGGGCTGCGCCCGGTGGCCCTTGCCGGTGGCGGCGAAGGGGGAGGAGGCTGGAGGGGGAGGGAGGCGCCGGAGATGGGGGAGAGCCCCCGTCGCCCTGGGCGGCGACGGGTTGGGGTGGGTTTCGGTCTTGGCAAACATAGCAAAGCTACTTATTATTCAACCAGCGACCTTATTTCAACTTGCGATGAAAAATACAACCTCCATTTCAAAATAAGTATATTAACTTTGCCTAGATTCATATATGTCTACACGCTAATTAAAATACATCTAGATACATGTTTATCCGTACAAATCCGAGTCGCTTATTTTGAAATGGAGGTATTAGTTGTGAACGTAGGAAAAGTCAAAGAGTAGAAATATTAGTCAATGCTAAGAAACATCCGATCTAATCATTAAGATTAGTGCAAGTAAGATCTTGGTTGAAATGCTATGAATGTCAGAAATGACGATTCCCAAGTTCGATGGGGAATACTTGAGTTGGCGAAGGGTGGGACCGTAGTATCCATCTTTCTTTTCACCCGACGTGTCGTGCTGCACCGAGCGGACATCACGCGCGCAGTCTGATGCTCTGGGCTCTCTCTGAAGCAAACATCCAACGGCCGGCCAGCAGGTCGAGGGTTCATCCCCGCAGCCGGCCGCTAGCTAGTTATGGACGGGGCTGGGAGGGCACTGGTCGCCGGTGTTGTTCCCGTAGGTGCAGTTGGAGGGCTGCGCCGACGTGTCGGTGCCCGTGGGCTGCCTTGCGGCGCCCAGGCCGGCGCCTGTGCTTGGCAGTGGCCGCGCCGCCGCGCAGGTCCCGCTGCTGCCGCCGGAGACGATGCCGAAGACGATCAGCACGAGAACCACCGACGCCGTGGATGTCATGGTGGCCAACGGCGACTAGTTGCTCTGCTTGTATATGTGCGCTGCGTACGTGCACTACAGGAAACACTCTTTTTGCCGTGCGACGTTTACCGCACGCGTGTGACTCAAGAGTCAGGCTCAGAGTGTGTATATATACAGCGCTCGAGCCTCCATGCACGCGTGCGTGAGCATGCTTGTAGCGTGGAGAGACGGAAGAACGCCGCACGCGATGCATCGATCCGGCCGCCCGCCGGCCGGCCGGCCGGCCGGCAAGCACTTAGCCTAATTTCTTCGATCGGGGGGAAATTAATCGATCAACCTGTGATTGGCGAGGCATGTGTTGTTGTTAGTTTTTATTAAGATCTCTAGGTGTTGATCTAGCGAGTACTGGCTTGTACTTAGGAAAAAATAGATTAGCTAGTGGGATCTAAATAGGAACGACTAGGAAAAGAGGAATAGCATACCGTCGGTCTTCATTGTCGAGGATGAGGTCGACATGGGGACGGCGGAGTGATAGCGACGGTGTGGTGGCACTTCCCACCGCTGCAGCGCTAGCCCGATCGGAGGCATAGGGTTTGGGATGTGTCGGTGGGGTGGAGTGGACGACGAACCTTGGTGTTCGTGCCCCCGGCCTCCACCTCTTTTATGTGCGTTGCGCGACGGGGGCCCACCAACGATGGTGACGTTGGGCGCTCCCGATCAGGGCGCGAGACCGAGTCGGTCGCCCGTTGGGACGACCGTGGGGAGATCAATCTAACATTCTCCCCCTTGATCTCATCTTTCATTCAACTTATACTTTTGCACCCATTTTATCACAGATCAACATATAGAGCATGTCTCATCATAATGGCCAGTTACGCACCATAGATTCAACAGCCACTATACACCTCTCTATTTTGAAACAGGCTTTTGTTCTTAGGCCCTTAATATCCAGGTATCATAGGCTTTCCCTTAAACCCATGCCGGCTAAGTGTTCTCTGAACACACTGGGTGGTAAGCCTTTTGTGAGCGGATCCGCGAGCATTTCTTTTGTACTTATATGCTCCAAACTTATGGTATGATCCTGGATTCTTTCTTTCACAACATAAAACTTAATGTTAATGTGTTTGGCAGCAGCACTTGACTTATTGTTGTGAACATAGAATACTGCTGGCTCATTGACGCAGTACATTCTGAGTGGTCTTTGAATGCTGTCCACCACTCTTAACCCGGGTACAAACTTCTTTAACCAGTTTGCCTGCCCCGTGGCCTCATAACATGCTACATACTCAGCTACCATCGTGGACGATGCCGTGATGGTTTGCTTGGAGCTTTTCCACGATATAGCTCCACCTGCGAGAGTAAATATGTATCCTGACGTGGATTTTCTTTCATCTATATCTCCCGCATAGTCTGCGTCTGAATACCCTTCTATCTCAAGGGAATCGGATCTTCTGTATGTTATCATGAGGCCTTTTGTGCCTTTTGCATAACGCAATGCCTTCTTTACCATTTTCCAATGGTCTATTCCTGGATTACTTTGAAATCTGCCAAGTACCCCGGTAACAAAAGCTAAGTCAGGGCGTGTACATACTTGAGCATACATCAAGCTTCCGACAGCAGAAGCATATGGAACCGCTTTCATTTGATCGATCTCATATTGGTTCCCGAGACATTGAAAATTCCCAAATCTATCGCCCTTGACTATAGGAGCAGGCGTAGGATTACTCGCGTGCATACTATACTTCTTCAAAATCTTCTCTAAGTATGCCTTCTGTGATAGCCCTAAGACCCCTTTTTCTCTATCTCGGAGAATCTCAATTCCTAGAACGAATGAAGCTTCACCGAGATCTTTCATATCAAAATTCGAGGACAAGAACTTCTTTGTTTCCAATAGTAGATTAACATCACTACTGGCAAGTAGAATGTCATCCACATACAGGATAAGAAAAATGAATTTCCCATTCTTGAACTTTGCATATACGCAATTGTCCTCCTCATTCTCATCGAACCCAAACTTTCTTATTGTTTCATGGAACTTTAAGTACCATTGCCTGGAGGCCTGTTTTAATCCATAAATGGATTTCTTCAGACGACATCCCATACGTTCTTTTTCTTCCACAACAAAACCCTTGGGTTGTGCCATGTAAACTTTTTCTTCTAGGTCTCCATTTAGGAAAGTCGTCTTTACATCCATCTGATGCAATTCTAAATCATAGTGTGCCACTAAAGCCATTACAATTCTAAAAGAATCCTTACTTTAGACTGGAGAGAATGTCTCATTATAATCTATTCCCTCTCTTTGGGTGAAGCCTTTAGCAACAAGTCGTGCTTTATATCTTTCAATATTCCCTCTAGAGTCACATTTTGTTTTATAGACCCATTTACAGCCTACTGTTTTGGCTCCTTTAGGAATTTCTTCTAAATCCCAGACTATGTTACTACTCATGGATCTCATTTCATCTTCCATGGCTTCAAGCCACTTCGATGAGTGAGCACCTTTGATGGCTTCTTCAAATGTGGTGGGATCACCCTCCATTTGAACTTCTTCACTAACATAGACTTTAGAATCGTTGGGAATAGCTGGCTTTCTAGTTCGTTGAGACCTTCTAAGGATCTCGCCTTCTGGCACATTCTCTGTATAGGGCTGTAGCAGCTCTGCCTCTTGTGTGACAATAGGGTCTTCATTTTCATTCATTGTTGCCACAGGAGAACTAACAACAGGTGTCACATCGACATTTTCCTGTGTCGGTGCAGCAGCAGGTATCGAGAAAAACGGTTCCTGAATCATCGGAGTGGGTGCATGCACCCGCTTCTCCTCAAGGTTGATTTCTCGCGATACCGTGCTCCCCCTGATCATCTGATCCTCCAGAAACACAGCGTGTCTCGTTTCCACAAACTTAGTAAATCTTTCTAGACAATAGAAACGATAACCTTTTGACTTGTATGGATAGCCAATGAAATGGCAATTTACTGTTTTAGGATCTAACTTCCCAAGGTTTGGGTTGAAGAGCTTAGCCTCAGCTGGACAGCCCCACACTCGCAAATAATTGAGTGAAGGTTCGCGACTAGTCCATAACTCATATGGTGTTTTAGACACCGACTTACTGGGACCTCGATTAAGTATGTGAATGGCGGTTTTTAACGCCTCCATCCACAAAACAACCGGTAAGGTGGAGTAACTTAACATGCTTCTTACCATATCCATCAAGGTACGGTTACGTCTTTCAGCTACTCCATTCTGCTGAGGCTCGCCCGGCATTGAATACTGGGCAACTATACCATGTTCCTGTAGAAACCTTGCAAAAGGTCCAGGAACCTAGCCATATGGGGTGTGCCGACCGTAGTATTCGCCTCCACGATCGGACCTTACTACTTTAATTTTTAAACTATGCTAGTTTTCAACTTCAGCCTTAAATATCTTAAATTTATCCAATGCTTCAGAACGCTCTCTAATTGGATAAATATAACCATAACGCGAATAATCATCCGTGAATGTTATGAAAGAATCATATCCATCCACAGATGTCATAGGAAACGGACCGCATATATCCGTATGAATTATTTCTAAGACTCCTGTGCTTCTTTTCGTGCCCTTTTTAATGTTCTTTACGAACTTTCCTTTAATGCAATTGATGCATTGCTCTAAATTTGAAAATTCTAAAGGCGGTAGAATTGATTCTTTTACTAAGCATTTTATTCTCCCCCTCGAAATATGGCCTAAACGACAGTGCCATAATTTCGAAGAGACATCATCAACTCTTTTCCTTTTATTCTTTGCATTCAAGGATGAGGAGGCATTCTCATTCTCAGCGCTTAACGCATACATATTCTCACAAAGTGATAACAAATAAAGCTTGTCTTGTCTGAAGGCAAGACCAACAATCTCATTATTACGCTTGATTTTACATTGTCCATCACCAAAATGGCAAGCAAAACCATCATCATCTAAGCGCGATACACTTATTAAGTTTCGATGCAAAGAGGGTACATAAAGTACATCTACTAGTAAAAGTACAAAGCAATTTGATAGTTCTAATGGGAGATCTCCGATAGCTTCGACTTCAGCTTGGACGCCATTTGCCACTTTAATTCTTCTTTCTCCTCTTTGTAGGGTCCTTCTCATACGGAATCCTTGTAATGAATTTGCAACATAGACAGTCGCACCTGAGTCAATCCACCAAGTAGATTTTGCATAACTTAAAAATAGTGATTCATCAACAAAAGTAATTAAATCCTCACCTTTCTTGCATAGATGCTTTAGGAAGCTCACACAGTCACTCATGTAGTGGCCCTTTTCCTTGCACCACCTGCAGGTGTCCTTGTCCACTTCCTGCTGTCGGTGATCATCATCCTTTCCATGCGGCTTAGAAGGAGGGGGATGCCCCTGAGGTTTCCCTTGTGGCCTCCCTTGTGGCCTGGAACCCTAAAAGTTCCTCTTCTTGGTTGGGCTCAAGTAGTTCACAGAATCACCAGATTGCCCCTTGAGCCTCTCTTCTTCTTGTACGCACATGGCCATCATCTTCTCAATGCCCCACTTTTCTAGCTGTGCGTTGTAGTTCACAGCAGAAGTCTCAAATTGGTTTGGCAGTGAGGCAAAGATCAGATGGATAATGAACTCGACTGGGAGCTCCATACCCATGGGCTTAAGCTTGGAAGACATGTTGCTCATTCGCAATATGTGGTCCCTTACTCCACCACCAGTGTATCTTGTAGTAATAAGTTTCTTAATGAGAGAGCTCGCATAGGCCTTTGACGACCCAGTAAACTGACTCTCTACCTTCTTCAGGTACTCACTGGCAGTGCTACACTCTGGGATTTCTCCCCTTATTGCTTCCATAATGGAGCTCTTAATGACCATCAAGCACTTTCTGTTGGACGAGTCCCACTTTGCACGATCAAGGTCGTACTTCATTCTTATTGGTCCATGGTCATGGACCCTTTTGTTGAAGTCATCTTCACTTTCTTTTTCGCCCCTCACGGGGTCCTCAGGTTCTTTGAGACAGGTCTCAATCAGTGCCATGTCGAGGTCAAGCAAAGCAAGCCCCATCTCAACCTTCTCTCGCCATGAGCCATAGTTCCCTCCATTGAGGGGCTCAATGGCCGAGATGAAACTCATGGGATTGCCTGAAAGCAAAATATCATTGAAACGAGTTAATTCAATGTTGGTCAAATTAAAAATATGAAACTTCTCAATATTAATTCTACATCACCGTTGGGCAGAAATAGAACTAATAGCGATGAAACTTATTATCCATAGTGAAATTTTTTACTAACAACGTTGGTCATCAAATAAAATCATCACTTTATTGCATTTAAGCAATTACTTTTAATTATTTGCAGCGGAAAAGTATGAATACAATTCATCAACTTTATAATTTGCAGAAGCTTTACTGTTACCTTATTAATTTTCTACACAAAATTTCGTTGGATAATTTTGCTATAGAAAAAAAACTGTGCAAAAAACATTAAAAACAGACAAATAAAATGCCAAAAAAGCTTCTGTAAACAAAAAACTGGGCGCTAGGCGGTAGATAAAGGCCCACCGCCCGCTCTGCAGCGCTTAGCGCCCTCTGCCCGGCCCGAAAAGCGGCCGGCGGCCTAGCGGCGGCCCACTTTGGGGAGCTCCCCCGCGCGCGGCTGGATCGCCGCCGTCCATTCAGATCCGACGGTCGAGCGTCGTTTTGGGCCGAATAAAACCAACCGCCCCGACCCAACCTAAACCCTAACCCTCACTCCACTCTCTCCCTCCCCGCGTCTGTCTTCTCTGGCCCGCTGCGGCGGCGCAGTTCCCCGCGCGTGGCGAGGTGGCGAGGAGGCCGCGCCGCCCGGCGATTTGCCGGCGACGAGCCCCTCCCCCTCTGACGTGGGCTCCCGCCTCCCCATCTCCCTCTTTCTGTCCAGCTCGCCCAGCTCCACCAGTCGAGGTGAGAACCGAGAGGAGCGGCAGTTGGCGGCGCCCCCTTGGCCCCCCTTGCCGGTGCGTGCATCCACCTGAGGGTGGGTGCACCGCCGTCAAGCGGATCCGGCGATGGCGCCCTTTGCCGGTGCACGGCGGCGGCCGGTGGCTTTTCTTTTCTGATTCGCGAGGGGGAAAAAAGGAAACGGGGCTTTCTCTGTGGGATTTTATTCTTCTTCCCTTTCCCCTTTTCTTTTGGTTCTTCCCGAATGGATTCGGTTGTTCTTTGGGGTTAGGGGATGCGGGCTAGGGTTTGGGTTCTTCTTCCCGATGCCTCGGCTTGCCGATGCACATCAGGATCGAGAGGAACGGCGCAGCCTTGTGGTGGCGCTTTGTGTAAACCCTAGCCCCTTTCTTTTCTATTTCTTGTACTACTTCGACTAGTTCAACAACTCTAGGTTGCTCTGATACCATTGTTAGTTTTTATTAGGATCTCTAGGTGTTGATCTAGGGAGTACTAGGCTTGTACTTAGGAAAAAATGGATTAGCTAGTGGGATCTAAATGGGAACGACTAGGAAAAGAGGAATAGCATACCGTCGGTCTTCATTGTCGAGGATGAGGTCGACATGGGGGCGGCGGAGTGGTAGCGACGGTGTGGTGGCACTTCCCGCCGCTGCAGCACTAGCCCGATCGGGGGCCTAGGGTTTGGGATGTGTTGGTGGGGTGGAGTGGACGACGAACCTTGGTGTTCGTGCCCCCGACCCCCACTTCTTTTATGTGCACTGCGCGACGGGGGCCCACCAACGATGGTGACGTTGGGCGCCCCCGATCAGGGCGCGAGACCGAGTCGGTCGCCCGTTGGGACGACCGTGGGGAGATCAATCTAACAGTTGTGACTTCACGATCGACTTGTGAGGCAGGGAGAGATCAATCCTGCGACGCGCCTAAGAGCAACTCCAACAACCGCTGTAAAATTCGGCGCGCTAAAATACCTATGCAGCGCGCGCGATCCGGATTTCACGAGCCGCGAGCGAATCTTCTCCACCAGACGTGCTATACAACTGCGCGCTAAAATTTGATAAAAGTTGCCCCCGGCAGGCGCGCTAAATTGCAGCGCACAAACAGTTTTTTTTAAAAGAAACTTAACATTGAGAAGATCTAGAAAATACATAAGAACGTCAAACTATAGAACACAAAATATACTACATTTTATTTGCTACTAATCCACTCAGTCGGAATCGGATGATGCCGGTGTCGTGTCGGACACCGGCGTGGACGACTACTCGTCCGACCAACGGGGATCGTCGTCGTCGATGGTCTGCGGGCCGGGCTGCTGCGCTACGATGAACGGCCGCCTCGCCGCCTTGTCCGCCCGGTGCTCGAGGCGGTCCTCGTGCTTCGCCGCCCTCAGCATCGCCCTGCTCGGGGTCGTGCTTGCGCTGCGCCTTGATGTCACCGGGGAAGCGGCGACACCACTTCCGCCTCATGTTCTCGTCGCGCTCGACAATGAGGAGGCGACGCTCTGTGTCGCGCTAGCGGCGGCGCTCATCCTCCGTGACAAGGCGAGGCGGCGGCGCGAGCGCCTCGGCCTGCTCCTGCGTCCACACGTCGTGGAAGTTCATGTCGGCGCGTGGGCGGCCGAGCCACCACGCCACGACATCGTAGGCGCGCGTGTGCCCTGTCTCAAACGTCCCGAGGCCGATCCGCTCATCGCCGAACCGTATCTTGGAGTAGAACGTCCCGTTCGGGCGCGCGCGAACACCGCGGTAGCCAGAGCTCCCAGGCGCGTAGGCATACCGGCGGCAGGCGAGGTGCTGGGGCGCGGTGACGGCGCGGGTGCTGCGCGGAAGAGAAGGGGAAATAAACTGGCGCGCTGAAGCGGTGGCGGTAGGCTTTGCGCGCGGTGCGCGTTTTATCCCGTGCGCGCTCAGTAGGGCGGCAAAGAATGGGTGCGGAGAAGGACACGCGGGAAATTATTTGGCGCGCAGGAAAGTGCAGCGGCTGCTGAAGGCGCGCGTGGGGCTGTGGCGCTGTAAGCGGCCGGTTATTTTAGCGCGTGGCCCGTTTACAATGCCCTTTGGAGTTGCTCTAACACGGAACCCCTTTCGATCGTCCGATTAATTAATCAACCTGCTCAGTCTGCTCTACACCACGCATGCGTGCGTGGGCGCTGCAGCGTGGGCGCCCGGGCGCCGTGACATCGGGAGAAAACTGAGCAGCTATCAAGTTTGACTACTACTACTTTCTCCGATCCAAATTAATTGACTCGAATTTTTCTAAATTTGGATGTATCTAGACATATTTTAGTGCTAGATACATCCGAACTTAGATAAATCCAAGTCAGTTAATTTTGATCGGAGTGCTACATCTTTGATGGTTAGCTAGCGCGCGTGGGCAATGCCCGTGATGAGCTAATTTCCTCTAGGAGCTTTGTGAGTATATATAGTGTTGCGGGTTCCTTTATGATTGATCGGTGGCCTAATCTTTACGGACTTGAGGCAAGGAATGAGGGAAAAAGCGGTGAACACGATGAACTCAACACAAAAGACATGATAAAGATATAAACACACGTAAACACACACGCTTTGGTTATCCTCGTTGGCCCAAATCACCAACCCGATAGAATCCTTATGGAAGAGACCGCTAGGTAGAGATCCATAAAGGAAAGATCGATCTAGAGCCGTTGAATCTACTCGTGAAGAGATTGCATTCAATAGAGACCCAACGGGAGAGATCGACACAACAGAGATCACGAGACAGAAAGAGCGCTCATACGACGAGGGACTTCTACAACCTAGGTCTTGATTTAGATCCTAGAAAGGTTCCCCCTATGGGAATATGGAGGCTAAGGCGCTAAACAAATAAACTCAATATTCATTCTCTATCTAAATCTGAGCCATAAGGGGTTATTTATAGACTATGTGAAAAATAGTAGGTAGAGGGAATATTCCAGGACATCAAACTCACGCAGACAGGGGGATTCTAGCGGTAAGTTCGGCGGCGTCGGGATTTACGCCAGAATGCTTTGCCGGTCACCGGATTGGTGTACTCACGCGTGTTTCGGTGGGGCGCCGAAAGTTTCGCGGCGGTCACCAATTTGTTTCCAGCGGCGAGTTCGGCTTGCCGGATCTGTCACCGGGATGATCCGACGGTGTGTCCGGCGGCACCAGGACTGACGTCAGAATTGTTCTTCTATCTTATTTTTCATGCTTTTTTACTTGGGTGTCTTGGTTCATGATGCATCATTGTCTCCTCATCTTGGAATCATGGCCATGTGCCTAGTCATACAGTAGGCACTTAGCTCAAGTAGGATCTCATTCAAGTGATGATCAACGGAAGATAAGAGATGTAATGAATTTACCTTAGTAGGAGTGATTGGTGTGACATGATGTGTTCCAATGGTTATTTCCATATGTTGGGCTGTATCATCTTCCTCCAAGTAAAAACGAGTCACCTCGATGATTGTCCTCCATCATCACGTAAGGAAATAGATGTGCCCATGGTCTTGAGCTTGTATGCTATCGGATCTCCGGTGTTGAAGCCTTGTGTAAAGTTGTCGAAGAGCTTTGACGTTGTTCTTGCCTTCAAGTTGTGGTTGGATATCTTATAGAATGTGTCTTGGAGGTGGTGGCATATCTTGCGTACCTTGCAAAACCGACGACAAACATAACAAATTGTATGATGGATTGTGAGTATGGGTCACAGTAAAACCAGTCTTCGCACTTTTGGTGGCATGCGTTGTTGCACTCATGATTTTTCCACTCATTTGAGGCTTGTGGCACTCACTCACATGTTGATGGTTCACTGTCTCACCACTCATCTCACAAGGATCCTTGGCTTGTTACATCTTGGGTAAGATTGACATGTGGGAGGCAACAATTTGGCTTGACGTCATTGGTTGGAGCACAAATATCTTGTCGTTCCACTTGAAGGAGTATTGGTTGGTGGTAACATCATGTGTAGTTCCTCTATCTTATTACCATGATATCTCAAGTAGCATGTGACACAAGGTCATAGGCACTACATCACACTCAACGGTGTCTTCATATGGCCCAATCTTGAAGGAGACTCTTTTTGATGCCGTTGCAGATGAGGCCGTTGGCCTTCTCGACTTGACCATTGGTCTGGTGTGGGGCTGTGATACCAAAGCATAGCTGATGTTGATTCCCAGGTTTTCACAGAAATCCTAGAACTCTTTCAAGGTGAAGTTCGTCCTGTTGTCGGTGATAATGTTGTGTGGCACCCTAAACCTAAAGACGATGGACTCAAAGAACTTGACGGTGGTGGTGCTCGTTTGGTTCGTCACTGGCATAGCCTTGATCCACTTGGTGAACTTGTCGACTGCGACGAGGAGAAAGGTGTATCCTCCAGGTGATGACTTATGCAGCTTGCCGAACATGTCGAGTCCCTACTACACGAAGGGCCAGGCCACGGGTATTGGCCTAAGTTCTGCGCCTAGTGCGTGTGGCTTATCTGTGAATCTTTGGCAAGCATTGAACTTTTGGATGATGTCCTTGGCGTCGCGCATCGCTGTTGGCCAGTAGAAGCCAGCTCATAGAGCCTTGGCGACGAGGGGGCGACTCCCGGCATGATGACCACATGTGCCTTCATGTATCTCGAGGAGGATGGCCCTCCCATCACCATTGGAGACGCATCGTTGAAGGACTCCTGTAATGCTGCGCTTGTATAGCTCGCCGCTGATGATGGTTAAAGCTTTTGAGTGTCGCGCTATGTGTTGCGCGTCTGTCGGGTCATCTGGCAGCCTTCTGTTGAGTAGATATGTGATGTACGGTTGTTTCTAGGATGGCTTGATGTGCATGACCTCCATGGGGCCTTTGAATTCAGGTCACTGTTCCGTATTGTTGGGACCTTCGACTTCTTCGGGTAGCACAGCCCCTGAGTCCATTGATGTGCTGGATGGTCCTTCAGGAGCCTTTGGCTTGATGGAGCGCTCACCGATCTGCTCTAGGAATACACCAGGCGGCACCAGAGTACAAGTGGATCCTATGTTGACGAGCATGTCAGCTTCCTTGTTGCTTTCATGTCCTACATTCCGCAGTTCGCAGCCGTCGAAGTCTCCTTCGAGTGCGTCGTAGAGGTTGTGGTAGGCGATCATGTTGTCACTCAGAGCATCGTACTGATTCATGGTTTGGTCCACCAAGAGCTTGGAGTCACCATAGATGACAAGTCGTGTTGCGCCGCAGGCTTTTGCCATCTGCATCCCGTGGAGGAGGGCCTCGTATTCTGCTCGTTGTTGGAGGTGCGGAACTGCATTCGCAGAACATATCTCATCTTGTCACCCTGCGGTGACATCAGGATGACACCGACACCAGCTCCTTCTCGACGCTTGGACCCGTCAAAGTGCATTGTCCATAGGCTAGACATGTCTGGTGTGTTTGGGAGGTGGTTTTCCATCCAGTGAACAAGGCAGTCCAGGAGAACTTGCGACTTGATCGCCACCCGTTTCCCGCATGTAATGTCTCGTGGAGACAGCTCTATTTCCCAAAGGGCGACTCGTCTTGTGGCATCGGGGTTGTTGAGGATGTAACCCAGTGGAGCATCATTCAACATGATGACGGGGTGCTCCTGGAAGTAGTGGCGCAATCGCCTGGCTATCATGAAGACGCCGCAAGACAACTTCTGATAGTGCGGGTAATGCTGTTTTGTTGGCACGAGGACCTCACTGAGGTAGTAGACTAGGCGCTGCACCCCATGGAATTTGTTGTCTTCGTCTTGTTCTACCACCAGCACAGTATTGACCACATGGTTGGTGGCGGAGATGTATTGCAACATTGACTCCTTTTCCCTAGGCATCACTAGTTCTAGAGAGGTGGAGAGTAGGCGCTTGAGGTCATCGAATGCGTCTTGTGCCTCATCCATCCACTCGAACTTCTCAGCTTTGCGGAGGAGCTGATAGAACGGTAGTGCCTTTTTGCCCATTCGACTGATGAATCGACTGAGCGCCGTGATTTGCCCAGCCAACTGCTCGACGCCTTTGACGTTCTTTGGCTTCTCCATGGCCAGTATGGCCTTTATCTTTTTCAGGTTGGCCTCGATTCCCCTAGCGGATATGAGGTACCCGAGCAGTTACCCAGATGGCACGCCGAAGGCGAACTTCTCCGGATTCATCTTGATCCGGTAGCGGTCGAGGTTATTGAAGGTATCACGGAAATCGTTGAATAATGAGGCTTCCTCCTTGGTTTTGACGATGATGTCGTCGACATAGACCTGAATGTTCTGACCCAGTTGGTTTTTGAGGCATGCCTGCATGCACCGTTGATAAGTGGCCCTGCGTTCTTCAGCCCGAAGGGGATTGTTGTGTAGTAGTAGATGCCGAAAGGCATGATGAAGGCCGTTTTCTCCTGGTCCTCTTCCTTCATTCGAATCTCATGGTAGCCTGAGTAGGCATCGAGGAAGCAGAGGCACTCGCATCTTGTTGTGGAGTCGATTATCTGATCAATTCACGGCAATGGGAAGTGGTCCTTCGGGTAATGCTTATTGAGGCAGGTGAAGTCCACGCACATTGATGTCTACACACTTCTATTCTTGTAGACAGTTGTTGGGCCTCCAAATGCAGAGGTTTGTAGAACAACAACAAGTTTTCCCTTAAGTGGATTACCCAAGGTTTATCGAACTCAGGGAGGAAGTGGTCAAAGGTATTCCCTCTCAAGCAACCCTGCAATCAAGATACAAGAAGTCTCGTGTGTCCCCAACACACCCAATACACTTGTCAGGTGTATAGGTGCACTAGTTCGGCGAAGAGATAGTGAAATACAAGTGGTATGGATAATTATAAGTAGTAACGGTGCTAGAAAATACTTTGATGGTGTGGCAGAGACTAAAGGCAAACTGAAATAAAGATGGAAGCAAGCAAACATGTAACAGATCTAGTTGCAAACGGTGTATCAATGCTTAGAAACAAGGCCTAGGGATCATACTTTCACTAGTGAACACTCTCTTCATAAATATATTATCTTCATGATACTACTCTTAACTACTCTCCGGTTGGACACTCTAATCGATGGTAGGGCTATAACAACACTCCTCAAAGTAAGTCTTTCCCATCTAGAAAACCCCACACTGTCACCTTGAGTACTAGATGAGTCCAACAAACACCACAATTTCATAAAGACATCCAACTCCAAATATAACTCATAACAAGTATTTGTAATCTCTAGCCTAAGTGCCACCATGGTGTGCACACTGTCAACTTCACACACATGGGGAGAGCAGAGATCTATTAAAGCACTTGAGT
The DNA here is from genome assembly GCA_910589775.1 of Avena eriantha. Taxonomy (NCBI): domain Eukaryota; kingdom Viridiplantae; phylum Streptophyta; class Magnoliopsida; order Poales; family Poaceae; genus Avena; species Avena eriantha. Next base: position 515,603,074 of record OU342745.1, on the reverse strand, counting down.
AGCAAGGTAGATCTATAGATTACAAGCTCATGATCTCAATAAGACCACGCATAGAGAGAGACATGAACACATAGCTACCGGTAGAACCCTTAGCCTCGAGAGAGAACTACTCCCTCCTCATCATGGGAATCAGCAGTGGTGATGGAGATGGCGGTGGAGATCGATGGAGATGGCTCCGGGGGCACTTCCCCGTCCCGGCAGGGTGCCAGAACAGAGACTTTCTGTCCCCCGAATCTCCCCTTCGGTGGCGGCGGCGCTGCGGAACTTTTTGTGGCTGGAGGCTTGATTATTTAGGGTTTTGGTGTCGGGAGGCTTCTTATAGGCCAGAGGGCAAGGTCGGTGGAGTGCTAGGGGGCCCACACCACCTGGTGGCGCGGCTAGGGCTAGCCCGTGCCTAGAGGGGGTGTGGCCAGGCCCTGGCCCTCCTCCATCTCGTATTCTGGCTCTGTGAGTCTTCCGGTAAAATAGGAACTTTGGCTTTTGTCCCGTCCAATTCTGAGAATATTGATTTTCTGACTTTCCTGGAACCAAAAACAGCAGAAAACAGGCAACTGGCACTGTGGCTCTTGTTAATAGGTTAGTCCAAGAAATCATATGAAAAGTACTCCAAAGTTGGAACAAAACACAAGAAAGTGGATAAAACCAAGCATGGAACATCAAAAATTATAGATACATTTGCAATGTATCAACATCCCCAAGCTTAACTCCTGCTCATCCTCGAGTATGTAAGTGATAAAAAGAAAGAATAATTTTTTAGGTGACATGCACCATCATAAACTTGATCAAAGTATTTGTAAAATATTGATAGCTGGGATCATAGTACTTCAGCATAGCATGAAGGATAAAGTTCTGGAAATAAGATATAGCAACTATGTTGCAACATGAAAAAGGCACAAACAAAAGATTCATGAATAACAATGCTTTGCAAGACGTTTGTTTGTTTCACATAAATAAAACATAGCATAATAGCATTCAGCTTGTCCCTCATAGAGTATCACATATAAATGCATATGACACCTTCAAAGTTCATAAGAGTGACTAGATACAAAATAGTTTAAAACAAGCAATATCAAGTTATGCATCAATCAACTAGTCTTGGGACAATGCACATAGAACTAAGAATGGCCACTATGCTCTCAAAGTAGGTGCATAAAGGAAGAAGGTGGAGACTCAATATAATGGTGGAAGAAAGGCCTTCATAGAAGGAAGCAGGGATTCAAGTTTAATAAAGAGCTTCCAAAAATTATGGTACTTATAGCTTTCAGCTCTCATTGCCCCTATCATAAGCATCTTGAAGTGATTAAGGTTAAAGTGACACAACTAAGAGGATATGCTTGACAAGTTATAAACCGAAATCTCATGCCCCTTACTTACGAAGACCGAACCTCATGCTACTCAACTTTAGTCACAAGTAAGCTCTTGTCATTGTAAGTACATGTGTATCATTAAGAACCGCCAACGGGGTACCCCTTGCACATGATATAGGAGCTTTCCCATAATCAAAATGACAAGGCAAGCAGACAATGAGCATCTCAACGATCTTTTTATTTGCTATTTGCATAGGTTTTTATTGAGGATGCTTCATAGAGTGCTCATTATGGTGATGCTGCAAGTTTCCACCATGACTAGGCATGGCTTAGGCTAGCAGCCTAGGCGTTTTTCTAACACACATACAAACTCCATGATCTTACAAGTTCCACTTTTATTTCACACAGCCGGGATCCATAAGCAAAAGAACATGATATCAACGGGGTACAAAGTACAAGTGCAATGTTGAAAGCGTTCCCCATGAAACATGGTTCTGCTAATTTCAACTTATAAAGCGCAAGCATATACGCAACAAAGAAGGACCCAATGGTTCAAGTTTATTAAATGTAGAAAAGTAAAGTGTGACATCAAGTTCGTGAGAGCTTTAATCACTAGTTTTCTCATAATAAGTTTAATTTGGAAGGTAGAAAAAAACAAGAATATACTTGGAATAGCATAAGCTAGTAGGTAGGTATGGTGGACTCTTTGGAATAACTTGGTTTAGGGAGTTGGATGAATGAGTGGAACTCATACTTTGTTGTGGAGGCTAGCAAAAGACTAGGAGCGACAAACTAAGAGAGCAATAATGGTCATAATCATGCAGAGCGACAAAACATCATTGATCAAAGCATAAAGTGATACTACAAGTTGAAAACTAAAGGATAATAAAGGATATAGTGACTTGAGATAGTCATAACATGGTGTGAGCATGTACCAAGTCAACCCAAATAAAGCATCAAAGGAGAATACCACTATACTATGCTTTAATATGCTAAAAACAACGCATGATTCATCCAAGGCACATTAAGCAATCTCAATTGTTTATAACAATTCATGCTACATCAAAGAATACTAAGCATAAATCCAAAACAATATCAAGCATGGCATGACAAAGCATAGGCCACAGTCAAAAACAAGCTCTTTTTACCACATAAGCATGAACTTTCCTACTCTTTTCCAAACCAAACCAAACTATTTGAAAACCAATTTATGAAAGAGTGGGGTCCAACCAATTTATTCAGCAAACTAAGCAAACGAAAACCAAAAACAAGAACGAAAAAGAAGACGCTCCAAGAACAACACAATTGTGCATGAAAGAATAAAAATGAAGCGTTTGGAAGAAACCTGAGATTTTTATTGACGAAGAAGGGGATGCCTTGGGCATCCCCAAGCTTTGACGCTTCTACTTCTTGGATATTTCTTGGGGTGACACGCGTGGCATCCCCAAGCTTGAGCTTTAGTCCATCCTTCATCTCATTACTCATTCCTTCCATACACCTGAATTTTTTCCTTTATACAAAACTTCACACAATCTTTATTAGCAACATTAGTGCACTCAAGATAAATAAGTCTTAAGGTTCAGTTATAACACCAAATAAACTTCCATTAGAACACTAGCTACTGTAGCACTTCCCTCAAAAATCTCAATTCCCCAAAAGAACTCAAAAAGGAACCAACAAGAAGCAAATGCAGAAAATGGCAGAAATCTGTCAAAACAGACCAGCAGGTAAAGACTAATTTTTTCAAAGACCTTATGGTGCTCAAAACAAAAAGTGTTGAACTAACGAAAGTTAAATAACAACCTGGGGCAGAAGCACAAAAATTCACGCCTCAAAAGGACGTACAGAGATTTTACACGATTTTTTACGGTGAAGCACAGAAATCTGTTTCGGGACAACAACTTTCCCAATCATTACTTCTCTCTCATTAGAGGTTACTCTTGGCACAAAAAGCAAATAAAAAGGATAAGGAGCGGTTATTACAGAAGTAATAACTTCCAAGACTCATCTAAAACTTTTGGGTTATCTCCCAATAAGTACTTTTCTTTGATGTCTTTAAGTTAGGCTTGATAGTTTGAGAAGATGCTCACATAAGAAATATGAATTAAAGTAAAAGAGAGCATCAAGAAGCAAATTTAAAACACATTTAAGTCTAACCCACTTCCTATGCATAGGAATCTTGTAAATAAACAAGTCATAAAAGCACAAAGCAACAAGCATAGGAAAGTAAAACAAGTACAACTTCAAAACTTTCAACATAAAGAGGGGAAACTTAATATTATTGAGATGCATAAAACCATGTTTCCCTCTCTCATAATAACTTTCAGTAGCATCATGAATGAAATTGACAATATAACTATCACAAGAAACATTCTTATCATGAGCCACATGCATATAATAATTATTACTCTCCACATAAGCATAGCCATTCTTATTAATTGTAGTGGGAGCAAATTCAACACAATAGCTATCATTATTATTCTCATCACCATAATCATCAAATATAGGAGGCATATTGTAATCATAATTAATTTTCTCCTCAATAGTAGGTGGACTGAAAATATCATATTCATCATTGTAATCATCATATATTGGAGGCATAGTATCATCAAAGTAAATTTTCTCCTCCATGCTTGGGGGACTAAAGAGATCATCTTCATAAAAACTGGCTTCTTCAAGCTTAGACTTTTCCATAGCATTAGCAATAATGGTGTTCAAAGAATTCATACTAATAACATTGCTATTAGCATGCAAATAAAGTTCCATAGGTTTTTTAATTTTCACTTCAAACACTTCATGTCCTAACTCAAGATAAATACTATAAAGCTCTCTTATTTTGTTGTTGTTTTCCATTAAGCCTAACTAGTGAAAACAAGAAACAAAAAGCCAAAATTGCAGAATCTAAAGGAAATAACTTCGAGCACTCACACAGGAAAATAGGCGTTTACCGTGGAGGTTCTTCTTCTTTAATCCTCCGGTGTGAATACCTTTTACCTTACCTCCTCGGCAACGGCGCCAGAAAATAGCTTGATGTCTACGCACTTCTATTCTTGTAGACAGTTGTTGGGCCTCTAAGTGCAGAGGTTTGTAGAACAGCAACAAGTTTTCCCTTAAGTGGATTACCCAAGGTTTATCGAACTCAGGGAGGAAGTGGTCAAAGGTATTCCCTCTCAAGCAACCCTGCAATCAAGATACAAGAAGTCTCGTGTGTCCCCAACACACCCAATACACTTGTCAGGTGTATAGGTGCACTAGTTCGGCGAAGAGATAGTGAAATACAAGTGGTATGGATAATTATAAGTAGTAACGGTGCTAGAAAATACTTTGATGGTGTGGCAGAGACTAAAGGCAAACTGAAATAAAGATGGAAGCAAGCAAACATGTAACAGATCTAGTTGCAAACGGTGTATCAATGCTTAGAAACAAGGCCTAGGGATCATACTTTCACTAGTGAACACTCTCTTCATAAATATATTATCTTCATGATACTACTCTTAACTACTCTCCGGTTGGACACTCTAATCGATGGTAGGGCTATAACAACACTCCTCAAAGTAAGTCTTTCCCATCTAGAAAACCCCACACTGTCACCTTGAGTACTAGATGAGTCCAACAAACACCACAATTTCATAAAGACATCCAACTCCAAATATAACTCATAACAAGTATTTGTAATCTCTAGCCTAAGTGCCACCATGGTGTGCACACTGTCAACTTCACACACATGGGGAGAGCAGAGATCTATTAAAGCACTTGAGTAGCAAGGTAGATCTATAGATTACAAGCTCATGATCTCAATAAGACCACGCATAGAGAGAGACATGAACACATAGCTACCGGTAGAACCCTTAGCCTCGAGAGAGAACTACTCCCTCCTCATCATGGGAATCAGCAGTGGTGATGGAGATGGCGGTGGAGATCGATGGAGATGGCTCCGGGGGCACTTCCCCGTCCCGGCAGGGTGCCAGAACAGAGACTTTCTGTCCCCCGAATCTCCCCTTCGGTGGCGGCGGCGCTGCGGAACTTTTTGTGGCTGGAGGCTTGATTATTTAGGGTTTTGGTGTCGGGAGGCTTCTTATAGGCCAGAGGGCAAGGTCGGTGGAGTGCTAGGGGGCCCACACCACCTGGTGGCGCGGCTAGGGCTAGCCCGTGCCTAGAGGGGGTGTGGCCAGGCCCTGGCCCTCCTCCATCTCGTATTCTGGCTCTGTGAGTCTTCCGGTAAAATAGGAACTTTGGCTTTTGTCCCGTCCAATTCTGAGAATATTGATTTTCTGACTTTCCTGGAACCAAAAACAGCAGAAAACAGGCAACTGGCACTGTGGCTCTTGTTAATAGGTTAGTCCAAGAAATCATATGAAAAGTACTCCAAAGTTGGAACAAAACACAAGAAAGTGGATAAAACCAAGCATGGAACATCAAAAATTATAGATACATTTGCAATGTATCAACATCCCCAAGCTTAACTCCTGCTCATCCTCGAGTATGTAAGTGATAAAAAGAAAGAATAATTTTTTAGGTGACATGCACCATCATAAACTTGATCAAAGTATTTGTAAAATATTGATAGCTGGGATCATAGTACTTCAGCATAGCATGAAGGATAAAGTTCTGGAAATAAGATATAGCAACTATGTTGCAACATGAAAAAGGCACAAACAAAAGATTCATGAATAACAATGCTTTGCAAGACGTTTGTTTGTTTCACATAAATAAAACATAGCATAATAGCATTCAGCTTGTCCCTCATAGAGTATCACATATAAATGCATATGACACCTTCAAAGTTCATAAGAGTGACTAGATACAAAATAGTTTAAAACAAGCAATATCAAGTTATGCATCAATCAACTAGTCTTGGGACAATGCACATAGAACTAAGAATGGCCACTATGCTCTCAAAGTAGGTGCATAAAGGAAGAAGGTGGAGACTCAATATAATGGTGGAAGAAAGGCCTTCATAGAAGGAAGCAGGGATTCAAGTTTAATAAAGAGCTTCCAAAAATTATGGTACTTATAGCTTTCAGCTCTCATTGCCCCTATCATAAGCATCTTGAAGTGATTAAGGTTAAAGTGACACAACTAAGAGGATATGCTTGACAAGTTATAAACCGAAATCTCATGCCCCTTACTTACGAAGACCGAACCTCATGCTACTCAACTTTAGTCACAAGTAAGCTCTTGTCATTGTAAGTACATGTGTATCATTAAGAACCGCCAACGGGGTACCCCTTGCACATGATATAGGAGCTTTCCCATAATCAAAATGACAAGGCAAGCAGACAATGAGCATCTCAACGATCTTTTTATTTGCTATTTGCATAGGTTTTTATTGAGGATGCTTCATAGAGTGCTCATTATGGTGATGCTGCAAGTTTCCACCATGACTAGGCATGGCTTAGGCTAGCAGCCTAGGCGTTTTTCTAACACACATACAAACTCCATGATCTTACAAGTTCCACTTTTATTTCACACAGCCGGGATCCATAAGCAAAAGAACATGATATCAACGGGGTACAAAGTACAAGTGCAATGTTGAAAGCGTTCCCCATGAAACATGGTTCTGCTAATTTCAACTTATAAAGCGCAAGCATATACGCAACAAAGAAGGACCCAATGGTTCAAGTTTATTAAATGTAGAAAAGTAAAGTGTGACATCAAGTTCGTGAGAGCTTTAATCACTAGTTTTCTCATAACAAGTTTAATTTGGAAGGTAGAAAAAAACAAGAATATACTTGGAATAGCATAAGCTAGTAGGTAGGTATGGTGGACTCTTTGGAATAACTTGGTTTAGGGAGTTGGATGAATGAGTGGAACTCATACTTTGTTGTGGAGGCTAGCAAAAGACTAGGAGCGACAAACTAAGAGAGCAATAATGGTCATAATCATGCAGAGCGACAAAACATCATTGATCAAAGCATAAAGTGATACTACAAGTTGAAAACTAAAGGATAATAAAGGATATAGTGACTTGAGATAGTCATAACATGGTGTGAGCATGTACCAAGTCAACCCAAATAAAGCATCAAAGGAGAATACCACTATACTATGCTTTAATATGCTAAAAACAACGCATGATTCATCCAAGGCACATTAAGCAATCTCAATTGTTTATAACAATTCATGCTACATCAAAGAATACTAAGCATAAATCCAAAACAATATCAAGCATGGCATGACAAAGCATAGGCCACAGTCAAAAACAAGCTCTTTTTACCACATAAGCATGAACTTTCCTACTCTTTTCCAAACCAAACCAAACTATTTGAAAACCAATTTATGAAAGAGTGGGGTCCAACCAATTTATTCAGCAAACTAAGCAAACGAAAACCAAAAACAAGAACGAAAAAGAAGACGCTCCAAGAACAACACAATTGTGCATGAAAGAATAAAAATGAAGCGTTTGGAAGAAACCTGAGATTTTTATTGACGAAGAAGGGGATGCCTTGGGCATCCCCAAGCTTTGACGCTTCTACTTCTTGGATATTTCTTGGGGTGACACGCGTGGCATCCCCAAGCTTGAGCTTTAGTCCATCCTTCATCTCATTACTCATTCCTTCCATACACCTGAATTTTTTCCTTTATACAAAACTTCACACAATCTTTATTAGCAACATTAGTGCACTCAAGATAAATAAGTCTTAAGGTTCAGTTATAACACCAAATAAACTTCCATTAGAACACTAGCTACTGTAGCACTTCCCTCAAAAATCTCAATTCCCCAAAAGAACTCAAAAAGGAACCAACAAGAAGCAAATGCAGAAAATGGCAGAAATCTGTCAAAACAGACCAGCAGGTAAAGACTAATTTTTTCAAAGACCTTATGGTGCTCAAAACAAAAAGTGTTGAACTAACGAAAGTTAAATAACAACCTGGGGCAGAAGCACAAAAATTCACGCCTCAAAAGGACGTACAGAGATTTTACACGATTTTTTACGGTGAAGCACAGAAATCTGTTTCGGGACAACAACTTTCCCAATCATTACTTCTCTCTCATTAGAGGTTACTCTTGGCACAAAAAGCAAATAAAAAGGATAAGGAGCGGTTATTACAGAAGTAATAACTTCCAAGACTCATCTAAAACTTTTGGGTTATCTCCCAATAAGTACTTTTCTTTGATGTCTTTAAGTTAGGCTTGATAGTTTGAGAAGATGCTCACATAAGAAATATGAATTAAAGTAAAAGAGAGCATCAAGAAGCAAATTTAAAACACATTTAAGTCTAACCCACTTCCTATGCATAGGAATCTTGTAAATAAACAAGTCATAAAAGCACAAAGCAACAAGCATAGGAAAGTAAAACAAGTACAACTTCAAAACTTTCAACATAAAGAGGGGAAACTTAATATTATTGAGATGCATAAAACCATGTTTCCCTCTCTCATAATAACTTTCAGTAGCATCATGAATGAAATTGACAATATAACTATCACAAGAAACATTCTTATCATGAGCCACATGCATATAATAATTATTACTCTCCACATAAGCATAGCCATTCTTATTAATTGTAGTGGGAGCAAATTCAACACAATAGCTATCATTATTATTCTCATCACCATAATCATCAAATATAGGAGGCATATTGTAATCATAATTAATTTTCTCCTCAATAGTAGGTGGACTGAAAATATCATATTCATCATTGTAATCATCATATATTGGAGGCATAGTATCATCAAAGTAAATTTTCTCCTCCATGCTTGGGGGACTAAAGAGATCATCTTCATAAAAACTGGCTTCTTCAAGCTTAGACTTTTCCATAGCATTAGCAATAATGGTGTTCAAAGAATTCATACTAATAACATTGCTATTAGCATGCAAATAAAGTTCCATAGGTTTTTTAATTTTCACTTCAAACACTTCATGTCCTAACTCAAGATAAATACTATAAAGCTCTCTTATTTTGTTGTTGTTTTCCATTAAGCCTAACTAGTGAAAACAAGAAACAAAAAGCCAAAATTGCAGAATCTAAAGGAAATAACTTCGAGCACTCACACAGGAAAATAGGCGTTTACCGTGGAGGTTCTTCTTCTTTAATCCTCCGGTGTGAATACCTTTTACCTTACCTCCTCGGCAACGGCGCCAGAAAATAGCTTGATGTCTACGCACTTCTATTCTTGTAGACAGTTGTTGGGCCTCTAAGTGCAGAGGTTTGTAGAACAGCAACAAGTTTTCCCTTAAGTGGATTACCCAAGGTTTATCGAACTCAGGGAGGAAGTGGTCAAAGGTATTCCCTCTCAAGCAACCCTGCAATCAAGATACAAGAAGTCTCTTGTGTCCCCAACACACCCAATACACTTGTCAGGTGTATAGGTGCACTAGTTCGGCGAAGAGATAGTGAAATACAAGTGGTATGGATAATTATAAGTAGTAACGGTGCTAGAAAATACTTTGATGGTGTGGAAGAGACTAAAGGCAAACTGAAATAAAGATGGAAGCAAGCAAACATGTAACAGATCTAGTTGCAAACGGTGTATCAATGCTTAGAAACAAGGCCTAGGGATCATACTTTCACTAGTGAACACTCTCTCATAAATATATTATCTTCATGATACTACTCTTAACTACTCTCCGGTTGGACACTCTAATCGATGGTAGGGCTATAACAACACTCCTCAAAATAAGTCTTTCCCATCTAGAAAACCCCACACTGTCACCTTGAGTACTAGATGAGTCCAACAAACACCACAATTTCATAAAGACATCCAACTCCAAATATAACTCATAACAAGTATTTGTAATCTCTAGCCTAAGTGCCACCATGGTGTGCACACTGTCAACTTCACACACATGGGGAGAGCAGAGATCTATTAAAGCACTTGAGTAGCAAGGTAGATCTATAGATTACAAGCTCATGATCTCAATAAGACCACGCATAGAGAGAGACATGAACACATAGCTACCGGTAGAACCCTTAGCCTCGAGAGAGAACTACTCCCTCCTCATCATGGGAATCAGCAGTGGTGATGGAGATGGCGGTGGAGATCGATGGAGATGGCTCCGGGGGCACTTCCCCGTCCCGGCAGGGTGCCAGAACAGAGACTTTCTGTCCCCCGAATCTCCCCTTCGGTGGCGGCGGCGCTGCGGAACTTTTTGTGGCTGGAGGCTTGATTATTTAGGGTTTTGGTGTCGGGAGGCTTCTTATAGGCCAGAGGGCAAGGTCGGTGGAGTGCTAGGGGGCCCACACCACCTGGTGGCGCGGCTAGGGCTAGCCCGTGCCTAGAGGGGGTGTGGCCAGGCCCTGGCCCTCCTCCATCTCGTATTCTGGCTCTGTGAGTCTTCCGGTAAAATAGGAACTTTGGCTTTTGTCCCGTCCAATTCTGAGAATATTGATTTTCTGACTTTCCTGGAACCAAAAACAGCAGAAAACAGGCAACTGGCACTGTGGCTCTTGTTAATAGGTTAGTCCAAGAAATCATATGAAAAGTACTCCAAAGTTGGAACAAAACACAAGAAAGTGGATAAAACCAAGCATGGAACATCAAAAATTATAGATACATTTGCAATGTATCACACATCCATAGGATATCTGTGTCCTTTTTAGGAACAAGCACGGGGTTTGGTACCTAGGTTCTCTCCTTGATCAAAGTTGGTGTCGAGGAGTCTGTTGACTTTCATGCCGACCGCCTTTGCCCTTGGTTCTGATAGTCATCATATCGACTGCTTCACTGGTCTGGCGTCAGGATTCACGTTGAGTGAGTGCCCCACGACTTCCCTGGGAACTCCTGGCATATCTGCTGGACACCAGGCGAATATTTCCCAGTGCTCACGGAGGAATTCGACGAGCGCGAGTTCCTATGCGGAACTCAAGTTGTTGGCAATGAGGGCCGACTTGGTCGGGTCCATGGGGTGGACCTAGACCGCCTTTGTGTGCACCGACGAGTCAAAGGACTAGTCAGGTGTGTCTGGCTTACTCGGAGGAAGAAGACTGTTGTCTGTCGACTCCTTCAACCTCACCAGCTCCTCCTGCATGCCAAAGGATTGGGAGATTCTACTGAATTCCATGTCGTAGCTATCTGACTTGGCAAAGCTTCTGCTGACAGTAATAATACTATTGGGTCCCAGCATCTTCATCTACAGGTAGGCGTAGTGTGGCACCACCATGAACCTCGCGAACGCGACATGTCCGAGGATTGTGTGGTATTGTGAGGGCCAGTCGACCACTTCAAACTCGAGGCGCTCTCGTCGGAAGTTTGCTGGCGTGCCAAAGATGACGTCCAGGTTGATTTTGCCCAGGGGATATACGCCTTTCCCTAGGACGATGCCGTGAAACATTGTGTCAGAGGCCTCTCGGCAGGAGAGGGGATCCGCATGGCGTGCAAGGTGCTGGCGAACATGAGGTTGATGTCGCTGCCGCCATCCATGAAGACACGGCTCATCTCGAAGCCACCAATTTGCGCCTCGAGCACGGGGGGAGAGTGGCCCGAGCGAGGTACTTGACGAGGGTAATCGTGTTTGTCGAAGTTGATGCAGGACTCGCACCCGCTAAGGTACTCAGTGGTTGAGGGTGGAGAGTTGACCGCCAAATTGACTTGGCGGGTGATTAACTTTTGCACCCCATTAGATGGGCGTCCTTTTTGGATCATGCCCATATTCCCTAGCGGTCGTGGGTACTGCTCGCCTCTGTTGTTCTGGGCTGGTGCAGCTACAATTGGTGGTGGTGCTCCATGAGCTACGACACCGGGGCAGCTTGGTAACCCTGATTTATCGCGTTGCGATTCATCTGGGCAAGGCCTTCGTGGAGCTTGAGGAACTCGCGACAGTCCTTTAGGATATGACTGGACTTCTTCTTGCCATCGTGTTTGCCGATGTAGAAGTAGACATTGCAAGGTCTGGATAGCTTATCCTGGATGGATGTTCCAGGAGCTTCGTCGCGGGTACAACGTTGCCATACCTGTGTGGTTTTCCCGCTGTCGTGGTAGCCACCGCTGTGGTATCCGCTGCTGCGGTTGCCGTCGTCGTGTCTATCGGCGTAGCCAGCTGCGACCATGTCGACTTCTTCGCGGTCTTCATAGTCGCGCATCCGACGTTTTCCTTGGCGGTCGCTTCTGCGGCTGAGGTTGTCGTCGTCATCTGAGTGGATGTGGTTATTCTTCACTGAGTCCTCTCCATCAGCCCACCTGTTTGCGATATCCATCAGGTGGTCGATCGTTTTGGGCTTCGTGCAGCCCAGCTCCTCTTCGAGATCTCTGCGACATACGCCGCTGTTGAACGCGTTGATTGCGCGGTCCTCGGAGATGTCCTATGTGGAGTTTTTGATTATGGACCATCTCTGGATGTAGGAGCGTAGTGATTTGCTAGGCTTTTGATAGCAGGCTTTTAGTTCTTCGATTGATACTGGCCTTTTGTAACTTCCCTTGAAGTTTCGCATGAAGCTGTAGACCATCTCTTCCCATATGCGGATCGACTCATGGGAAGGTTGTTGAGCCACACGCGAGCAGCTCCCTACAGCTGTAGCTGGAGGCACTGCATGACTGTGCTTTTGTTTCCGCCGTGCAGCTTGACGGAGGAGATGTGGTCTTCCATCTAGATCTTCGGGTCCTGGAGGCCATCAAACTTCGGGTTCTCCAACGGGAGTTTGAACCCTTTAGGCATTCATGTTTTCCGTATAGCTCTGCTGAAGTAGCCAGCGCCGCAGAGCTCTGTTCCATCATCTTCTGAGTCTGTTGAATGGGAGCGCCTTGCGTGCATCTTGTCAACTTTGCGTTGTGTGATGTCATCACGCGCGTCATAGTCGTGATCATGTCGATGTGAGCGGCATCGCCGCGACAGGTTGTGCTCGTCATCACTGGAGAAGAGCGAGTAGTACCTAGATGGAGCCTTGATTTTCTTTAGCTGTGGCATTGGATCCTTCGTGAGGTAGCTTCGACCAGTACAAGGCCAGCGATCGTAGATTGGTGCATGGCGGATCGTGGATCCCCAGCTGATGGTTGATTGTTGAGCAGGTACATGGTGCCTACCGTCACCGTTGCTTGCGGTGTTTTCGGGAGCACGTTGCCCCACGAATCCACCATCATGAACGAGAAGTCGAGGGCTTGAGTGGCCTCGTCTCGTTCCTTGTCATTGAGTTGGGCCATTCGAGAGCGCCTTTTGGCGGATGCATGGTCATTTCCCTTGGAGAAGGATCCTCCGATGGAAGAGAGCGTCGCTCGCCGAAGGCTCGACTCGTCTGCCACCCTTTTGCGCTCGTCGAGTCAAGCGCTCACCGCCTGCTGGTGCTTGTACTCTTGGATGAGTAACCAATGATAACCCATCAACATTTGTTGTGGTGAGTTTGGCGGCATGGGGTTGCCCTATAGGGATTCCCTGCATCACGCCCACTCGAAGTCATTGAGCTAAATCTCCTGCCACCCGTTGGCGCGTTCACCCTCAGGGTTGGGTGGCTGCTCGTCCTGGATGGGGCCGATGACAGGAGGTCGATTGGTTGGCCTGTTGTTGGTGGGTCCGTCGTTGACGTTGTCCCTTCAAGCGCCTCCATCGCCGGTGTTGATGACGGTGCACATGTAGTGGCTGGGGCAGCTGTTGCTCCCGCAACTCTCATATCTGGATCCATAGACTCCATCTTCTATCGCCCAGATCGGACTCACAACTGTTGTTTCTACCAGTGTTCTCAGCTGATGCCAAGGCGTTGAGTTCGCTCAGGGTACAGATCGATGGTGGGAACCACGACACAGGAGCAATCGAAGGAGCCTGCGGCTGGTCAGGGAGGCGAAGCTTACCGATCCGTCCAACCTGGAAGCGTAGGCTTCCGATCACCAGGTCGATCCCATCGCTCACGGACTCGAAATCTGGGCGAGTCGCTGGTGCTTGGATGGTGAAGTCGAATGAGCCGAAGAAGAGGCGAGTCTCTACTGCAGCAGAGTTGTAGATCGCGGTTGTTGGGGCCGAGGAAACCGCAACATCAGCACTCCCTTTTCCCACAGACGTCGCCAATTGACGAGGGATTAACTAATCAATGCCCATCGTTGATAGACTTAGGTTCGAGGAAGTGGGGAGCGCTGGAGGCATCGATCGACTAGCAAACAAGCACACATGTGACACGAGGTTTTACCCAGATTCAGGCCTCGTAGGGGACCCTACTCCTGCTTGTCTGCACTTGATTACGAGGGAGTCGAAAGTTACAAGGGTGTGCAGATGCAATCTGACGAGGTGTTTGGGTGTGTGTGGATTGGTCCTTCTCGCTGCCCCTCCTAGACTTTATATAGGGATGCTAGGTCTCGGGATAGCAGGTCGAGTCGGCTACAGATTAGGGTTTTTCCTTTAATTTTCTATCTACACTTTTCCATGTCTTCCAAGAAGTCGAACTCCAATAGGCCATCCAAATCCTCGCTGGGCTTTGATTGCACCGTGGACTCCTTCTTAGACTGGACCATATAGGCTAATCTCGAGTACATGTAAGGTATACCCATGTCAGTGACTTTTTGTTTGATATTGATGAATCTATTATCATCAAGCCATTTGACATGATATGGATAGGGATGCTCCAAGTATGACAACGTGATTTTTTTCACAAAGTTTGGTGCTCGCCAGGTTGTGATAATTTCCTCCATCGATGACCACTTTGATGGACTTCATCTATTCTGGCTCGACTTTGGAAAATATTGAGGCGTTGGTCTTCTCTTGGACACTACAAAAATACCCCTATACCTGACAGATTTTTTGGACGATACAAGCAAAAAGTACCTCCAAATGTTGAATACGCGGCAGATGAGCGACCACAACACCATTTTATCCCGTGGCCACTTATACGCCGTGGCCGACATTAGCGTCGTTGTACGTGGTCAGGGAAGCCGGCGGATTTAATGTCGCGGTAGATGTATGGACGCATATACTAGTGCGCCGAGCTTTGTAGGTGACATTTACAGCGTGTCCCACGCCGCTGACTGGTCAAGCACCCCGCGTTGATTGGTTAGGTTTGTCTCCCTGACTGGTGTGGTCCACTACGTACGAAGCCTTTATATCTCCTTCTTTAGCTTCTTCTCCCGATCTTAATCTAGTATAGCCTGTCTTCTTCTCCCGATCTTAATCTAGTATAGCCTGTCGGTGGCTCATGGTGCGCAGACGCGGTGCAGGATGGCGCTAGGCTGCATTGGGCCGGTTTGCGGCGCCCGCGTGGTAGGCAGGATAGGTCAGCTACAGGCCGTTCAGTCCATCGCTAGATTTTTTCTTTTCCTTTCTGTTTTCTCGTATATTTTTCATATTTAATTCAAATGATATGAAATTTATTTCTATTTTTTTTCTAAAACTCAATAGATCATCATAGGATGATCATTTCCAATAACTTTCCCATTTAAAAATACTGTATTTACAAATACTTATATATTCCTTACAGTAACATTTTGATAATGCAAAAAATGTGAAATAGGATTTTTGAAATTCAGCTTTTTGCATGATGCAAAGCAAATGCAATTTTTTTATTTGTAATCTCAAGTTCTAAAATCTTGGGGTGTCAGGAAAAACTATGTGCACCTTACATAAGTGGAGTAATTGGAGGAGCTATTGGGTACGAATGTGGATAGAAGGGAGATAAAAAGTGTCACCGATAGAATGAATGAGCTTCTATACAAGGAGGATATGATGTGGTGCAAAGTGTCTCACTTGGTTGAGGGTGATAGAAATACAAAAAAATTTCATAGAAAATCAGTGTGGAGGGCAAGGAAGAATATAATTCGAAATTAACTGATGATGGTGGTAACCAACTATACAGCATATGGCCACTGAACATTTTCATAATATATTTACTACCGATTGCAACATGGATCCCACTCATGTGATTAATTTGTAAGAGCAACGCATTGCAGATGGTATGAATGAGCACCTATGCACTGATTTCTCTGAGAAAGAAATATCTGACGCCTTGTTTCAAATTGGGCCACTTAAAACCCCGGTCGTAATGGGTTCTTGGCAAGGTTTTTCAGCGCAATTGTGGTACCTTGAAAGAAACGGTCATAGGTGTGATACAAGAATTTTTCAGGACAAATATAATGCCTGAGGGTGATAATACCACATCTATTGTGTTAAGTCCGAAAGTTATTAATCCACATAGGCTCTCGGAATATCGGCCAATCAGTCTTTGCAATGCAATTTACAATGTAGTATCCAAATGCCTGGTGAATAGGATGTGTCCTCTCCTGGATGATATTACTGCTCCCGCCCAAAGTGCTTCCTTCCTGGAAGAATGATTACGGATAATGCACTACTCTCTTTTGAATGTGCACTTCATATCAAGCAGGAAAAGGATCCCACAAAAGGCTTTTGTGCTTATAAACTTGATCTATGCATATGCCATGTTTGATTCGTCCATAGTTGTAGTAATCATATTATTGTTACCACCTCTCAAGAAAATTTGTAAAGATTATTCATCTCATCTATATGGGCTAGTATAACAGACAACAATAGGGATATCTTTTGGTGTTTATAATTCCACACCAGTTGTTAGGTTTTTCCTCTGAATCTATGTGCCTCAACAAACACAACATATAAACTTAATCATCATAATAGAAATATGAATAATAATACATTTATTATTGTCGCTAGGGCATACTTTCGACAATTTATACATAGGAAGATATTTTATTTTCTCTGGTAAGTTTTGGGCAGATGGTCCACTGAGTTTTACTGTCCATTGCTTGATAGACGATGTAATCATTATTAGTTGGTCAATAAAACTCGCCACGAACACTTTCCCTCACATATAAAAATGTGGGTTTGTTAAATTTTACCCTAGTTGGACTAGTAGACACTTTCCTTTATGTTAAGGAGAGGATTTTGTGTTGGCAATGTGACTGTGATTCCCACCATGTTGGAGGCTTCACAACAGCACGATCTACCCTCTCCTGGAGTAGGAGAATACTCATATCTCTGTCGCCATCTCTGCAAATCTTGGAAAAAAATATGAAGTAACTTTTCTATCGATACGGAGCTTGGACGCGAGGCGACACACGACGGCCAGATGGGACCCAATAGCACAAACAAAAAGCCCCACCACGCCATGGGGCCCATCCGGGCCTCATGGCTTGCCTCATTGACTTCTTCTCACGGTCCTTGTTCTGATGAAGAAATTTTCGTGGTATTTTTTTCTCAAAATAATTGAGCTTCCAAAGGTTCCTGAAACAATGTAGCACAAAAGGAGGTTTTTTTCCTCCTAGAAATTTAATATTAAAATAAGAAATTTTGTAGAAAAGTCTCATAAATCATCTCAATGATTAAAAATAATGCAAGGGCAATCCATAAAACTATAAACATTAAGTCTATATGATGGAATTATGATGATACAAAATGCACGTACCAATGACAAACTTCACACCTTTTCCTTTATTCTTATCATTTTTCAAAAATTTGTGAAATCAACATAAACACGGAAAATGGAGAAGTCTTGTTTGTCATTTATTAGTAGGTTAGTCCCCAAGAAAGTGATAACATTTGTAAACCACAAGAAAAACTGCAATTAAACTTCAAAAGAAAAAATATGTTTACAAAGTACTAGAAATCGAGTAGGAATTGGCGTATTGCCTATTTTCCTTACTAAACTGCAATTTTTTACCTTGTCTTAAAAAAAACTTGGATTAGTAGCAAGCATTGTAATTTATTGAAAATCTTGTGTTTGCTTAATCAAACAAGCGAATGTCAAGTTGAAGTGTTCTAAAAGTTGTGCCAGACTCTCATGCACGAGCACTATCGTTTGTATAAAAGTACAATTTGGCAAGTGTGAAGGATTGGGTAATACCGAACCAATACGCGAGGGAGATAGGTGATCGGGTAGGCGATCTCTAAAACCCATCAAGGATTCCACCCCCTCTCGCCAGCGACGTAGCCGGTCCATGTGGCCTTAGAGATGTGTCAGACCACGACCCTTCGCCGGCAGGAGGGTTACCTTTCTTTGTTTAACATGATTTTTTAGTTTTTTCCTGGATGGTGACACAATGTCTAAGTCCTAAAGTTGAATAAGATCTCCATCATATCCTCATTCCGGTGGTGCCTCTTGCCTTGGCGGAGGACGTGTGGAGTCGTATGTCTGACAGATCTTCTGGGATCTGGTATGTTTTCATGTTATTGGTTAGGTTTTAGGTTGGTCTCTTCTGATCTATGATATTCATCATTAGGGGATCTATGATATTCAACATTAGGGATGATTGCGTCTCTACTATGGTGGACCATTAGGGACTTAGCATGACGACTTCTCGTCTGTCTATTATAATAAGATCTATAATGACTTTGCCCAGCTCCGGTAATTGAGGGGTCAGGACGACGACGCGCCATCGGTTCGCGCTAGTCGCTAGGTGGTATAAGGAACTAATTTGTAATTTTTATTACTTTTGGATCTCGTTGTACTGTTTTTGATATAAATAGGTGAAATTTTCGCAAAAATGTTGTGATGAATTGGTTTTCTGATGTGTTCAAACATAATTTATTTTTCAAGAAAAAAATGTCTGCCATGTTTTTACCAATGACTAAATATGGATGGGTTATATACATGCTATAAAAGTAGGAGTCCACAAATTTCTTTGTTGGAAAGTAGGAAAACCCTAGGCCCCTAGGGTGGTACGAATCCTAAGGAATCGGAATATCTTCACATCGGACCAATTCGTTTGACCTTAGGATTACCACTCCGTGAGTAACCTATTACCTTCTAGGTGGAATTGCCACAACATGGGCATTTTCTTAGTGAGAATTATCGTAGTAGGATAGTGCATATGAGGATTTGAAAGGCATTATGAAATTAAGATTTCCTAGGTTTAGCCAAGGCTTAGCTTGGGACCCCACTACTCGTCATACTCCGTATTTGGTTTGGTATTGCTACCGCACATGATTTCAGAAGTCATGATGATAATTAATTCCGCAAATCACGTCACATTTAACTCGTAATATTAGGAAACTAATCACTGATTCCATGGAAGCAAATTATTCTAGCAAAAAACAGTTTCAGCATTATTCAGCTTTGCTTCCTTAGGATACAATCCCGTTTGCAGTGTTATGCAAATCTGCTTCGGATGCATCTGAAATAAATCATTTTTTCAATGTTGTGCATACCTGCTTCCTATGAAACGGAAGTTCCACGTGAAGAACCTGCTTCCACGCGAGTAAAATTTGCTTAAATTAAACATAAAGATGCATATATATAGTTTGCTTCCTTATGAAGCACATTCTAGCTAGGGGTTGCTACGTTCATATGCATGGGTCCGAAATAAGGAGATGGCCGAGTAATCAACAATCAAGATCTCAGAATGGCTTCAAGCCCGCAATCAGGGAGACTAGATCCACCTCGTAGGGACAACATCGGAACGAACCGCGGACGCGATCGCGGTTAAGCTGGGCGATCTGATTGCTCCGCAGATTGAGCACAAGGATCCCCGCGCCGTTCACCCGCATGACCACGGCGCCGCTCGCCTCCCCGAACCACTCCAGGTCAATAAAAACGCCAGAGGCGATGAGGCTGGAGTGCAGCTCCGCCGACTGCAGCATGCTTATCCTGTTCACCACCACA
Source organism: Avena eriantha (assembly GCA_910589775.1). Lineage (NCBI taxonomy): Eukaryota > Viridiplantae > Streptophyta > Magnoliopsida > Poales > Poaceae > Avena > Avena eriantha. Next base: position 515,583,284 of record OU342745.1, on the reverse strand, counting down.
CGCCGGGCGCCCCAGCTCGTTGAGTCCTCCGACAAGGTCCAAAGGGATATCGCCAGGACCTCTGCGACGAGCAATCCCAGCTGCGTCCTGTCGGTCGACACCAGAAGGAGGTCCTTGAGTTTCTTTGGAAGATAAGGTCCGGTGCGCCGGCGCCGTAGGCAGAGCTCCGGGACCTCCCCGATCGCAGCCGCCTGTCCGTCGCCGAGGCGAATGGCGAGCACTTGGTAGCGGCCCGACTGCCGTTCCTGCCACAGCCAGTGCGCGGCGCCCTGGATCACCACGGGGGCGGGATGCAGGATATCGTGATTGGGCAGTAGTCCGGGAGTCTCCCTGACCGGGCCCCACGAGCCGGTTTTTGACGAGAAAGTTATCGTCTGGCATGCGTGGTTCACGACGAGCAGGCTGAAGGTGTGGCCCGTGTTGTCGTCTCCTGGGAGAAGTACGTGCAGCAAGTCGTAGTCCAGAGCCATGGCAGGAAGGAAAGAGTAGCGTCCCGTGACGGGGCTGCACACGCATAGCTGGATCAGGTTGCCTCGCCGTCGACGGAGCAGGAGAAGGCCGGCACGAGATGCGACTGGGATGTATGAGTCGAACAAGTCATGAGCCGCGTTGGTCGGCGGCGGCGGCGTCAACTGGAGAGCGAGCTTGGTGGAGGGCGACGCAGAGACGAACCGGTACGGCTTGCCGTCAGCGTGCTGTCGGAACATGCCGAGGAGGAGGGAAGGGACGAAGCCGGCATTGGCATGGTAGTGCTGGAGGAAGGCTGGGTCGGTGATGTTGCGGCGCAGGTGCTTCGAAGAAGCGGCGAAGCGAATGAGGGTGGCAGGGTCAGCTCGAGCAACGATTTCGAGGAGGATCTCGACGGGGAGCGTTGGTGCCTTCCTCTCTCGTCTTGCCTTCGCTAGGTGATTGCCCATACCGTCAGTTTTGGATTTTTGACGCGACTCATCAAGTCGGTATATATATCAATCAAGTGAGTTAGTATTCGAGTCAAATAACAATCCAAACTTTTTCATGTAAAAAAAGAAAAACTTATTTGTTAGACAAAAACCACCTCACGATCTTGCCTTCCCGAGATCCCGAGATACTCAATCAACTTCCGTTCCAAAATAGGATAGCCAGCATATACTCTCCCGATCCAAATTAATGGACTCGCTATATAGATTTTTTTTGGATTGGAGTACTAGTTTTTGGGTTAAAGTCAAACTTTGTAACGTTTAACTAAATATATAAACATTTATAATCGCTTATAAATATTGATAAAACCATCGTAAAATATATTTTCATATTTTGTACGTTTGGTGTTGTATATATTTATATTCTTTTCAATATAGTTGGTGTCGTCCCCGTGAAAACCGGGGTGCACGGGTTCATCGGGTAAAGACCACGAGTTGTTTGGACCACGACCAAGGATGAGGCCCCAGAAGAAAGCGAATCAGGGGTCATCGTGAAGCATGCAAGCACCGAGGGAAGAGCCAGTCGGTCGGGCACGATACGTCGTTCCTGGAGGTGATAAGCAGACCTTTGACGCCACATGTCAAGCGAAAGGGAAGGACTTGTCGGCAGCATCATAGCTAGTCCCTGGCGAGCGACAGCCTGCCTTGCCACCTGGCACACGCTTGGTGTCAGGTCAAGTCACGCCGATGACGTCCTCCTCTGCAGCGCTACGTCGTCCACGGTCTTCATACACCAAAGTGGCAAGCCTTGGGACCTTGCTTCGGTGGCAGCTGTTGGTCGGCCACGCATTACTTGCGGAAGGGGCAAGTGCCTCCGTTGCACAGAGAGAGAAAGCTTTGTCAGTTGCGCCAGCTGTGGCGTTCGACGTCGTTACTGGGTGCTGAGTCACTGGCGCGCTCTGCCTTGCTCCCCCCCTGAGGGAGGCCTCGCGAGGGTGCGATGGCTCCAAAAATAGCCATCTTCCACCGCGTTTAAATATTATTTTTAGTCAAGCAGTTGACAAGAATGCTACAGCTTTCATATTTTATGATTTGATCGCTGCATTTTTTTTATGAGAGATATTTTATTTTTATTAGTCGTAAACTTAAATCAGTATGGTGTATGGACAAATCATTTTCTCAATCATAGTGCATCGATGACAGATCATTAATCCTAATTGCTCCATACTGTCACATGGATTTATATTTTTATCGTAGTCCAACATATATACTCCCTCCGTCCCAAAATATATGTCTTAGGTTTGTTAAAATTTGAATGAATCTATATGCTAAATAGTGTCTAGATTCATTCAAATTTTGACAAATCTGAGACATCTATTTTGAGACGGAGGAAGTACTTTTTTCATATTGAATACAACTGTACATTCAAGTTAGGTATATTTCAAAACGCGTGCACGTGCAAGATTACTAGTACTAGTGCTATATTTCAAAACCCACGTCCAGAACTATATATACCGTGAAAGCTGTGAATTTATCAACCCTGACATTCCTGAGAAGATTGAATACTGCAACCGGTGAAATTCTATTATTTTCCGAACTAGCTTTTCCACAGCAAAACCAAATGTTGTTCTCACTATAATCATGCGTAACAGCTTTCTACCTTCCGATCCAGTCTTGGTCAGCAAATACCTGCTATTAAAGTGATGTCAGCCTGCAATGATCAGTACAACGCCGCATTCATTAGGAGTGAACCTGAGACTGTTTCTACTATTGAATTTCTTAATTCAAAAGATCCTAATGAGTTTCCTGTGAGTTAATTTCTAATACACTACTTTCAAAAACTATTACATGTCCACGCACTAAATCATATTTTTTTTCACATCTGTACTAGGGAAAGAATATGATAAGTACTGTCACAATTATGAGGCTGGTTTCAGAATATTGGTGGTTCCTCGCTTGCCAGTTGTATCATGTATCATAAGAAAGCATTTCAAGCTGGGGACTTATTTGTCTGCAGCAACAAAAAATGCAGCAATAAGTGGCTACACCAAGGTAAAATTAAGTAATCACATTATACCCTCTAATTTTCCTTAAACTACTCTAAATTTCCTTAAAGTAATTATCTAATGTTCAAATTCGGTTCCCAGGTAAGTGCGCGTACTTGGTGCAGACGCTTCGGGCGAAGCTGGATTTGTCTTGTTTCCCACAGAAGCAGAACAAATAATTGGAAAGAAGCTTGAAGTTTTAATCCGCAGTGCATCAAATAGTCCATTTGCTGGCTTGCTGCTCCTGCTGAGATATCAACCCTCACTTTTTAGAAGCTCGCTCTGGACTTCAGTGTTAATGAAAAGGACTTCACTATGGACAACTATCTTTCCAGGTTAATAGTGTAACAAAGGTGCACATGAGGACAAATGTATTTGAATTCCACAAGCTAAGCGTTGGATCAAGTAGTACATCAAGCTAGGCATCTGCACAACCTACCAAGGTAATATCCTAATACTGCTAATTTAGTCAGACACTTTAAAATCTAATTACTTAATATAATTTTTCATCACTGGCAGACAATCTCTGATTCTCTTGCACTTGTGGGTTACCATGAACTCCTTAAACATAATCACTCCACCTTGATTGCACGTTAACTAACACACGTCTAAAATTCTACTATTGCGGGGATGACAACCTCACCATCATTGAATCCTACGACATTGCTACACAGAATTGCCCACCAGTTGCTGAAAAATCAGTACTTAATATAAATGTATAATCAATTATTTTGTTAAAAGTTTCTATACAAATATCATGCAAATTTAATCATCTCAAAATTCGTTGGACAGAACACACCAGTCAGTATCCACCACTGGATAGTTCAGAGACGATGTGAATGCTGCTGCAACAAATGCTTCCAATAGCACTAACAACAAAGTCAAAAAGAGGTCAATAACCATTTCAAATATACTAGCAACTTATTCACGCTTATTAGTTAGACATACACATACTCTAAAATAACTGTACATATACCATTTGCAGGGCACCGAAAGAAGACAACAAGAACTCCTTTGCAAAGAAGAAATTGTAGAGCTTGGCTGGGACGAGAATGTTCTGCAAACCTCCGTGGCTTACTATGCTTTACTTTTCAGTACTGCGATCCAAATTAATTGACTTAGGTTTATCTAGATTCGGATATACCTAAACTAAAACATGTCTAGATACATCTGAATATAGACAAATTCAAGTCAATTAATTTGGATTGGAGGGAGTAGTAATTATTACGTCACCTGCGTACAATAAAAGCAACAGCAGCCGTTCAGTTTCTTTTCGCATAAATAACCTCACAACAATTACTACCACATTACTGCACTACTAAGACTCCTCAGATGCTCATGTCTCCTATCCTCGGCCCATTCAGGGAATGCGAAGGTGTATGTTACACGCGACTTCGGCCCACTGATGACGCATTCTACTGGGCCCCAAAGCAGATTCACCACGACCAACAGCCCAATGAACATTTCTTAAATAAACCTACACAACAATAACAATACAAATATTTATACCTAAATAAAATACAATTTAAATAGACTCCCATTCGATAACTATCCAAATTCATAATATACGGACGCGCACCTACATGATCTAGTTTCCTAAACACAATGAAGAAGGGAACAATCGGTGCATCTCGTACGATATCTTGCTTTGTACTGATTGACCGGGTGGCCAACAATCTAGCTAGGGTTGTTACGCTCATGGGTATGCATAGGCACATGGTTCCGGAAGGAGATGGCTATGGAATCAACGATCAAGATCTCAAAATGGCAACTATTAACGCACAGTGACCTAGCCGCCGCCGCCCTCGTCCCGCGTCGTCCCCCACGCGGGCGACAGGGACGATCTCCAATCACCGCCGCCGGCCAGCCCCAATCCCTCTCCCTCCTCCTCCCCGCCGCCACCGATGGCGTCGCCAGGCAAAGCCTGGGCGCTGGCGGCGGGGGCACCTTCCCCCGCTCATGGAGGCGACGACGCGGGCCGGGTGGCCATGGCAGGCGGCCTGCTCGGTGAGGGGCACGTCGGCGTGGCTCCTACTGCGCGGAGACCTTGCGCTGAAGTGTGGACGTCGGTTGCCCCCGCTCGGCGGTGGTGATGGCCTGAGCTCTGCTATGGTGTTGGGAGACGTCGTCGGGATGGCGGAGGCGACGTCACGTCAGAATAAGGGTGCTTGAGCTCGGTCCCCATCTCGGCAAGGCCACTTGTGGCGGCGCCGGCGAGCTGTTGGCCTGGTATCCTCTCAGATCTACGGATTTGGGGAGGGTGGTCTCTCCGGGCGCGGTCGTTTTTTCGACTCTGTCATGGAGCTTCGGGAGTCGGAGGGCTGTTGTTACTGTTGTCTTCACCTCGGCCGGCCGTGGTGGCGAGGGAGGGGAAGGGGATGGTACAAACATCTTCCTTGTTAGGGTTTTGTATGGTCTTTTTTTGAGATACGACGGTCGCGTCTTGAAGCTTCTTCTGGTCGGCCATGGTAGCGAGGGGAGGAGGTGACTCGACATGGCATCGATGGTTGGGACCTTCTGCTCGGGGATCTTGGATTGGAGGTGTTGTCTGGTCTTCACCATCTCCTGCCTGCCCAATGGTCTAGAAAAGTTTTCGAATGATAGCAATCCAGCCTTTTTTATTTTATTTTACATATTTAAAAAGAAGAAACTCATTTATAGACAAAAACCGCCTCACCATCTTTGCCTTCAGCTTCCGTTCCAACTGCCCGTGATTGACGTGGTACAGGAACCGTGGCTTGCCTTTACCTGCATACAATAGCGGGGATCATCCAAGGACAGGACTAACGCGCGGCGCCGCACCACATCCATCCCCGTGCGGCGGCTGATTCAGTTCCCGTATGCTAAACCCGCACGGGCCATACCATCGAACTGCAAAAGTTTTTTTGAGGCAGACTCCCCGCATGCATGTAGCAAAAAAAATACTCCATCCGATCCAAATTAGTTGACTTGGTTTTGTCTAGATTCGGAGGTATCTAGCACTAAAACAAGTCTAGATACATCCGAATCTAGACAATTCTACGTCAACTAATTTGGGTCGGAGGGAGTTGTAAGAAAGACTAGCTCGACATTACCATGCAGCCGTGTCAAAATAAAAAAAATTAGCTACTCCCTTTGTCCCAAAATAAGTGACTTGAGTTTATCTAGATTCGCTTGTACCTATATACTAAAACGTCTCTAGATACATCTGAATCTAGGCAAACCCACATCACTTATTTTGGGACGGAGGGAGTACATGGTTTCATAATGTTTTGCTGCACAAAAAGTATACTAAGAGCAACTCCAACGGCCACGCTATATCGCGACGCGCTAAAAATACCCGCGGATTTAGCACGCGCGGCTCGTTTTCCTCCTCCAGCACGCGCGCGATAATCGTACGCGCTGCAAAAAATATCCGAGGCGCCTCAATTTGGGCGAGGGAAGGAAGAAAAACCTCCACTTGGAAATCCGAATTCATTGGTTCCAATAACAATTAGTTCCATACCTTCCCTTGGTCCCCAAATTTGGTGCCCGGTCGCCCAGCGCGCGCTTTCTCGAGCGAGCGCCCAACCACCGAGCTGAAACTTTCCCCGCATTCGCGCCTCGATTCCCACCTCGCCTCCGCGCGCACGTCGGCGACCTTCCAGCGATGGAGCCATCCTTCGCCTCAATGCAGTACTCGATCCCCGGCACCACGACGCCGGCGCGGGAGTTCCGGCGGGGGCAAACCCTAACCTTACCTCTGCCGCCGCCGGTGCCAACGCGAGCTCCAGCCCGCGCCAACTCAACTTTGTACCGCCACGCCCGACCTCGACCGCCGCAACCCAGCCTCCGTCGTCGCTCGCGTCGAAAGAAAGGGGCAACACCAGCAAGCGCCCAAAAGCCGACCAACAAGGTGGCCTCGCCCCGGCGCCTAGCTCGCCCTCCTGCAGCAGCGCCCGTTCCCCAGCAGTCGCCACCACCACCACCGCCGCCGGCGCCCGCCAACTGCTCGATGAATTGACAACAAGGTAAAAGAACTCGTCTTTTCGATGTGGTAGATGCATGTGCCATGGATTCTAGTGTTGGCATATTCATATGTGGTTATTCAATTACATTGTAGTGTTGACGATGAGATATTCATGGCACACATGGATGTTGGCTCATCTTTCGCCGCCGAGCAAGGAAATGAAGGAAATGGCGAAGAAGAAGAAGAAGAGTATGTGGTGGATGAGCATGGTGAAAATTTGATTGAGCCGCTGGTTGGTAGAACGGTTAGCTACACCGCCGAGGAGGATAGGTTGCTATGCCGAGCATGGTTGGCGGTTGCCATGGACCCGATTGTTGGCACCGACGAATCAAGAGGCACCTATTGGGCGAGGATGAAGGAGTACTTCAATACACACAATACAAATGGCAATGAGCGCACCGATCGTTCTCTTCGGTCCCGGTGGTCGGTCATAAACACTGATTGTCAAAAATGGGTCGGTGCTTTGGTGGGGGTCGACAAAATCAATCCAAGTGGCACGGCTTCAGATGATAGGGTAAGTTGTTTGTGCTCCACCATTGCTATGACGAGCTAGGGAATGAGGAGAAGTGGAGAAACCGTGATGGGTTGGATGTGCACAACTTAGGGATGAATTCCACCGCCACCGCCACTGCCACAATCATAGACGATGATGCATCAAGTGATGAAAACAAGAAGAGAAGCTCCACTCTCACTCGGTTGCATTCACAAAGAGGCCCGTGCTTGGAAGGAAGGCCGCCAAGGAGTTGATGAAGGGGAAGAAGGCCGGTGATGATGACATAGCAAAAGCTATGGATAGGATGGCCAATGCAAGGTTGGAGTACAACCAAGTTAAAAAGTTGGCAAGGACTATGGAGGCCGAGGCCGACGCGCATAGGGTGGCTTTGGAGGAGAGGACTGCGGTCGCCGAGGAGAGGAAGTTGGCTTTGGAGGAGAAGAAGGTGGCTACCACCGAGCAAGCGCGCCTATTGAAGGAAGAGAGGAAATTCTTTACCATTGACATGTCCAACATGGATGAAAGGAAAAAAGAAGTACATAAACCTTGATCGTGATAAAGTGTTGGCCAGAAAAAGAATGATGGCAAACCACTTGAAGGCCCAAAGTGAAGGAATGAATGCATTTGGTGGCATGGGTGGCTATGGAGGCTATAGAGGCATGGGAGCAACACCGGGGGCTTTTGGAGGCATGGGAGCACCACCAAGTGCATTTGCAGGCATGGGAGCAACACCGGGGGCTTTTGGAAGCTATGGTGGCATGGGTTGCATGGGGCTCGAAAGCATGGGAGGCATCGGTGGTATGGGACTTGGAGACATGGGAGGACCACCGAGGGGATTCATGGCCTCCTTGGTGAATCCATCACCTAGGAACAATGTTGATGGCTATGGCATCACCTCCTTGGTGAATCCATCACCTTCTATCAATGTTGATGGCTATGGAGATTCATCGCATGCCAACACCACCAACACCACCGTCCAAGACTCCCAAGGAGAAGAAGCACACGATGGAAGTGGCAATGGCAATGGCTATGAGGATATTGAGAAATGATGTGTTGACATATGTGTTTAAGTCCAATTTGTGTTGAATTTGGTTGTGTGAATTATCATTTGCATTTCAACTATGTCCTAAATTTGTGTTGAATTTGGTTGTGTGAAACAAGTATTTGTTGATTGTTGAGAGCCATTTGTTGTTCTATTTATTTTGGTTTGTTTGATCTTGTTGATATGGTGTGGGCTCTGAAAAGCTGTTTGCGTCGGCGTCCGCGCGCTGCATTTTAGCGCGCCTGGTGGAGGGCTATTTTGAGCTCTATTTTAGCGCGCCGATTTTAGCGCGTCCGCCGGAAGAGAAACACCGCGCACGCTAAAACTAGATCGCGCGCTGCATAGCATTTTTAGCACGCTACAATATCGCGGGCATGTTGGAGTTGCTCTAAGACGAGTAAATTAAGCACATGCATAGTATCTTCTTTTGCCATGCAGATCATATACCTAATTAATCAGTGCCTAGTTGTCAGAATACTAATCATGAAATTAATTAGTTCTAGTTGCCAGATTCGATTGTACTAATTCTGAGGTTAATTAGACACAATTGCCAGATTACTACTCGGGAGATTTATTGGGCCTTATTTGTCGCGTTCCTTTGTTGCTAATTGCCACGTAATTAGTTCTGAATTGCTAGATTAATTATTTCTAATTGCTAGGTTTAGCCGTGGCATAATTAGATCCTATATTTAAAATAGTACTAATTGCCAGATTAAAGTAAGCTAATTGTCAGGTTAAAACCGTTCAAGTTACCAGATTAATTAGATCTGGCCACATCTTCTCTCCCCTGTACATTTTCAACCATGCCCCACGACCGACACCGTAGAGGCCGGAGCTTCGGGCGAGCCGCTGTGGGAAAAATAATTCTATGGGACCTGGTCTACAGGTGGACCAACTTGACTGATTGACACGTGGCAATTTAGATCTAGAAAATAGTTTCTAATTCTTATTTTTTCTACTGTTTTAGACACGTGTCGTCAGCTGAAATTGGTCCACGCCTCCAAATCCGTGGACCAGGTCCACGCCTCCCCGCTCTGGAGCTCCTCCTCCATCGTCACGCCTCCCCGCTCCATGCTTCGCACGACGACAGCCTCCCCAGGGTGTTGCGTGCCCACGCGGCGGCGACCTCCGCCGGGTGCTAAGCGGCGGCCTCCCCTGGGGCTGCATGCACGATGGCGGCAGCCTCCCCTGCCGATCCGTTCTCCATGGCGGCGGCCTCCATTGCTACTCCCTGCTCTGCCGTGGCGGCCTCCCCTGCTACGTGCTCCACGGTAGTCTCTCCATGGCGACAGCCTCTTCTGATTTGGACCCTGCTTCCGTGGTAATTTCAGAGAGAGAGAGAATGTGTGGTGCAGCGTTCACGAGAGGATAAGGTGGGGGTCGAGGAGGGGATGAGATCGGTTGTTGGGGGCACGATGCATTTTTTCTGAATCACTGCGCGCTGCATGACAGAGCGCACGATGCGGTGTCTCTGTTTAGATTTATCCTACATTGATTGAGGATCCACCTAGTTCGATTATTCCTTCTTTGGTAAGCGATGCAACTCTTATTAGCAATGAATAAAGATTTTTTAACTTTCCAAAAAACATTTCACACATAGTTTTGCCTTTATGTTTTGGTCAACTCGGTCGTTTGATCTTAGCTTTCCTGATTGGATTTGCACCTTATTAGGATGAAGAAATAAACTTCTGCCAATCAAACAAAACACTACTTTACCCCCATTTTTTTGCCAATGTGTGAAAGGTTACCTGATTAAAAATTGTTGTACATCTTGCGCCCACTTGTCATTCTCATGCAGGAGTTGAACTAGATACGACAAAAAAATTGGGAAATAATTACACAAATTCTCAACCTAGTAATTACTAAAACCCAGCTAAACTGGTGCAAACTTGCACGCCTCTGTCCAACCTCAACAACAGATACAGACAACCATCTAAATAAATCTATTTAAAAAGTGCTAGAGTGCATTGTGGCGCTCGCTAGATGGACTGGATAGTACCATTAGAATTTTAGTGTCCTTGAAGTCATCTAGGACTGGTGTTCGATAGAGCCGATGTTACCGACTCCTCCGCCATTACGGCACATAGGCAGCTCATCCTAGCCCAAAACATCAACAATGAAGGGGGCGGTAATCATCACATCAATGCACTTGAGCACTTACACAACATCAACAATGGAGGATATGCTAAGCATCACATCAATGCACATAAGTAGTTTTCCTATGTCTCTCAATCCCACGAGGCCAAATCAAAACCATGGTGATTTTGGTTCAAAAACATATGGGGCGGTCAACTTGCTTTGTCTCTCATCTTCCCTCTCTTCCACTTTGTGAGAACTATAAGTAGCTAGTATTTCCTCTATGCTACTGCATCCACCTTTTATAACATGCTTTGACTATGTGTGTTTATGCATATGGGACTTCACTCGCTTTTTTAACTACAATAATGTTTCACAAACAAGATTCTATGAATCATTTATCATGGCCATGAAACATGTGGTTCCTATGTAGCACCAAATTTATTTACCCTCGTGATGTTTTGGTGATGGTCTTTATGAAGCTTTAGTACAAGTGAGTATGGGTATCATGCAGGACTGGTATCATGACTAGAAACTTATAAAGCTTAGGTTGCTCGTGCGCCCTATTACATGAAGTGAAACGCTAGGTAAGTGCGGGTACATCAATTTCTAAATACATGTAAGTTGTAGGCCGACCACAATGTATTCTCCATGAAATGGTTATATGGATTTCAAGAAGGATATTGTTACCTTGATTAGATTGATTGGGAACTGGTCATCGTTTAATAGCAAATGCTTTTTCCAATGAGAGAGCTAGGAGGATGAAGATCTCAACAAGTCATGGATATATAGCTTTTAGCTGAGTTCACAGACAAAATGAACTCAAAGCTCGAAAAACATGTTTCTCAAGCTAGCTAGTTCTTTGTAAGAAGCAAGAGCATTAAGTTCCACAAGCAAACACTCACAAATAAGAAATGGGATTATTGAAAAAATTCCCTTTATCCATTCTTTAGCTTGTTTCGAGTGCGGCCTCGGGGATGTTGTGTGACCTTATGTGTTGTATCGGTTTTCGGCCAGTTTAAACTAGCCAACTCTCTTCTCCAATGTCAATAAAATGCTAAATCGGCTAGTTTAAACTAGCCAACTCTCTTCTCTAATATCAATAAAATGCTAAATCATTTTCCTTGTTTCAAAAAAGAAGTCATCAATGTGTGTCTATACAAGCTCCTCTCCCTTATATCTTTAACACTTTGGTATATCCCTCCACTAGTAGAAACCAGGCCATTTGCCCCGGTTCGTAAGGGCCTTTAGCCCCGGATTGTGAACCGGGACTGCGAAAGCGGGACTAAAGGTCCAAGCTTTAGCCCCGGTTCAGTTACGAACCGGGGCTAGAGGTCCAACCACGTGGCCTGCTAGGCGCGCTGGGCGGCAGGACATTTAGCCCCGGGTCGTGTTACGAACCGGGACTAAAGGTTCCCTGCCGCGACAGCATTTTGGGCCATTTGCCTGTCGCGGCAGGGGATCGGGTTTTAGACTTTTGTGTTTTTCTTTTCATTTTGTGTTTTGTGTTCAATTATTTTTCATTTTGTGTTTTCATTAGAAACAAGTTTTCGTATACATACAGAACGCTACTACACAATACTTGTACACATTGACGCAATATATAATATAATTTCTCTTACAAGCATATATGGAGTCCCAACCGGGTCCAGAGCATGTCTATTTGATTACATGGAGATCATTACATGGATACTTTAGGGTCTACGATAGAGTATTCTCCGCGTGGGTTTATGACCTCGTCGACAAAAAATGCAGCAAATTCCTCTTGGATTGCTATTAGGCGGTCCTCTGGTAGGAGCTTGTCCCGCATCGCGTCCAACTATATAAAAAGGATATCGTATGAATTAGACTCAACACAACTTTTTGTAATAAAAATAAAAGGTGAATATATTGTTTACTTACTCGAACATTTTTCGAGGGCTTCTCAATAATGATGCGAATGAACTCGCACACGTAGAATCCACATAGATTAGTTCCATGTGGCTGCCTCGCGCACTTTACAATAATAGAATTCAATCAAATAATAATGCTAGCATGATAAATGCATATAAACTAGAATTAAATAGATGTGCGGACTTAGCTCGTACTACTTACCGAGAGTGATTTAAAAAATAGCTCCTCACGCCATTGACCGCAGACATGTTTCTTGAACTGTGTCCAAACCCTACCCGACAAAGAAAATTAATGTATGAGTTAAGAACTACTTGATATCCCAGAAAATGAACGAAAGAAACCGATATAGTACGATAATGGTTGAAATTACCTCTGGAGCGCATCGATAATGCTGCGGTAGTTTTCAATGTCTTTGTTTAGTGAGTCCATGATGTGAACTCTTTCCAAGTCAAGTGAAATGCTTAGAAGAATCCAGTGGTACCTACGCAAGGTTTACATACGTCAGTAACTCATCATTTACACTGAACATCGAGTAAGCAAAAGTTAATGTGTATAAAAACTCACTTGTCGTCGTGGTAAGAAAATAGTATTTCGTTACAGAAATGTTGTTTCGTGAGAAACCGCAACAAGTTGTGCTCGGTCTCCAGTGGTTTATCCTTTAGTATAGCTCCATGAACTCGATGTGGGTCAATGAACCCAAATCCGTTGATAGCCTTTCTTTTACAATCGAGCATCTTCATTCTGCATCATTATATATAGCGTACAAAAGAATATAGTAAGTATACTTATCGGCAATAAATTGAACAAGCTGAGATAGGGACCTAATTACATAAATAAAGTAATCACTTACAGACAATACGAACTGAGGATAGTTTTGTCGAGTTCCTTTAGATTGAATAACTGAAATAATTCTGTAAATTCAATAGGGACCTCGTCTTCAATGAAGTAATGCGATTTTCGAACTTTCAGTATGAGAAAATTTCGCTGTTCTTTTGATGCTTTCATGTACCATTCATGAAATCGTCGCATTTGTGTTGGCATATCCCGAAGCCTCTCAGAACTGACCAGAGGCTCCCCGTTAACAAATTTGGGTGCTACCTCAGCCTTGGGCATATCCCCGTGAATAATTTCATGAATAGGCATACCACATTGCTCGGCCAATATCCTAGCCGTTTCCGGATCCATAGGTTCTTCCTCATGTAGTTGAGGTTCGGGTATGTTCACCTGGAGTGGGGGACCGATTGGTTTGCTTGTTTCCCCAGCTGGGGAACATCTCTTTTGGTTCTTCGGCTACCACTCGATTGTTTTGCTTGTTTCCCCAGCTGGGGGACGTCTGTTCTGATGCTTCTGCTCCCACTCGATTGTTTTGCTTGTTTCCCCTGCTGGGGAACCTCTTTTTTGATGCTTCCTCTACCGCTTGATCTCTTCTGTTTCAGTGTCTTCTAAAGACATCGTGTATAGTCATCTGGCGCATTTAACTGAGCTTGGGATGGCTGCGATAGTAATTTCCTAAAGTGCTCCTTGGTTTTCGGTTTTATTTGGACCTCTCGCTCAGGTTGTTTCTTTTTAAAATGAGCATCCACTTCGGCCCGTACGACCGCATCGGTCTCCTCATCGGTCAGGTCGTAAGCCCTCTTGGGAGGAACCGGCGGTACTCTTGGGAGGGGCGACAACTGTCGCTTCGGGCGTTGGTTATCGCTCGACGGAGCGGTGGTATTCTTCCGCTTTTGGCCCTTAGTGGGTGGAGGCGGCTGCATAGATTGAGATGGACTCGTGTTGGGGTCATGGATTGGACTATTACTCGGAGGAGATGGTGCACTTGGAGGTGGACTTGGAGGAGACGGTGCAGTGGGAGGAGACGGTTGCCTTGGAGGTGATGGATTGTTTTTCGGTGGAGAAGGTGGCCTTGGTGTCGAGCCTGGAAACTTGATGTATTCTTTTTTCCAAAGAATGAAGCCACTCGTGACTTCTCCTAGTGTCGTCTCCCCTTCACCTCCAGGGATGCCAAGCTGTAGTGACTGACACATAGGTAGAATTTCATCCACACCGACACGAGCATAGCCAGCTGGAATCGGATTGCAATGGTAGGTCGCTCCCGGTGCAGAAGGTAAAGCAAAGCCGACCGCCACCTTCATGGAAATATTCTTCAGTTCAACATGCAGCTCACAACTAGTCTTCTCCTTAATTGCATCCACGGGGTACACATCCATCGTTGCATCATTACCGTGGCCCTCCGTGGAAGCCACGCTGCTTTTCCGTTGCGATGGGCCGACCGTACTGTCCGGTGTAGGATCTTGCTATCGGAGTCCTTTAAGTTCATTAAGCTCCTGGCGATGCTCCTGCAGCATGGCTTCAAACCTCACGAACTGCTCTATATCCTCCTCTTTTTGCCGCTTTGTTCTTCTCGATCGGCTTCTGTACGTGTCACGGTGCTCTGGAAACCCAATAACCCATGGATAAGAAGGTCCAAACCCTCTTGTTCGTCCAGCCTTTTCAGGATTCCCGAGATCCTTTGTCAGCTCATCGTTCTCTCTGTCGGTAACAAACGTTCCCTTTTCAACCTCTTTTATCACTTTAACAAGTTCTTTCTTGGGTGAAGAAATTTCTTCGGCTGCAACAATCTCGCATGTTTCTGGGTCTAATGATGCCCCATGCTCGAATACCCAATTTCTTGACCTCAAGGGCCAACTAGATGTAGCTGGAGTGACCCCTTTAGCCTCCAGGTCAGCCTCAGCTTTATCCCACTTAGGCATGACACTCCTGTAGCCACATGTGCCCATATGATGGTGATATTTCTTTTTGGCTGCATTTAACTTATTTTTTGCTGATATTGCCTTAGTTGGTTCCGAGGTCTTGTATTCCACAAATGCGGCCCAGCTATCCTGCTGCAACTCTAGTGGGCCAACGAATAGAGGAGTTGTTTTCTTCAAGACATACTTGTGGTACAATCTTTTTTTCCATTCCTTGAATAGTTCAGCCATCTTCTTAAGAGAAAAGTGCTTGACTTTCCTCGTCATTTGCTGTGTGAGCTCATCAGTCTCCAAGACTGGTAGGGTGAAATGTGTCATGAGAGAATTCCACATCGTATCATTCGCTCTGTCATCTACAAAACTAGCCCTAGCTGGATCCTTTTTCTTTCCTGGCTTGTTCCAATTTCGCGTGGTGATTGGGACTTCGTCTCTAACAATCACTCCGCATTGACTTGTAAATGCATTCGCAGCTTCTTTGGGCTCCAGCGGTTGACCCTGCAGAGATACTAAGTTAACACTGAAACGGACATCAGCGGGCAACTTGTATGTCGGGCCTCTTGTCTTTGTAGAAGATTGGCCGGAAGCGGAGGTCTAAGAGAAGAAACATTCGTTAGTACATATATACGAATCAATTAGTGCATCTATACTAGTGAACGATCGATAGAGGCTTTATATACCTCGACGGAGTTTGTCATTATTATGGTGTCTTCACCATGGTCTCCACCATGATCAGCACCATCATCTCCACTATTTTCTCCACCATCATCTCCTCCAGAAAAATTAAGATATTCGGAGCCATCATAATAAGACCCCCCAGTACCCTCATCTATCATGTTGAAAAGCTCCTCTTCATTTTGTCTACCGTCCATAGCTTAACTAATACAGAAAAAGAATATTGCATTAAGTAAAAGAATATTACAACTGTGACAACTCGGATACAGTACTTAGTGATTAAGATAAAGTACAATAATATAAGATAAAGTACATTATTAATACATCACCAGAGAATATAAATTACATTATTAATACATATCACTCATATCAAACTAGCGAACGCGGCTGCCGCGTTCTATGCTACGGGAGCTCTGCAGCCACAGAAGAGGAACTATCACCGGAGAATAGCTCCGGGTCGATGATGATACCCGAATTCCTCACCAAGGTACGAGTCCCGACAGGTAGCACCTCCCAGTGCCACCCGGCGGAGCCTAGACTCGGACATCCCTAACAGAGTCTAGTAGGCTCGGACGAGGTGAACGCGGCATAACTAAATAATAGCAATAAATTACAATCAAAAACATAATTAACTAACTAAATTAATAGTACTAACCCTAAACCTAACACTAACTAAACTAAACCTAATTAACTAAGTAACCCTAACTAACCCTAGATAATACTAACCCTAGATAATACTAATACTAAGTAATACTAATACTAATACTAATACTAAATACTAATACTAATACTAATATTAATATTAATACTAATACTAAATACTAAATACTAATACTAATACTAAATACTAATACTAATACTAATACTAATACTAATACTAATACTAATACTAATACTAATACTAAATACTAATACCTAATACTGATACTAATAGTAATACTAATACTAATACTAATACTAATACTAAATACTAACCTAATACTAACTAACCAAAATTAACACATAATTAACCTAATTGAGGGCGGCGATCACCGTACCTGACGGCAAGGCGGTGCGGGCGGCGCGGCCGGAGACGGGACACGGACGGCGGCGGGCGGCGCGGAGGTGGGACGGCGCGGGCGGCGCAGAGACAGGACGGACGGCGCGGGAGGCGCAGAGACAGGACGGACAACGCGGGCGGCGGGCGGCGGCGGCATGGAGGGGCGCGACACGGACGGCGCGGGCGGCGACACGAACGGGCGGCGGCAGGAGCTCCTCTGGGAACGAATGGAACTGTCTCTCCGGATCGTGGCACGACCCGGGGTGGGGTGGGGTACTTATACCACCCCCACTTTAGCCTCGGGTTGTAATACAAACCGGGTAGGTTTGTATTACAACCCGGGGACCCGGTTTGTATTACAACCCGGGGCTAAAGGTTGTTTTTGGCGCCAAAATCAAAAATGGTTTATAGTTTTCAGAAAATTATATATTATATATCAAAATTTTCAAAAAAAGAAGATCTATAATTTAAATCTATTATCATACTTTATTATACAACTTAAATGAAATTATCTATTATTTAACAAGTATTATATTTAGTAGAAATGTTCACAAAAAATAATAAAAATATAGTTTATTATTTAAAAATGGAAAAATACACATAATATACCAAAATATTCACAAAAATATAGTAGAAATGTTCTCCCTCCATTTCCCCCGCTTCTCGCAATGTTCTCCCGCTATTTCACCCACTTTCCGCCATGTTCTCCCGCCATTTCCCCCGCTTCCCGCCATGTTTCTCCCGCCATTTCCCTCGCTTCCCGCCATGTTCTCCCGCCATTTCTCCCGCTTCCCGCCATGTTCTCCCGCCATTTCTCCCGCTTCCCGCCATGTTCTCCCGCCATTTCCCCCGCTTCCCGCCATGTTTCTCCCACCATTCCCCCCGCTTCCCGCCATGTTCTCCCACCATGTCCCTCTATATCTAGGCCGACCGCCATTTCCATCGACACATCCACACCTTCTCTCTCACAACAATGGACATCGCTTACTGGGCTTTTCTGACACTCGAGGAGATCGAGGCGCTGTGCGCCTCCAGCTACCCATGCCCGCCGGGGTACCGGCTGCCCGCTGGCTGGATGCTGAGCGCTGGAGCGGTTCCTGTTCCTCCTATGTCTCAAGGTTCGGCCCGCCAGGCGGCCATCACGAACCACTTCTACCTCGAGCTCACGCCAGAGCAGCGGATGGATCCCCATTGGGATCCCGACAACCTCGACACCTGGAATGCCTTCTTCACAAACCGGCGGGAAAGGGAGCTCGCCAGGTACGAGGGTGACGGCTCACCCGCAGTGAACCACAACGAGGTTGGTCGCCGCCTGTGGTGGACGAACCGGACTATCACCGGTGTGATGCGCTACATCGCCATGGGAGACCATCCTCGCCTGAGGTACCCGCACTTTCACCAGCAGCATAGCCACAAGAATGGTGGTGGTGGTGAAGGCCTAGGGCGTACTAGGGTCGTCATCCGCGATCCCCCTCCCCCGCGCGTCGTGAATCCGAGGCCGGAGGATCCATCCGCGTGCTACGAGGAAGGGCTGAGGATCCATCCGCGTGCTACGAGCGACGACGATGACGATGACGATTCCGAAGACGACCCAGAAGCTGTGTACTATAGGGCTAGATATGATTATGACTAATTTTTACGTTTTAATATTAATAATGTCTGGCCACAACAAGTTGCAATACTACCTATTGAGATCGAGATAGTTCATATCCATATACATATAAGAAGATCATTAAAAATAAAGGTTTAATAATATTGTACATCACCAACATCCACACATGTTAGGGTTTTCTTCTAATCCGTAACCATGGAGCATCTTCCTTACTTAACGGGATGCTTGGGTCATCCTTCACAGCGAAGGGCGGAATTTCATGAAACTTATCATAATCGTCTGACATGTCTGTCTTATCCTCCACCCCCATTATGTTTCTTTTTCCTGAAAGAACTATGTGGCGCTTTGGCTCATCGGATGTTGTATTCTTTTGCTTATCTTTCCTTTTTCTCGATTTGGTAGACATGTACTTCACATAAAAAACCTGAGCCACGTCATTGGCTAGGACAAATGGTTCATTTCTATACGCAAGGTTGTTGAGATCCACTGTTGTCATTCCGTATTTCTTGTCTACCTCAACCCCGCCTCCTGTCAGCTTGACCCATTTGCACCGAAACAAAGGAACCTTAAAAAAAGGTCCATAGTCAAGTTCCCATATCTCCTCTATGTAACCATAATATGTATCCTTTTGCCCATTCTCGTCTGTTGCATCAAATCGGACACCATTGTTTTGATTGGTGCTCTTTTTATCTTGGGCGATCGTGTAAAATGTATTCCCATTTATCTCGTACCCTTGGAAAGTCAATATAGTTGAAGATGGTGACCTGGCCAACAAGTACAACTGCTCTCCAACATTTATGTCATTCATGAGATGTGTCTGCAACCAACCGCCGAAAGTCCTCATATGTTCATCTCTAATCCAGGAGCCAGACTTCCCCGGGTTGTTGGAGTGTACAATATTCTTGTGTTCCTCGATATACGGAGCCACCAAGGTGGAACTTTGCAGAACTGTGTAGTGTGCTTTAGTGAGAGAATGTCCGTCCATACATATCCTTGCTTTCTTTCCTAGCGTGCCTTTTCCACTAATTCTACCCTCATGCCATGATTCAGGAACACCGATGGGCTTAAGGTCAGGAATAAAGTCAACACAAAACTCAATGACCTCCTCTGTTCCATATCCCTTTGAGATGCTTCCTTCTGGCCTAGCACGGTTATGAACATATTTCTTTAACACTACCATGAACCTCTCAAAGGGGAACATATTGTGTAGAAATACAGGACCAAGAATGTTAATCTCATCGACTAGGTGAACTAGAAGGTGAGTCATAATATTGAAGAAGGATGGTGGGAACACCAACTCGAAGCTGACAAGACATCGAACCACATCTTTCTGTAACCTTAGTAGACTATCTAGACTGATTACCTTCTGAGAAATTGCATTGAGAAATGCACACAGCTTCACAATGGGTACTCGAACATTTTTCGGCAGGAGTCCCCTCAATGCAATCGGAAGCAGCTGGGTCATAAGCACGTGGCAGTCATGAGACTTTAGGTTTTGAAATTTTTTCTCTGCCATATTTATTATTCCCTTTATGTTTGACGAGAAACCAGACGGGACCTTGATACTGTAAAGGACTTCAAAAAAGATTTCCTTCTCTTCTTTGGTAAGAGCGTAGCTAGCAGTACCTTCAAACAGCTCTAGATGCATGCCGTCTCGATCTTTTATACGTTGTTGGTCCTGCCGTGCTTCAGGTGTATCTTTGCTCTTCCCATACACGCCCAAGAAGCCTAGCAGCGTCACACAAAGACTCTTCGTCAGATGCATCACGTCAATTGCAGAGCGGACCTCTAGGACTTTCCAATAGGGTAGCTCCCAAAATATAGATTTCTTTTTCCACATGGGTGCGTGTCCGACATCGTCCTTCGGAACAGATTGTCTACCAAGACCCTTTCCAAAGATTACTTTTAAATCCTTCACCATGTCAAATACATCATCACCAGTATGGTGGATAGGCTTACACCGGCTGTCCGCCTCACCATTGAAATGCTTACCTTTCTTTCTTAGGATGTGCGAGGGCGGAAGAAAACGACGATTCCCCGGGTACACATTCTTCTTACATTTATCCAAATATATAGTTTCAGTATCGTTTCAACAGTGTGTGCATGCATTGTATCCCTTGTTTGTCTGTCCTGAAATATTACTAAGAGCAGGCTAATCATTGATTGTTATGAACAACAATGCTCGTAGGTCAAATTCCTCCTGCTTGTTCTCATCCCACACACGTTGTCCGTGCCACAAATGTAAGAGTTCTTCAACTAATGGCCTTAGGTACACATCAATGTCGTTGCCAGGTTGCTTCGGGCCTTGGATGAGCACTGGCATCATAATAAACTTCCGCTTCATGCACAACCAAGGAGGAAGGTTATAGATACACAGAGTCACAGGCCAGGTGCTATGACCGCAGCTCTGCTCCCAAAAGGATTCATGCCATATGTACTTAGACCAAACCATAAGTTCCTCGCATCACCTGCAAAGTCCGGAAACTCTCTCTCGATTTTTCTCCACTGTGACCCATCAGCAGGGTGTCTCAATATCTCGTCTTTCTTACGGTCTTCCATGTGCCATTACAACAACTTGGCATGCTCTTTGTTTCTGAATAAACGTTTCAACCATGGTATTATAGGAGCATACCACATCACCTTGGCAGGAACCCTCTTCATGCGGCGCTCGCCCTCAATATCACCAGGGTCATCTCGTCTTATCTTATACCGCAATGCAGTGCATACTGGGCATGCATCCAAATTCTCGTACTCGCCGCGGTAGAGGATGCAGTCATTAATGCATGCATGTATCTTCTGCACCTCTAATCCTAGAGGGCAGACAACCTTCTTTGCTTTGTAGGTACTGGCGGACAGTTCGTTATCCTTTGGAAGCAACTTCTTCATTATTCTCAGCAACTTTTCAAATCCTTTGTCAGTCATACCGTTCTCTGCCTTTCATTGCAGCAATTCCAGTGTGCTACCCAGTTTTTGTGCCCATCTTCACAATTTGGTTACAACAATTTTTTGTGATCCTCTATCATCTTCTTGAACTTCAACCTCTCCCTTTCAGTTACGCATTCTTCCTGGGCATCAGCAATGGCCAGACTAAGATCATCATCGGGCAGATCTGATGCCCATTCTTCATCTTTTTCTTCATCAATGTCTCCCATTGTAGTACCATCGTATTTAGGGTAGTCGTTGTCATTCTCTTCTTCTTCGTTGTCTTCCATCATAACCCCTCTTTCTCCGTGCTTGGTCCAACAATTATAGCCGGTCATGAAACCGGACCGAAACAGGTGGTTGTGAAGGACTCTTGAGGAAGAGTATTCTTTATGATTCCGACAGACACCACATGGACAAGACATAAAACCATTCCGCTTGTTTGCCTCAGCCACAAGAAGAAAAGAATGCACGCCTTTAATGAACTCGTTAGAGAGTCGGTCAGCATACATCCATTGCCGGCTCATCTGCAATATATAATTAATTAAGTACATCAAACATAATCATAATTAATTAGTACTAATCTAAAATCAGCAACCGGGACTAAAGATATGATGAATCTTTAGTCCCGGTTGGAGGCACCAACCGGGACTAAATGTGGATGTGGAGACAACATGTCAACACTATGTCCTCAATGTGCAGCACTAAGCCAGTAAATTAAATGCCGACACTATTTTGGGTGGGTGGCAGCACTATGCCAGCGTGGGTGTGTCGACATTATGTCATCAGTGCCCGACACTATGTTCTGCTGCTTAATCTATAAATAGGTATGCATTCTTGTGAAGAACTGCAAGATGGTGTGCGAGACCAGGGACACCACTATGGCGAAGCTTCTCGAAGATGTCTTAGGACCTCGTCCTCAGACATCTTTGAGGAGCTCGCCGTAGAGGCACTCTCTAATATGTGAAATTAGTTAGCTCCACCAGCATACTGATTTAGCTAGAGAAGATATAAACCGAAAGATGGTGTGGGAGAGTAGGGACACCACTACGGCAGAGCTTCTCGAAGATGTCTTAGGATCCCGTCCTCAGACATCTTCGAGGAGCTCGCCATAGAGGCACTCCCTAATATGTGAATTGTGATGTCTTCTTATCAAGCTTTTATGAATTAACCCTATCTTTGTTACAATTTTTTTAGTTTGTTGAACGCAGGTAGACGAAGAAGGATATTTTGCCTAGCTAGCTAGTTAGAATGATGAACTCATGCATGTGTGTTCTTCTAAAATCAAATTTCGAGACTATGTGCCAAAACAAGATATATATAGATAGAATCCACATATTGTGATATTTACCTTAGAGTTCCTTACATTAATACAAGATATAGATAGAATCTAAACATCGATCTCATCCTATCATTGCAAAAATTACTACCAAACTAAATCCACAAATCTATCTATAAGATAGAGCATGAAATGAGCTAATATAGCAATGAGAGTTCAAAGGATGAAGTTGCTCACCTTTTAGAACCTTTGGATAGATGGGGCACCACAAAATATAGACAAATCTTGAGGAAAAAAAGGGCATGAACTCGAGCTTGAAGAAAGAAAGAGAGAGAGCGAGGAGAGCCACCAGCTTGAATGGTGGCTCGGGCAGGGGAAGAGATATAGCCAGACCTTTAGCCCCGGGTCGTATAACAAACCGCGACTAAAGGGTCTGGCGCCCGACCTGGCCTGCCTGAAACCCTTTAGCCCCGGTTTGTTACACGACCCGGGGCTAAAGGTCCCGTTCGAACCGGGGCTAGTGTCTGCCACCCCCTGGGGCCAGTTCTAGCCGTTGGACCGGGGCATTAGTCCCGGTTTGTAGCAAAACCGGGACTAATACCCTGGACCATAGGTCTGTTTTCTACTAGTGCTCTCTCGCTGTCTCTGTTGTACTCATGGGGTCTCCTTTACACTTGTGCATCGGTCACTCGTGCACACCGCCCGCTCTCCCTGAAACGGAATAATGAATAGTGGACAGAAAATAACACCACACTTTTGTTACGCTCTATTTTCTATAAAAATTATATTTTAGACATAGCTTTGTTCAAAATTTGAAAAACAAATTCTTCACTAGATGTATTAAGATCCTATGCTTAGATTTTTCTAAAAAAAATATTACTCCCTCCGAACAATATGACTAGATGCATCTAAATATAGACAAATCTGAGTCCATTAGTTTGGGTTGGAGGGTGTAGCATAGATGGCAACTGAGAAGTTTGAAGTATTGTATATCTCGTATAGTATAGGATGTACAAAGGGCATTCCAAATGTGTGACATTTTTCCCATACAAAGAAAAGACTCATAAAGAGATAAGGGAAGTATCCTTGTGCCATGGGTTAATCGGGACTCTCACCTAGTATAAAAACCACCCATATGGTGGTGTATTCAATTTTCTTCCGCTGGTCGATTAACTCTACTACACACAGACCAAGTCCCTACTCAACAGTCTAAGAATATAGGACCCTTAGCGGTGGACAAGCCTCATAAAAGACCACCACAGAGCTTCCCGTGCTAGAGGCTCCTAAGCATAGCTCAAAACATCAACTACAAAGGAGAAAATCCATAGCTCAACGAGGCACACAAGTAGTTCCCGTTGTCTCTCAGTCCAACTACTATTTGTTATTTGGCTCCCACCCAATGTCCAGGTCGAAACCATGGCGGTCAATTTGTGTCTCGTATTTCCTCTTTTCCACTTTGTGAGAACTATAGGTAGGTAGTATTTGCTTGCTACTCTACCAGATTTTATAGAATGGCTTGGCTCTGTATTGAAGTGGGTCTTTCCTCACTTCTCCTTTTTCTTTTTTTCCCGAAATAACATTATGATTCACTAAGTATACGCTATTAATTATTTATCATGGCCACGACGAGGGAGCATGTGCTTCCTATCTACTACTTTTGCTTCTCTCATTTGGTGCTTGTCCTGATGAAGCTATTTTTTTCCTGTCTTAATGAAGCTTTGGTGCAAGGGAACATGGTTACCATGATCTTATATAGCTTAGATTGCCAACCCATCCTACTTGAAGTGCAAATATTGAGTAGCCTTTGGCTCGAGTGTAACGCACGCCTTTTCGATGACAAGGCGAGCTCTGAAGATCGCCTCCTCGATGCCATCACTATGGAGTGGAAATTGTGGCTTAGCTGTAGACGAGATGGGTTCTTGAAAGATATAGAGTAGCATCCGCTAGGGTGGGGTGGGATGGTTGCACAAAGATGCAACTGCGTCGGTTCGTCTCTTGATCACCTGCTTGTACTGAACCCTTCTTTTCAGCTTAATACAATGACAGGCAAACCCCCTTCAGGTTCTCAGGGAAAAAACATTGGGTAACCAAGTGCGACCATGCAACTGTATGCTTTAGAAAATGAGCTTATAGGTTTCAAGAAAAATATTGTTATCTTTGTAAGATCGATTGAAAATTGGGCATCCTTTTACAATAAATGCTTTTCTAGAGAAATGAGGTTCCAGCAAGTCAAGGATATATCTGCATTACTACTCTTCAAACGTGATCGGTATAATTTGATCAGGTTTAGCTTGTAACTCGGTGAAAAAACACACGACAAAACAACCGAACCGGTCTGCTTTCACCGGTTCGAATAGAGTCGTGGTTCGACTGGACGATGACGGCGACGGCGATGCGCCGAAGTGCCGACCATGAGGACTCAGTGCTCTAGGAACAATAATATCCATCGTTCGTTACTAGGAAAATAAGTGATGATCAAGGCAAAAAGTGATTATCAGGAAAATAAGTGATGATCAAATAAGCGATACAAGTGCTTATTACTGCTCTTGTCCCGTTGGTGGGCATGCAAGGGGGCAGAAAATTGATCGATCCAATCCAAGACGAAGCAGCGGCGCAGAATATGTCGCCTTATCGGGGGGAGAGGGCTGTGTGGCGCGAGGACAAGCTGTACCGGAAGGCTCTGGCATTGTACTGTGTCCTGGGGTAGGGCGTCGGACGAGGAGCAGATACGGATGTCGGAGCCAATCTGAGTCAATAATGGAGTATATACCAAGAATTATGAGAAGGTAGTAGACTAGTAACATATGCATCTAAGTTAGTTTCCATTATGATTAGACTTACACTCGAGCTTTTTTTCCGAAATGGGGATACATCCCTACCTCTGCATCCAAAATTACAGTTTAAGGATAAGAGAGGGTTGATACAGACACCAACACTTCTTGCATTCTTTTCAATTCCTTCTTAACAGATTGTCCTCAGTTAGCAAGACCTTTTTATGCAAGAACCACATAAAGATCTTAATCTTTAGTGGTGTTTTAAGCTTCCATAAGTATTTTGTGGGGAGGCTCTGATGATCATTCATGAGACCCTCGTACATAGATTTAACATGAAAACCCCATCCATGGTTAGCTTCCACCTAAATACATCCGGTTCATCAGTTAAGTTAACCTGCATTAATCTCTGACAGAGATACAACCATGCATCCCATTTTGTCCCGCCTAAAGCCTATACTAAGAGGGTTGTGAGATAGGACTTTATGAACAGAGACATTTTTCCTATGGACATTTTTCCTGGTAATAGATACTTACGTCCAGCTTATTCACAAACATCCTCATATAATTTACCATAACAAGGCAGCACAATGATAACCACGACGAGTTTATTAGGCGTCTATCCGTTGATTCATGAGTTGGGCAAAGCGTGTTTTCGGCTGGCCCGCACCTATCTTTCAACCGACGACGACCGGTCAGTCGGTAGAGACTAGAGAGTCAGCCAGTTCGAAGGTCGTGTCAAAGGAAGCGTGCGTTGAAATGAGCTGAAGATGAGGAGCGTGGATCGATCTCTTCTCTCCACTTTCGGGGAAGTTGGTCCGTAGCTCCGGGACAGACCGATGCCAAGAAGCAGGCCAGCACGGGACTCCGTACGTGCCGGCCGGTCGTTCGTCGGCACCGACCGTGACGGACAGCAAACAACCAACGGCCGGCCATGAGACCATCAGGTCGAGGGTTCATCCGCGCAGCCGCTAGCTAGTTGTGGACGGGGCTGGGAGGGCACTGGCCGCCGGTGTTGTTCCCGTAGGTGCAGTTGGAGGGCTGCGCCGACGTGTCGGTGCCAGTGGGCTGCCTTGCGGCGCCCGAGCCGGCGCCTGTGCTCGGCAGTGGGCGCGCCGCCGCGCAGGTCCCGCCGCTGGTGCCGCCGGAGGCGATACTGAAGACGATCAGCACGAGAACCGCCGCCGCCGTAGATCTTCTCATGGTGGCCAACAGCAGCGCGCGGCTGGTTGCTCTCTGCTTCTGCGTGCGCTCTGTTTGTGCGTGTGCTGAGTGCCAGCGTATATATAAAGCACGGGCGAGGCTAGCTCCGTGCATGCGTGCGTGCGTGCGTGAGAGATTGGAGAGACGTACGGATGAACCGCCGCACGCACGCGATGCATCGACCTGGCCGGCCGTGGCACTTGGCCTAATTTCCTCGACCAGGGAAGAAAAACGAGGACACGGTCCACGGATGGTGCATTTTTCTAAGAACGTGTCACCATCTCACAGAATGCTTGTACGCTACTCTCTCACGTTGTGCACGCACGCGCATGGGCATATGGCTGACTCGTTTCTCCCTGGACTTGGAACACGCATGTAATGTACGCACGTACCTTTGGGCTGAGATTTTCCAGGGAGCGCACTGGCTATAGCCTAGCCTGCCTTGCAGAACGCATGAAAGTCGACGTGGCGGCGCTGCATGTGTTGTGAATTGCGACCTGTGAGGCAGGAAGAGATCGATCCACGGATCATGCGACGCGCCTAACACGACTCTTGCGCCGATTCAGAAGTACTTAGCACGGAGACTGTCGATCGGCCGGCCGGCGCCGTCACATGAGCGCACGGGCGTGGACAAATGCCACACGCGCGTCGTGACACCGACAGGATTTGTTTTTCCTCAGGACTATGAATGAGAGTATATATCTCCACCATATGCCTAAAAATATAGCGCCATTTCTGGTTCTTGGGTGCCATTTTTGCAATTTTTGGGTGCTAGAGTGGCGGCCGCATTTTCAGGCACACTAAAATACAGAATCGTGGCAAGCAGCAGTTTTCCGGAAGAGCGGGAGGGGCCCGCGGCAACACAAACTTCAATTTCGTCACATATGTAAAACAAAGAAGATCAAACACACGCACAAATAAAATATACAACAAATAGTTTAATTATTATTACTACCTCCTCGTGTCTAGCCTAGCACTAAAACATGTATAGATACATCTGATTTAGCGATAATTAGTATAGATAGGAAGGAGTACAACACAAACGAATAGTTCATCAACAATTCAACACATAGTACATCAAATGTTGCACAAATAGTTCATCAAGTACCTCTCAAATAAACACACAAACATTCAAATAGTTGAACATATGAAGATGAAACTAATGGCTTTGTTGGCCATTCCATGTCCACCGCTCCTCCATTAGATCTTTTTGAAGATCATCATGTGCATCGATTTGTCAAATGGAATGATAGGAGGCAAGAAAGAGTGACACCATCTCTTCTCTCATTTGCACACGCACGGGTTGTCCCATCGAATCATAGAATGAGTAGTCTAAATATTGCACACGTTCATCCTTGATGATCATGTTATGCATGATCACACAAACGTTCATGATACTAGTTGAATATGTGCGCTTCGTCGCGCTGCCTATAGTCTATTTGGCAGAGTGTGGTAGGTGTGTTATACTCACTGCTACTAACATATTTTGTTTTTCTATGTTACCATAAATTAAATATATGAGCATGTGCGGGATTGAGTGTTTTAATCGGTAGACAAATGTGTCATTTACGTGTTAGACATGTCTGAAACTGAGAGATCTGACCTTAGATGCAAGAAGCGGGGCCTTATTTGATCGTGAAGCTCATAAGCAACATAGGGGTGTAGCATCCCATCTGTCTAACATATGTAATGCTACATGGTCTAGTAATATAATTGCTACTTCCTACATATAATTGTTGCATCATAATTATATTATGCTCATGTCATCATGCCACCTTGCATTTGAGCATCATATAAAACCCTTTTCATTTGGCTCTTCTCTCATATGCATCAGTAATTGTATTTGGCTCTTGATATATTGTATTTGGTTATTGATAAATGCTTGATGCCCAAGTTGAGTTGGGGGCATATCTTTTATTCAACTCCACCACCTTTTCCTGGTCACCACCTTATAATTCCACCATCCTAATTACCCATGAGCTTTTATATTTTCCTTTGGCATTTAAATCTAGCTCATGTGGGTTGGGATGGATCCACTTCTATTTTCCACATGCCCTCACATTAGCATCATGTTGTTTCACATTATTGATATGTGAAGCCACCTTTGCATGCCTTGTGAGTGGTACCCTTTTTTATAGCTTCCATATGGATTGGTTGGAATGTATGCTCATGTGGGAATATTTTTGAGACTATTAAACATCTAGTGGGACATACACACTAGCAAGTCCTAATTATATCCAAATATGATCATCTCCATCTACTCCACATGGAACATCCATTTAATTCCATTTTAATTCTTTTAGCTTGGCCTTACTCCATATTTTGGGAATGCATGTGTATAAATGCCATGATTATTATTTTGTTTTCACAAAAACTAGACATTGCATTTATTACCATGCATGGGCCATGCAACAAAACCCACCATCTTTTCTATTTTGGTTATCTTTGGTTTTTGGAGTGGTTTTCTTCTTTTGTTAAGCTTCCCTTTTCTCTCTTACTCAATCCTTCTCATGCTTATTCTTGTCTTGACCATGCTCAAAACTCTACCCATCATCACCCCTTGCTTGTTCTTATTTTGGCCATGATCCACTTTAAACCCTAAACCCTCATTACCCCTTAACCCTCTTTCCAACCCTAACCCCTTACCCTAACCTCACCTCACCACCCTCCTCTCACCATGCCGAGGCACCTCTCCCCTCTCTACCCCATGCCGAGCTACCCAACCCTAGCTAACCACTCCCTCCAACCCTAGCTAGCCCTCTCGGTCTCTCTCTCTCTCGCTACCAAGCCAGCCCCACCCGAGCCTCTCCTTGGCCTCGCCCTGGCCCCACCTGGCAGTCCCTGGCCACCCCTCCCATGCCCTGGCCAAGCCATGCCCCAGCACGTGAGGGAGAAAGAAGAAAAGGTGGCTGAGCCACCTTTTTCCTTCCCCACGCCTCCCACGGCACCCCTCTCCTCTCCCGTCCATATCCACTCTCCCACGTCTCCTCTGTCGTGCCAGATCTACCCTGGCCTCTGCGTCGCTCCCTGCCATCTCACCTTCCCTGCCACCATCTCCTCCATCGTCGGCCTCACCGTCGGCATCCACCACTTTCACCGTATCCAGGAGGAGGGCGGGAGTTTGGGTTGTCGGGGAAGACCAAGGCGTCCCTCTGCGTCGCCCTCATGCACAGCAGCGTGGAGGAGGAGCCCCAGGCCGTGCTGCACATCATCGACGCCGCCCGAAACCCTAGCTCCGCTGTTCGTCTGCATCCTCACCGATCCGCCGCTCCCCGGCCCAAACCAACCCCACCGACGCACTCGCGGTGAGCTGGCCTCCCTCTCTGACATCCTCTCCCTCTCCGTCGTGGTCAGGCTTCGCCGGACGTTGCGCCGAGCACACTCGGTGCAGCGGCAAGCGCTGGCGTCTGCCCGTCTTCGTGCCGCATCATGCCTTAGCTAGCCGCCGAGCCGCGCCCTAACAACAACCCCAAGCCACCGCACTGGTTCCGCCCTCTGCGCGCGAGCGAGCGGTCGCGAGTTCGAGCCCCGCCGCGCCACGCGTGCTCTGTCGTTTTCGTTAGAGAATTCAGGAAGACAAACAGTACCAGTTGGGTACTTTGCACTTACCCCCCCCCCCCACAAACCTTTTTCCCTCAACCCGCGCTCCCTCTAGGCCCACCAGGCAGCCCCTTCAGCCTTTTTACAGAAAAGCACCCCAGGTTCCAAAACCCCAACACGCAGTCCCCCGGATCCGCCACGTGTCGCCCACCGGCTGGCCGCGCGCGCAGTGGACCCGCTGTCCCGTTGGACCCACCTGTCGGCCTCCTGGGCTAGCATCTGTGCCGATGAGAATAGGTTCTGCGCGCCGTCCCTGCCCTGTCAGCGCTGGCCCACCTGTCTGTGGCTGGGGCTAGATCTGGCTGGGTGGAAAAAGTCTGGTTGTTTAACTGTTTAAACAAAATGATTTCAGAAAATGTTTAAATACAAATTTAAATCTGTTTTTAATAACTTTTGAATTATAATTCCAAATAATACAAATGATATATGTTTTTGAATCAGAAAAACGTGAGGAATTCAAATATGCCATTCAAAATATTATTTGAGCACTTTAAATTTTCGAGATGTTTAAAATTACAATAAAATGCCCTTTTCTTAATAAATTAATAACTTTAATTCTACAACTCCAAATTCGACAAATAATAAGTCTAAATCGATCAGCGCGATGAGCCTGTTGTAACTATGCATTCCATATTCTGAATTGAAGCATGCATCATGTCATTATTAAAAATCAGAACTGTTTATGGCGATAAAACTTGACCAAAGAAATAATAAAATGCTTTATTCTTGTACCCCACACCTCACCATGCCATGCCACATTAATGCCATGTAAATTGTGCATCATTCATCATGGCATGCCTGTTTTCTTGTCGCATTTTAATTCATATGCTTGTGCACTTTATTTATGTTGGCCCTTGTTTGTTTGGTTCTTCTTCGAATAGACGCCGAGAAGGGGATATATCAGGAATCCCAGGAGCACTACCCAGATCCATCTCTCACTTCAACTGAGCTACTAGGCAAGCACTACCACATGCTTGCATACATATAGTACCTATTGCCTCTATCTTATTCTTGCATCATGGAGTCGCGATTGTATTAAAATGAATCCCAAGTACTGCATGGCCTTTACTTTTAAACCCCATCGAAGCTTGTTCCTCCATCCCATGAGCCATTACTACAGGAGTTGTTTGAGCCATGCGAGTCGTAGAATAGCATGTGTAGGGTATGTGAGTGCCTGATGGATAACGAGGTACCTAAACAACTTAACTTGAGTAGTAATGGGATAACTAATGAAAGAGGCACCGGTGAGCAATATCTGCTATTTGGTTTTTCATGCTCACTTGTGTCCCGAAGGACCCCGAGTACTTGATTCCTGTTCCTTGACTATTCGCACTATCCACATCCGGGAGGCCTTATGGACCCCCCTGAGCCAGAGCTTGATTCATTTCTATTTCTTGGGACCATAAAGTAGTTTGGGGCTTTATTACTATCCTGTACTTATGCCATGTTTACGGCTTTATTTAAGATTGTGCGAGGAGCACTTGTACTGTTTAGGGATCGCGGCACGATTTCGCGGTATCGACAAGCCCAGTCACATTTTCAGGTTCCCAGTCGTTTACAGCCGTTCTCGCAAACCCTAGATCCGTCTCAGAGTCGGCCAACTTCGTTGCGGGTAGCTTATTGGGGTGGCCCCCTGAAATATTTTTAAATCCTGTGATCGCTTTGTCGTGAATGCCTCGTTGGGTTTTGAGTTGGTTTTTTCGAGGTTGATCGAGTGTGTGTTGCTATTTGTGCACCCCTGCAGGCTAAATCTTTCTGAAAGCCGTGTCCGCGGTTATGGACGACTTGGAGCACAGTTTCTCGATCATAGACAAATATAACTAAAGTACCGTTTTTAATTTGACTAAGTACCTGACTAGTAAATAGTGCAATACTCATGGAATGGTTAATAAAACTGCCAACGGATGGGTTGTTCGTCCACTTTCTCGCTGGTAAGCGAGAAGGAGGATGGATCTATTAATTATACTGTTATAACTGTTGTTACTAATTAACGGACATCCGTCTATCATTGGTTAGGCGGATGGTTAGCGAGTATCTATAGACTTGTTAGTTATTATCTTTTGCTGCAATTGCGTCACCCTAGGTATATGTCCCCTTTAGAGGCATAAAGACTTGCTGAGTACCCCTAGGGTCTCACACGATAAATTGTTTGATTCAGATGAACAGGTGTACTCACAAGATAGATACTGGGTAGAGGAGACAGATGATGTTGGCAACGATCACTCGGTGTAGAGATTCCGGGGATGGGGATCCGTGAGATCTGTAGGCGGGATGTGTTTATTTATGTGGCATCTTATGCTGATTTGCTTCTTATCCGTACTCGGATCTTGTTTCCGCTTCCGCCTGATACTCTGATGTTTGATGTATGAGGAGCTATCCTAAACTATTATCTCTATCTAGGATATTTGGATCTTGCCGTATGGCGTTGCAATATTTCTATTTATTTTAGATGGAATGGCTCTGTGAACAGTTATATGGTGGGTTGCATACATACTCACTTGTGTATGTAGTTGATCCCTTCGCCTGCCGATTACGCCGCTCGTTCTTGTCCCGATGTTCTGGAAGTGGTTAGGACGGTCGACAGGTCTACATGTGAGTGGCCCTGGGCCCCACCGTACTATTTTAACCCCTTTCGTTCATCCAGGCATGCAACTAAGAGCGTAATTCACCGAGGTAGTTACAGGGTACCAGTGTTTCTTCGAGTAAACAAAAAGGTACATCGAGCAAACTTCAAACAAAACACATCGAGCAATAGACCAAGTTCAGTACCACAAGAAACAGGCATGTTACATGATCAAGGGATAAACTAGTCATGTCAAAACTTATGAATATCTTACCATAAGCTTGTTTGACTACCTCAAAATCGATACTTGCAACTATTTGGATTGTAGAGCTCCAAGGGAAGGCAAAACTTTGTATTCAACACTTATAAGTGTCTGAATTATTAAATGATTAGTTTCGTCAATATAGATAACCAGATTACATATATACTAATTTTATGCATGATTTATACTTGATATATTCCAAATTATTCACTGGTTCAATAAAAATTAAAACAAAAGGTATGGCTAGAAGTTGCCACGAATCTTCTATTATGAATTTAAAAACTAATGATGTCAAAACAAGCTAACTTATGAAGATCACACGGTAACCTTGTTCGACTACCTCAAAATCGATACTTGTAACTATTTGGATTGTAGAGCTCCAAGGAAAGGCACAACTTTGTATTCAACACTTATAAGTGACTGGATTATTAAATAATTAGTTCAGTCAATATAGACAACCAGATTACATGTATACTAATTCTATGCATAATTTATATTTGATATATTCCAAATTATTCACTGGTTCAATAAAATTTAAAACGGAAGGTATGGCTGGAAGTTGCCATGAATGTTTACATAAAAGCAAGATCTAATTTGTAATCAAGTTTGATAATTTCTGTACCTCAAAATGAACAATAGAAGTTATGGCATTTTTTTGGACTCACTTAGTCGATGGAAGCCGCTTGTTCATTAATCATAGAGCATGCTCCAATTCTAGGGCACTCGAATTTTTGTTAACTCTATCAATTTATACAAGGATCTCATACATTCTCGAGATATGCTAATATATTCAAAAGAAAATTCAGTTGCAGAGCCTAAGAGAGGCCACAATCAGTTTATTCTGCTTTATTTCAGGAATACATACATGTTAATTATTGAAGTGACATGAAACGCGACCGTTTCTCGCAAGGCGCGACAATTTCTCGCCATGTTAGTGTTCCACGCTTTCCGTCCAGCGATTCTTCCGTTCGGTTACTGTAGATTCCGGGTTTTAGCCAATCTCTCTGCGTCGCGTCATCACATGCCTCGCGAGCCTTCTCCTTTTTAATTCCTTTTTCTCTGCCATCCGTTCCTGATTTTTCCAGTCAAAGCGGTGAGGATGATGCAACATCTTCATATAGTCCCGCATAGGAGAATCTCTACCCGTGCCGCCCCCTATCTCTCACCCCCACCGTCCCACATGCTCACCTCGTCCTTATCTTCCTCCCCACCAGCAAAGCATGGTGGCGGATGGGTGCACGAGGTCGGGGGCGATGTTGAATCGGTACTGGGCAGGTTCGAGGCGGGGAAGCAGAGGCGGACGATGCTGGATGCGGGAGCTGGACGGGAGGCGGTGGCCTTGTGAGTGGAGGGGATGGAGGGAGAGGAGGTGAGAGGGAGAGCTCGGGAGCGGAGAATTCTTTTCCGTTTCAATTCTCTTTTTTTCCGCCATTTGTCCCTCATTTTTCCAGTCAAAGCGGTGTGAATGATGCGACATCTTCGCATAGCCCCGCATATGAGCGTCTATATCTGTGTCGCCCCCTCTCTCACCTCCACTGTCCCACGAGCTCACCTCCTCCTTATCTTCCTTACCACCGGAAAAAGCCTGGAGGCGGACGGGTGCGCGAGGTCGAGAGAAATGTTGAATTGGTACTAGAAAGGTTTGAGGCATTGAAGCAGAGGCGGCCAACGCTGGATGCGGAGTGGAGAGGGTGGAGGTAGCAGAGGTGAGAGGGAGATCTTGGGAGCGGAGGGGGCGGCGCATGTTGCTAGGGAGACGGAGGAGGGGCTGGGATGGGCGGAGCTCGGGACTCAAGATCTCGGGTGGAGGGGAATGGGATCGAGATGGGTGTGGGGATGGGGGCAGGGACGTGAGGGACCAGCTTGTAAGGCTTCGGTCAACACCCGAAACTGCACAGTTGAGATGACTCAGAGTGAAGATCAGACGGCTAGAAACGCGCGCGGGGGCAGACGGCCTCAGATGGCTCACTTTTGCTCAGGCTTAAGCTATAGTATAATACCGAAGGATATTGATCCCAAAATCTAGCTGGTGATACTAATCAAAACTAGTGATTGACCTCTAGCCCCGGGCCATGATATAAACCGGGACTACAGGCTCCCGCATGTGGTGCTGGCTGGCGCGAGCCCTCTAGTCCCGGGCCATATCACGAACCGGGACTAGAGGTCCAGAACAACCCGGGACTAGAGCTCCCTGACCTCCTAGCCATTGGAGCCAGGGCGAACCGGGACTAGCGCTCACACTAGTCTCAGCCCATAACCGACACGGGAGTAGAGCCAGAATCAGGGCCGAACCAAAGCCCTTGTTGCTACTAGTGTATATGTCCATGTTTTGCACTAGAGTTGAAATATCATCACTCAAAGTAATCACCAATGGCCATAAGATGATGTGGATTCTATTAGGTTCACATACATACAGTTTGATTTATTTATGCTCACATGCATGTATTTCTTATCACCTAGTGTATAATAGTGCTTTCCTGGTTTTTGGAATAAAAGTCATGTACAAAATTAAACATGTATATCTAGTTACTCACATGGTTCAGTATGACCTAACTAAATTTGTCGTCACCAATGAGATTGGTTTGTTCTACGGTGTAGAAAATTTGTGTTGGACCTACTCCACAAATTGTGTTTTTTTTTGCAAAATTCCACGGATCTATTAAAAATCATTAATAGTAGTAAAAAAGGTTTGAAAGTAAAAAAAATTACAAATAGGTCAATATTCATTAATGGTGTCTTGATGTAATAGATCATAATTCATAGTAATAATGGTTACTAATATAAATTAGTATTTGGGGCCTTCCTCTTATGGGGTCCTGGGTTTGGTGCGGTTACGTATGTATACTAGATCATGTAGGCGCGCGTTGCCGCGCCCTTCCATTAGATTTTTAAGAGGATTGTTATGAACGGATGAAAAATTAAAAATACATTTGGATATTAACATTTTTCAAAGTGTTGAACCTGTTAGGGTAATAGATCTTGTATTACCAAAGGGCCAAAGGCCAGAATATATAGTACATGTACAGGTGCAAATATACAGGAAGCCCCCTAACATATGGGGAAACTACAATATACAAATATACTCTAACACCCCCCCCCCCCCTCAAACTCATGGTGGATCCACAACACTGAGTTTGGAGAGTAAGAAATCATGCTGAGCGCGGGTTTGTGCCTTTGTAAAGAAATCTGCCAACTGCAAGTCTGAAGGCACATAATGGAGCACAACAACCCGATCCTGCACCTGAGCACGTGTATAAAAAGCATCAACACCAATATGCTTGGTCAGCTCATGCTTGACCGGATCACGTGCAATACTGATAGCACATGTACTGTCTGACAAAAGTGGAGTTTGTGTCGTAACAGAGACCCCAAAATCTACAAGCAACCACCGTAACCAGGTCACCTCAGCAGTCACCGAAGCCATAGCCCGCAACTCAGCCTCAACACTCGAACGGGAAACCGCTACCTGTTTCTTCGTCTTCCAAGCAACAAGCGAACCACCAAGAAACACACAGTAAGCAGAAATCATATGAAAAGAAGCTCCAGAATCCAGATACCACGGGGATGACGTACCTGACTGTGTAGAAGGTGATGGTCACGCGGTGCCAGAAGAACTAGGCACAGAACCAGCAGTACCCGACGAGGAAGAGCCTGTAGCAGCGAGCAGACTACGAAGACCACGAATAATATCCTGATCAGACAGAGTACCAGCAGGAGATCTAGAAGCAACAGCAGAAGATCCTGAAGAACCAGACTGCCGACGAGCAAGATACTGTTGACGTAAACGGGGATCCCTCGTCCAGCAACCAGAGATATCGTGGCCAGGCTTGCCATAGTGGGCGCAGGGAGGACGAGAACCACGAGGCTGCTGAGACTGATTCTGACCCTGGGCCGGTGGAGCAGAGAGTAGCGGCGGTGCTAGAGACTGCGACGAGGCCGGCGGCACGGGGGGACCACGAGCAGCAAGAACAGAAGGAACCTCAAGAAGACCAGCACCACGAAGACGAGTCTCCTCAGCACGAAGCTCAGCCAGTACCTCAGAGAGCGGAACACGACCATGGGAAAGCAGATGGGCACGACGCGGCTCAAACTCCTTCCGGAGCCGCGACAAGAACTCAAAGACTCGCTGAAACTCCAGATCCGCGCGCACAATCAGACAGCAGGGACAGGTGTTACACACCGCTGTACGAAGGGAGTCAAGCTGACGCCAAATAGCAGCACTCTGAGTATAGAAATCATCAATAGTGGAATCACCCTGCTTAAGAGCATGCTCCTGACGAACCACATACAGATAAAGAGCATCTCCAGACGGCTGATAGCGCTGACGAAGAAAAGCCCACTGAGCAGCAGCAGTGGGAAGACCCATGAACTCAGCAGCATACTGTGGCCGAACACTAGAGGTGAGAACAGCAGCAGCACGAGCATCCTCATCTATCCACTGAGTGTAGTCAGCCAGATCTAGCCGGTAGGTCGCAGTAGTAGTAGAATGCTCCTGGACCTGGCGCGCATAATCAGCCCGAGCAGAATCATCAGCACTATGGGCTGCATCCTTGACCGCCTGAGTAGCATCAGGGGCAAGGGCAACGGGCCCCGGTGCAATAGGCGCCGGAGGCACAACGGGGCGCGGTGGACAGGAGACCTCACCGGAAAGCACACACGAAAGGCGAAGACCGCGCATATGGACGCGCATGAAGGCAGCGAAATCAGGATAATTCGCGCCATCAAAAATCACTAGGCAGCGAGGAAACGCAACATAGCCTGACGAGGAAGACATTTTTTTTTCGAACTAGACCCGAACTAGATCGAACCGGATCTGAAGGAGAAGGCGGGTCGGCGGCGGCAGCCGGGGCAGGTCGGCAGCGGCGGCGGCCGGCAGCGGGCGAGGGAGAGGAGGCGGCGGCGGCGACGGCCGGCAACGGGCGGCGGCGACGGCCGGCAACGGGCGGCGGCGGGGTCGGCGGCTACGGGCGAGGGAGAGGAGGCGGCGGCAGCGGGGGCGGGCGGCGACGGCCGGACGCGGCGGCGAGGTGCCGGGGCGGGCGGCGGCGGCGAGAGAGAGGAGGCGGCAGTGCCGGCGGCGACGGCCGGCGGCGGCGGGATGGAGGCGGCGGCGGGATGGTGGCGGTGGCGGCCGGGCGCAGCGGCGAGGTGCCGGGGCGGGCGGCGGCGAGAGAAAAAAGGCCTTACGGCTCTGATACCATGTTAGGGTAATAGATCTTGTATTACCAGAGGGCCAAAGGCCAGAATATATAATACATGTACAGGTGCAAATATACAGGAAGCCTCCTAACATATGGGGAAACTAAAATATACAAATATACTCTAACAGAACCAAGTGTTGCTAGGGCCTCTGAACTACAATCCCATGCAGATTTCACTTCAGTTTTTTTAGCATTTGTCCTACCTAGTAAAAGTAGAGGACGAGAGCGTTGGTACGCCCCTTACGTATCACCATACATGCATAAATTGACAATAAAGCACTGTATTCGCCAGCAATAAAGAGAAAAGGAAATTTTAATATGTTTGCAATGCAGTTATTGGTATTAATTAGACTGGCCCGGTTTTCAAGTTTAGATGGTTGATGTTCACTTCAAACCACCATCATCACAAGAAAAGTAATAAAGTAGACTTACTAACATACAAAGGATAAAGGTTGACATATAATAACATGGTTGTCATGCCATACTTCTTCCATACTAGTTAAAAACAAACTTCTGGTGTTCTTCCATATTTGGTTAAACCATATTTTTTTCACAAAAAAGTTTGCTTCTGCTTTTTCCAACAAGAATGTTCTGATATAATGCTGATGAATGCAAAACTTCTCACAAGTTGATAATTGATATGAGAATTGTTCACCATCTTGAACAGCCTCCTCCCACATAGTTTCCACGTTAACATGTCATGCCAAGATTTTACGTGAATACTAAAAACAGCAAAGCATAAGAGATAAAATAAGGCAATGAAATAGTGTTTTTTGTCTATTATATGACATATGTAAAACAAATTGCACATATGTGAAGGTATTAGAAAACTATAAGAACTGTCTGTAAACTACAAGCAGCCAGGCAAGTGGAAACTACCATCCTTCACATATATTGATCAAAACTCTAATCATAAAAAATGTATTTCTTTGTGCCCAATAATCTGAAGATGTTATCAAAAAGATCGATGCAAGTTCTCAGTGAAACTCTAATGTAGACGAGGAGTACAACCTTTAACTAAACTATTAGTATTTTTATTAAGAACAAAGGAAAATGAAAATCAAGTTCTCTTTCTAACTTTTGATATGATTCATGCGAACCCTCATGATAAAACTATTTACTACAGAACTTTGACCATGTAAGCAAGGATTCTTATGGGAACTTGCACAGATTTCAACTTATATTGCAGAAGATTTAGATGATTTGGCATTTTAAGAGTGTTGCTGCAGCTTCAAGTACGAGAACAAAATCAGTGTCAAGAATAGAAAATATATCCAAAAAGCATCTGACAAATTGCATATTTAAAAGGGCATGTTGTATCCTTAGTTTTATCATCCTACGGAATAGTAAATTTATTTAGGAAATAAGTACCTTGCATGCTTAACCTTTGCCGGATTTTAAGGGCTACTTAATACATTTAGAGTTATCAGGTGCAACTAGTTTTTCCTTTTCATTATAGAACAAGTGAAAGACTAACATGAGAATTTATTGTTTTATTTCCCGTCCCTTACAATCAAGCCTAGGAATAATATTTCTCCAAATCTCAGCTGATTCTGCAATCCCACAATCAGGTGTGGCTTTTCACCATCATCACCTGGGAGTATACGATGATGCCTCGACTATCGTTAGTGTACCATCTGAAACTCCAAAATATTGTTTGTCACTTGTCAGCAACTGTGCCTAATAACAAGGATACATAATTTACTTCCTGATTATACAATATTGGGTAGACAGTAGTGGAGGGTCTAGAACCTTATGACTCGGGGTGCCAAGGTCTAAATGTACAACCGATAAACAATATGACTTTAATACATCTATTCAAAATATGATTTATACCATATAGTACCTGATAATAATTTTTCGACTACTTGAAGCCTATTATGGGACTCTTAAATAGGATTCTGATGATATATAGAGATAAGTATTTTGTTTGTAGTGTAATTTTTCTATATTTTGAACATAGATATGCCTATGGTAGACAATACCATATTATATTATTTTT
The DNA here is from genome assembly GCA_910589775.1 of Avena eriantha. Lineage (NCBI taxonomy): Eukaryota > Viridiplantae > Streptophyta > Magnoliopsida > Poales > Poaceae > Avena > Avena eriantha. The sequence continues at coordinate 515,542,975 of OU342745.1, read as the reverse complement.
CCAAGATCACAGTATTAGGTACAGAAAGCATACCATTTAAATGTGCTCATCAAGCAACCTGTAAACACTCTACCTAATCCAAGCATTCCACAACCATCTCGATGGACTTTGTTTGGAGCTCAACTTCACCTGGTAATTGCCATTCTCGAGAGTCTGCAGTGGGTACCTAACCATGCCCAGAATTGTCACATCGGGAATTACATGAGTTAGGGTTTTACCTTGTAGATGTGGAACTGAGGTGCACCTTGCCCTTGACAGAGGAGGCGCGCGTTGCCACGCCCATTCACTTCTTTCAATAAAATGGTAGAAATATGTATAAATATTTTGAAGCATGAAACATGATAGTCTATTATATATGGTACAAATATGGACTTAGGAGACTTCAAAGAGATTATTGGATATTGGTTCCAATAGATATAGTGAAATGAAATATAAAATGTAGCATGAGATTGATGTAAGTTCAAATGGCTTGAACGACAATGTAAATAATATTGGCCTTAGGCCAGTACAATATGGATTGAGGGGAGCTCAAAGGGTGACGTTATATCATCTCATTATATTAAATTTGTTCATAGTGTTTTGTAGAGCACAAAATGGTTAGGTACCAATCGTGGAGTCGAGTCTAAACTCGTCCTCTCTTCCGATAACTAACCTCCCCCGATGGAACTCATCTCTCCCTATGATTTGTCTCTCGTGCATTAGACAGTACTATCTCTGTTTGGGATTATTAGTCCTAAGAGTCAATTTGTTAATACCAAGACACTCCATAACTCTCTCTTATTAATCTATTCATGCACCAATAGTCTTACATGCATGAGAGAAGTGAGAGAAAAAGAAGAACATGCATTGGACGAGAGAGACTAATAAATGAGATAGTCCTTATAATCTCAAACAATATAAAAAATCTCTCCGGACCTATAATCTCAAACAAAGGTAGTACATTTGAAAAATTGGAAGGGTGGAGGATCATATGCCAATAAAAATTGTTGCACAACACTTACATTATTTAATAGAAAAACTTGTGTTTGAAGATAGCAGATTTACTATACTTATCATGCCTTGCACAAAGAATGTGGCATTCAACCCTTGAAAATATTAGCTATTTTAAATCAAGACAGTCATACCATTGTAAGCATAGGAGAAACCTCCAGGAAGAAAATGTGTTACCAGGCTAAAGTGATGATGAAAACTTCCAGCACAAAATCAAATATCTTGATTATCTTTGGCTGAAACCTCATATTATCAAGCAATGTTATTATATAAATCCAAGTGAGACCCATAGTGACATGAAATTACAAATAACACATAGTATTCTACAGTTGATAGCTCAGGTGTCATCTCCGTGCACATTGACATGGATGGATGCTTTGTAGTACCAGCAGAAAACCCAAGAAAAGCATCCAAGAGTTGAATTTGTTGACATGTCTTAGCTTGAACCAAAACACTCTTATCATCCCCTAGACTTGTGCTCTTTTTGTACTCAACTGTCACGTAAGTTTATATACGAAGATTGACCAAAAAAGTAGCAGCCATACATTAAAATCTGAATTTCCTGACTTCCCATATCAATTCTTGGTAGCAGAAGTAGCATGGTGCATTAGTATTGAAGATTATCCTTAGTATATATTTGTCTTCATACGATGGGATGGTAAGCCCACCTATAAACGCTACCTGAACTTAGTAGTTTCTCAAGAGGTTGCACAAATGAAGTGCCTCTAATTTCTTGAATGCAAAGTAATGCTAATTTGAAAGCACCAAACAAAGACAGAGATAACCAATTATAATTAGGTACGTCTACTTTAAAGCTTTGATTTGCAAAAAAATAAAAAATTAACACAGAGAGAGGGGGAGAGAGAGAAAGAGGTAAAAGTCAGTACACGAGTACCTGCCTAAGGGCTTCAATCTCCAGTAAATAGAGCTGGTGAGTACTAGATGATGCACAAACACTATGGAGCCTAATCAACACAAAAAATGCAAATATGGTTAACATTCACAGTAATACTTTCGGATACATCAACCAGGAGTGATTTGTTCAAGCAATGGGTGTAGGGAGATGCTGCGTAGGAGCTCACCAGTATAGCTGTCAAGGGGAAAGCACCATGGATGGGAGAAGTCACAGCTGAAGTCGATCTGGCATGTGCCTCTATCACCTCAACCAGAGATTAGATGCAAAATGAGAAACCAACTCAACAAAGCTAGGATTGCAAGGGGCTGAGGCACTGAAGTGTGCAGGCATGACATATCGCTGTAGGCCCGTAGCCGAAGAGGAATCAAGGAGGAAGTCATGGTGACGCCCCAGGTCGCTCGAAGTAGAGGGAGTGTGTCCCCTGACCTCTTCGCGCTAGACAGTAGCGCGCCTACGAATGTTGCCGGTTCTAGTAGCATCGCCGCAGTGGAGACTACCGCTCGAAGGCCATTGTATCTCGAGGGGTGCCACTGGTCCACGTCGAGGTCTGGGGAGTTTCTGCTCTAGATCCTGTTCGGCGGCAGCAATTGTGTGCGGAGGGCGGTGGGAGGAGGCGCCTGTCTCCTTCACTTTTTTTTAAGAAAATTGATTTTACTTTTCGGCATGTTTCTTACACTGATGGGCTTTAGCGGGGGTGTTGGGCCCAATTCACCACAAGTAGCCAATTTTACGCCAGAGTAGCATCCCCTAGGGATGTTTGGCCTAGTACCGAAAGTGATGAAGAATTAATGGCAGAAAATGTCTGGGGAACGCGATCCGAGGGCTGAGATTGTACAGGTTGTGAGAGCACTCCTTTTTGGGTCGGTTATAATATTCCTAATGGAGTTGGTTCCAACTCATCCCATGTTGACCCGGACTTGCGATGATACCGTTGACCAAAGAAGCCAACCAATGAAACTATCCTATATGATCCTCGATGTCTTGTCTTAGTTTTTGTCATTGAACCTATGGATCATGTTGACCACAATAATTGGTCTAGTGACACTGTGAACCAGGTTGGTGTGCCAGGTGAATTGTAGGAGAGTTAGTGGTTAATCTTTACTTGATAAAGGATGTGTCTGAATCTTACATTTATCCAACGAATGATTATAGGGGTCATATAGCCAACAGGGGCACATAAATATTTACGAATGTACAAGTGCTACCATAGTATTTGTATATTGCATTTCGTATGCATATATAACAATTATTTGGACATATTATAAGAGAAGAACAAAATAAAAATTGTGTGTTCAAGACCAAAAAAAGTAAAACACAATTTATATTTTGGGAAGGAGGAGTTGGGTTTTTCTATGAGTGAACCCTTTATTTTTATTTTTTCGTTTGGAAATCGTAATTATTCTTGATTACGGCTTGGATAAGGGATATCATGAATTGAATGCGTACAAGAAACAATATATTGATACGGAGCTCTACTCCAAAGCCAAAGAGTGATTAGCCTGCAAAAATAAACAAAACGGTTATGTTCTACTTTTAGTTAGAAAAGATGTAAGATAATTGGGTAGAAAAGGAACGAAAAAATATTTGGGCCTTAGACCCCCCTACTTTCTAGTGGTTGTATTGCGTATTTTCAACAAATTTGAAAGTAGATGAACTTGGTACCTAACATTCAAAATCAGTAGTATTTGGTCCCTTACCCCAATCAACTAAATCGGTTTTCCAAATAAAATATACAAAAGTTGTTTCTCAAAGAGTCAATAATTTACGGAAAAAAAGAATTGGTTATTTAACAAATTATTTTCATAAAGATTCAAAAATATCTAATTTAAATTAGAGAAATTACATGAAGTGGGAACGAAATAATTAAATCAAGATAAATGTAATGATAGGAGCAAATAAATGTAAATAATGAAAACTGAAAGTATTATACAACAACCAAGAATCTCTAGAAAACTCATAAAATTATTAAGAACAACTCATGAAAATAACCGTGATTTCTTTTTTTTTCATGAGTTTTTATTACACACTTTCCTTATGTTATGATTTTAAAATATCTTGTAGTTTCCATGACATGTATTCAATTTATCTATCATAAATTTCTATTTTAAGAAATCATTGTTTCCCTAGAAATGATCAATTTCTTTTTTTTTACTTACTACAGTTATCATTCAGTTATTTTGATTGAAAAAATCTGATGAATTGATTTGTCTCGAAAAGTATTCTATAATATTGTGCTTTTATATTTTTTCTGAATATTCTCAATATAGGGATTAGGGATCAATGTTACATATTGAAGGCCATAGGAATATCCAATGCCACTCATTTTTTTAATACGAGGGAGTAACTACGTAGGTGTGCCACATGTGAGAAATGAGAAATCAGTATCATACGTACGTCTACTTCTCGGCGAGGTTGACATGATTTGGTTGCCTATGATGTGGTTGCACTGACTGCTACCTGGTTTGAACAAAGGAGGTACTCCCTTCGTTCAGAAATATAAGATGTTTTAGCTTTGTAAATCGAATGTATCTAGACCTATTTTAGTATATAGGTTCGTACAAGTTTCGAGTGAACCTATACACTAAAAAGCGTTTAGATACATTTGTTTCACGGAGCTAAAACGTCTTATATTTCTGAACGGAGAGAGTAGGACGGAGGCCCTGGTGGTCTTCCTTCATCCAATTTACCGCTTTGTTGTTCCCGGTCATCCTTAGGCTGCCGAGAGTTTTGAATTTTTACGCCGGTGGTCTTTACACATAGGCGCTTGGCTCGATCGTGAGTGTTCACACTATCAGCCCGTGGGGCTTCAAGGTGGCGCGTCACGAATCTCCGCTTTCCGTTAGCACTATGGGACATGTCGATATGTTGAACCATCGTGTTCCCAAGGTCGGGGAATGTCAAGACAACTATAATTTAGAATGGAATGTCTCGGTTGCTCATATTAAGTTTGAGACTGCGAAGTAATGGACTAATGTTGAAGGCGGGATCTTGCATGCGATGAAGACATTGCTTCATAGCTTGTTGTGTGGGCATGGCTGCGGGAAGTGTCTGAACCGCATACGTGATGCATGTGAGCCTAGTGATTGGTGCTTTGAGGAGCCTCGATATCCATAGTGAGAACCCTAGGTCTGGCCTTTGAATGTACCTGCCAATGGTGAAAGCTTTCTTGTCAAAGGAATTGTGTGGAGAGTTCGGATTTTCTTTACGTAAAAACCTACAATCTTTGATTGGGAGACAATGTTGCTTGAGCACTGTTTACTCCTTGGACGTGTCGTTTTTGGAGAACCTCATATGTGATAGGATGTCGTATCTGGTGGTGGTTTGGGTCTAACTGTTGCGAGCGATTGATCACTGTGGAGGGGTTCTTTTTATTTTATTTTATTTTCCTTTTTTTGTTGTGTGCATCCTTCATGTCTTGACCAGTTCTTGGCATTATGTTGATGCAGAGTCTAGGTGCCATTGTTATCTTCTCCACATTAATATATTCACTTTGTCAAAAAAAAAACGTAAGTGTACTTCTTTCAGTTTCTAGGCCTGACTTCTAGTCTAGGAAGCAGAAGCCCAAAAGAAGAGAGAATTTTTCGCCCATTTATTTCCACCGCTAAAACTAAATTATGTGTCCAACAAGAGGCTCCTTGTAATCCACAAAACACATTGAGTGGATCGAGGGTTCAAATCAAGCCAGCGTTGAAATTTGGTTGATGTTTGTTTGGTTCTAAGTTTGAAAAACTTGGTTCGTCTACGAATCGAGGGGCCAAAAAAAACATTTTCTTTATTAGATTCTGCATCATTAGACATACACAATTCTTGCATCGATCAAACTGAAGATGATTTTAGAGCAAAGAGGATTGTAGAATTATTACCTCTGTACTCTGTACTTAGTATGTTACATGGCCAACCACTGAATCTTCTGAAAGATTTAGCAAACGATCGTACACGTCATTCCCGAGCTGTCTTCCTGCGGTGTATGAGGGTGCGGACGATGTCGTGGATTCACCGCTTTGCCTCCTTCCCGCCCGTTCCTCAGCGAGTTCACGATGTGATCTAGGAGGCTCCGGTCCGCCTCAACCTCAACCTCAAGCACCTGCAGCCTCCCACGGTGGGAGTCCCACTGAGCTCCTAGATTTCCTCCTCCAATCCAGCCTTGTTGTCGTTCTCGCCGCAGACCACAGCGCCGTTGTCTCCAGCGCGGCCCTTGGTCACTTCAATGAACTGAATCTGCTGTCATCCGTGAAGTTGTCGGCGTTCCTCACGCGCCTTCCCGACCTTCGAGGCTTCCGCTCTGTCCTCCGCCTCCTCCTCTCCCTCGCCGCCGTCCTTGACGTCTTCTTGCTCGTCGTCAGCGAGGTCTGCCACGATGATCCGGCTACTGTCATTCGAGAACCGGTGGAGCTTCTCCGTAAGCTTCCTCAGCTGCTTCGAGATGTACGTGTTCTCCTCGTCACCAAACTCGACGGAGAATTCTTCCCTCCGTCTCGGCTGCAGAGGAACTACTCTGGTGTCTCTGACTGCAACATCCTCAGCACTGAAGCTGAAGCAGAGTGCAGCACCGTCGATGAGCTGAAGCGGCAGGTGGAGCTGGACCGCTGGTCCATGGCGCTCCTGTGTAAGGAGCTGGAGGAGGAGCGCAGCGCGTCGGCGGTAGCGATGACAAGCCAGGCGATGGCCATGATCACGATTCACGAGGCTGCAGGAGGAGAAGACGGCGACTCGGACATAGGTGGCGCAGTACTCGAGGGTTTTGGAGGAGGAGAGCACGTACGACTACTGAAATCTGTGAGAGCAGCAGCTTCACGTCTTGATAAACTACTGAACTCTGAAGGAATCCTTCCTTTTGGTGGTTCTATCAAGAAAATTCAGTGCAGCTTTGGTTTCAGACGATTTGGCATTACGAGAAGTTGACCCTGGTATCAGTGGAAGCAACAGCATTATGCCAAACATCATCTTCTGGTTTATCTAGTACAAGGGGAACACTGTCAGAAATTCGGAAATGCAGTAGAAATGAAATATGCATATTGTGAAGGATAACTTAATGCACACAGAACCTGCGTAAGTTTCTTCAGAAATCTCTTTGACTGTCTGTTCTAGGAAGATCAGTTGACTGAATGTTGGCTTTGACGTTGGGCCAGTGCTTTGAATCTTCAGAAAGTACTTGGTCCGAGACACGATCCTGAACTCGGGACAGCAGCCCCTCCAGCAGCATCAGGACCGCAAAGAATTGCTGGTATCGACAGGATGTAGTGATGGTTCTTGTTCTTGGAGCCACAGCCATTGATCTTGACTTGGGATGGTTGAGTGAGTAGGCTGTCAAAATGAAGATCGGCTACAAAAACTACGCAAGAACGCTTATTGGTACACACTTCCAACCTACTATGAAAAGCTCCGGAGGTACACCATTGGAATGTGATTTATTCATATCGGTACCTGTAATAGTCTCCACCTTTAATCTTTTGTTTTTTGGTTTCTTGGGTAGTTGGCGAGTAGTGCTCTGTCCACGGCCCAGGAAAGCGTGTGGGAGATCTGAGCTTTGTTTCTTCTCCTCTCCTGGTCCAAGACGAGTAAGATCGAGGGTTAATTAGTTCGTCGAGGGTTATGAACAGCTAAGTGAATAACTCCGTTACATGATTTAACTTAATCGCAAATTCCTCATAGGCAAAGACATCTTGAGTCAGGGTTTGTATAGCGACATTGATGGCGGTGGAACACCATCGACAATGAATGGCATAGATCGCGGGTGTGACGATGTGAGACGGCCATGTCGTTGGAGAAGTAGATCCGATCGACAACCACCGCCAGTTGGATTGCTTGGTGCGCTACTTAGGGTGCGAGCTCGTACCAACTGAAGGCGGTGCAACAAGTTCGAGTAGTCAGACTGGCTGGTTCAATCGGAGAGGCCTACTCGATGAGAAGAGACTAGGTGTGGTCATACAGGGACCCCGCGAGAAGAGACTAGGTGTGGTCATATGCACCTAGTGGAAGATGGTGAGAGCTACACGGGTTCGATTTGACAAAGGTGTGGACCGACTCAGATAATTTTTGTGCGTGCAATGGAACAAAGTAATGCCGAGTCGGATGCAAAGGTTACTTGGAGTGCTCAAGATAGTCATATGGGGTCAGACTAGAGGTGGAGATAGATCTGAACTATCTCGAATCAAGATACGTGGTCAAATCCTACTCGGTTACGACTTCTAGTTGTGGAGGGGTAGGCACAACAAGGTCAATAAAAGGAGGAGTTGGGGGATCAAAGAACTCACGAGTTGTCTTAGCCCTAAATCCACCGCAGATGGTCACCACCCAAATCCCAAATATTATGGCCTCTTTCCTAAACTTAAAACATCACCATCTCGAAATCCTACTACCATGGTTGTTCCAAATAAAAAATTGACCGAGAGCGAGGTAAGCAAAATTTAATTATCCTAAATTTTTGTACTTATTTATATTTTGTATCATATTGTGGTTCTAATGGATATATGTATTTAGTTAGCATTTATTAACAACACAATAATGTTTCCAAACATTAATTAGTGTGCTTCTGTTATATAGTTGCAACATATATCATTGAAAATATATTTGAGTTGCCTAAAAAGTTCGTTTTACTTTATGAGGTTTTCATCTTAAAGATGCAATGAAACAAAATAACCATCTTAAATGTGAAGACGTGAAAATACAAAAATTGAATACGTCTTTGAATTATTATTTCGTGCAATTAATAAATTACATGTTGTCTGCATGTTCTTCTCTATTTTTAGTATTAAATATATTTGTAGGCCTGACAGATAATTTAATAGGGGAGTGCAATGTGTGATTAGATAATAGTTTTAGAAACTTCTAGAGTATAAATTGAGCAATCGATAACATATCTTGTTTCCCATGTCCAATATATTTTACAAGTTACAACGGTTTGGTAATAGGTTGGAAATTATGTTAGTGTTCTAACTTTTTATTGAACACTGCAATGTGCTTCGTATCACTTGGTGTATAAAAGTACTCATGCCATCTCTTCATTATGAAATTAAACATGTAAATATATCTAACATAATTTTGAATTAACATATATGCCATAGATGCTAATTAAACCAGATACCCCTAGTATTATCGGTTTACTCTCACATGGTATTGAAGGGGTTCCATGACAGAAAATAATAATAAATCATCTACAAGAACGCGCCAACCCAAGATCTATCTGTAGGGGTTCCGCGCATGAAAATAATAAATTTTACTCTACGCTCCTGAACTCCTGAAGCTGCCAGGACCTATCTATTAGTAATACAGTAACGGGAGGAGCTTTTCACGAACTTACCTTAGAAGACCGAAAAGCGTTGTCAACGCTCAGGAGAGCATGGTTGATGTAGACGAGCCGAAGCCGATCTCAAGGTCGTGATGAAGTCCTTGCGCTCCTTGGCTCCAACGACTTGAGTGCCTCAAGTGCGACACCTCGCGGGGAGTTACACACGTTTGATGCCTAACGATGACTCCCGCTTCCCCGATCCAGCAGCAGTTGCGGAAGTAGAGCTCCCGGATCCGAATCCCGCAGCGCGACGGCGCTTCGCAGTGAAGATGTCTCTTGCTCGTGCAGTCCAGACTTGGGACCACGGTCACGAGAGAGAGAGGGAGAGAGAGAAAATATCAATTAGAGGTCCTCCCAAAAGTGGGAAGACCTTTATTAATTATTGGTGTATTTAATTTGGCCAAATACCCCCACTATATATAGGAGGAGGGGGGTACTACTTCCCTCAAAGTCCCGGGGTGGGACTAAGGGAGAGGAGGGGGGAGGGGTGGCCGCCGGCCACCCTAGTGGGCCCCGCGCGTGGGGGCTAGGCCCAGCTGGCCTCCCCCTTGGCCCCTCACCCTCTCTCCTTTCCCCTAATGGGCCCTCTCCTTCGGAAATTGGCCCATTAAGCCTTTGACCATTTTAATTAATTTTCTCTTTATTAAACAATTATCAATAAATGATTAAATCAATATTTAACATTCATTCACACATTATTCAATCTTCGTGGCTATGGAACACCTTCCACCTCCACTCCGGACATCCTCCGGACTTACCGAAACCCTTCCGGTTTTCTCCCTACTCTTCTTCGGTGATTCCACCGATCCTATAAACACTCTCTAAGCATCATCAAGCCCTTAAGCGTGATACCCCACGGTTCGCGAACACTCTAGACATGGTCGGGACACTCCCACACCAATGATCGACAGAGGGATGGCCATGTGACCCCTGTTTGTTCCACGAAGATCTTTCGTCGTTTGAACCGGGACAGTCGTGTCTTATTCCCTTTGTCACTCGATACTTGCATTGCCCGAGATTTGATCGATGACATCACCATGTCGTGTTCAATCTCGTTACAGAACAATGCTACTTTACTCGTTCCGACAAGTGATATCCCTGTGATCAATCACACGTTGCGCAGCTATTGGATATAACTTCTCCGAGTGGGCCCTTGAGTATCTTCCCGTCACATGGACGAACAAATCCCGCTCTTGACGTATATTGCATCTACGGTTTCCTCCGAGTACCTGAACACACCTTTATAACCACTGTATTACCAGATGGCGCTTGATGCTATCAGCACTCTCAGAAGACAGTGATTGATATAGCCTCACGGTCTAAGGAATAGTCTACGAGGATCCATTTATAATCATCATAACTCGAACTTCATGACATGATCGGGTCATGATGTTTAGGTTGGGTATTGATTCATCATCTCATTCTCAGAATGAGATGACCTCATTTCGAATTGGCATAAATGCCACATGATCAGGAAATATGATCATCTGTTGACCAATGAACCAGTGACTAGAGTTTCACTGGGAACCCCTGGTTGTTTGTATATCACACGTGTATTGATGTTTCCACTCAACACAGTTATAGCATGATATAAAACTTAATCATAAACTATATGAAATATGATAATAGTCCTTACTACTATTTGTCGCTAGGGCATATTTCCAACAGTCTCCCACTTGCACTAGAGTACAAATACACTAGCTGCATTTGTTCTCAATCATTGGCACCATATATCCGGTACCCTGAACATGCTTGCTCATGGAAGAGGTTGAGTCTTGGGTCTGTACTTTACAGTCCCAAATCCTTTGCTACTTACTAATATCACCTTGATTGACATTAATACTTTATCATCACATGATAGCATCTGTGTGTATTCATCGTCGCTATGGCAGCGGAACGAGGCCTGATTCCAGGAGCCTACAGTGACGTTAGATCAACCTCGAGGGCTTTCTCATGGGCATTGTGCCCTGGGACACATCATTCTACGTTAAAAGCGAACTAGCCCCGCCATAACATTATACAACATTTTAGATGGTACCCTTATCTATTATTATAAATGTATTCATCGAAACACCAGTGCACTCTGTGCAACTTTCGATGTTTTTGTTCACCTCGCTTCCTACTTGACTTCAATCGGTATTTACAGGATTTTCCAACATATTCCCTTATAACATAACCCTTTATGTTTTAAGATATGTCATCCTCTATGGATTTGGAAAACATGTCTGCAGTTCTCTACTAGACACTATGGACAAAACTTAGCTCAACGTTCTATGATTCGAACTTAATCACTTTCAAACGTTCCTTATTTGGATCACATATTATGCTAAGTTATCATCATGGTTTACTAAGATAGAACCTATGTGTCAACATAGTGGATGACGATCATCCTTTTCTTTCTTTCAACCATTGATGTTCAACTTAATACTATTCCTAATTTGAGTTATTAAGGACTGGTTCCTTAATTAACTTCTATTTAGAAACTCCTTTCAGAATCCCTCAAGGAATACTGCATAATATCATAATACAGTTATTATCAACTTCTACATCTTATAAATCATTATTTATAAGTAGTTGCGCCTTTATTCTTAACACCCTTAAGAATTACTGTATAAGCTCCCACTCAAAAATATGTTGCCAACATATCGTTTCAGGAAGACTTACATAGCTCACACTCAATTTTATGCAAATTGCATATCTCCTTACTATTCTGAATAACTTCAAAAACCTTTGATCAAATATCAAACTTGGAGATTTACTATGAGATACTAGTACTTTACTAGTTTTAAATCCACTAACATTTAGCACACATGAATCTAATTAATTTGAATTCATCCAATACTCCAAAAATTACGGGTTCAGTGCAGCAATGGCATCTATCTCGGCTTCTGGACCGACGTTGCTCTAGTTATAGGTAGTTATGTGGTGTTGTCCTAACATCCGGTTCTTGAATAATTGTCTTCCCGTCGTTCGGGGTTATGATACTGCGCCCAAACATAATGGGATCTTACGCCAGCCCATGCCGGATCTATGCGACATTGGTCAGAATCCGAGACCAATTTTTGACTTCCGGATAGGGCGACCTTTTGCTGCTCCAGTCCCTTGTTGAGTAGATTGATACCCAAACGGATCTCCTCCGGTCCTGGATTAGCCGATAGAATTTCTCGGGCTGCCACGGTATTCTGTACTGGGGTTGGGTATACCCAATCTCCGTTGCTATCTTTCCGTGGCTTCCCCATCTCATCCCCAAAAAGGACGGCACGGACACATGGGAATTGGTCATCATTGGTGTGACGCTTCTGTGTCTTCTGATGCAACCGAGACATGTAGTCTTTAGTTGACATGTGTTTCTTCTCCACCTCGATGTTTTTGGCTTCATCGAGGAGTTGTTGACGACGCGCTTCTAGGGTTTGCGCCCTTTCGTCCAGCTCATTCGCAGTAAGTTCTGCAGCTGTAGGGATAGGTATGGTTAATGCAACATCGATGAGTTTACGCGCACCTTCGGTGATCACGTGTCCATCCACCGATGCTTCTTTTTTCGGCTCTTCTGGGATAGTGCTCCATTCGAGTCTTCCTTGTATTCCTCGGCGATCACCTCCTCTGTGAGAGGGTCTTTTGCCGGGGTCTTGTTCTTCTTGTTCTTCTTCTTTGCCTTCTTGGCAGCGCTAGTAGCAAAGACGGCTTTGGGTTCGTTTCCCGGAGTCAAGCTCTGATCGGTACTTTCAGACATCTGGACTTCGGGATTATCTCCGACGTCCATGTCATCCTGCGCTTTGGGAGAGTGTTCCCCGGATCCTTCATCCATGGCTTCTCCTTCTTCTGCAGCTTTGGAGTTGTACTCCTCTTCATATTCCGCGGAGAACTTTCGGAAATATGCCGACGTCATGGACTCATCCGAGGATGTGGGAACGTCGGCCTTTGTTCCAATTACCTCCAGCACAGAGTCAGTGTTTTCTCTAGCATCGGTAAAGCCAGATCCGGATCATACGTATCTGATGAAGTGCGTCGCGTGCTTCCTGAGGTACCTGCGACCCTCGCGATCAGCCATGTCGAAACTTTTGATGGTCTCAAGGATTACATCTGCGCTTTCGCCTTGCAGTATCATACGTCTCAGTGTGTACCTCAGGAAAGGCTTGTCTGTCCCAGCATCATCAGAGCCAGAATCAGTGTCGTTGATATGCTCCTTCTGAATTTCGACTTCCACGGGTGGGTCGATCTGGGATCCGGCCTCTCCAGAGAGATCCACTCCAGATCCGACTTGGACCACTAGGTCTTCTTCAGGCTCGGATTTCTCCACTATCTCCGCAATTGGTGCGGGCTGGGTGGGATTAGGGTTTTCTGAGATCCGGAACTCTGCCGCCTCCGCGGACAAAGGGGACCCATAAAATTCTTCTGCCTCTATCATCACCGCTGGGGTGGGTTGGGCAGGTTCAGCGAAACCGATGTAAACATCGATCTCGCCAAAAGACATGATTGTGTAGGCAGTCACATCCACCTTTGCCGGAATCCAAGTCTCGTCGAGAACGATGAGAGGGACGTCGCTGGCGTAGAGGATGCGACCGACGGCGATAGTCTCACCGATTCCGATTCTTGCAGATTCCGCTCAAAACACAGATCTGAAGCTCACTTGCCCCACGGTGGGCGCCAATTGTCGTCGGATTGAGGACAAGTACGCCATGAGGGGGTCCTCGAGGCGTGCGGAAGAGAGGGGTGTGAGACGTACGGTGTTCCGGGACGGTGAGCACACAAGTTTACCCAGGTTCGAATCCGCCGGCTTTGGACGGATCCTACTCCTGCTAGCAATCTAGTAATACGGCAGAGCCGGAATATGGGTTACAAGGGTTTCGCTTGTGCGGGTTGAGGGCCTAAAGTATTGGGTGCTCTAAAGGCTCTCCCTATGCCGGCTTATATAGATATCCGCCCTAGGGTTTTACAGGAGAGATCAATCCGGCTACGACTAAGAGTTGGTTATAGAGTACATCTTGAACTACAAGTAACATTATGGGCCTAAGTCGGTAAGTCTTCTGGGCCTTCCCGTAGCCGGATGGGACTCCGTCTTTCTCCCTGACTGGGCCGCCCGTGAAGCAAAGCTCTAACCCGAAGTGGGCCACCCTAGTCAGTGAGGAACTGTGAGGATACCCGGAAAGTATATCCCCAACATTGTGCTTTTGTCATTCACCCCATTTCCTACTATGACTTTGCAGTCATTTGGGAAAATTCAAGCAACCCCTTTTACTTGTGAGATTCAGCAACGAATTGCTTTCTAATCTCAAGGGAAGTTTGCTTTTTAAGATTTCTCATAATTCTAGTTTACCATAATTTCCTTAGTAGTCTGTAGGCATGTCATATTCCAAGAATTATGACAAATGATTCACAAGTGTCTCCATACTAGATATAGATTTTCATTTTGAATCCTACTTTATGTAGTGAAAACATTAGTGGAGAAAACACAATGATCAATATCATTAATTCTTTCCTTCTGTGAAGAGAATCGTTCAGGAACGTTGTCCATTGCGCTTCTCAACACTCTGATGCAGGGTTTTGAATCCTATCGTGTTCTACACTAATTTCCATTCGCTCCATAATTGAGAAACATCACTAAAAGTGAGCTTTCTCAAGAATGTAGCAAAATCCAAGCAATACAAGTTTTGCTTCTCTTTTGGTTTCAGCTATGGATTTCGTATTCAAAGTTTCCAATGAATACTCTACAAGGACCTATTCGCTATTGTTTTGGTTATATCGAATAACCCCAAAACTTTTACGAATTCAAATGGTTCACTACATTCTAATTGAGTGCTAACTATTTCTAACTAATGGTCTCTACATCTACACTACAACGATTTATTTGGTGCCTTCTATTCAACCCATTTGATATCTAATATCACATTGTGATGCTTTGCATTTTGACGTTTCAAAATGCTTCGCATTCCACAATTTCTTTTATGCCATTCTTATAAATTCGAATCTCTTTACTATTGATCAAATCATAGTAATTAGATTATCTTTTATATTTATACCCTTTGTTAATGAAACATTTTGATCAAATCAAATAGTTTCATATTCATGTTTCCTTTGGTAAACTACTTTACACATTTAAACAATAATTTAATGATAATTACCATTTTTGTTAAAACCGAATACATCGAATATGTATTTACTTTTAACAATTCTTTAAACACTTTGTATTCAAGTAATACACGGTGTTCAAGTTATTTTGCCGAACTTAGGCATGATTTATATGTGACAAGAAATCGAATGAGTTTCACATATTATCACATAACTTTGAATTTAAACAATGATTTTATTCATTAATGAACATATCATTTAAGTTGGGTATTTTAAGGCAATTTTACTATTTTACAAATGTTCGTGCATTATCAATTAGTTTCAAACAACAAGGATAATTCACATAATTAAGCAAGATATGAACACGAATAGAAATCATTCATAAAAGTGGAACAACTGTTTGTTACAAACTCATATGAATGACCATCTCACGAAGTGTGAGACACACTAAAGAAGTTCACAATCTCTTGATTACAAAAATCATCCTAAAATATGAACTAAGTGATAAATGTCGAGGGAGAGTGTCGTCGGCCGTCATCATCATGCTCGCCATCAACACGCATGTCACCTCCTCTAGCAAACACCTCTCATGCAGAAGGACCTGTTTTCAGCAAAACAGAACAAGTATCAGATATACTTAACACTGCAAATGTGTTTGCAAGATTATAACATTTATAAAACTGTATATCAAATATATACCTTTGTCATCGATGACCTCTCCGGTGATTGGTTCAACTTTTACGTTCCTGAAACGTAATATGAACTCATGGAAATCCAATGATTCCGTATCACCACTCATGATGCTACCCCGGACATGTCCTTCGTAGCTGGGAGGCAGCGATCGAAGTAGTACGTCTATCACAAATGGATCAGCCATCCAGTAATCCATGAAGTGAACCAGTCTCATGTGTGCATCAAGCATGCGCTCCAAGTGACCCTTTAGACATGTATGCTCCTCCATCTGTATGGAAAGGAACTCTCCAAGCAGCTCGTGATTCCACATGCGCACATGGCCTATGAACTCTGCTCTCAGCTGATCCACCATCGAATATGGATCAAGATCACCCATGAGCGGATGTAGTTCATCCACCATCCCGTAACGCATTATTATCTGAATGTAGGTGGACATCTCTTGACGATAGTAGTGGTCTGCCAGCTCTTGTGGGGTCTCATAGTAGTCTGGCTCAGTCAAATCCATCGTGCGGCGTATGTAGTCTACCACATGATTCCTAGTAAGGAGATCATTCAGGCGCACAAGCCAACTAGGGAAGTTGGATCCATCAAGTCTAAGTTTCTCACCCTTTACCCAATCCTCAATTACAAAGTAAGCTTCACGGTGAGCCATCTACATTTATAATTGCAAAAAGGAATTTAGACTAAGTTTATAATTAAATGAGTTAATAAAAACTCCACTCAGAAACACCTATCCCCAGTGAGGGTTCCTAGTGATAACACGACCCTTATCAGCCACATCTCCCCCGATCGTCACAGCCATCAATGTGGGTTCAAGGGTGGACGCTAAACGTTGGTCACATCATTCATGCGACTCGTGCTCGATCTTTCGACCATTCGTGTTACGAGGCCATGTCTGCACATGTTAGGCTTGCCAACTCAACCTTAGTGTATTTGTTGTGCAACATGGCTTACACCCACTGTATGCGAACGTAGATATGTTTAACACCCATGCATGTAACCCTGGATCGCCTCATGCCGAAGAACTTTCTTGGTGGTGCACACTAAGGGGGAACACAATCGTTGGTAATTTTAACAGGGATCATCTTATTAGGCTACCCTCGAGTATCTAATACTAGCACACAATAAGACATACAAACAATAACATTGAATGTAAACGCTATGTGATATGGTCCTTCACGTCGTGATCTCCATCTGCCGTCACCGGGTTCCAGTGCTAGGGTTCCGGCGCCGTAGACACCAGGGTACCGGTGTCTTTCCAGCGTGGTAGTTCATCACCTCCATGACTATCTACTACTATGTAACAAAAGGTAATCACTTTACCTTTGCCACAACCATATCACAAAGCAACACCCCCTGCAAAACAAAGTTAGACGCCTCTAATTTATCTTTGCATGTTTTACGTGGTTGAATGGGCTTTCGTACAAGAACCATTCTTACCTACGAACTATCATCACAACGCTGATCAAGTAGTTGTCTCTACTACACCCCTTTCGGGGCCCTCCGTTGAAAATGGCATACCAACTAATGCGAGAGAGACACACACACCCCTAAGCCACTTTATACGGTACAAGCCGTATGTCAAGCGTGGACCAGTCTCGCGAATGAACGCGTAAAGTCGGTTGGGGGCCGCTTCATCAAGCATTACTGCGGTATACACAAGTACACGTGGGAGGGTAACAACTAAAAGATCAACGCCCACATGCTACATCTCGTGTGTTCTACCCGTACAAGCATTACTACGCATAGATCTAGCTCTGATACCACTGTAGGGGTTCCGCGCATGAAAACAATAAATTTTACTCTACGCCCCTGAACCCCTGAAGATGCCAGGACCTATCTATTAGTAATATAGTAACGGGAGGGGATTTTCGCGAACTTACCCTTGAAGACCGAAAAGCATTGTCAATGCTCAGGAGAGCGTGGTTGATGTAGACGAGCCGAAGCCGACCTCAAGGTCGTGATGAAGTCCTTGCGCTCCTTGGCTCCAACAACTTGAATGCCTCAAGTGTGACACCTCGCGGGGAGTTGCACACGTCCGGTTCCTGACGATGACCCCCGCTTCCCCGATCTAGCAGCAGTTGCGGAAGTAGAGCTCCCGGATCCGAATCCCGCAGAACGACTTGAATGCCTCAAGATGTCTCTCGCTCGCGCAGTCCAGACTTAGGACCACGGCCACGAGAGAGAGAGAGAGAGAGAGAGAGAGAGAGAGAGAGAGAGGGAGAGAGAAAATACCAATTAGAGGTCCTCCCAAAAGTGGGGAGACCTTTATTGATTATTGGTGTATTTAATTTGGCCAAATACCCCCACTATGTACAGGGGGAGGGGAGGTACTACTTCTCTCAAAGTCCCGGGGTGGGACTAAAGGAGAGGAGGGGGAGGGGTGGCCTCCGGCCACCCTAGTGGGCCCCGCGCGGGGGGGCTAGGCCCAGCCGGCCTCCCTCGTGGCCCCTCTCCCTCTCTCCTTTCCCCTAATGGGCCCTCTCCCTTCGGAAATTGGCCCATTAAGCCTTTGACCATTTTAATTGATTTTCTCTTTATTAAACAATTATCAATAAATGATTAAATCAATATTTAACATTCATTCAAACATTATTCAATCTCCGTGGCTATGGAACACCTTCCACTTCCACTCCAGACATCCTCCGGACTTACCGAAACCCTTCCAGTTTTCTCCCTACTCTTCTTTGGTGATTCCACCGATCCTATAAACACTCTCTAAGCATCATCAAGCCCTTAAGCGTGATACCCCATAGTTCGGGAACACTCCAGACATGGTTGGGACACTCCCGCACCAATGATCGACAGAGGGACCTGGATGGCCATGTGACCCCTGTGCGTTCCATGAAGATCTTTCGTCGTTTGAACCAGGACAGTCGTGTCTTATTTCCTTTGTCACTCGATACTTGCATTGCCCGAGATCTGATCAATGACATCACCATGTCATGTTCAATCTCGTTATGAACAATGCTACTTGACTCGTTTTGACAAGTGATATCCCCGTGATCAAATCACACGCTGCGCAACTATTGGATATAACTTCTCCGAGTGGGCCCTTGAGTTCTTCCTGTCACATGGACGGATAAATCCCGCTCTTGACATATATTGCATCTACGGTTTCCTCTGATTATCTAAACACACCTTTGTAGCCACCGTATTACCAGATGGCGTTTGATGCTATCTAAGCACTCTCGGGAGACAGTGATTGATATAGCCTCACGGTCTAAAGAATAGTCTATGAGGATCCATTTCTAGTCATCGTAACTTGAACTTCATGACATGATCGGGTCACGATGTTTAGGTTGGGTATTGGTTCATCATCTCATTCAGAATGAGATGACCTCATTTCCAACTGGCATAAATGCCACATGATTAGGAAACATGATCATCTGTTAACCAATGAACCAGTGACTAGAGTTTCACTGGGAACCCCTGGTTGTTTATATATCACACGTGTATTGATGTTTCCACTCAACACAGTTATAGCATGATATAAAACTTAATCATAAACTACATCAAATATGATAATAGTCCTTACTACTATTTGTCTCTACGGCATATTTCCAACACTATCTATGGAGAAGTACACTAATGATTGGGATACGGTATTCATACATTTGAAGATTGGACGCGGGATTATGTTCCCGCACAAACGTTGTTGATGATGCTGAGCATCGTAGACCTCAAGGTCTAGAAGGCTTCAAGCGTCCAGCACCATTAACGGCAGTGCCTCGTCGAGTTTTACACTACACACGTATAGTGTAAAGGATGTCTCCCGGGCCCCGGTCCAGCAAGGTGATGGCTCAGTGTCGACGCCAGGAAAATGTTGGTGCGATGTTGATGTAGAGCTCGTTGGGAACCCCAAGAGGAAGGTATGATGAGCACAGCAGCAAGTTTCCCTCAGTTATGAAACCAAGGTTTAATCGAACCAGTAGGAGCAAGGAAACACCCCAAAGGTGTTGCTAGTTGAGCCTTGGCAGGATGCACAACCGGTTCTCATAGCAACATGGAGACCTGCATAACACAACCACAGAACTTTGTCCCCAACTTGCGATGAGGTTATCAATCTCACCGTGTTTTGCGGAAAACAAAGGATTAAACATATCGAATGGAAAGAAGTAATAGTTTGCAGAAAGTGTAGATTGTATGTAAAAAAAGGACCGGGATCCATAGTTCACCAGAGGTGTCTCTCCTTAAGATAGATAACATGATGGGTGAACAAATTACAGCAGGGCAATTGACAAACATCGAGAAAGCAATACATGCATATACTAATCATCTTGACTCCTTTGAGATTCGATTGGGCATTACAACATTATACATAGACCACCATCCAACTGCATCTATGACTAATAATCCACCTTCAGGTTATCATCCGAACCCCCTCCAGTATTAAGTTGAAAGCAATAGATTATTGCTTTACGAACTGCATGTAAAGTAAACAATACGATTGTTCTATGAACAAAGGATTGTTGTTTTCTCCCTAGTAGCAACAGCACATCTAGTACCTTAGAGATTTCTGTCACTTCCCCAGATTACTAGAGGCATGAACCCACTATCGAGCATAAATACTAACTCTTGGAGTTGCTAGCATATACTTGGCCAAGATAGCTACTAACAATGGAAAGCATGCAAGATCACAAATAACAAAGACATGATAGAATCAATAATCAATCTAAAATAGCATCTCAATATCCATCGGATCCCCACAAACACAACATGCAGAATTACAAATAGATGATCTTGATCATGAACGGAGCTCACAAGATCTAAACATGAAAGCACAAAGGAGGAGAACCATCCATCTTGCTACTACATGGATCCGTAGTCCAAGGATGAACTACTCACGCATCACACCGGAGGCTTGCATGGTGATGAAGAAGGCCTCCAAGGTGAATTCCCCTCTCCGGCAAGGTGCCGGGAAGAGCTTCAGATCCCTCCCGATCTAGGGATGGAGATGACGACTGCTATAGACTCTTTCATGGATTTTTGATCGGGCACTTAGGGTTTTCGTCCTGAGGGAATCTTATAGGCGGAAGAGGGGCGAGGGGGTGCCGGAGGCGGCCACACCACCCCCTAGCGTGGGCCAGGATGGGCCACGCGGCTAGGTGGTGTGGTGGCCCCCTGGCCCCTCTCCGTCTCGTATTCTGGCATCTGATGACTTCCGGAAAAATAGGCACTTTGGCTTTTGTCCCGTCCAATTCCGAGAATATTCATTTTCTAACTTTCCTAGAACCAAAAACAGCAGAAAATAGGCAGCTGACATTGTGGCTTTTGTTAATAGGTTAGTCCAAGAAATCATATGAAAAGTACTCCAAAGTATGGACAAAACACAAGAAAGTGGATAAAACCAAGCATGGAACATCAAAAATTATAGATACATTTGCAATGTATCACAAGGCAGCGGAAGAAGAAGATCCGGGTTGATTCTAGTTGCACGACGGTGTGCGCTGGATGGATAACTCTCTGCATCGCAGCGCACATTTCAAAATGGGAACACGCACGAGAGGGAGATATAAAGGAAGAGAGAGAATGGTAAAGGGAAATTGTTGGATGGATTTGGGGAGAGGGGTGCCCCTCTTTATATAGGTGGAAGGGAGACATTATCTCCCTCAAAGTCCAAGGGTGAGACTAAACAAGGGGGAGGAGGTGGTGAGGCGACACCGGCCAGTCCTCACCACCATTGGCCCCACGTGGGTAAAGTCCCACTAGGGTGCCCGGCCCTTCCTAGGGTGCGACCCCCTCCTTGGGCCTCCTCCAGCGAGGACTAATTAGGTGGGCTGCCCAAAAATCCAATTTAAATAATATTTTTAATATTAATTCATTTATATTATTTAATACCTATCATTTCGAAACACCTTCCGGACCCCGCTGATCATCATTGGAATCCCCGGAACCATTCCGGTATCACCCCAGAACTATTCTGGAGTTCTCTCTCTTCATATTTCTCTATCTGTTACGGATCAACCTGCAATGTATTTACCCTTAAGCGTGACACCTTACGGTTCAGGAATATGCAGACATGATCGAGACACCTCTCGAATCAGTGGCCAACATCGGTATCTAGAAACACATGATGGTCCCTTCATATTCCACGAATTTGGTTCTTTGCTTGAACCTTTAGACGTTGAATCTTATTCCTTTTGCATAACGATACCTGGTTTGCCCAAGACCTAATCTCATGTATCCATATATAGTTCGATCTTGTTACCGACAAATATGTTTACTCGTCCCGTGATATTACATCCTTGTGACCTAGTCACATGCTTGCAAGCTCATTGATGAAATCTCACCGAGTGGGCTCAGAGTATCTATCCGTCACTCGGACAGGAAAATCCTGATCTCGATACATATGCCTCAACTATTCCTCTGGAATAGTCAATACACACCTTTATAGCCACCCATTTATGGTCATGGCGGTTGATGTGATCAAAGCAGCCGCGGGAGATAGTGATTAAACATGATCTCACGGTCGAATGATTAAGTTACTACGCTCTGCTAGATATCGTAACATTGAACTTTGTGACTAGATCACATTGTAATTATATGGTTGGGTATGTCAATCACTTCATTAAGTGATCTCGTTGCCAGATGTTGCCAGATGACATTTTAGTCAAGTCCATGATCGAGAAACCTCGATCATCATCTGCCCAACGAACTAGTACTAGAGGATACTAGTGACCTATTTGTTTATATACTACACATGTATTAATGTTTCTGCTTAATACAGTTATAGCATGATACAAAACTATTGTGAACATTAGAGATATATCAATAAAATAACTTTATTCATTGGCCTCTAGGGCATATCTCCTTCGGTATACACTACTAGCCCCATTTCCCGCAATTGTTCGTGTAAACTTAGATAATTTTTTGCATTTTATAAATAGTTAATAGTCACCTATACTTGACAAACAATAGTATAAGGGTTACTAGTACACATTAGTATTCGAGGTGATCCTTATCTCAGGCCCGAAGCGGTGGCCCTATTTGACTGATCTATGGATCGGCCCTACCTACCACTTATGCGCATCAATTTCATCATTTTTGTTTCAATTTGGCTCACAACCCATTCAATTAGAGAGGAGAGAGCTGAGAATTTGAATCCACTAGAGAACATCTTGGATTTCCAATCTCTCGAAGAGGAGACACAACAACTTATTGTGCATGTCTGTCAAGAAGTTGGTCTTGTGTCCTCGTTTGGCCGCCGGTATTGGCTTCTTTTGCAAAGTGGAGAAATTTATAGGAGTTAGATGCAAAAGATTTTTCCTAGGGACGCCACCATTCCGGAGTTCTATTTTTATATCATAGTATACTTTTGTCTTGGGATATTTTGGGCACTACCAATGGTGGATACAAGTTTTGCTCTATTAGAGAGAGGGAGGGAAATTAAATGAGATCCTAGGGTTTTAACTTCATTTAACTATTTCTTAACTTTTCAACAAATATGTTTGAGGGCCTGTTTGATTCAAAGGATTTATAAAGGAATTCTATAGGATTCCAATCCATAGGAATTTTTCCTATAGAATGTGTTTGTTTCAAAGGAATGAATCCTACAAAAATTTCTATACATTTCTTTCCTACACTACAATCCTATAGGATTTCTAACAAGAGGTGACACCTCTTGGAAAAATTCCTGTGTGTCTATGACAACTATGCCATAAAATTAAATCCTACAAATTTCCCATGTTTTTCCTGTGGTGCAATCAAACAGCTAAGTTTACTGATTGCTACAGTGTTTATTCCTATAGGATTTGAAGTGTCATGCCATTCTATTCCTGTATTTTTCCTATTCCTGTGTTCCTCAAATCCTTTGAATCAAACAAAACCTGAAAGTGTGGGCATTGGTTTACATTCGTGGCCAGCACGACCAAACTTCTGACATGATTGGTACAGTATAGACCGATGCTATGGACACTCGTGAAAAGAAACATTTGACACGAGAAAAATTTCCACCCTGTGTAAGTTTCTTTGGAAATTTCTAGACCATCTGTTATGGGAAGATCAGTTGACTGAAACTGAATGTTGGCTTTGACGTTGGGCCAGTACTTTGAATCAAATCTTCAGAAAGTACTTGGTCCGAGACACGATCCTGAACTCCTGTCAGCTCGGAGTAATTGGCTAATTTGTCCTCTGCATTGCCATATGCAAACTTTATTTGTCCATGAATCAAAGCAAAGTCTTCCTTCAAATTATCTGGCTATCTCCTAAATTCACCAACACGCTGCATGAGCACCGAATTCTCGAAACGTCTCTAAAAAAACACGCCAACATCACCATCATTTATCAGAAGAGACACAAGAGGACAGGACATGACCTTCACTGTCATGGAGCAACACGAATGCAGAACACCATCATGCATGACTATTCCTTCAGACGCACCACTCAAATTCAAGCCATGCCCGCAGCCCGCGCCGCTGATCCCAGCACCACGGAGCTTCCCTTTCACCGACTTATCGTCGGTAGCAAACGAAAGCATCAAAGCAAGCAAGTCTCGGACATGTTGTGGACATCAACGAGGTTTTGGTGGCGTGGTAGAACGCCCAGGACAACGCCTCCGCTTGCGAGATCTGCACCTCAGTTTTCCACGCCTATTATTTGTTTGGTGTTCACCATGTTGGTGCGTATATCTCCTAGATGTTGCGTGATTTTCTTGCTGAGCAGAGTACTCTTGCTTAGTTTTCTAGTCCTAGCTCTCATGCTCAAAATGGCATGGTTGTTGCATGATTTTCTTGCTGAGCAGGGTACTCTTGCTTAGTTTTCTAGTCCTAGCTCTCATGCTCAAAATGGCATGGCTAAACGCAAGCATCGACATCTTCTTGAGACGGCATGTGCACTGATGATTGGTGCCTTAGTCCTGCCTCATCTTTGAGCTGAGGTTGTTTCTACTTTTACCTATTTCATCAATATTGAGCCATCAGTTGCCATGTAGGGTGGTATCCCTCTAGAGTGTCCCTTTGATTGTTATGTGATTATTAGGCACTTCTGTTGTTTAGTTTTGTTTGATATGTTCTCCTTGCTTATCGTGAATGTGCCAAACTGACCGCTTAGTCTGTTGTTTTTCTCAGATACGGTAATGAGCATAAGGGTTACCGATGTTGGGATCCTCATTCTCGTCTTATACGCATTTCACGTGATGTGACCTCTAACTAGTCACATCCATTCTACCCATATTCATCCTCCTTGACCTTCTCTATTGAGGACATATCTTTCCTTACATTCCCTGATACACCTTCCTATATGCCTCGAGTTCCCATTCTTCCGATCCCCATTGTTACTTACCAGAAATTATGTTCCCCCACATATTCACCCCCTTCTCGTTGCATGGTTCTCCACATTCACCCCCGCTATCCTCCCCGTCTTTACCTTCTCTGGTGATTCCTATTCATACATATTTTCCATTCTACTATTCTCGCCATTCACATGTTGTGTATGACTCTACTATCGTGCCATCTACCTCTGATGTGAAATCTTCCTCCTCGTAGGTGACTTATAATCTTCCTACTCGACCTCCCACTCCTCCTGGCCAGATTGCTATTTTCCTAGCCACTATGGGATTTCTGATGTCCTTGAGCCGACTTCTTATCAGGATGTTGTTGCTCACCCTGAATGGAAGCTTGTGATGGCTGAGGCGATTGTTGCACTTTAGAGCAATAGAACACGGTATCTGGTTTCTCCTCTACCCAATGTTTGTCACATCACATGCAAATGGGTCTATAAAATTAAGACTCGCTCTGATGGTTCTCTTTGAGTGTTACAAAGCTCGTCTTGTGGCTCATAGTTTCCAGCAGGAGTAGGGTCATGACTATGATGAGATTTTTGCCCATGTGGCTCATATGACCATTGTTCACACTATTCTTGTTGTGGCTTTTGTTCGCCACTAGTCTGTGTCTCAGCTTGATTTCTAGAATGCTTTTCTCAATGTGATCTACGAGAGGAAATTTATATGCACCCACCACCTAGGTACTCTATTTCTGATGTCATGGTATGTCGTCTTCGGTGCTCTCTTATGGCCTTAAGCAAGCCTCCCCCCCCCCACGCCTGGTTTGAGTGTTTCGCCTCCGTGGTAACTACTGTTGGTTTCATGCTTAGCACTCATGACCCCGCCCTTTTTGTCCACAACTCTGCTCGTGGCTGGACTCTTCTTCCTCTCTATGTTGATGACATGATCATCAGTGGCGACGATTTTGAGTATATTTTCTTTGTTAATGGTCATCTTCATGAGTAGTTCCTTATGTCTAATATTCGTCCTCTTCGCTACTTTCTTGATATTAAGGTTTCTTCTACCTCTCATGACTTCTATCTCTCCCAATAAAAGTATATTCAGGATCTAATTGCTCGTGTCGCTCTTAGTGATGAGCACATTGTTGACACTCCTATGGGTCTTAGTTCTCACCTTTGTGCCTCTTATGGTGATCCCTTGTTTGACCTATCGTGCTATCGTCA
Organism: Avena eriantha; assembly: GCA_910589775.1. NCBI lineage: Eukaryota > Viridiplantae > Streptophyta > Magnoliopsida > Poales > Poaceae > Avena > Avena eriantha. The sequence continues at coordinate 515,516,576 of OU342745.1, read as the reverse complement.
TCTGGTTGTGAGACTTGTCTATCTTACTGTCACTCATCTTAATATCTCCATATCCATATACTGAGTTAGTTGATTTGCTTATACTCCCACTTTGGTCCACTCTAGTCATCTTCTTCACGTTCTACGATATCTTTGCAGCAAGATCTCTCACTGTCTTTTCTTCCCACGCTCTAGCTTGTTACAACCCCAGACCTACTTTGATGCTACGTGGACGAGTGATCCATTGGATCCAGGGCCGGCGGACGGGAGTGCAGTTGGTGCGGCTGCACAGGGCCCCAAATTTTTAGGGGCCCCAAATTCGAGTGGGCACTAGGCAATAGGCGAACTAGGAACGAGCACAGGCGGCTTCCTCGCGGTTCCGCGGCCGAGCAAGGTGCCCAAATCCTTACCAAGCCTCTGCGGTCCGAGGGGAGCATCGCCATGGACGGGGCCTTGAAGGATTCTTGTCCGGGTCAAACAAGAATAGGTATGGAAGGAGAAGATGGCCTAAACTTGTTGCCTAGGCTTTACTGTTAAGTGAAAAGTCCCATCTTGCCTGAACTGGGCATTACCTACTGCTCCAGCTCATTTCGATGTACAAGTTCCGCTAAAAAAGCTCAATCTATAAGTCAAAAAAGAAAAGCTCAATCTACATGTTTCGATTCTCTTAAGAAAAACACGATTTGCTCAGCCAACGAATCCTTCAAGCATTAGGGGTTCATCTTTGTAATATTTCTTTGGTTTTTCATCCTCTTGGTAGTTGTATTTTTTGAATCCCGAAATTTGGATATTTTATGCACCATTATGCCTTTAAAAAGTTTGATGCAATTTTTTCACCCCCGCAAATCTTTATTCCTCGGTTCACCAAATGGCCACCAGTGGTTTTAAAAAAACAAGATATGAATGTATTTAGTGTTTGAAAAATCATGATCAAAGCATCAAGCACACATTATCTTGTCCATTAGTTAATTTTTTTTGTGATAGGGCCCATCCAAAATTTTGGCACAGGGCCTCGGATTTTGTCAGCCCGGCCCTGATTGGATCGACGTTCAGTCTTACTGTGTGTTTTTTGGTGGTTCTCTTATTATTTGAAAGACCAAAACTTGCTTCATCTCCTGGAGGGGCCAAAAAAACATATGCTTAACTATTTGCATCATTAGACATACACAATCTTTGCAACATGTAATTACATTCTTAAGTCTATAGGATATATGGATTGAGACGAGCACGATGATGAGTGTATGTCGACCCAAAAGCTGGGACTAAGAAAATTGTAGACAACAAACAAATAGAGGTGGAAAATAAAATAAAATTTATATACTCCCTTCGACCCAAATTAGTTGATTTGGTTTTGTCTAGATTCGAAGGTATCTAGTAAAACAAGTCTAGATACGTTCGAATCTAGACAAATCTACGTCAACTAATTTGGGTTGGAAAGAGTACAAAAGAGGTGCAAATTCAGTATCTCTCAACTATCATACACTCTGATTCTTGGATGCATTGCACAAAAAACACTCCACGCAAAAAGGTCCCGGCGCACTTGGAAACCCACCACCACGTTCACGTTCAGCCACAGTATTCACACATGCTTTGCCGTACGGTGTAAACCAGTCTCATCATTATTTACAACCTACATCATGCACAACCCCTCACTTACCTCAAACCCAGTACAACATCACAAAATCACAAGGATCGAAGATGGAGATTACCGGCAGTGCTAATCAGTGAATCGATCAGACTGAAGATCATTTTAGAGCAAAGAAGATTGCCGAATCATTACCTCTGTGTGTTACATGACCAATCACTGAATCTTCTGAAACTTTTAGCTAACGATCGAACACATCATTTCCCATGGTCTTCCGGAGCTCTCTGAGGCTACGGGCGATGTCGTGGATCACCGCCTCGCCTTCCCGCCCGTTCCTCAGCGAGTTCACGCTGTGCTCCAGGAAGCTCCGGTCCGCCTCCAGCGCCTGCAGCCTCCCGCTGAGCTCCGAGATCTCCTCCTCCAGTCCAGCCATGTTGTCAGCGCCCTCGCCACCCACCACAGAACAGTTGTCTCCACCGCGGCCCTTGGTCACTTCCATGGACTGGAGCTGCTGCCATTTCGTGAAGTTGTCAGCGTTCCTCACGCGCCTCCCGACCTCCGAGGCGTCCGCTCTGTCCTCCTCCTGGCCGCTCCCACCGCCGTCTTCTTGTCCGGCGTCACCGGACCCCGATTCTTGGATGATCCGGCTGCTGTTGTTCGAGAACCGGTGAAGCTTGTCCGTCAGCTTCCTCAGCTGCTTCGAGATGTACGCGTTCTCCTCATCCCCGAACCCGTCACCGGAGAATTCTTCCCTCGGGCGCGCAGGAAACAGCCGCATCTGGTCGCGGATCTCGCCGGCGATCGCCTGGTCCCTGATCTCTGCCCTGCACCGCTCGACCTCGGCCTCGAGGTCCCGCACCTCGCCGGCCAGCCTCTCGGCGTCCTCGCGGTCGTACGCGCTCTGCTCCTCCATGACCCTCCGGTACTGCGCCGCCTCCGTCCGCGCGGCCGCCTTCTCCTCCTGCAGCCGCGTGATCATGGCCATCGCCTGGCTCGTCGCCACCGCCGACGCGCTCCGCTCCTCCTCCAGCTCCTTCCACAGGAGCGCCATGGACCGGCGGTCCAGCTCCACCTGCCGCCTCAGCCCATCGACCGTGCTGCACTCTGCTTCAGCTTCAGCGTCCAGCATGCTGCAGTCAGAGACACCCGAGTAGTTCCTCTGCAGAGATAGCACTCTGGTGATGTTACGCAGCACGGCCTGTTCATGCTGCTGTTCGACCGAGACCTCGGGCGTCCGGGAAGAGATGGAGAGCTGTGAGAGCAGCAGCTTCAGGTCTTGATGAACTACGAAGGAATCCTGCCTTGTGGTGCTTCTGTCGGAGAATTCAGGCTTCAATTCATCCGATGCAGCTTTGGTTTCAGATGATTTGTCATTATCAGTTGTAGTAGTTCCTGGTGACTCCTCACTGGATCCAAGAGCATTGTGCCAGACATCATCCTCTGGTCTTTTATCTACAAGGGAAAAAGGATAGCATTGTCAGAAATTCAGAATGGCAGTAGAGAGAAAAACTATGGATATCTGTTAAGGATAACTTAATGCACACAGCACCTGTTTGAGTTTCTTCAGAAATCTCTTGACCATCTGCTCTGGGAAGATCACTTGCCTGAATGTTGGGCCACTGCTTTGAATCTTCAGAAACTATTTGGTCCGAGACACGACCCTGAACTCGTGTCAGGTCGGAGTAAGTGGCTACTTTCTCTTCTGCATTGCCATATGCAGTCTTTATTTGTCCCTGAATCAAAGAAAAATCTTTCTTCAAAGTATCGATGATATCGGCGTGCTCCGGCGATCTTCTGAAATCACCAGCACGCTGTATGGAGAGCTCTGGTTCAGAATCAGAGGTCTTGAGCTCACTATACCCAACACGATCGACCCCATCGGCGCACCGATCTCCGGAAACATCACCATCATTTCTCTGAAGAGCCACAAAAGGGGAGGACCTGAGCCTCACTGTCACGGAGCAACACGAGCACAGAGCACCATCCTCCGTGACTTCTCCTTGAGCCACACCTCTGAAACTCAAGCCATGCCCGCAGCCCGCGCCGCCGATCCGGGCACCGCCGAGCTTCCCAGTCAAGGAGCGGCATGTCTCGAGGCTCGACTTGTCGTCGGCTGCGAAGGAAAGCAGACAGGCCTCGCACATGCCGTGGACATCGGCGAGGTTCCGGTGGACGCGGCAGAACGCCCAGGACGACGCCTCCGCCTTGTGGGAGCTGCACATCAGGTCGCGGTAGCACGCGCCGGCGTCGCCGAGGACGTGGTCTAGCCGCGCGCACATCGGGCATGGCGGCCGGAGCTTGCAGAGGCGTGCGAAGGACGTGGCGATGTAGGAGAGCAGCCCCTCCAGCAGCATCAGGAGCATCAGGACCCATTCCAGGACCGCCGACGATAGCAGCGCAGAGAACTGCTGGTACCGACAGGTTGTTCTTGATCTTGGAGCCATTGATCTTGACTTGGAGCCAGTACTTCTGTACTGTCAGCCTGTACTGAAGATCGGCTACAAGAAATCGATCGACGAATGAAGAGCCCATTCCTACAGACCCAAATCAGAAATGCAAACCAAAACAGAAGACTGCCCGACTGCATCGATGGGAAACATACCTTCATCTCGTTTGTCGAGGCGGCGGCGGTCGATCAACCTTCCCTGACTTGGACCAGGAGGAAGGAATCAGGAGAAGGGGAAGAAACAAAGCTCAGATCTCCTCCCAAGTTTTCCTGGGCCCTGGAAGCAGCACTACTCGCCAACTACCAAAGAAACCAATAAACAAACAAAATTAAGGCGGAGATCTCTACGTGTACCAGCATCAATAAATCCAGTCAAATGGAGCATCAACTCGAGATGTGTACCTCCGGAACTTGTCATGACAGGTTGGAATTCTACGGAAGGTTTTCAGAAGGAGAAGAGGAAGAAAAGGAAGAGGAGGAAGAAGAAGAGGCGACAGGTGAATGATCTTTCCTTTTCGAAATAAACATCTCAATTAAAATATGGCATCGTGTCCTATCTAAACCTTTTCGTTTATTTTTATTTTACTTTCAGAAACTGGGTCAGGAAATGGAAAAAGGTCAGTTTATCTGCTAGCAATTGATAATGCCTCTGTTTCTTTTCTTTCTGAAAAATAAATGCGAGTACTACATTCCCACTTGAACGTTGAAAAAGCTGTTGCGCTCATATTTCCATCTGTAAAACTGGTCCAACCGTTCTCATGGGTGGGCCTGGTTTTTGCAGAATTTCTGTGAAAATCTACAAATTTCAGAGCTTATAACAGGAAAAAGATCAATTCAACCAGACAACCGTGCCACAGCAGCTGGGGCATGGGTCCTCCCAGGTCATTATCCGCTCAAGTTTTTCTTCAACTGAACTGTCCTGATCAGCTTCCGAGCAACGTGGCAGTAGTTGTTCCTGAGCATTATCCGATCCAAATATGACAATACCATAATATCAAGAGCTGAAGTGCAGAACACATAACAATATGATGAAAAGCATGGAACTCGAGACAATCTGCAAACTACCCTGGCAAACATCCAGCAGAGAAATTTAATAGTTCAGCTCACGAACTAGTTCGTCGAGAGCATTACACGAGACCCACTGAGTGACTCCTTACATGAATTAACTTAATCGCGAGATGCCACAAATGCGGAGACGCCTCGAGTTAGGGGTTTGTACAGAGACATCTGCAGGCGGCGCTTCGAGCTTGGGGCTGCTCCATGATCACTTCTTAAGAGGGGTCTTCATCAGCTCACAGGTTTCACAGCTCTGGCTTTGGCACCTACACCGCTCTTTGGAGAGCACTGAGCTTTGTTGGCCTCTTTAGGAGTCCCAATGCTGTGACGATGTGACCGATTGGTCGTTGCCGCCTCCGGGGTCGGCGGTGTGTCACTGTAGCTCTTTCTCCTGGTAAACTTTGGTGATTTGGCACGGGTTGGAGGCACCTTCACAGAACAAAGCCAGTAATCCGTGATTGAGTATAGTTGAAGTTCACTGTGTGTCATAATTTTTGCTGGTAGTCAGTAGAACTAACAATTTATGGAAACTTGGCCAAATGGTGTGCTTGGCATAAAATTACCCTAAAACTATGCTATAAATGCATCAACAATTGCTCTCTGTTAAAAAAATATAAATCTTTTTCAGATGTACTTTCTCAAGCAAATTACACATATCGTAGCATTGGATGGGTAGCTTTTGTGTTAGGGGCAACAATGTTTTGTTCAATAGCAAATAGCACGTTAAATAATTAATAAGGCATTGGCTCATTTCAGTGACATATATAGCATTCTCCTAGAAAATATCTCATGCACTAAAATAACAAATGATTTATGAAAAACGTATAAGCAACTGCAACTACACTATTCATAAAGAAATACAAAATATTGGTATTACCTTCTTAAGCTCAGTCTTTGGAGGGGGGCCTTCTTGGTAGAAGTTTGGCATGGGTTTTGCCTTGATGACCAAGGACTTCCTTAATTGTTTTAAAGCCGCTTCTTGCTCGTCCTACACGATAAATGAACATGAGAAATTTAGTAATGTTAGTTAACAGTTCTCATAAGAACATAACTGTCTTACAGAAAGACTTGAGCAACAAAAGGTTTAAAGATAGCATTTGGATTGGCAGTAGCAGGTGGTTATGAACCTAGTGCTAGAATTTGGAAGACTCTAACCTAGGCTTGGATACCATGTTATTCAGTATGCTTCATATGCATACTACTATTGCCCAACTGGAAATATATGAATAACCCCCTGAAATATAGAGTTACAATCCTCTTCTAACACAACTATAGCCTCAGTCATAGATATTACAGTTCAATAACAATTCCAAATTAATTCCTGATTTAAACATATTTAGTGCAGAACCTAATCACGTAATAATGCTGGAAACCCAGGTTGCTCAGCTATAGTACAGAACAAAAGGTAGCCCTGTTAACCCTAATAATTTTTCTTTTGGTGGAAATTAACGGAGTTCAAATGTCCCATGATATGAAATGAAAGTTTGTTGTTACCTTTTTCCTTGTTTCAGACTCATTCTTCTCAGCTTCCAAAGCTTTGTGCTTCTCTTCTAATTTCGTGTAGAACTGAAGAATTGGTAATATTGTGAGTACCAAAAAAAAATTTAGAAGTGTCAATAGCTGCTAATGGTTATGCATATTAATTGTCGTCTTGTCGTTTCATAATGCAATCAAATTGCATACGAACCTCCTTCCTCTTGTCAGCACGGTCGTCACATACAAATGAAGGGGCAAAGGCAACAGTTGTCTTAGTTTTGCCAGCTCTTGTCGAAGTTGTGGTTCTTTGTGCAGCTCAGGAAAAGGAACAATAAATTGCTTCAAACTGCTACGAGGAAAAGCATCATGTTGACAAAGTTTTTAGTTCACAGAACAATGTCAATTGAGAAGATATAGATTTTGGGTTCGTAGAACAAATTGGAAGATCTTCCAAGAAATGTGAGAAAAAATTGGCAGAAAAATGTAGTATTGCAGTTATCTTTCAGATTTGAGCCTTGATATGGATAATCAGAAGAATATCTTCCGAAAAATAAATTTAGGCACATAATAATAAAAATGTGTAGAACTGTAGAGCATAGATTAGAAAAGGATACGAAGAAGTAACAGAACAGGAGTCGTCTTCTTGGGGATGAAATGTATGACCAGGCGGCAAAGTCTTCTTGGATGCCATTGGAGTAGTCTGCAGTAATGGCCAGATTAATTATGTCGACAGAACCAACTCTTTACAGAAAGCTAAGACGACATTTTCAGCTAAATAGACACATTAGTTGGGAACAGGAAAAGATGGATGTCATCAACTACGTGAAGAATAAATGTTCATGTTAACTAAACAAATTAGGATGTTCCATGCCAACATACTCTAGATAGTTATATAAGACAGCTTCTACATGGTCTAGTTAGCACTCCCTTTGTTTCAATGAATAAGGCACGCACATATTTCAAAATTGTCTTTGACCAACAATTAATCCATGTATATAAGGATTATATGTTATAAAATTGGTACCATTAGGAAGTATTTTTCAATATGAATCTAACAAATATCAATTATGTAGGATATAATGAAGATGTTGTTGCTCAATTTATTTAGTCAAAGTTTGTCTTGGAATGCATGTACGCCTTGGTAGTAAGCATTACCATAGCCAATGCGAGCATTACAAAAATCAGATGAACATTAGGGCCAAAAATAAAATAAAATAAAATGCATGGTATATATACAATAAACTCCAGAAGTAGTAGAGGCATATGACATTGGCAGCATCATGATACAATGCTAAAAAGCACAAGAGATATCACCAACATACCTTCTTTATCATGCTTGCTGGAGAGAGGCTACTTCCTTGCCCTGATTTTTCTCCCTCGCTGGATGGATGAGCCACACCACCTTTTCCTCCTCCAGAAGCCCTTCGTTGAGTTGAAAGAGCAAATGGTTGAGGAACAGTACGCTTAGGCCTCTCCGATCCAGACATACTAGGCTTTGTTGGAGACTTAGGAAGAGCAGCGTTTTCCTGATCAATCAATTTCAGTGACTCTTGGTTTACAAGCTTGTCTTCCTCGGTGTCTCCGTCTATGGCTGGTTCTAGAGATGTTGCTTGGCCCTCTGGAGAACTATCATGCTCACTGCCACTAACAACTTCCTCGCAATCACGAGGGTTACCATCTGGCGGGCATATAACAATACCGTCTGATTCTTCATCCGTGGAGATTTCCACAGCCTCTTTCACCATTGGACTGCAGAAATAAAGAATATAAGTACAAGTACAGCTGCAGCTGCAGCTGGAGCTGGAGCTTTCTAGGAATTATAATGACAGGGAATAGATTAATGACAAAAAAAGTACAAATGTATAATAAGCATTGAGGGCTTCAACTACCTTCGACAAATAAAAGATACAATCTCATAAACTATTCACCACAAATATCACGCAAGCAACTTCAGTACATAGAGAAATACTATAATACTCTCCAATAATGAACTAAAAGTCAGGTGCATTTAGTGCATCCGGGCAAATGATAGGCTTCTAACTTGAGTATTATGATAGCCATCTCCCATAAATACTCCTAAATGGCCACATATATACACAACAACTGACACTCGAGTATAATATAATAGCAGTTCAGTAATATCTGTACACAACTTATGTCAGAACCTACCATTTGCCTATTTCTCGTAGCACTCGCAATCTAATATCCGAACCAAATTGCTCAAGATGAAATAAAAGCATGCCAGTTTGTGTCTTAATGTTGAATTAAAAAAGGAATTACTTTGTGGCAACATATTTACTTAGCTGGCCATGCATCTAATAAGAAACAAGATACGCATCCACTTTCCTTGAGAACGCACCGAAATTCTAGCTGATGCTTGAGAAATGATGACAAAGATCACCATATCTCATCGGCGTATCAATGGGCCATACAATATCTAAACAGGATCCCAGGAAGTCAACTTGCACAACCCTAACAGCGAGGCCGGCCACTAAGACAACATCTCAAAATCTTCACACGGAACAGCCGATGGTTTTAAGAAACAGTCCTAATTAAAATATCACGAGAGATGTGACAAGATACAGGCATACATCTGGAAATGGCCAGTAGAAGACCACCAGAAATTTCTCAACCATCCTACAGCGGTTCGAGCATTGTAAAACAAGATGGGACATCGATGCCATCCGAGCTTATGTCTCTTGAAGAATGGGAAGAAGGTAAGTTCTCAAATCTAAAAAGTATACCCTGAGATGGGATCCTCGGGGAGCTTTCCTTGGGTCAATCCATAAGATTCATACAAGCAACGGGAGCTGAATAAGAGACATTCTGCAGGCTAAAAGCTTTACCATTTCCAGTACTGAAACCCTAGCTCGCCAATCTAGACCCAAGAAAGAGTAGCCCCTTAAAATCACCAAAAAAAAACCGCATAAATCATGCGCAGCTCCCGCGGATCTAGCAGCGAGCCAAACTGCGAGTCCTGACTGCCAACATTGCTCAGGAACCACGCCCACATGATCCCCTCCCAGAATAAGAATACAGACAAACAAAATGCAGCTGGTACTAGCAATAATAGTAGTAGTAATGATGCAGTTACATGTTCTCCGGCGCTTTGCTCGTGAGATCCCACCGCCGCCTCGCCGCCGCCGAGGCGTCGCCGCCTCCGTCGCCGCTGGCCGCCATGGCTACAGCCTACAGGAGTGGCCGGAACTGGACGGGGCTAGCTCGGCCCGCTCCGCCTTGCTGGGCTGCCTCCCGACCTCGCGGCCTCGCCTCCCCTGCCCCCGCCGCCGCGCCGCCGTAGGTTGGTGGGTCGCCTCCCCACTCGGCTCCACCCACCCTCCCTAGCTCACCGTGCTGCCGAGAGAGAGAGAGAGTGTGTGTGAGAGAGATCAAGTGCGGCTTTGGCCGTGTGGCTCCCCAGTGCACGAGGGGGTGGTGGGTCGGGTGTGATTCGCGAGGCCTTGCCGTGCTGTGGGCGGGGCCCACGTGTAAGTGGAGAATGTGCCTTGCCTTGAAACCACCTTCTCCGTGCCGTGCGCCCGTGCCTTGAACTGAGCCCGTGATGGTTTCATGCGTATAGTACAAGTGTGAAAGTACATGTGGGTATTTGAATATTTCAGGCGCATGGCATGAATGTACAAATACATGTTGATTTAAGATAATTTTCTAAAAACACCGACAATAGGGAGTGATGTATTCCGATGATGAACTAGGGTATAAGGATGAGAAAGATGTCCGATGAGGGATAATCATTGGATATCGGTGACGTGGTTATGTTTGACACCTCTATGGTTCACCAGCGGCCTATATTGCCACTGACCTCCACGCTCACGGGGCTTATAATGATGCATGTCATGGCACATTGTTAGTGACAATGAGCAGCCATGATCTAGTCGTCGGTGGTGTGTTGGATCAATGGATGTGTAGATGGTAAGTTAGAAGGTGGGGAGATTATTTATAAAGACATTATGATTATGTGATCAATAAAACACACAGTTCTCTTAAAAAAAACATCCATGGCTTGACGCAGAAGGTATGGAAGACGAGAGCGCTGATCAGGAATGCGACCGACCGACCGACCGGACCACGGTGAGAGGCCCCCCGCCCCGTTCCCGAACATAGGATGCTGCTTCCACCTGACAATTAATCATCATCAGCAGCAGCAGCTGGTCAACCGTAAACATCATCACCGCCCCGTTAAACAAACGTCTCCATGATCCGATTAAGCATTTTAAACGTACTCTCTGGGGCCTCCACTACGTGTTCGGTAGAGTACCAGCTGCACTAAGAATGTGCAAGTAACCACGTTGAAAAAAATATCACAAACTAACCACCAATCGTGGTATATTTCCACATGTAGTTGCGTTGGTAATCTCAGAGAGATTCTAACAAGATACTCTAAACCGCAGCCCTTGAAAACGTGTATAAAGGAAATCGAACTAGAGTACTATTCATTTTGCAAATGTGTGGGATAGAAGGGAAATGTTGCCTTCAAGCAAATTCAGACATGGACAGAGCATGATCATACATTGGATCATTGGATCATTGAGTTTTTAATAAAAGCTGAACTGCGATAAAAGAAAGACCTGCTGCGAACACTAACCCTAGATTTACAAGGTTCGGCCCCGGGAAACCTCACTGGATCCTACTGGTGCGGCGACGACGCAGCGGCGCTCATTCGGAGTCGAGATCTTGACGTGGCGCACATCACCATCTCCTTCTCCTTGGCTTCCTGCGCCGCCACCGCAGTGATGGCCGCGCTCTCCGCCGCACGTTCACGCTTCATCTCCTCCTCGTGTTCGAGCTCGGAGTAGCGGACCATGATCTCCATGGTGTGGACCGCTCGGAGACATCGTCGTCGTCGTCAAAGAAATCCGCCGGAACCACCGCCGCGCTCAGAAGCGTCGTAGTCGCTGTCAGAGTCCGAGGGCGGTGGGGGGAGTTGGAGCATGTCCACCAACGGAGGGACGTCGACGACATCTCGCCTCGGTTCATCCACTTGCGTGTTGCGGCTTCCTCGCCACGAGCGAGCGCGAACAGTGGATGTGCTCCTCGTCGAAGTCGTGGGCGTTGGGGTTTTCGCGGCCGTGAGCATGTGCGGAGCGACCCACCCCGCCTCCCCCAACTCCGTTTGAGGAGTTCCTAGGCCACATCTTGCTAGCAATCTCGTGGATCTACGGTGGGCGGTGGGATTTCATGGCTGGAGACGGTGCGAGGGAGTGAGACCGCGGATGGTTATTTTCTCTCCCGCAGGATACATATACTAAACAAGCGGGTCAATTTACTATGGTTGGTAAAATGTTTATAGTCTGAGACCGTTATAAGGTTTATGCTTTGGTCTAAACAATGCTCCAAACTGAAAAGTCTGCCGAAATTTTACAAGTTTGGTCTTTTTTATGGGATGTGTTAGAGTTGCTCTCGGTAGCATTTGCTTGCCCATTCTTTCTTTTTCCCCATTCTCGAACGGTACGAGCAACCCACGGCCGGCCTAAAACTACTCATCATAGAATTAAGAGTGGGAACTAATTAAACCATGGAACTGTTGCATGGGAGAAGAGTGCGGGTTAATCCATTGGCGGTGGATGGATTATCCGCTTGGGTTGGCACAAAAAGGGGACGCTTTACGCGAGACGGAAGCTAAATGGTTCCATCATTTGTATCTTGCCACGCAATCTAATTGCAACTTTAGCTTCTTCTTTTTTAAGGAAATCATCTTCGGCTAATTTAAAGCATGCAGTTAGGCCGTGTGAACGGAGCTTACTGACAGATCAATCGAGCTTCGGCTCAAAAGAATGTCCAAAGTTTTTTTTTTATGAAACGGCGTAATTTTGCTTTGCGACGCACGAAACACCAAAACAGTAATCGGTTGTAGCCTAACGGGCCAGCTTTTTTTTTTTCTTTTTTGAGAAAACGACCGAAGCTTTATTACTTATCCAAAATGTTTACGTACATAAATTCCCATCTCAGTAGGGGGATTAGAAAGCCTTACATGCCTCCCTACATCTAGGCTAGTTGTTGTGCGAGCCAACCGATGTGCCTCTGTGTTTACTTCTCGTCGTTCGTGGCTGAATGTGGCCACAGAAAACCTCTGTCTCTTCACTATGATCTCCCTGATTATCATACACCGTGGCCCTTTGTGGCCTCCTTCTTTAATCTATTTGATCGCATTGAGACAGTCTGATGCTACGGCAATATTATTAGCATGCAAATCCTCCGCCAAAGACAGAGCTTCTCATACTGCCAGGGACTCCAAGACTTCCGGCTGTGTGATCCCATCAAAGACTATCGCGGAAGCACCGAGAAATTTACCCGTGCTAGGCGGACACGCGCGCTTCGCCGCGCCGTCTTCATGGTGTTGGCACACGTTGCGTCACACTAACTGATGCTTTAATTGTGACACCGCTTAGAACATATATGTTTGTAGCGTCATTGTCCATGGAGACACTCAATCCCGTCTTTAGCAGTCAAGCTTTCTCGATCTCTTCCTGATTCTCACCGTAGACGGTCGGTTAGCCGTGTAGAGAATAAAGTACGACTTATTTAACACCTCTCCATTATTTATTGATGGATGTCAAACTATTAGAGTTCAGTGCAACACAGAAGACATGATTTATTTTGGCTACCGGCGGAAGCATATCATGTTGGACCTTACTCGAGGAGATAGTTGATTTAACCGCCCAGGTCTTTAAGACTTCAAGAACTACAAGGACAGTTTAAGAAATGTTTTAGATTTTGGCACAAGAACTCAAATTGTTCAACTTGACCTTGTGATAGACCTACTCTCCCACCTCCGGCATGGTGGTGCGCCTGAAGGTGTCATCAATAGAGGTGTCCGCGTGACCCCTAGCACTCGGGTGTCTACATCCTTCCGTCTATATCACCAGATCGTCAACTACAACACAATGGCCGCCTAGGTCAATTCCATGGCGATTGCTGAAGGGAAACTCAACGCCTGCAAGAAGTTCGTCAACTACCAATCTTAAGAGCATATCCAACATTTTGCACTAAAAGAGTGCATGACTTTTTGGTTTTTTGGCATAAATTTGGCTGTTTTAGTGGGTGCGACAGGCTACAAAATTTTCAGGCGCACTAAAATGCAACGCTATGCAGGCAGCAGTTTTCTAGCTGCACTAAAATAAGTCGTGATTGGCTTCCACTTGTCAAGATTAAACGCATCTCAACTTGCCAAGATCAAACAAAAGTGACGAACATATAAATCTAATTCCCAACACACACATATAAATTCAAGAACATGACTTGATCATCATACATAGATTAAATCCATGGCATAGTTCAAAATCATAGCATAATTCAACACAACCAAGTTTATCACAATTGAATTTCAAATAAACACATAAAACATTAACATCAATGCCTACGACCATCATGCCTCGTCCTTTCCATGTGCATCTTCATCTTGTTCTTCATCATCATTAGAAATTTGGACGGTGTTGGTGTCTTCTAGGAGCACGTGCCATCATCCATGTAAACTCCAAAGCAACCACCCATGAGAGGCATATGATATACCATGATAGTCATGAATGCACCACTTCTAGCTCCCATGTCACCCATTGTAGATCCCATGCCTCTAATGCCACCCGAAGGTGCTTCCATGGGTGCACACATGCCTCCAATATGTTCTATAGGTGCATCCATGCCACCAATGCCTCCCAAATAGGTACACTCGTGCCTCTAATGCCACTTGTAGGTGGTCCCATGCCGCCAGTGCCTTCTATAGGCGCACTCATTCCACGCATGCCTCCCTTAGGCTCTCCCATGCCACCCATGTATCCTCCCATGTTAGCACCTTCCATGTATCCATTCATGTAACTTCCCATCATTCTTTTTTAAGCCAAGACTTGATCATGATAAAGGTTGATGTATTCCTTTTTCCTTTCATCGAGGTTGGTTGTGTCTATAAAGAAGATACTTTTCTCATGATCCATGAGACAGATAGTTTCTTCGATAGCAACTTTCTTCTCCTCTACGAAGGCCCTCCTCTACTCGTCTACATCCCTTCTCTCATCGCTTGTCGACCTATCCTGTATTTCTTTGTTCCTCGAAAACTTCCTCTCCTCAAAATCTTTCTTTCTTGCACTCACAATGGCGTCCAATGACTTCTTTAGGACACCATCTCTAGTCTTCTTCCCCTTTTATTTTGCTTGTTTCCTTCCGGCGGGTCTTATTTTTGTTTTTTCAACCGAGTTTAGAGTATGGATTCTCTTTCCATCCTTGCTTGATGATTCATCGTCATCAATGATTCTTGCCTCCATAGTTGACTCTATCTCTCTTTGGCACTTGCAACACATAACATTCTTCCATTTCTCTTCATTCTCTAGCTCCTTATAATAATGGGCCAATATGAATGGCCTTTCTTGAACTAGCTTGCCCTTCTTGGTTCTCTTTGGATACCCTTTGAATAAGATTTGGGGAATGTTGAGCTACATGAACCAAAAGAGAGAAAATTAGTCATGGACAATAATAAGTTGAACAAAGTATCCACATGGAAGATAAACAGATGTCACAAAAGAATACAACATACCCTATCTCTGTCATTTGTGCCACTTAGGTTCATTCGTTCAACATTTGCCAATGTCACCGCCCACCTTTGACAATTCGATGAAACTGCAAACCAACGGGAACGAAAATATATATTCGTCCGCCCAATTCCACTTTGGTCGTATGTACTGAAGTACTCCTTCATCCTAACCCAATAAGTGTCTCTTGTTTGCTCCGTGCTTATGATCGAATCCATGCCCATATTGCATCATGTGTTGCATAGTAAAATGCCTTACTCCATGATGTAGTTGGCCGCCCGCCCCTTCAGTGCATCACCGAAATCCTTACCCTCGCCATCATTTTCCATGTCAACTTCACCACCATATTGTTCAGTTTCATATTCTTGAGACCAATACTCTTGTGAATGTGATGACCCAACATTCATAAATAACATAGACATTTTATCATCCATACTACAATGCATGAAAGTTAACACACATCAAACTACATTAAATTTCATCATTTATATTCATCTATATAATTCAAAACAATAAAAAAGCAATTATGTGCCTTGTCATCATTGGGTTGAACATGTTGGGCGCAACAGACGACGCTACCTTCTCCGCAGTCACTCGTGGCTAGGGTGGCTGCAGTAGAGGTTGCGGTGGCTGGAATTGGCCGTTTGCATGCCCTGCTACAGGTTTGTCGTGTGGATCCACGTCGATCTTGCCCTTCTTCTGGCCAGAAACCGCAATAGATGTCATCCGCTTGGGCACGACATTCCTTGGCTTCAAGGCGGGCGGTGGACGACAACATGCGGATTCGTCGGTCGTGGTGGCGCAAACATCTAGCCGTAGACGATGTTGGCGTTAGGTCTAGATGCAGCGGCGGCGATGGGAGGATGCTGCGAGCGGCGATGAAACTGTTGCATCGGCAGATGTGGGGGCGGATGAGAAGGGGTTGGGGGAGTGGCATAATATCCCTCCATGGCCGGAATTTCGCTGGTAGCGGGATGCAGGAAGCCGCACGTGGAAGTTTCAGTTTGGCGGTTGGGCAGCGTGGACCAGCACACCAATTTTGCAGCGAAAGGATTAGACTTTTTGTGTGCGTGCCCTAAATTTTTTATGCGCAACCTATTTTTGGACGTTTGCTGGAGCACGAATTTGCCGTTTTTTGCATCGACGGATTTTTGTGCGTCCAACAAATTGAAGATGCCCTAACTACGTTTGTTTGGTTTTTTCCACATGCAGGCCTTGACTAATTACTCTTTTTTTTAAGCTGACCTTGTTTAATCTTTTTTCTTGGACCCACTAGCCATAGACACGTACTCCCACATGGCTTGAGAATGCTTCCTTTTTACTAAACTTAATATTTTTTCTTGGACCCACTAGCCATAGACACGTACTTCCACATGGCTTGAGAATGCTTCCTTTTTACCAAACTTAAGTCTATAGATCGCTCCACGGTTTTGGGCCTTCCACTTCACACGTTCCCTTGGTGTTGCACCTCCAGCGCCAACCTTCTCCTCTGAATATGTCATGTTCAGCTCCGCTAAGTATCTGGCAATGAAATGGTGTGTAGACAAAGGCGGCTGCAGCTCTCCCTCATGGATTAGTTTGCGACGCGCTCACCAGATGGCCCAAAGAGTTACAAGAACCTCAACAAATTGAGTCTGATTGCGAGTTCTGCTGAGCGAAACTAGCCAAAGTCGTGGATCCGTCGTCTCATCCTCCACAAGCGGTAGGATCAAGTCATCTTCTTTGATAGCCCACACACTAGCTGACATGTTGTTGCAGTCAAGGAGCGAGTGTCTCCAAGTATCTTCAGTTGCATTGCATAACGGGAGATGGGTGAAACAACCATATGCCGATGTGCTCGCACCTCACCAGTAGGAAGTGACGCCCGGGCCAATCTCCATGCAAAGATGCGCAACTCCGACGGTACCTTGACCTTCCATAATTTCTTCCACGCCTTCTCATTCTGCTCCTGATTTCTCGCTGTCGCTTCATATCAGCAATCATCTTGTAAGTCGAGCGTACGGTAAAAATGCCACTCCTATCATAGTGCCATGCATAGATGTCCTCCTGCCTAACATAGCTAATTGGGATTTGTTTGATGGCCTCAACCTCCATCGGCAGCAAAAACGCCTCTAGCACCTCCTCTTTCGGTCCGGGTCACTCCGTCAATGCGAGAAGCAACCCATTGAGGAGGGTTATCATCACATGTGTAACACACAGGTTTCAAGTTAAAATCCCCGGGGATCCAGTTGTCTTCCCATATGTTTGTGCTCACACCATCTCCAATTCTCCGAATTAGCCCCAACTTGAGCATATCTCTTCCTCCACAAAGCGATCTCCATACCTGAGAAGGATTCGAGCCAACCAGTGCATCAAGAGTACCACATTCTGGAAAGTACACAACTTTTAAAACTCTAAAGTTGAGGGTCTCTGGTTCAGTCAAGATCCTCCACACTTGTCGCGCAAGAAAGGCAAGGTTGAAAATCTCCAAATCACGAAAACCCAATCCCCCTTTATATTTAGGCATAGTCATGATATCCCATGCAACCCACGTTGCCTTCCTCTCTCCATTCTTGCTCCCCCACCAGAACCTCCGAGTCATAGATGTTATTTGATCGCATAAACCCCTTGGGAACTTGAACAACACCATGGAGTATGTGAGAATTGCTTGCAAATCTGACTTAATAAGGATTTCCTTGCCCCCACCCGAGAGGATCTTTTCCATCCAACCTTGCACATGCTTCCATATTCTATCTTTCAAGTACTAAAAAGCCCCATATTTGGACCTTCCAACGTTAGTAGGCAAGCCCAAGTACTTGGATAATGTGTTTCTCTACCATGCACACACTTTCTTCCTTTTATCTATGTTGTGTGTAGGTACCCGCACTATAATATCAACCTCGGTTGAGCACGAGTTGATAAAAAAATCTCTAGAGAGCATCCCCCAAGTGAGTTCAAGATCGAACCCACCTCTGATACCTTTTGCATGTTTGCATCTTTTATTTTGACAAATTGCTCTTTCCTATGGTTTTCTTGCAAGCATGTTGATGGTATTCTTTCACCTTGTGACAATCATGTTTCTTTGCTACTGGATATTTATTCTTTGTGTGTTGCAACAAAAATATTGAACAATTTCTCTTTCAGATGTTTTGTGTGCAACCATAATACCATTATAAGCATGTACTATCATGAGAGCTTCCGATTATCTCGTATTGTTGTTGCAACAAACATAAGGAACATTTTCTCCTCCATATGGTTTGTTTGCAAACATGTTTTTGCTTTAGCTCGTGATACTCATATTTTCGTGATCTTTGCTTTGGATGATTTATGTGTGGCATCCAACATATCGAACAATTTGTCTTTCCAATGGTTGGTTTGCACACATAATAATGTTGTTTTGGATATCCTTCCTCATGTGTTTTTGCCGAATTCTCCTACTCTTGCATCAAAGATGTTGATCAATATTTTAGTCCAATGATTTTAGTGCCACACTGAAACGTTATATGGAGTTTTTGAGTTCCCACATTTGGTTGATGTTCAAAAGATTTCCATGTACATTGGCCTTGCATATGCATTCCACTTGCCATACTTGCGTTGTGCTAATAGTGTTGTGAACAAGAATGGACATGCCACAAATGACATGCTCATCTATCACGTACGAAAATATTTTGCTTGATCTTTGTTGTGTGAAGGTAAAATTGCTTACGACCAGGAGTTAAAAAGACGAACCGTAAAGAATTACCTATGGATGCCCTTCATCAAGCTATATCTACACCATAAGGTGACTTCCTTCTACTTGAGGACTCATACTATAATCTTCATGAATTGGCTACTCTTTGAGTGTTGCTTTGCTTTTATGGTGAGCTTTATAGGCTTCATAGAAGGTGAAGGAACATTGAAGTATAGTCAAGTAAATCTTCCCGAGAACGACTATATGGTGAACCCCAGGATCAAGAATGTCTCTCGACCTCTTATACTTTGTGATGAGCATGTAGAGTCAAGGACAACTCTTTTTGAAGGGGGGAGCTGATGTAGCCCGACCTACGGTCATTACCACATCAAGGTCTCCAACTTATGCCAAGTCGTCATGGACTCCAAAGGTGAATCCTATCCTCTATGCGAGTGCACTTCCTACCCAATTGAATGGTATACTACTTCATACTCCATACCATTATGAGGATAGGTTTACACCGACAAGTATGAAGACAAGGGAGGAAGCCCGGATGATCAAGCCTGACAAGTCGGTGGCTTGGAAGAGGAGATAGAAGAAGCAGCAGACTCTTGGACCGGAGTCTACGCCGACATCGCCCCGGAGTCTCCGGCCTCCCTCTGCTCGAAGCTCGGCTGCAAGCCCCTGGACTTAGTCCGGAGTCTCCACCAAGAATCCAGAGTCTCCATCGCCCAAACCCCGGAGTCTCCGGCCTCCCTCTGCTCGAAGCTCGGCTACAAGCCCCTGGACTCAATCCGGAGTCTCTGCCCGCACGCGCCCGAAGTCTCTGGCCCGACCACGAGCTTCCCACGTTTGCAAGCTTCTGGACTCCGTCCGGAGTCTCTGCACGCTACCCCGGAGTCTCCGTCCCAGACGAGAGTCTCCGGCCCGTCTACACCGGAGTCTCTGGCATAAGTGATGGTCATGCGTGCCAACGGTTGGGACCTTGGCCCATGTACCCCTTATTCCGTTCCAAACCCTAGTTTTATGCCCAAACTACCCCCATTCTAGTGGTTGGCCTATAAATAGAGCCCCCACCCCCTCATGTATCCCTTAGACATAGATGATAGACTGAAGACAATCCCTTTGTGGAATCTCTAATTTTGCCTCATCCCCTTTACCAAAGGGGACCGACTATCGTCACCAACCTCATTGGAGTTTGCATCGCGCATCCATCATTGTACAAGGCCTACGTTTGCGAGTGTGTGAGTGTAGTTGTCAAGACCCTCTTCAAGGTGTTCTTCCTTCTCCGCTTGGGATTGACGGGAGCACGTTGACCGATCTTTCCTTGCGAGGATTCTATCGGACTGGTGGCCTCCGGCGGGATAAATTGGCCTTGTATCGTGTTGTGTTTGCGTGTGTTCATCGTGTTCTTCACGAGGTGTGTGTCCGCTTCCACTACCTTCTCCCTTTTCCCTCGCTTTTTCATCGATTTGACCACGAGATCCGTAAATATCAGGCCACCCTTGAGGTCACCCCTTTTTAAAAGCTATGTCCGTCAGTCTTCATAGGTTGATTAGAACTTCGTGGAGTTCCTTTCCTACAACGTTTGCGGCTCCTTCTCGGAACATGGAGTGACATGTTACACTTTTATACACTCTACAGAGGTGCGTTTCTTTACTCATGAGAGACCCATATCCATGTTACACATCCAAGTCATGACCTAGTCCATACTTCCTTGGTATGGGGACCGGTATAAGGACCTAAGCCGATCGCTGCCCTTCTCCGCGACCCTGCATTGCTCCCTCAGTCTACGCCATACCCACCTTTTGTATTACAGCATGAAACATACATACCATTATAGTTGCTAGAACTACCGTGGGACGTTGTGGGCTCCCACCCTTCTGCTGTATATCCTCTCTCGATATTACACTCATGGTCCAAGGATAACAAACACGACATGCGCATCCGTTGACATGCGAAAGGAAGATCCAGCTGACTTCCTCGGAGCCATATAGATCTCATGGTTAACACGAATTATATAACCCAAGAATCACTGATGATATTTATTGTTAAATCCTAAATGATACATTCCGGTGCAATGGTGGTTCCATAGACAGTCATAATAGATTAACTCATCACTCCGAATTAGTAACCAATAGTTCAAGTTAATTATAAAATAGCGTTTTCTACCATCCTTTTTGAAATGCAGGTGAGAAAAATAATAGATTTCAAATACTTGATAGAAAATAACCAAAGGTCATGAGCAAGTGTGAACTTGCCTTTGTGATTGCAAGATTATGCAATCACGGTCTTTGAGATAGTATAAAATCCAATATCTAAAAACAACATCATTGATCCGGTAAGCATTAATGTTTAAAGAAGCAATATACTATTATACATAAGGTATGCTATGTAGTTTGTAAAACCCCTGAAGTAACTATCCAATATTGTAAGTGAGTTGAGATAAGCTGATTTCCTTAATATTTGGTTTATCTTCAAGTTTACTTCACAAGTAAAGACGTTTTCAAAGAGTTTAAGAGTTAACATGCAATATAAAAGTAAAGTACAATAACAACATATAATTGGGGTTGATTAATATCATGTAACTCTTATGAATGCTCATTTTTAAGTTGTTAAGACTTAAAATAAAAAACATAGTGTGTTTGTTTAAAGTGGTAAAAAGAATAACTTTTGAAGAAAATGTTGTTTATGTTAAATTAATCAATTCTGAAGATTATCAGGATTTGGACTATGGGTATTGATATAGTACAAATGAACTTGAGTTACTATATTTCTATTCTGTTGAATATTAGACCAAAGTTAACTACAAAAATATAAATAGATTTAAGACATATTGTTTATGTCATTACCAAATTTTAGAGTTTTCCTAAGCATGATTAAAGATGTGAGATCATTCACTCCCAATATGAGTGAATGATGAGCTCAAGACCTGATTTGCTAATATAATCCTAAAGACAAGACTTATCTTATTGATAGGGGCAGAATTTGACCGCATGCCAGAAGGTGTTCTTTATAGAGATTTGCGACTCTTCATGCTTCTGTCTTTCAACTCTTTCGTGTTTATCTATGCATCACATACATGTAATATTCTAGCGCATGAGCTTGCTTCTTATGGTGCGAGCTAGCTGGATACTAAACTGCCATGGCCGGAATCGCTACCTGATGATGTACGTGTTTCAGTGACCAGTGTTTCTGCTGTGTCAGGTGTTTAATGGAATCATGTGTTCCCGGTAAAAAAAGTACTAGGCAAGTCGTTCCTCTACAATTGGTCGCAATCGCCTAATGAACCACGCTGAGCTAACCGAGATGTCAGGGATTTTACCCATAGCGCTAGGGTTGCGTCGGAACCTTCTCTCGCAATCAGATTAGTGGCGGAATGAACACCACCGCCAAATCACACCACCTCTTGCGCAGCCTGTTGATGAAGCCGTCGTATGCCGCCACCGCGAGTACAGACTTGGTTTGAGGATTTTACGAGAGATCCCAACCCAAGCTAGCCATACCCGGTCTACCACCGGAGCTCCTGAATCCGCTCTCTCTCAAAAAAATGTTAGACTTTTTCTATGATTCCCTTCGATCGAAAGGCTTCCGATACCAATTGTGACGATCCTTACTAATGGAAGCACACCAGATAGTTAGGAATCCTCGCTACAATCAGAGATACGATCACAGATTATAAGATCTGATCAGAATTCTAGAGAGGGAGAAGGAAGTATCTGGGGTGAGAAGCTTAATTGCTTTTACAATAATGATCATCGGTGCCGCTCTCCTACCGTCTAGTGTGTTACAAGGGAATTGCCCCTCTCCGCTGGCACAGCCAGGTTGTCACCGTCTTGGGCTTGGGTCTTCGTGGGCCTTCTGCGGGTCATGGCCCGTGACTTGGTCATGACATGGAGCAAGGGCGGCGCGGGTGGCGGGCGACGAAGGGCTGCGCTGGAGCTAAAGCGGACGATGGGCAGGAAGGAGGTGGGCGACGAGCGGGTGAGAGCCATGGCGGGTGGCGACCCATGGTAGGTGGCGAGCAGGTGAGGTCGAGAAGGAAGGAGATAAGAGAAAAAAAAGGAATATGCTGCAGAATATTTCTTTTTACAGTTTATGGTGCCCTTTTTTTAGCAAAAAACTCGTTTGCAGTTTACCGCATATATATTTTGCAATACCGCGATATGCGGTATCTGCTAGAAGTGCTCTAACCATGGAGCAGCTAGCTTGTGAGCTCACGTTTTGAAAATGCTTGTGCAGATTTGTAGTCTGCCTTGAAATGTCTGGGGCAAGTCAAAACAATGAGCATGCTCATACACATCTGTAATTTTTTTAACAAGAGTCATCTTTCCAAGATAATTATTCTACTAGTATTTCTGATAATGGAATTAAAAAAATATTGCCTGCAAAATTCCAGGTGAGGGCAAGTCATAAGCTGCTTATAACAGGAGGAAATGAAATTGGGACTCACGGTCCTTCATTCCAAAATACAAAAAGTGAGGACTCATAAATCAGGAAGTATGCAAGGTTGCCCCCATTGTGAAGGTGACAGTCTCATCAAGAGTACTGCAACCAAAACTGCAAACATAGAGCAACATCAACTTACACCTGATACGCAAACATAGATACTACTAGTTTGGACAGTTCACCAAACATGACTTACACATAGTCTGGACACTTGAGTTAACATGACTCCCTAAACAGTTTGGAGACTTGGTCTAACATGCCTTGTTAATTGATACATAAACAGTTCGACATCTTCAACATACTACTGTAATCACCAAACATATAAATTCAAACTTCAGTTACCATTATACTCCAGCTCATACTTTACTGTCGCAAGGGACCAACCAACAATGAACATCACCGTGCAGAAGCCAAGGTTGCAAGTACCAATACTCGTCCAGCAATCTTTGGGCCTGAATTCAACATGAGCTACTGTAGAGATACCATCCTTCGAGTAGGCTTCCACAGAAACCGTGAGTATTCCAGCACGCCGGACACAAACAACACCCCTTTGAGGCTTTGTTCGGTTAATCCCAACCCCGTCGGAATCCTGGTCCAAACCCGGTGGATCGGCCGGGTCGGGGATTATTTCCCACTCACTCGTTCAAGTGCGTTCGGTTACTCCCGGTCGGTATTCCATCCCTGCACACACCCCTCCAAACCCCGCCATTCCACCCGGGAGAAAAACATCGTCCCCTCACCCGTGGAAACTTTCCCCAATCGTTTCTTAAAAACCAAAGCTCTCGTTTCCAACCTCCCTCTTGCGCGACCATGGGGCGACGGCGGCGGCACAACCTCACGGAGGAGACGGTGGGGACGCATCCACCGGGAAGGGGACCTCGCTGGCGTACCTTTCCATCCCACCCCCGTAGGTTCGAGCTCGGGGGCGACCCAGAGGAACTGCGGCGGCTCCAATCTGGGGGCGTCCTAGAACCTGGAAGTGCAACGGCGTGAGTGCGACGGCGCAAGCAACAGTTCCATCTCCGGTGTCCCTCCCTCTTCACCTCCCCCAGAAGCGGCATGCTCGCCTGTAAGTCTCGCCTCCTCTTCTTTCCACCTAAATTTCTAGGGTTCTTATTCTTGGTTCTGACTGGGCAAGTTTCAGTTCTTGGAGACCTTCCATCATGACCGGGTAGAGTTCTTCACTATTAATGACTAGAGAGGGTTATGAAGCTGGTCATCTAATCCTTCAATCACTTCACGGGCATGATTGTTGTAGTTCTTGTAAAAGGTACAAGTACTGAAGTTCTACTTTGCAATTTTCTGAATGTTAGGGTGTGAGTTTATGGTTTCTGCTTGGCTCAAACATATGGATGAGTTTGTTATGACATAAACAATTACTTCTAAACTCTTCTAGAAACTGAAGAAGAGCTAGTATTACACTTGAACTTTAGGATCTTCTTGCTGAATAGCCAGCGAGTGATAATGGTAAGCATCTAAAGTAATTTTGATGCTTATAATTGTATGCTTAATGTTTGATAAGAGCAAATTATACACATTCGTTGACTAAAACAAACCCAATGATAATTTTACAATCTGAGGTAATTAAAGCCTTTCACTTTCTCTTGTTCATTTTTTGCTTAGTGTTCGTGCACCACTTAGGAATGATGTTATTGGCAGCTTATGACGGAACCTATTTGCACTTGAATATTACTGTCAATATGCCAGGTGCTTGGGCATGCTAGCTGGTATGTTTAACTTGAACCTGATCATTTCTTAGATTCTTGATCAACCTAGTAGATACTTTGAGAGCCAAATGGCTCCTGTTGGAGTGCTCCAGAACATGTATGTATGTCCTGGTTTCTTCTCTCTTCCTCTGAATTTTACCACTTTTTGTATATCTTGGTTCACCAAATTACAGTGAGCACTGATTTGCATGTACTGCATTTTTGGTTCCTTATGTTTATAGATACTTAGATTATTGTTTGTACTGCTTCCACGTCCATTAATAAAAATGTGTTGGTTGGACTTCCAATGTTTCAGTACCTAGTATCACCCAAAACTGTCTTGACTATTATCTACGGTGCACTGATTTGTCTGATTAAACTGAAGTATTAATAATGAAGGATGATTTCTTGGTATTTCTAGTCAGGACGTCGTGCAATTCCTCGCCTTACCTTGTTATTCTTTGTATAAAATTAGAACTTATGCTAAATAGATAGCTGCTTATCCCTTGGTGAAGTTGATGGAAGCCAGTTAAGCCATTATACATGTTACTCAAGAAATCGCTTCCTATTGTGAAGTTGTTGCTAGCTGAATCGTTGGTCTTTGTCCTTGATTTTTTTTTGTTATTATGCATGCATCTAGCTGGAGTTACATCTGAATTATTTTATCATCACAACCCCTATGATAATTTCACTAGCAGGTAATGTGATGTGGAATAAATCTTGCATACACACTTCAAGGCTCTTGTGTCAGTGTGTGTATGTATTCAACACATTTGCCCACAGCCAGGAGACGTCTCTGACGATTGGTTTCAGTCTGCTGCAGATCGAGAAGGAGACACCAAGGTGAAAGGGGCATGCTTTCTCATCATGTTGAGAATGTGGTGCCTGTGTCATTTGCGAAATGAATGTGTCTTCAACCTCTCGTCCCCTGACGTGGTGGACCTGGTCGATGAGATCGTCAACGTGGCCAGTATCTGGATGCTAGGGGCTAAGCTCTTCGGCGGCTGCCACTCCATTCCTGTCCTCCCAACGCCACCCTGTAATCTGTAGGCTTTCTACGGTTTGCGAAAACTGAAGTAGCTAAGCCTATGTATATATGTTGTTCTATTTTGTACAACTTTTATCTCCGCTTTCTTTAATTTATGTTACAGATGGCCAGTCTGTAGAACCAATGCATGTATTGCTTGTAATTTGTTTCTCCATATGGGTGTAGTGTTGAAGAGTGCATAGTAGTTTCTGCATAGTAGTTTGCTGGGTTTCTCTAGATATTTGTCCAGTGCAGATGCAGTTTGTTCATGTAATCTGCAGAAAATAACTTGGCCAGAGTTAACCAAACAGAACCTAGTAGCATGGATTAGTCCCGCAAGTGGAAGTAATCCCTCCAGGGGTTTGGGTGATCACCCGATTCCTCCTGGGATCAGTTCCACTAGTGGAACTAATCCCTAGAAACCGAACGAAGCCTGAAGGGTAATATGGCCATCTGCATCCACATGCATTGGTCCATCTCCAGAATCAAGCAGCACAAAATCCTTATCTATGCCAGCAGTCCGGGAAACCACACGACCTCCACAATCATCAGGCCATGACCCTTCAATAACATCAGCAGAGATGATAGTTGCTGCAACCGTGCTACCAAGTAGCACAGAGGTGATCTCTAGCGTGCAAAAATTACCCTCCCAACAACGACGGGCAAGATGACCAGACTGTCCAAAACCATGTCCATATACAAACCGTTTAGCCATGAATATTTCATCTTTAGACTCTGTTGTGCCCTTCACTTTTAGTTGAATTTCAAAGTCGACAGGGTCGATCAACAAAATTGGGCGACAGGGGCCAGTCAACTGCAAAAATGGATCCTGCAAGCATGATTTGTTACAAGTCAGTGGACTACATCCAAAAAATAGTAATTGACCAACCTCAAGTCAGTTTCTCTTCATGATTAGACAATGTGACAAACACCGGGCAGCTTGGCCTGTGTCTACAGATACAGGTCAAGTCTGGACGAGGGATATGCCCTCATGGCCCTCATTACGAAAAAGATACGCAGGTGCATAGAATAATACTACTCCCTCCGATCCATCATAAGTGTTGCTAATTTAGTTCAAAGTTGTACTAAATCAGCGACACTTATTATGGATCGGCGGGAGTAGTAGATTAGGTTATGTCAGTACCGAGAGCAAGATAATTAGGAAGAAGAAAATACCTGAGGAGTGAGAATTTGGGGGTTATCCCTTGTACGGCTGAACAGAAGGTTGCGATTCTGATCCACGGTGTCTCGAGCGGCAATGAAGCCATACACCTCCACAGGCCACTTGATTCTCCAAACTTCATTCTCCATGACTTTGGTGGAGAAGATCTGCAAGCAACTGCAGATGGTAGCATGTGCTGGGGTAGCTCCATATGCATAAAGTAAGGGACCCACATATGCTGCAACCAAACAAAGTGAAAGATACAGGTGATTAGCTCTTGTCATGTCTCTTAATTCAGGCTAGAAATGAAAAACCCTGACCAAAAAGATGGCCTTCTAGTTAATTAATTTCTAAGTAGAAAACAAAAAACAAGGAAGGCATGAGCAAGGTACAAGGAACAATGTAATCTGCTTGAGACGTAATAATATAGTAAGAAGAAAAGAGCATGAATGAATGAGATAAGTAGGTTACTGCAGTCTTCGAAGGAACCAGACGAGCTGCCCCAAGCGTCTTCCCAGAAGAGCTTGTATTTAACCATGCCATCTTCCTCATCTGCCAACATCTCTCTGTATGTTTCCGCTAACCCAACTTGCTTGGGGCTAAGGATTGTGTTGTTAATTGCTCCTTCCCCGACCTCATCATGCACCATTTTTTCTGTTCCTGTATCATCAAGCAGTTGCTCTGAGAATGAAACAGCTAGTTCTTCCACCATTTGTGCTGACTGTGGCTGACCAGCACCTCCAAGATGATCCTTGGACCTGGAGGAGGAACAAGCTCGAAGAGTAAGACAGTTTATCTTTAATAAAAGTCCAATAATATTCTCAACGATCATTGTGCTATAACCAAGTTGATAGTTGGGAGCCCTGTCACTAATGCATTGACACTTAATCCCCAACTAATATTAGTATACAGGACAAGCCTAAGTCTAATGTTACTGGTGACCCTATTATATATGGGGGCAATGCTTTCGGGATGGCATGCCCGGAATTCCTCAACTTGTAGAGGAATATACTTAGGCCTGGGACGGGATTCTTCATGGGATGGCTTGGTGGGAATTAGAAATGTTGAATCCAATTTCAGAGTAGTTGGTTGGAAGCTGGTCACTTTCCCCATGGCACATGGTGTTGCATATGATTTCTTCGAGGCTCGCCTAGCATGCGTCGAGATTGAGCAAATTCGCGAGCCAAGAAATAAACCTGTAAACTGTGGTTGTGTCGCGCTTGTCGTAAAAAAAAACTTTTTTGTATGCCCTTAAAAACTTGTTTTTTTTTTAACAGTGATTCAACAGCCGCGCAGGGGGGAATAGAAACTCAAGGGGAAAGGGGGAGGCGGGGGGATCTCACCCAGTTTCACGGGAAGAGGTCGAAACAGAGCTGGCCTTGCGCACTCGACGAGATTTCTGGCGCTTGCTGCGGGCTTCGGTCTCCTTCATCTTCTGCGGAGACGGAGAGGCACCGTCACTGCTCGGGAAAGGGGGCGACAGGCACCGTCGTAGTGGTGCGGGACGGGGTCTCAGCCGCTACTGGTGGTGGGAGGCGCCGTCGCTGCTTGCCGCACTGCTGCTCCGGACGTGGTGCGCCGGAGAGGGGGATGGAGGAGGCGAGGAGGGAGCAGAGGGGGCCTACTTCCCGGCGCAGAGAGAGGAGAGTACAATGCGGTGACTTGCCATGTTGGATTTTTCCTACTCCGAAGAGAGAGAAAGGTTGTCTTAGCTAAGGGCTCTTATAAATAGAAAACTATTTTTTTATTATACCGTATGTCTTCTTTTAACAAACCAATTTACTAAAAATTATTAATTTTTATTAACTGTTAGAGATAGCAATAATAGATAATATATTGTACAATTTATATATATTGTCATCTCTAGATGATGTGGAGAGCTAATTGAAGACATGTCTTCTCCATTATTGTACATGCCCTTAGAGAAAAATATGCATACGTCATACATGGCCATAGATGTTTGATCTCGGAGGAACATGGCCACGTCAGCAATCCTCTTGTTTGCAAACTAACTAAATACCGTTTTATACCGAGAATAGCAAGTTCAGTTGCTGATTTCGGGATATGAAGTTTGTGGTTTGATCTCGACCCCATCACAAGTTTAAGGTTTTTTTCAGGCTTTACTCTTTGTTGCGTCTTCCACGACGAAAAAAAAGTTAAAGAGACTAAGAACAACCCGCAAAGTTTAGGCTTTGCATATATATTACTCCCTCCGTCCAAAAATAAATAACGTGGCTTTGCCTAGATTCAGATGTATCTAGACACGTTTTAGTAGATAGGTATATGCGAATCTAGACAAACTCAAGTCACTTATTTTGAGACGGAGGGAATATTAAATTTTCAAAATATGTACATCTATAGCAGCAAGTGAATATTGTAGTGTGAGATTGATTTTGGAGATAAATTGCATAGTATTCAAAATAATTTTAGTGGACCTAAAATATAAAGGGAGCCTTGTTTTAAAATTATAATAAAGGGTTTTGAAAAGGCTCAAACTGTATATTGCTCAAACCTCATCAATATAAACGCGTCCAACCGTGCAACTCAAACAGAGGAACTTTTTTTTCTATATGAATCGACACTAAGTACCTAACATTTCTATCCATCAATATGGGCCTAAGAGCATCTCCACTCGACGCCGTTCCCAGGGTCTTTTTTTCGTCCGAACGGCGATTTTTCGCCCAATCGCGTTCCTCGGTTTCGTCCGGATTTGGCCCAAAATACATCCGGCGTTCCCAGGCCGATCCCACGGCGCCGGGAACGGCCTGGGAATACCGGATAGAGCGAAACGAGGGTGGGTCAACCCTGTCAGCGAGACATCCCGTTTTCCACCACCAGTCCCATCTCCTACGGCAAAGGATTCCCCCCAGCTGTCTTGTCTTCATGCTTGCGCGAGCGAAGCTCCACCGGTTCAAGCCGAACTCGCGCCTGTAGATAGGTCCGCCGCAACTTCCCCTGCAGCCTAGGCCACCTTTCGCCGCCCCTCCTTCGCCGTAGCCCGGCCACGCTTCGAGCTCCCAACACCTCACCCGCCAAGTGTTCGACGTTTTGCCCATTCGGCCATGGACTCTGACGACGAGGAGTTATTCGTTGTGTTGCTGGAGGAATAGAACGCCGCAGCCGCCGAAGATGTAGAGCACGTGCAAATCCTCGCCTCTCTGGCACGATTGTACATGCAGACTGCAACGCCGAAGCGTGGAGGCTCGGCGAAGGGTCGTCGAAAGTGCAAAGCAAGGCAGAGGGCGGAGGGCTACTACATGATGTATGTCGACTACTTTGCCGACGAGCTGCTCCACAAAGAGGCCGTGTTTCGGTGCCGTTTTAGGATGGGCCGAAAGCTCTTCCTCGAGATCGTGCATGCCGTTCGGGAATTCGACCCCTATTTCATGTGCAAGAAAGACTGCACCGGCATGGTTGGGTTTTCCTCACTACAGAAGTGCACAGTGGCGATGGCTTGCATACGAAGCGCCGGGTGACAGTGCTGATGACTATCTCTGTATGGCCAAGTCGACCGCCATCGATTGCTTGTACAAGTTTCGCGGAGTAGTGATTGTAGTGTTTGGGCCACAGTACTTGAGAACACCCACTTCTGAAGACACTGCTCGGATCCTTGCAATCAATGAACGTAGAGGATTTCCTGGGATGCTTGGAAGCATAGACTGCATGCATTGCTACTGGAAGAATTGTCTTGCATGGTAGGGGATGTACAAAGGCCACAAAGGAGATTCGTTGTGATACTCGAGGCAGTTGCTGCACATGATCTTTGGATCTGGCACTCCTTCTTTGGCATGGCAGGATCGAATAACGACATCAACGTTCTCAACTCCTCAAATATCTTTGCCAAGCTTGTTGAGGGTTATGCTTCTCCCGTGGACTTTGAGATCAATGGGCACCACTACAACAAGGGATACTATTTTGCAGATGACATCTATCCAATATGGCCAACATTTGTGAAGACTATCTCAAACCCAATACTCTCCAAGCATGCTCAGTATGCCAAGGAACAGGAAGTTGGCAGGACGGATATGGAACGGGCATTTGGTGTGCTCCAATAGAGGTTCGCAGTTGTCCGGTTCCCTGCTATGACCTAGTCGAAAGATCAGATGTGGAAAGTGATGAATTGTTGTGTGACTTTGCACAATATGATCATTGAGGATGAGAGGAAGGACCCAATGAGTTTGGTCGAGCAGAACGAGCCATACTACAGATAGGGACCTCTTGCACAACCTGATCACCAGGTGACGCCAACCTAGGCCGCCTTCATTGCCATGTGTCAGGAGATCCGAGACCCGATAGTGCATCAACATCTGCAGGATGATCTGGTTGACCACCTATGGATACGCAGGGCAACACATAGATGCCTAGCATGAACTGGCCGAACTAGACCGAGATATGTTGTATTTTCATTGTTCGCCGAACTATGTTTAATTTTATGGCGAACTGTGGTTAATTTCGTTTCATAACTATGCTGAACATTGCTCTCTATCATATTATGCCGAAATATACCGAAAACTAGACGAATTTGAGCCGAATTTAAAAAAACACGGCGACCTAGGAACTCGGGTGAGAAACTAGGCGTTTCCAGGCCAAAAACTGGTTCCGTCCGGTGCTAAATAGCGCCGAATTTCGGCCTGAAAACATCCAACGAGTGGAGATGCTCTAACTAGAGGCATATGCGACTAGGTGGGCCCATGATGCCGACGCTAATTTGGAGAATATTATATGAAAACAAAAAAATATAACAAGGGGATGACCCCCCAAAAAAGACTTACCTATGTTGAGGACAATCTCGTCAGAAGCCAAAGTTTGGAATTCTTGTTTCTTTCTCTCGCAGAGCTGACTAAAGATGGTATATCCGGACCGGGCCGGGCCGGGCATGGCAGATATATAATCCATATCGTTATGTCGATGTTTCCGAGTAGGTTTCGATCACAAAACCTACTCCGTCTATGTTTCGAACGGTAGCCACGTAGACATATGTGTTGTAATCGGCTCCGGATCCCTCCCATGAAGATCTCCCACTAGCATCTCGCTGTTTTTTCATTTTCCCAATTAGCCAATTGCTATCTTTTTTTTATTTACGAAAAATTTACCGATCTATTAATAACCATCAACGAAAAAAATTATAAAAATATAAATATGTCTTTCGACCATGTACCGATGACTACAAACACTAACGTTAACCGAATTTGAGCCGCCATCCCGGCCCCTCCATCTGTCGTGCTATTTTCGACGAGTACGCCATAGGGGATCCTCACAACGTGTTTAGAGTACGGGACATGTAGGTGGCAAATTGGCAAGTACGGAGTAACCCAGCTTACTCAGATTCAGATTCCACAACGGTGGCGAGATCCTACTCCCACTTCCAATCATTATAAGGCAAACACGCTGAGTTACAGGGATTATATTCGCTATGCGAGGTTGTGTTATGCCCTAAAGGCTCTCGTATATGGCGCCAAAACCTGAGGTTACAGGGTAAAGTCCATATCGGCAAGATTATAGGGGCATACACTAATACTAACTAGTCTTAGTGTCTTGTACTCCAAGGCTCCGACTTCGTCTATATCGGTAACCATAGCCTCCATGTTATCTGTCATGGCCTTCCTTCAAGATTCCTCTAACTGGGCCACCTAATAGGTCATAGGCCGTGCTAACATCTGTGAACTATCTGGGTTAGCCAGAATAAGGTCATGCTATGGTGGCTCATGGAGAACTTTGAGATGTGCACCGTCTTGACACTGGGTATGAATGCTCTGTCTAGGTAATTCAGCAATATGGCAAGCAGCATCTTGAAGTCCTCGAAAAGTAGTGCAAATATTTTCTCCGTCTGGATAAGCAAGTTGGAGGGATATCGGGGATTCTCGATCAACTTCTCCTTTGTCGGACAATTCTCCAGCTATCTTCAAAAAATCTTGAGATGAGACTACTCATCTACACCTGTCAAGAGGGTGATGTAGGTCTTAACGTAGGGCTTCCTCGAAAAACATAGACATACAGATGATCAATGATAGTGATTTCCCGTGCGTGCTATCCGAAGCGTTGGCGGTAATCGCGATGACGTGGCGAAATTACCGCGCACATTCAGCGACAGTGTTGCCGCAATCTTCGCTAGATTCTCACATCGCATAAATCTTCGCACCCGACTATAAATAACCAGGTCAGTAATTTTTCGCCATTTACTCTTCCTTCTCCTCCATGTCACCTTCAACCTCGCGTATGTGGCCATTTTGAGCTCCCGAGAGAAACACTAAACCCTCGAGCTCATCGCCACTCCTAGCAACCTCAAATAGCTAGCTCGAGTGTGCCATCGGAGGCGGCATCATCAGGGATACGGTCCTAGAGACACTTGGACTATAAAAATACTTCCTCCTTGTCAAAATAACCAAAGTCCAAATTTTGTCTTAAATTAAACTACTCTAAGTTTATTGTAGAAAACTACTGTACGTTTTTTTTAGAGAACAGGCCCACGGCCCAGCTTGAAAAACAAGTCTGTGCGACAAGAAAAAGAAAACACTGGGGATACCAATTATACAAATGAGCACAAAAAGAGCTAACAAGCTTACAAAAACTATATCCTTAAGAACACTACCCCTGAAATACCAGGAAAAGGAAAAAATACTAGAAAAAAACACTCCAGGTCCTAAGTCGTGACACTCCTCCGCAGATTTTGGAGGCGTCTTCTGCACGTAACAACCGCCTAGTCAAACGCAGACTACATCTTGTCGTCCTACGGAAGCCTCCATAGCTGGATAAAATGAATCAAATGGAAGCCCAGATCAGATGGATGTTTGATGATCTTCCCTTCAAAAATCAAGTTGTTGCGTGTGGTCCAGAGACCACATCACCCCAGCCGCCCCAATCCAGATTGGCTCAAAATTTGCCACCACTACATGTCGGGTAAGGGAAATTAGGTCAAGGACCGAGTGGGGATTTGAAGGCCAATCTAGGACTCCCTAACAACCGACCAGAGAAAAACAGCAATGGGGCAAAGAAAAAGCAAATGATCAATTGTTTCAGCACCATTGCAAACAGGACAACATCGCGAACTATTGCCTTTTCTAATCAAAATTTGCTCCCTCATAGGTAATCTGTCATGAATTACTTGCCACCGAAATATCTTAATTTTCAACGGGAACTTCAATTTCCACATCTTAGTAAGTTGAGGATCAGACACTCCTTCAAAAGCCAACCACATGTACATCGACTTGGTGGAGTAAATCCCATTCTTTTCAAACGCCCATCTCACCCTATCTTGCTGATCAGATCAGAAAATAGGTTCCGCATGCCTAGTAATTTGTACCACTGCTCCATATCAGTTGTTCCAAAAGATCTCTTAAACCCAATATCCCAAGAGTGAGAAGCAAGCTCATAATTATCAGCTACAGCAGCATCAGGTTTTCTAGCAGCCCAGAATAGAGATGGGAAAACCAACCTTAAAGGAGAGCTCCCTACCCAAACATCATGCCAAAATCTAGTAGCTTTGCCATCCTCCACAATGTGAATAGCTCCCCAGCATGTAAACCATTCCAGAAGTGAGAGACCCTTTAATCATTCATCAAAATCGACTCCTCATTTCTTTGATATTTTTTCTTCAGAATTCTGACCCAAGGGATAATATCATCTCAATTGAAAAATTTCTAAATCCATTTCAGGAGCTGTGCAATGTTCATATATCTGGTATTAATAAGACCCAGACCTCCAAAATCTTTTGGTCTACGGACATATTCCCCTTTTCATCATATGATATTTGAAAGACTGAGAACATCCCTCCCAATAGAACATGTCTCTAACCTTATCCATCTCTCCGTGGACACCTTCACGTAACAAATAAAAGCCCATCTCAAACATTGGCATATTGGCCAAGCAAGCATTAGACAGAGTCAATCTAACCGCAGAGGACATAAATTTAGCTTGCCAAGGGTCTAGTTTCTTTGTGAACTTTCCCACTAGAGGCATAAATTGATCATTGCTGAGTCTACATTCTCCAATGGGTACCCCTAGATAAACCATAGGGAGTTTTCCAAGATTGCAATTAAAAAGATTTGCCACCCCAAGATAAACTACTCTACGAGTTTGAGCGAGTTTGTAAAAAATATGTTAATAGCTACAACTTGCAATGTATAGTATAAAAATATATTTTATGATAAATCTAATGAAACTAAATTGGTATTCCATACAGTGTTTTTTTGCGGGTATTCCATATGTTGGTTGACTTTTCTATAAATCCGATCAAAGTTAAATAGTTTGACTTAGGACAATCCTAAAACTGATTATTTTGGAATGGAGGAAATAACAAATATTCACATGGATATTGAGTTCAAACTTATGCATACAATTTTTTGTTAGATGATATGGTCATTTGAATTCTTTTCACTAATAGAAAAAGGACATCTAGTCCCGATTGGGAACGGCCGAACGGGCTCTAGTCCCGATTATCGAACCGAAACCACGAAATCAAGACTAAAATCCTTGTCTTTTAGTACCGGTTGGCCACAAATCGGGACTAAAGGCCCTCCACGTGGCTACGGTCAAGCGCTAGGGCTGGAGGACCTTTAGCCCCGGTTGGTAACACACCAACCGGGACTAAGTGACTCCTCGTGGCCGCGGACGAGCGCTGGGGCTGGTGGCCCTTTAGTCCCGTTTGATTTTTTGTTTTCCATTCAATTCTTTTTTATTTTGTGTGTTCCATTCAATTATTTTTCATTTTTCATTTTATGTTTTCTATTAAATTATTTTTTATTTCAAACAAGTTTTTTAATACATATTCTACGTTATTACATAATGTATACATTGATGCATATATAATATAATTTCTCTTACGAGCATACATATATATACATTTCGTATATATACATATATTTATTTATTTACATGGATATCATTAAATTATATGGAGGCATTAGCTCAGATATGACCTCTATAAGCAAAAATCCCACCAATTCCTCTTGAATTGCTTGTAGATGATTCTTTGGTAGGAGCTTCTCCCGCATCTCTTCGGTCTTTAAAGAATGAGATTAATATGATTATATGAGTTGTGTGTATATATATCGAATAATCATAAAAAATAGTGAATGAAACTCAACACAACTGATGGTAATAAAATAAAATTATGAATAGTGTTTACGTACTTGAAGTTGTCTTAGATCTCAAGCATTTTACGAGAATAAAATCCAATCAAATAATAATCAAGCATGATAATTGGTATTAAAAATAGAATTAAAGAGATATACAGATCTAGCTAGTACTACTTACCGGGATCCGTCGAAAACGTAGCTCCTTTTTCCATTCACCGACAACCTCCTCGATGAACTTGTTCGAACAGCCGCCCGTCAAAAAAATAAATAAAGGAGTTATTAATTACTTGATATCAGGAAATGAACAAAAGAGGCCGATATAGTGTAATAATGATTGAAATTATCTCTGGAGCATTACAATCAGTGTACTATAGTCCTCAGGGAATTTATTTAATGAGTTCATGATATCAACTTTTCCAGCGTCAACTTAAATGATTAGCAGAATCTAGTGAAATCTATGCATGTTTATATACGCAAACATGTATAACTTATCAATTACACTTAACATCGAATAAGCAAAATAGAATATGTACAAGATAGTAACACTCACTTGAAGTTGTAAGGAAATAGTTTTTCCGTTCTGAAATTTTGTTTTTTGAACATTAGCAAGTTAGCCTCTATGTCCTTGGCGTGGTCTCATACCGTTAAAAAAAGAACGGTATGTGGGTTATGAACCCAATGTCATAGATACACCCTCTTTTGCATTCAAGAATCTTCATTCTATATAATAGCGTATAAAAGAATATAGTGAGGATAATTACAGGCAATGAACTAGTTGAGCTAGAAACTTAAATCACAGAAATAAATCACTTACAGACAATAGCAACTAATGATAGATTTATCGAGAGCGTCTTAATTGTATAACTAGAAATATTTTCAAGCATAATACTTATCTGGTCATCACGGAAGTAATGCTCTTTCTTAACTGCCACCATGAGCATGATTCGCTCTTCCTTTGAGGATTACATGTACCACTCATGCAATCTTCGCATTTTGTGTTGGGAGATGCCATACCTGCTCAGGTCTGACTAGAGGCTGCCCGAGGACAAATTTCCATGCTAGATCAGTCTTGGGGATAACTGCGTCGCTTATCAATTGAGAAACACTAAGACCAAGGTTGCTAGCAATATTGTTGTATAAGTCCTTATTGGGAAACACCTTGAGTGGAGGGATCAATTTTATTTCCTATTCTCCGAGCCGGGGAACTTTTTTCCCACTTGCACTACTTCTTGTCTGTTGCATTTGTTTGTTATATGACTTCTTAATACAATGGTCATATTCTGATGGCATATTAGCTAGATGTGACGATGGTTGCTCAAGCATGTCCACAGAGTGTTGAACAGTTTTCTTAGGTATTTTCTCCTTTAGTTGGGGATGTACCGGTGCAAAATGGCTTTTCACTTCGGCAGCCACGACCGTTCTGCATTCCTCACCAGTCATTTCGTTAGATAACTTGGTAGGAGCCTCCTTGGCTTTCTTCATTGTACCTACTTTCTTCCGATTAGTACTAGCCAACGGAGTGGTGGTCTTCCACTTTTTCACCTGGGACTTAGTGGGCGGAGTCGGCTGACGTGCCGGAGATCGAGATGGACTCGCGCTGGGGTCCCTCTCGAGGAGGGGTGGACTTAGAGGTGGATTGCTACTCAGACGAGTCGGTGGCCTTGGTGTCGAGTCTAGAAACATGATGTTTTCCTTTTCCATAGAATGATAGCATGCGTGACTTCTCCCAGTGTTGTCTCCCCTTCACCTGCAGGGATGTCAAGCTCCAGTGTATCATATCCCTTTATAACTTCATCCACCTCGACTCGAGCATAGCCAACTGGAATATGATAGCCATGGAAGCATGCTCCAGGTTTAGAAGGTAAAGCAAAGTCGACCGCCACCTTCATGGATATGTTCTTCATTGACTGATGTAGCTCACAATTTTCGCTCTCCGTGATATCATCCACAGGATAGCGCGCCATTGGTTTATCATCCATCAGTGCATCATTATCCCGGACCCCTGTGGAAGCCATGCTACTTTTCCACTCAGACGGGTCACTACTATTGAATGCAGGATCTTACTGTCGTTGAGATGCCCCTTGCTGGCTAATTTCATCCAGTTGCTCCTGCTTCCACATTAATATGCGTTCCAATTCCTCGTTCTTGCTTTCTATCTTCTAGAACCGGTCTGCCTCCTATTTCTTTTTTCTCTGGTGGCTTATACAACTGTCATTCCACTCGGCAAACCTAGTCCTCCATAGAACGGTGCATTTTCCTCGTGTTCGTCCTGCGTGTTCAGGATTCCCGAGGATGTGTGTCAACTCGTCGTTCTCTCTCTTGGGATAAAACATCCCCTTTCGAACATCGATTTTTGCTTTAACAAGTTCTTCGGACGGTTTTACAATTTCTTTCTTTCCAGTAATACACTTCCCTGTTTGTGGTTCCAACGATCCTCCATGCGCGTAAAACCAATGCTTGGACCGCTCGAGTCATTCCGTTGTAGCTAGAGTGATCCCTTTGGCAATCTGGGCAGCCTTAGTTTGTTCCCACTTAGGCACGACACTCTTGTAGCCACATGTCCCCATAACATGGTGATATTTCTTTTTCGCAGCATTTGCCTTATTTTTTCCAACCTTTGCATAACTTCATACGATGTCTTGTACTCCACAAATGCATCCCGGTGATTTTTATCTTCTCTAGTGGTCCAGTGAATGTTGGAGTTCTTTTTTTCTTGATATAGTCATTGTATAATATTTTCTTGAAGGTCCAGAATTGTGTGGCCATATTTTTAAGACCCCACTCCTTTACTTTCGACAGATTGCACTCTGTGAGATCTGGCGGTAGGTTGAAATGTGACAAGGCGTATCCCAACGGAATTTTTTGGATCTTTGGTCGACATAACTAACTCCATCTACCTTTGGCTTATTCCATTCTCAAGTGGTGATCAGAATGTTGTCCCTGACAATAACTCTGCATTGATTTATAAATAAATGTCAATTCGCTTTGGGAGAAATCAGTTCACCATCTTCAGTGACTTCATCGATCGAGAACCTTTGATGATCGACCAACTTTTTGGTTGGGACTCGTTGCCTTCTAGCAGATTGGCTCGATCCGGAGGGCTAAAAGAAGAGAAAGATTCGTTAATATATATACAAATCAATTAATGCATCTAGTTATCACTAGAGGCTTAATATACCTCGCCGAACTTTGTCAAGGGTCCTACATTTTCTTCGCCATCATTGCTTGTTTACCCTTCATCTCTTGGTTCTAGCTTCATTCCCTCACCAGAGTCATTCAAAAATAGTGAGTCGTCATCTTCTCCATCATTTATAAGGTCGAACAATGCTTGTTCATCGTCTCTGCCATGGTCGTCCATAGCTTAACTAATCCAAAAGAAAGATAAAATGCTGGAAAAGAAGGGAAACAATCAACACATAGCATCGATGTAATGCTCAAGCAAGAATGATGATATGACAAGTTAAATGGTACTGAAATGAAACCCTAAGGCATGCTTATCCTTTTTAAACAGGGTCCAAGGGTTGCATACCCTAATTCAGGAAGAACCCAGAACACCTGTGAGGGATTACTTTGGTACTAGGATGAAACCCTAAAACATGCTTGATCGTTTTAAGCAAGGTTCGAGGGAAGTAAACCCTAATTCCGGAAAACCTCGGAGTCACATGTGGGGGGTCATCACGTTCTTCTAATAAACTTGTTAACTGAAGTTGCTTATTGATGACTACAAGCGCACGGATCGTTTGTAGCTAGTTTTGAAATAAAGATATCGATCCCACAAGGAGCAAGAGTCTGAAGTCTAATAATTCTTGAAATAGATATTACGATATAAATGCTAGATAAAGTTCTAAGTGACAAGATAAAATGTGAGTATTGTGTAAAAATGTGTTTTGGGGTTTTGGGTATAAGAGCAATAAAGTAAAGTAAAATAACTGAGTACAAAAAGTAAGTATCGTGTATGTAAGAGAGATTGGAACTGCGGTAGGGAAAATGCGTTCTCAGGGAGTAGCGGATACACCACTAGTATTGTAAAGATCTAAGATAAAGATTATCATCATGAACATTCTCAACTATGTATGTGTGGGAGGAACTCCGTATTTGGACGAATAGGCAACAACCGCTGCTCACATCATCCTCATAACCACAGCAGTCAGCAATTGACATCAATCGAATTACTGCGCTATTAAGGGACATAATCCCGTAGGACGTATCCCATGGCATGGATAGTGTTCCGTGAGTTTTCTTGGTTTTCCAAGTTGATACGTAAGGGGTGCCAACAGCTTTATAATTACTGTAAGTGCTAACACGCCTCCGTCTACCAACAAGTAGTTTCCTCCATCAAGTCCCCACAAGAGGCAAATATTGAGAGGTCAACTTCTCTCAACATCAAGATGTAGAAAATCTAACACATGGTCACAGCGATGAATATCATAATAGACTTTATCTTATTTCAATTTCATACTAGAGTTTCTCCATCTCCCCAAGAACTAATGATCTACTCAGACATGGAGGCAATCAACATCATGGCAATGGTAATGGAAACAATCATAGATGAATAGTACTTGGATAAATCCAGAATGAGTATAGGAATTACAACAAGATCTTGACAAGATGTAGATAGGATGGACGGAGATGGTGGTGATGCAGCGGTGGATGATGAAGATCGATGCCTTAGCCTTCCGGATCTGCGCAGGGCAAAGATGGATCCCCTATGGATGAGTTCCCCCTCCAGATGCCTTCTGGAGGTGAGGTTTCCATGATTTCTGGTGTTCTGTATGTTGTGTCCTCGAACCAATT
Organism: Avena eriantha; assembly: GCA_910589775.1. Taxonomy (NCBI): domain Eukaryota; kingdom Viridiplantae; phylum Streptophyta; class Magnoliopsida; order Poales; family Poaceae; genus Avena; species Avena eriantha. The sequence continues at coordinate 515,475,636 of OU342745.1, read as the reverse complement.
GCACGGGGTGAAACTATTTGACGAGGCGGAGGTGGCGCCAACTATACGACGGAGCTATACTGCCGAAAAAATTGCTCTGCCCGTATAGTTGGTCGTTGAGCTCTCTGCCTCCCTTGTTTGCTTCTGGTTTTCTTCTGGTAATATTAATATTTTCCAAATAAGCAATTTGCGTTGTTTTTTACTCCTTTTCTCCATAGTACAACTGCTCCAAGAATTGTATCCATTGGATCCATCATCTGTCCTGATCCTAGTGAAAACAGACATAAAATATGTGCACGAACGCCGTAAAATACCAAGAACCTACATCTACAATGCAAAATAATAATGTAAAACATGATGCAAATATGCACTCATGAACTTCCCCAAGCTTAGACTCTTGCTCGTCCCAAGCAAGATCTAGCTTAATGGATATGATCCTCATGTTCATGAAGCTGAGTCGATAAAATAAATGAGGGAATTGCAGCATGTGTTCATCATGTACGATACATAGGAATAAGTTCATGAATAGTACCTTACTCGAACCATCGGAATAGTATTTAGAAGGCTTCCACACCTTAGTGATCAATAGTTCATAAAAGATGAATCTCAACATAATGTAAAAGAATCCAGTTCAACTGAATGAGTTAACGAGGTAGTCCCAAGTGTTTTAGGATCAACGTATTCACTTGGGATTTAGAATCTCAAAAGTATCTCTCTGTCATACTACAACTCAGTGGTATATGCCTACTTGCTCTTTGCACACTCGCTCTTTTTTTATTCTTCCTTTTCTTTTCTTTTGTATATATATGCTCACACTTTTGTTTAAATGCTGTGCAAAGGAGTTAGCCATATATTCCACTTCATGTAGGAATTCAAAGTTTAACGATCTCAATTACCAAATTCCAACTGTATATGAAGCATTCTTATGACTTGAAGATTGTACCTCGACTTGTTCCCACTCTATTTCGATAGCACTTTATTTTCTTTTGTTCAAGGTTTCTTCTTCAACTTAATTGTGTAGATATTTTTTGTTTGTAAATAAAACCGTAGACTTACAACATATTGACTAAATTATCTTTAGGTGTTCTATCAATACCAATGGTGTGGAAGACTCCTATTGCTATGATCAAGTGGAAGTAAAATTATACTCAAGCCATTCATATATCAAATAAAGCAAACACAAACTCAATATTGCTCCATATATAATAATAAACTCGGAATTTCATAAAAGGGATTGACTATTCCTAAAGGGAATTCTAATGATGCAAACTTTATTTCTAGTTTGAACTAATGTGAAAATAGTAATAAAACTTATAAGATAGATTACAAGGTCTTAAAGATCTCCCCAAGCTTGGAATCAAGCCAGGCGGGATCAAATAATCCCTTGCGATTATTTGATACCGTGATTGTTGTAGAACAACGGGGTGCCATGGCATGTAACACCGTAGTGCATAGCTTCTTGTTGGTCTCCTCCAAAGTGGTTATGCGGCTGTAGCACCTTCGCAAATCAGATTGTAGAGTGTCCATTCTATCAATGAGCTTAGTCACCAATGGAAAGAGGTCTTCCCTCTTTTCCATCTCATCGAGTCGGTGGCGGACTTCAACACGATGGAGTAGCTCTTGCTTCTGATATATCTCCAATGCCCGTACGTGATCCTTGGTCCTGGGTACAACTTCTTCTTCCTCATCCATAATTGATGGATCGGGGAAGTGGAAACCATACCTCCATTCTTCTTGAGGCTTGACCTTCATGCGAGCACCAATGGTTGGCTTCTCGGGTGGTACTTCAGCTCCCTTGCTAGCACCTGCACCAATATTAGATAATTCCTTACGCGTGTGCGGCCTTTGATTCGTAGTGATGAACTTGACCGTCACCACGCACCCTTTTCCATGCGGTTTGCGATCTTCTCTCTCTTGTTGAGCTTTCTTCATCGCCGCCCAATTGATCTCCGGTGGATCATAGACATCACGGCGGATGTAGACGTCAACCACATCATTGTTGAAATCGTTGTTAAAGTAGCTTGGCTCGATGTACTCCTTGTACCTTGGGCTAAACTTCTCCACCTCCTCATCATCGTCCTCCATGGACGGGCTACTTGAGCGGTCCCTGGACGGAGCAATGAGCCCCATGGGTTTACCATGGCATGGGACGGGATAACGCATCGCTAGATTGGTTCCTGGAGATTATGATTATAGAGGGAGATAATGGCAGTATATAAGGGGGGGTCACAGTCGGTAAAACTCGCGAGAAACACCAAATTGTCTCCCAAGAAAAGAATCTAAACAAAATAGGAAAAAAATCACGGATTTGGAAGTATCATCGGCGTAACGACCAACTATATGGGCGCGGCTCGTATAGCTCCGGCCGTCTAGTTGGTTCCGGGCAGATATTTCCAAATATCTCGAGTTCATGTTAGTTAAATCACGACTCGGAACCGACAATAATATTTTTTAATTGAACAATAAACAAAAGATCGAACAAAAAGTGTTTGAGAGTTTAACTACCAACTATACGGCCAGAATTTTTGGTTTTGATCGTATAGTTGCGACCGTATAGATACAAACATCAAAACCAAAAAGTGTTTGAGAGTTTAACGGCCAACTATACGGCCAATTTTTTTGTTTCGTTCGTATAGTTGCGACCGTATAGATACATACATCAAAAGCAAAACCATATGAGAGTTTAACGACCAACTATACGGCCAGAAATTTTGGTTCTGGTCGTATAGTTGCGACCGTATAGGCTGAGATAGCAAAAACAATTTCACGATGATGATACAGAGAGTTTAACGACCAACTATATGGCGGGAGCTCCCTCTCCGGTCGTATAGCTTCGCACGTATAGTTGGAAAAACCCTCTAGAACTTCAGAAAAATACAAGGAATTCAAAGGCAGAATTTTTAAGAGTAAGAATTGTGAAAATAAATCACTTATTTGGGTAAGAACACTTACCTTACCATATTCGGGGATGAAAAGTTCTTCCTATAACAAAGACTTCTTCTCTTTTGGAGGAATTGACCTTAGTTCATTGAATAATTCCCGTAAACGAAAATCACCAGGACTAAAGTTCCTCTCAATAAGATTAGTGTCTTGCAGGGCAAACATGGACACTGCATCTAACATCTTTATTTCTTGCCTTTGCATAATCTGCAGCTCAAATTCTTGAAGTGAAAGAATCCAACATATTAGCCTTGGCTTATGGTCTTTCCTTTCAAGGAGTTCTTTTAATCCATCACAATCCGTGTAAACTCTTACCTTTGCATCAACTATATAGGAACAAAATTTATCACAAGAGAAAAATACAGCAAAATGTTCCTTTTCTTCCTTAGGATAGTTCTTTTGAGCACCATTGAGAGTTCTACTAGCATGATGTATAATATTAAATCTACGACCAATATGTTGTCCTAGAGTTACTCCTACAACATCATCACTAGCTTCACATATTAAATCAAAGGTTGTATCCCAGATAGGTGGTTTAATAATAGGAGAGCGAGATAAAGCATTTTTTAGTTTATCAAAGGCTTCAAGACACTTATGATCAAAATTAAATCTCATTCCCTTTTGCAAGAGGCTTGTCAAGGGTTTAGATATTCCAAAGAAATTTCTAATGAACCTTCTATAAAAACCTACATGACCAAAAAAACTTCTTATACCTTTAGTATCCCTAGGTGGTGGCATTCTCTCTATTGCTTCAACCTTAGCTCTATCAACTTCAATTCCCTTACCTCATACCTGTTGTCCAAGGGCTATACCTTCTTTGACCATAAAATGGCACTTCTCCCAGTTTAGAACGAGATTAGTTTCTTCACAACGCTGCAAAACTCTTTTGAGATTATCCAAACAACTAGTAAAATAAGTTCCATAGATAGAAAAGTCATCCATAAATACTTATAAGTTCTATAAAATCAGCAAAAATAGTAGTCATATATCTTTGAAAAGTAGCTGGAGCATTGCATAAACCAAAGGGCATACGTCGGTAAGCATGTAAACCGTAAGTACTTATGAAAGTTGTTTTAAGTTGGTCATCCGGATGAACAACTGTTTGAGAGAAACCAGAGTATTCGTCCAAGTAGCAAAAATGAATATGGTTTGCTAACCTTTCTAAAGTTTGATCTATGAACGGTAATGGATAGTGATATGTGCTAGTTTCTTTGTTTAACTTCCTGAAGTCTATGCACATCCTATGCCCAACAATAGTTCTAGTAGGTATCAATTCATTGTTTTCATTAGGAACAACAAGTAAACCGCCCTTCTTAGGAACACAGTGAACATGACTTACCCATTCACTTTATTTAACATGATAGATTATACTTGCGTCCAATAGGCATACAATTTCTTTTCTTACCACTTCTTTCATTTTAGGCTTCAGTCTTCTATTGAATTCTGCAACTGGTTTAGCACCTTCTTCCATAAATATTCGATGGACAGCTATCATGGGACTAATGCCCTTCAAGTCATCCATTGAGTACCCAAAGGCTTGGCGATGCTCCTTAAGTATCCTCGTGAGTTCTTCTTCTTCTCCTGAAAGTTTAGCACTAATAATAACAGTGAATTTATTGGTATCATCTAAAAACCTGTATTTAAGATTTTCTGGTAGAGTCTTCAACTCTAGGGGTGGTAATTCCTCATCCCCTCTCTTTTCTAACTCTTCAAAAGCCTCATTAGTTGGAGGTCCAAAACGGGAAGTGAATCGAATTCATTTTCTAGTTCTCCAAGGGACTTGTCCTCCATAACTATTTCTTCATAATTTGGATCTTCATCTATCTCTTCTTCTTGATTACTAAAGAAAAGAGCCGCCCTTTCCTCAATAGTTCTCTCTTCTTGTCTTATTTGTGGAGGTCTATCTTTAAATATTGAGAAATGGAACTTGTTTTCTGTTCCCCCAAGCTTAAGAGACACAATCTCCTTCTTGAAGTTAATATAGGCACCTATATCACCCAAAAAGTTCCTTCCAAATATAATTGGGCAAAGAGTGCCAGCTGGCATATCAACAACTACAAAATCAATAGGAAAGTCTTTGTTGCCAATTGTGGCAGTTGCATTATCAACTACTCCCATTGGAATTCTAAGGTTTTTATTGGCTAACATAATTGTTATATCAGTATTTTCAATTGTAGCCGGTTCTATTTCTTCTTTTATTTCTAAGTAGAAATCATAAGATATAACATTAACTTCGGTGCCAAGATCACATAAACCGTAATGAGAGGTTTCTTTGAATATACAGGGAAGAATAGGCTTACCCACATCTTTTACCTTTGTTTTACCTTCAACCAATATGGAAGTCTCTTCATCAAGTTCAACTATGTTACAGTGTGAGTACATAGCCATAATTGCTTCCTTGGTTACCTCTTAATCTTTGGTGTCTTCCATATGTTCCACGACTTGTGGCATACTGTAGCATCCCAATTGTCTAACAATGGTAATGCTACTTGGTCTAGTAATATAATGGCTACTCCTTACATATATTTGTTGCATCATAATTATATCATGCTCATGTCATCATGCCACCTTGCATTTGAGCATCATATAAAACCCTTGTTCTTTGGTCCTTCTCTCATATGCATTATTAATTGTATTTGCCTCTTGATATTGTAGTTGGTTATTGATATATTGTTTAATGCCCAAGTTGAGTTGGGGGCATATCTTTTATTCCACTCCTCCATTTTCTTTGTCACCACCTTATAATTCCACCACCCTAATTACCCATGGGCTTTTATCTTATTTTGGCATTTACTCTAGCTCATGTGGGTTGGGATGGATTCATCTATAATTTTTTTGCTTGGCCTTTATTCCACTTCTTGGGAACGCATAAGAATAATGCCATGTTATTATTTTGTTTTCACAAGAATTTATACATGGCATTTAATGTTTTGCATGGGCCATGCAACCATCATCATCACCATTTCTTTTCTTTTGGTTTTTCCTTGCTTTGAGTGGAACCTTTCTCTTGTGAGATTTTCTCTTTTTATCTCTTCATCTCTATCTCATCAACCTCACATGTGTAGTGCCATGCATGAGCTTGTAAAACCATCCCCATGTCCATCATTCTCTCACTTGATCATGCATACCAAAACCCCTCATCACCTTACCAACCCCTCATGCTTGATCATGCTTATGCTCATGTGGTTTAAACCCTACACCCTACCCTCTCTTCGACACCATCATGTCACCCTCTTTTGAACCCTAATCCCCTAACCATAGTTTCCTCTATTTTTCCCTCTAACCCTAGTTCTAAGCTAAACCCTAACCCTCACCTCACCTCTCTCTCTTTCTCTCTCTCTCTCTACCATGCTGGCCCCACCTCAGCTACCCTCCTACCCCAACCCTAACAAAACTCTAACCGAGCCCTCTACCTAGCTAACCCGAGCCCCTCTCTAAGCTAGCCCCACCCCGAGCTCCTCTCTGCTGTCCCACCTGCCAAGCCCTACCTGCCCCTGCCTGGCTGCCCATGTCGAGCACGTGAGGAGGAGGAGGAAAAGTGGCCGAAGCCACTTTATCTCTGCCCGCTCCCACACGGCACCCTCCTCCCTCTCCCTCGCTTTATCCTCCGCCCCAGGCCTCTGCTTCGCCAGATCTACCCCAGGCCTCGCCCTTCTCCTCCCACCACTGCTGCTACCTCCTCTCTCCGCCGTGCCGTCCATCGTCGGCCTCACCTTCTCCTGCTCGCTCTAGCCGGTGGCGTGGCAAACGTGGGTGTCGAGGCAGACCGTAGCCTTCTTCTGCGTCGCCCAGTACACGCCAACGAGGAGGAGGAGAACCAGGACTACCTGCACCATCGACGCTCCGCCACAAACCCTAGCTCCGGACCGCCAGCTCCGTCGATGATCCGCCGCACCTCTCTCCGTTCCACCACCACCGACACCCCCACGGTGAGCGCCCGACCCTCCCAGACATCCTCGCCGTCGAAGCCGTGCCCTGGTCGCACCGGACGTTCCATCGAACGCTCTGTGCGCGCTGGCGTCTGCGCTCGTTTCCAGACCGTGGCGTCGCCTAGGAAGATCTAGCCGCCTAGCTACTCCCTGTCAGCAACCCCCACCCCTACCGCAGTGGCTGCCGCCTCCGCGCGTGAACCCCAGGTCCCCGGTTCGACCCCCGCGCCGCGCGCTCTGTCGCCGCGCGCTGTTTTCTGTCAGACACCCGCTCGACAGAGAAGATTCACAGTGCCGCCGCGCACTTTGCTAAAAGACCCCCAACTTTTTGATCTGCTCAACCCGCGGTACACCGAGCCCCACCTGTTAGCCGCCCTGGCAATCTTGCAGTTAAGCCTCCCAGCTCTTAGGCCTCAACCCGCGCTCCAGCACGCCCCCCACATGTCAGTCTCTGCGAGTCCCGCCACTGGCACATGGGCCCTAGCCCGCTGGCCCCGCCTGTCATTCGCTGTGGCTAGGTAAAGCCGCGGTGAGAAGACTTTCCCTGTGCGCGTGTGCCCAGTCCGTTTGGTCCCACTCGTCAGCGACTGGGGCTAGCTCAGGCTGGGTAACAAAAGTAATTCCGTTTATCTGTTTTAATAAAACAAATTCAAAATGTTTAAATTCAAATTCAAATCAGATTTTAAATAACTTTTAAATTATAAATCCAAATAATACTTATGATATATGTTTTGGAATCAGAAAAATGTGAGGATTTGAAATATGCCATTCAAAATAATGTTTGACCACTTTAAATTTTCGAGATGATTAAAATTACAAATAAAATGCCCTTTTCTTAATAAATTAATAACTTTAAATCTATAACTCCAAATTTGACAAATAATATGTCTAAATCGATCAGCGCGACGAGCCCGTTCTATCTACGCATTCCTTGTTCTGAATTGAAGCATGCATCATGTCATTATTACAAATAAGAACTGTTTATGACAATAAAACTTGGCTAAGTACTTAATAAAATGCTTTATTCTTGTACCCCACACCTCACCCTTGCCATGCTACTTTAATGCCATGTAAAATTGTGCATCATTCATCATGGCATGCTTGTTTGCTTGAAGCATTTTAATTCATATGCTTGTGCACTTTATTTATGTTGGCCCTTGTTTGTTTGGATCTTCTTCGAATAGACGCCCAGCAGGAGAATTACCAGGAATCACAGGAGTACTACCCAAATCCATCTCTCGCTTCAACTGAGCTGCCAGGCAAGCACTACCACATGCTTGCATACATATAGTACCTATTGCCTCTATCTTATTCTTGCATCATTGAGTCGCGATTGCATTAAATTGAATCCCAAGTACTGCATAGCCTTTACTTTTAAACCCCACCAAAGCTTGTTCCTCCATCCCATGAGCCATTACTACAGGAGTTGTTTGAGCCATGCGAGTCGTAGAAAAGCATGTGTAGGGTATGTGAGTGTCTGATGGATAATGAGGTGCCTAAACAACTTAACCTGTGTAGTAATGGGATAACTAATGAAAGAGGCATCGGTGAGCAATATCTGCTATTTGGTTTTTCATGCTCACTTGTGTCCCGTATGACCCCGAGTACTTGATTCCTGTTCCTTGACTATTCACACTATCCACATCCGGGAGGCCTTATGGACCCCCTGAGCCAGAGCTTGATTCATTCTTATTTCTTGGGGCCACAAGTAGTTTGGGGCTTTATTACTATCCTGTACTTATGCCATGTTACTTCTTTATTAAGATTGTGCGTGGAGCACCTGTACTGTTTTGGATCGTGGAATGTTTTCGCGGTATCGACTAGCCTAGTCACACTTTCGGGTTCCTAGTCGTTTACAGCCATTGACACAAACCTTGGGTCCGTCTCGGAGCCGGTCAACTTCGTTGCAGGTAGCTTAATGGGGTGGCCCCCTAAAATATTTCTGAATCCTGTGATTGCTTTGTCGTGAATGCCTCGTTGGGTTTTGAGTTGGTTTTTCCGAGGTTGATCGAGTGTGTGTTGCTATTCGTGCACCCCTGCAGGGTAAATCTTTCTGAAAGCCGTGTCCGCGGTTATGGACGACTTGGAGCACAGTTTCCCGATCATAGACAAGTATAACTAAAGTACCGCTTTTATTTTGACTAAGTATTTGACTAGTAAATAGTGCAATACTCATGGAATGGTTACTAAAACTGCCAACGGATGGGGGGTTGTTCGTCCGCTTCCTCGTTGGTAAGCGAGGAGGAGGATGGATCTGTTAATTATACTGTTATAACTGTTGTTCTTAATTCACGAACATCCGTCTATCATTGGTTAGGCGGATGGTTAGCGAGTATCTATAGAATTGCTAGATTTTATCTTTTGCTGCAATTGCGTCACCCCAGGTTGTGTCCCCTTTAGTGGCATAAAGACTTGCTGAGTACCCCTAAGGTCTCACACGATAAATTGTTTGATTCAGATGAACAGGTGCATTCGCAAGATGGATACTGGGTGGAGGAGACATATGATGTTGGCAACAATCACTCGGTGTAGAGATTCCGGGAACGGGGATCCGTGAGATCTGTGGGCGGGATGTGTTTATTTATGTGGCATCTTATGCCGATTTGCTTCTTATCCGTACTCGGATCTTGTTTTCTGCTTCCTCCTGATACTCTGATGTTTGTTGTATGAGGAGCTATCCTAAATTATTATCTCTATCTAGGATATTTGAATCTTGTCGTATGGCGTTGCAATATTTCTATTTCTTTTAGATGGAATGGCTCTGAGGACTGTTGTATGTGGCTTGCATACATACTCATTTGTGTATGTAGTTGATCCCTTCGCCTGCCGATTATGCCGCTCGTTCTTGTCCCGATGTTCTGAAAGTGGTTAGGATGGCCGAAAGGTCTACCGTGAGTGGCCCTGGGCCCCACCGTACTATTTTAACCACTTTCGTTCATCCAGGCATGTAACTAAGAGCGTAATTCACCGAGGTAGTTACACATGCTTTCTTCTTCCCTCCTTTCCTGTACTGCTTTGACCTGCTCATATTACAAAATATGCTTTTGCATAGTGTTAGGGAAAGGCACTTCATATATTGGTTCTATGGAGGCCAGTGTTGCTTTATCTTCTCCTTTCTTTTCTGGTTCGGTTGGTGGATCATACTTGACTAGTCCCTCCTTTGGAGATTTAATATGTTCTATAAAAGCTTTAACAACTTGCAACACAAGATCTGAATCTAAATAAAGTTCTTTTGATAATTCTCTAACATGTCCCTTTTTATTATAGCCATGAATACAGTCATGCTCTATTTCTACGCCACCTTCACTTCCTAGACCCAAAATTCCATGAAACTCTATGATCGCGAATTCTATTAAGTAAGGCCCAAGATTTAGGTATAGTAACATTCATAAAGGCTCCTTCCGCGAAAAAGTCTAGTTCAATTTTATTAGGTTCAATTAAACCGCCATAAAAGATATGTAGTAAATACCATTCATGCAAATCATGAAGAGGACATAGTCGTAGTAAATCTTTAAATCTAATATAAGCTCTTACTAGTCCTTCATTAGCACGATTCTTCCAAGTCATTATAAGACGCCTGATTCCAAAAGATTTTGATAATGGATAATATTTTGATAGAAATTCACAAGCTAGATTATCCCAAGTAGTAGTGGCTTCAGGGGGTAGATATCTATACCACGAGAGAGCTGTACTTGTCAAAGTTTGAATAAAAAGTTTAACCCTTACCTCATCGGCGGTATATCCCGTCAATAGAAAAGTTCCACATATAACTTTAAAACATGCAATATGCTCATGTGGATCAGGATCTTCTTCATCTCCAGTAAATTGCGTCTTATGTAGAATACTAAGTAGTAGAGGATTTATTTCAAACCCCCTTGTCTTCTCATTGGAGTTGTCTCTTTTATAAATATCATAGGGCTTCCCAAAGTGGTTGAGTGGGTTAGCACTAGTAATATGCTCAAACTCCGTCATGTTGGTGAATACCTGTAACTCAAAACAAATTTAGCAAGCCAAAAATAAATAAGCAAAAACTAAAAGAACTACAGTGCTTAGCTCGCCGGCAACGGTGCTAGAAAATAACTTGATGACTGCAAGTGCACAAATCATTTGTAGCTAGTTTCAAAATAAAGATATCGATCCCACAGGGAGCAGGAGTCTAAAGTCTAATAATTCTTGAAAAGATATTACGATAGAAATGCTAGATAAAGTTCTAACTGACAAGATAAAATGTGAGTATTGTGTAAAAAGGTGTTTTGGGGTTTTGGGTATAAGAGCAATAAAGTAAAGTAAAATAAAATAACTGAGTATAGAAATTAAGTATCACGTATGTAAGAGAGATTAAAACTATAGTATGGAAAAGACGTTCTCAGGGAGTAGCGGATACACCACTAGCATTATAAAGATCTAAGATAAAGATTATCATCATGAACATTCTCAACTATGTATGTGTGGGAGGAACTCCGTATTTGAACGAATAGGCAACAACTACTGCTGACATCATCCTCATAACTAGAGTAGTCAGCAATCGATATCAATCGAATTACTATGCTATTAAGGGACGTAATCCTGTAGGACGTATCTCATGGCATGGATAGTGTTCCGTGAGTGATGGCTCTGAGTATGGCGCCTAGAAAAATGCTGGAGCAATGATGATGTAGAGCTAGTTGGGAACCCCAAGAGGAAGGAATGATGAGCACAGCAGCAAGTTTCCCTCAGTTATGAAACCAAGGTTTAATCGAACCAGTAGGAGCAAGGAAACACCCCAAAGGTGTTACTAGCTGAGCTTTGGCAGGGCGCACTACCAGTGCTAGTAGCAACGTGGAGACCTGCACAATACAACCACAGAACTTTGTCCCCAGCTTGCAATGAGGTTGTCAATCTCACCGTGTTTTGCGGAAAACAAAGGATTAAACATATCGAATGGAAAGAAGTAAAAGTTTGTAGAAAGTAAACAAAAAGATGTAAACAGTTTGTAGATTGAATGTAAAAGACAAGGACCGGGATCCATAGTTCACTAGAGGTGGCTCTCCTTAAGATAGATAACATGCTGGGTGAACAAATTACAGCGGGGCAATTGACAAACATCGAGAAAGCAATACATGCATATACTAATCATCTTGACTCCTTTGAGACTTGATTGGGCATTACAACATTATACATAGACCGCCATCCAACTGCATCTATGACTAATAATCCACCTTCAGGTTATCATCCGAACCCCCTCCAGTATTACGTTGCAAGCAACAGATTATTGCTTTACGAACTACATGTAAAGTAAACAATACGATTGTTCTATGAACAAATGATTGTTGTTTTCTCCCTAGTAGCAACATCACATCTGTTGGAGATATGCCCAAGAGGCAATAATAAAAGTGGTTATTATTATATCTTTGTGTTTATGATGAATGTTTACATCCCATGCTATAATTGTATTATAAGGAAACACTAATACATGTGTGTTTTGTAAACGTAAAAGAGTCCCTAGTAAGCCTCTTGTTGAACTAGCTTGTTGATTAATAAATGATCATGGTTTCCTGATCATGGGCATTGGATGTCATTAATAACAAGGTTATATCATTAGGAGAATGATGTGATGGGCACACACCCGTAGTAAGTGTAGCATAAGATCAAGTCATTAAGTTCATATTGCTACAAGCTTTCAAATGCATAGTAACCTAATCCTTCGACCATGAGGTTATGTTAATCACCATCACCAGATGGGTACTTTGATGACATCAAACACCGCTTCGTAACTGGGTGGTCATAAAGGTGTCATTGGGTATTCTGAAAGTATGTGTTGAAGCGCATGGACCAAGATTGGGATTTGTCCATCCATATGACGGATAGATATGCTCTGGGCCCTCTCGATGGAATGTCATCTAGTTAGCTTGCAACCATGTGACTAAGTCACAAGGGATGACATATCATGGAACGAGTAAAGAGTACTTGTCAGTAACGAGGTAGAACTAGGTATGGAGATACCGACGATCAAACCTCGGATAAGTAGAGTATCGCGTGACAAAGGGAATTGGTTTCGTATGTTAATGGTTCTATCGATCACGAAGTCATCGTTGAGTATGTGGGAGCCGTTATGGATCTCCAGATCCCGCTGATGGTTATGGATCGGAGAGGTGTCTCCATCATGTCTGCATATTCACAAACCGTAGGGTGACACACTTAAGGTTCGATGCTGTTTAGGTAGATATGGAATATGCGTTGGAGACCGAATGTTGTTCGGAGTCTCAGATTGGATCTGAGACATCATGAGGAGATCCGAAATTGTCCGGAGAATAAGATTCATATAATGGAGATCATTTTCTAGGTTCGGAAATGTCCCGGAGTGTTTATATGGGGGTTCTAGAAGGTTTCGGAATGTTCCGGAAGGTTCTAGAAATTTCTATGGAGTTTACTTGAAAACCAAGAAAGAAAAAGGGGAAACTTGGGAGAGGGAAGGAAACTCCCCCCAAGCCCCCCTTGTGCGCCGGCCCTAGGAGGTGGGCCTAGGGGTGGGAACCCTAGGCCGCACCCCTCCCTCTATATATAGAGGGGTGGAGGCGCCACCCCCTTGCCCCTCCACTCTTGCCCTAGCCGCCTCTCTCCTCCTCCTTATTTCTGCTCAGGCTTAGGCGAAGCCCTGTAGAATTCTCTACTCCACCACCACCACCACGCCGTCGTGCTGCTGGGATTCCGTGGAGAGATCTACTACCTCCGTTGCTCGCTGGAACAGGGAGAGGAAGGTCTGCATCGACTCCGCACGTGTGACCGACTGCGGAAGCGCTGCCGGAACGCGGCGCCGGAAGGATCGTCTACTCAATCTTGAGATCGGCAAGTGATCGTCTACATCAACCACGAGATCCGATCTCGCACAAGGCTTTCGGATCTACAAGGGTTAGTACAGATCTATCTCGTTGCACATGTCTAATAGATTAGATCTTGGCTTTTATCTAGATTAGATCTGGGTTTTGTTCATTCTTGTGGTAGAATTTTTTTGTTTTCCATGCTACGAACCCATCAGTGGTATCAGAGCCGTGTCTATGCGTAGATCTATTGCACGAATAGAACACAATGTTATTGTGGGCGTTGATGCTTTTGTTGTCGGTGTCTTAGCGTGTACTTTGCATCTTGCGGCATGGTGGGATGAAGCGGCTCGGGCTAACATTACATGTCATCGCACAAGTAGAGCACAATGGTTTTGTGGGCGTTGGTGCTCGTGCCGTCTTTTGCTTTGTGTACTTTGCATCTTGCGGTATGGTGGGATGAAGCGACTCGGGGTAACCTTACATGTCATCGCACATGAGACTTGCTCCACGCTTGACGTGTAACTTGCTTTGCACAAGTGGCTTTGCGGGTGTCCGTCTCTCTCACCATAGTATAGATCCAATTTACACTTTGCACTTGATAGCACTTGTATCAACGTTGTGGTTCAGTTTCGTAGGTAAGATCCGTTCTTATTCGAAAGCCCCAAACCATGTAAAACATGCAAAGAAAATTAGAGGCGTCTAACTTGTTTTTGCAGGGGTTTTGTGATGTGATATGGCCATCATGTGATTATGATTATATTTGATGTATGCAATGATCCTTGTTGTAATATGGCAACCGGCAGGAGCCTAATGGTTGTCTTTAATTCTGTCAAGACCTGCGTGTCTATTCATCTTGTAATAGCTTTATTCCAAGTAGTTGTAATAGTTGCTAGTGATGATGGACAACCATGAAGCGGCACCACTGACCTTGACGCAATGCTGGTGATGATGGAGATCATGTCCGTGCTTTGGAGATGGAGATCAAAGGCATAAGAAGAAAGGGCCATATCATATCACACTAATTATGAATTGCCTGTGATGTTAATCCTTTATGCATCTTGTATTGCTTAGATCGCGACGGTAGCATTATAAGATGATCCCTCTCACTAAATATCAAGTAATAAAGTGTTCGCCCTTAGTTGGCACCGTTGCTAAGACTCGTCATTTCGAAGCATCTCGTGATGATCGGATGTGATAGATTCTACGTGTGCATACAACGGGTGCAAGTCAGATTTGCACATGCAGAAACTAAGGTTAATCTTGACGAGCCTAGCATGTATATACATGGTATCGGAACACGGAATACCGAAAGGTAGAGCATGAGTCATATAAATGATATGATGAACATGAAGATTGTTCGCCGACGAAACTACATCTTCTCTCGTGAAGATCGGACTTGGTGTAGTGGATTTGGTTCGTGTAATAACTAAGACAATGTGAGGGATGTTGTTTTGAGTGGGAGTTCACCTAGTTAATTTAAAGAATTTAGATTGAACTCAATTCATCATAAACTTAGTCTATACTACTTGCAAATTTGTTGTAGATTATGGCGAACCTCTCCATCAATTTCAATGCGTTCCTAGAGAAAGAAAAGCTTAAGAACAATGGAAGCAACTTCACGGACTGGTTCCGTGGACTGAAGATTGTCCTCAGGGCTGGTCAGTTGACCTATGTGCTCGAAGCACCGTTAGGTGACCCACCTGCAGAAGATGCCACCGATGACGTAAAGAATGTTTACGCCACTCGGAAAAATCACTACTCCACAGTTCAATGTGCCATCCTGTACGGTTTAGAAACGGAGCTTCAGAAGCGCTTTGAGCACCACGACCCATTTGGGATCATTAAGGAGCTCAGGCTGATTTTTGAGACTCACGCGGCCGTGGAGAGCTATGAGGCCTCCGAAAAGTTCTTTAGCTGTAAGATGGAAGAGGGTAGCTCCGTTAGCGAGCACGTGCTCACCATGTCTGGGCACGCAAACAATCTCCAAGAGTTGGGGATAACGATTCCTAATGAGTTAGGGATTCACCGTGTCCTCCAATCACTGCCACCAAGTTATAAGAACTTTGTTATGAACTACAATATGCACTCCATGAACAAGACATTGCCTGAACTATCGTCCATGCTGAAAACTATTGAAGTGGAGATCAAGAAGGAGCACCAAGTGTTGATGGTCAATAATACCACCAATTTCAAGAAACAGGGCAAGCCTAAGAACAAGGGTAACTTCAAGAAGGACGGCAAGAAAACTGTCGCACCTGCTAAGAAGCCCAAGGCTGGTCCTAAGCCTGAAACTGAATGCTTCTACTGCAAGGGTGCTGGTCACTGGAAGCGTAACTACCCCAAGTACCTGGCGGATCTGAAGAACGGCAACATCAAGAAGAAAGGTATATTCGATATACATGTTATTGATGTGTATCTTACTAGTAATCGTAGTAGTGCCTAGGTATTTGATACTGGTTCGGTTGCTCATATTTGTAACTCGAAACAGGAGCTGCGGAATAAGCGAAGACTGGCGAGAAACGAGGTGACGATGCACGTTGGAAATGGCTCCAAGGTTGATGTGATCGCCGTCGGCACGCTCCCTCTACATCTACCTTCGGGATTAGTTTTAAATTTGAATAATTGTTATTTGGTGCCTGCGTTGAGCATGAACATTATATCTGGATCTTGTTTATTGCGAGACGGTTACTCTTTTAAGTCCGGGAATAAAGGTTGTTCGATTTATATGAGTAATATCTTTTATGGTAATGCACCTGAGATGAATGGTTTATTCTTACTGAATCTAGATAGTAGTGATACACATGTTCACAGCATAGATGCTAAACGAACAAAATTGAATGATAATTCTACATACATGTGGCACTGTCGTCTTGGTCACATTGGAGTGAAGCGTATGAAGAAACTCCATTCTGATGGACTTCTTGAATCACTTGATTTTGAATCACTTGAAAGATGCGAAGCATGTCTAATGGGAAAAATGACTAAGACTCCATTCTCTGGTACAATGGAGCGAGCTACAGACTTATTGGAAATAATACATACCGATATGTGCGGACCAATGAGTGTAGCATCGCCTGGTGGATATCGTTATGTTCTCACTTTCACGGATGACTTGAGTAGATATGGGTATGTCTACTTTACGAAACATAAGTCTGAAACTTTCGAGAAGTTTAAGGAATTTCAAAGTGAACTGGAGAATCATCGTAACAAGAAGATTAAGTTTCTGCGTTCTGACCGCGGAGGTGAATATCTGAGTTATGAGTTTGGCATGCATTTAAAGAAATGTGGAATACTTTCGCAGTTGACACCGCCGGGAACACCACAGCGTAATGGTGTGTCCGAACGTCGTAATCGAACTCTCTTAGATATGGTTCGGTCTATGATGTCTCTTACAGATTTACCGCCATCGTTTTGGGGCTATGCATTAGAGACAGCCGCATTCACTTTAAATAAGGCACCATCTAAATCCGTTGAAACGACACCGTATGAATTGTGGTTTGGTAAGGAACCTAAGTTGTCGTTCCTTAAAGTTTGGGGTTGCGAAGCATATGTAAAGAAGTTACAACCTGATAAGCTTGAACCCAAAGCGGAGAAATGCGTCTTCATAGGATACCCTAAAGAAACAATTGGGTATACCTTCTATCATAGATCCGAAGGCAAAGTGTTCGTTGCCAAGAATGGATCCTTTCTTGAGAAGGAGTTTCTCTCGAAGGAAGTGACTGGAAGGAAAGTAGAACTCGACAAGGTTACTTTGAACCTTCTCTCGGAGTTGAGAGTAGCGCAGCACCGGAAGATGTTTTTGTGCCGCCTGCACCAATTGGAGAGGAAGCTAATGATGGTGATCATGAAACTTCGAACGAAGTTGCTGCTGAACCTCGCAGGTCAACGAGGGTTCGTACCACTCCTGATTGGTATGACCCTGCCTTGAACGTCATGTTGGTGGACAACACTGATGACCCTGCGACGTATGAAGAAGCTATGGTGAGCCCAGATTCCGACAAATGGCTAGAAGCCATGAAATCCGAAATGGGATCCATGTACGAAAACCAAGTGTGGACTTTGGTGGACTTACCGGATGGCCGTAAGGCTGTCGAGAACAAATGGATTTTTAAGAGAAAAACAGATGTTGATGGTAATGTTACCGTCTATAAATCTCGACTTGTCGCGAAAGGGTTCCGACAAATTCAAGGAGTTGACTACGATGAGACATTCTCACCAGTAGCGAAGCTAAAGTCTGTGAGGATTTTGTTAGCAATTGCTGCATATTTCGATTATGAGATTTGGCAGATGGATGTCAAAACGGCGTTCCTTAATGGTGACATTGAGGAAGAGTTGTATATGGTACAACCCAAGGGTTTTGTCGATCCTAGTGATGCTGACTAGGTATGCAAACTTCAGTGCTCCATTTATGGACTGAAGCAAGCATCCCGGAGTTGGAATCAACGTTTTGATAAAGTAATCAAAAACTTTGGATTTATACAAACTTATGGAGAAGCTTGTATTTACAAGAAAGTGAGTGGGAGCTCTGTAGCATTCCTAGTACTATATGTACATGACATATTGTTGATTGGGAATGATATAGAACTTCTTAATAGTGTCAAAGCCTATTTGAATAATAGTTTTTCAATGAAGGATCTTGGCGAAGCGGCATATATTCTAGGCATCAAGATTTATAGAGATAGTTCAAGAGGCCTAATAGCACTTTCACAAAGTACATACTTGGACAAAGTTCTAAAGAAGTTTAGAATGGAAGAGAGCAAGAAAGGGTTCGTGCCCATGTTGTCAGGTAAGACCTTGAGTAAGACTCAAAGTCCAGCTACGGCAGAAGATAGAGAGAAAATGAATAATATTCCCTATGCCTCGGCCATAGGTTCTATCATGTATGCCATGCTGTGTACAAGACCGGATATAGCACATGTTGTTAGTTTGACTAGCAGATATCAAAGTGATCCTGGAATGGAGCACTAGACAGCGGTCAAGAATATCCTAAAGTACCTGAATAGGACTAAGGATATGGTTCTTTCTTATGGAGGTGATGAACAACTTGTTGTAAACAGTTACACTGATGCTAGTTGGAACACCGATCCAGATGACTCGAAGTCATAGTCTGGATACGTATTTATTTTGAATGGTGCTGCAGTGAGCTGGAGGAGTGCCAAGAAAAGCGTTGTGGCGAAATCTTCCACTGAATCGGAATACATAGCTGCTTCGAAGGCTGCACAAGAAGCCATATGGATGAAGGAGTTCATTACTGAACTTGGCGTGGTTCCTAGTGCGTTGGACCCGATGGCCATCTACTGTGACAACACGGGTGCCATAGCTAATGCACAGGAGCCAAGGTCACATAGAAAGCTGAAGCACATCAAGCTACGTTTCCATGCTATTCGCGAGTATGTCCAAGATGGTGACATAAAGATTTGCAAAGTACACACTGATCTGAATGTGGCAGATCCGTTGACTAAACCTTTTCCCTAGGGCAAAGCGTGACCAACACCAGAACGCCATGGGTGTTAGGTATATTACCATGTAATCTAGATTATTGACTCTAGTGCAAGTGGGAGAATGTTGGAGATATGCCCAAGAGGCAATAATAAAAGTGGTTATTATTATATCTTTGTGTTTATGATGAATGTTTACATCCCATGCTATGATTGTATTATAAGGAAACACTAATACATGTGTGTTTTGTAAACGTAAAAGAGTCCCTAGTAAGACTCTTGTTGAACTAGCTTGTTGATTAATAGATGATCATGGTTTCCTGATCATGGACATTGGATATCATTAATAACAAGGTTATATCATTAGGAGAATGATGTGATGGACACACACCCATAGTAAGTGTAGCATAAGATCAAGTCATTAAGTTCGTATTGCTACAAGCTTTCAAATGCATAGTAACCTAATCCTTCGACCATGAGGTTATGTTAATCACCATCACCAGATGGGTACTTTGATGACATCAAACATCGCTTTGTAACTGGGTGGTCATAAAGGTGTCATTGGGTATTCTGAAAGTATGTGTTGAAGCGCATGGACCAAGATTGGGATTTGTCCATCCATATGACGGATAGATATGCTCTGGGCCCTCTCGGTGGAATGTCATCTAGTTAGCTTGCAAGCATGTGACTAGGTCACAAGGGATGACATATCATGGAACGAGTAAAGAGTACTTGTCAGTAATGAGGTAGAACTAGGTATGGAGATACCGACGATCAAACCTCGGATAAGTAGAGTATCGCGTGACAAAGGGAATTGGTTTCGTATGTTAATGTTTCTATCGATCACGAAGTCATCGTTGAGTATGTGGGAGCCGTTATGGATCTCCAGATCCCGCTGATGGTTATTGATCGGAGAGGTGTCTCCATCATGTTTGCATATTCACGAACCGTAGGGTGACACACTTAAGGTTCGATGCTGTTTAGGTAGATATGGAATATGCGTTGGAGACCGAATGTTGTTCGGAGTCGCAGATTGGATCTAAGACATCATGAGGAGATCCAGAATTGTCCAGAGAATAAGATTCATATAATGGAGATCATTTTCTAGGTTCGGAAATGTCCCGGAGTGTTTATATGGGGGTTCTAGAAGGTTTCAGAATGTTCCGGAAGGTTCTAGAAATTTCTATGGAGTTTACTTGAAAACCAAGAAAGAAAAAGGGGAAACTTGGGGGGGAAGGAAACTCCCCCCAGGCCCCCCTTGTGCGCCGGCCCTAGGAGGTGGGCCTAGGGGTGGGAACCCTAGGCCGCACCCCTCCCTCTATATATAGAGGGGTGGAGGCGCCACCCGCTTGCCCCTCCACTCTTGCCCTAGCCGCCTCTCTCCTCCTCCTTCTTTCTTCTCAGGCTTAGGCGAAGCCCTGTAGAATTCTCTACTCCACCACCACCACGCCGTCGTGCTGCTGGGATTCCGTGGAGAGATCTACTACCTCCGCTGCTCGCTGGAACAGGGAGAGGAAGGTCTGCATCGACTCCGCACGTGTGACCGACTGCGGAAGCGCTGCCGGAACGCGGCACCGGAAGGATCGTCTACTCGATCTTGAGATCGGCAAGTGATCGTCTACATCAACCACGAGATCCGATCTCGCACAAGGCTTTCAGATCTACAAGGGTTAGTACAGATCTATCTCGTTGCACATGTCTAATAGATTAGATCTTGGCTTTTATCTAGATTAGATATGGGTTTTGTTCGTTCTTGCGGTAGAATTTTTTTGTTTTCCATGCTACGAACCCATCAACATCTAGTACCTTAGAGATTTCTGTCACTTCCCCAGATTACCAGAGGCATGAACCCACTATCGAGCATAAATACTAACTCTTGGAGTTGGTAGCATCTACTTGGCCAAGATAGCTACTAACAAAGCATGCAAGATCACAAATATCAAAGACATGATAGAATCAATAATCAATCTGGAATAGCATCTCAATATCCATCGGATCCCCGCAAACACAACATGCAGAATTACAGATAGATGATCTTGATCATGAACGGAGCTCACAAGATCTAAACATGAAAGCACAAAGGAGGAGAACCAGCCATCTAGCTACTACATGGATCCGTAGTCCAAGGATGAACTACTCACGCATCACACCGGAGTCTTGCATGGTGATGAAGAAGGCCTCCAGGGTGAAATACCCTCTCCAGCAGGGTGTCGGGAAGAGCTTCAGATCCCTCCCTATCTAGGGATGGAGATGACGGCGGCTACGGACTCTTTCGTGGATCTTTGATCGGGTACTTAGGGTTTATGTCCAGAGGGCATCTTATAGCCGGAAGGGGAGGCCGAGGGGGTGCCAGGAGCGGCCACACCACCCCCTGGTGCGGTCCAGGCTGGGCCGCGCGGCTAGGTGGTGTGGTGGCCCCCTGGCCCCTCTCTGTCTCGTATTCTGGCACTTCATGACTTCCAGAAAAATTCGCACTTTGGCTTTTGTCTCGTCCAATTTCGAGAATATTCATTTTCTGACTTTCCTTGAACCAAAAACAGCAGAAAACAGGTAGCTGGCATTGTGGCTCTTGTTAATAGGTTAGTCCAAGAAATCATATGAAAAGTACTCCAAAGTTGGAAGAAAACACAAGAAAGTGGATAAACCAAGCATGGAACATCAAAAAATTATAGATACATTTGCAATGTATCAGTGAGTTTTCTCGGTTTCCCAAGTTGATACGTAAGGGGTGCCAACAGCTTTCTAGTCATTGTAAGTGCTAACACGCCTCCGTCTACCAACAAGTAGTTTCCTCCATCAAGTCCCCACAAGAGGCAAATATTGAGAGGTCGACTTCTCTCAACATCAAGATGTAGAAAATCCAACGCATGATCACATCGATGAATATCATAATAGACTTTATCTTATTTCAATCTCATACTAGGGTTTCTCCATCTCCCAAGAACTAATGATCTACTCAGACATGGAGGCAATCAACATCATGGCAATGGTAATGGAAACAATCATAGATGAATAGTACTTGTATAAATCCACAACGAGTATCGGAATTACAACAAGATCTAGACAATATGTAGATGGGATGGATGGAGATGGTGGTGATACAGTGGTGGATGATGAAGATCGATGCCTTAGCCTCCTGGATCTGCACAGGGCGAATATGGATCCCCTGTGGATGAGTTCCCCCTCTAGATGCCTTCTAGAGGTGAGGTTTCTGCGATTTCTGGTGTTTTGTATGTCATCTCCTCAAACCAATTGCACGGGGTGAAACTATTTGACGAGGCAGAGGCGGCGCCAACTATATGGTCGGAGCTATATGGCCGAAAAATTGCTCCGCCCGTATAGTTGGTCGTTGAGCTCTCTGCCTCCCTTGTTCACTTTTGGTTTTCTTCTGGTATTATGAATATTTCCCAAATAAGCAATTTACGTTGTTTTTAACTCCTTTTCTCCACAGTAAAACTGCTCCAAGAATTATATCCATTGGATCCATCATCTGTCCTGATCCTAGTGAAAACAGACATAAAATGTGCACGTGAACACCGTAAAATACCAAGATCCTACATCTACAATGCAAAATAATAATGTAAAACATGATGCAAATATGCACTCATCACTTATTAATGCATGATTTTGATGCTAAGATGTAGATCCCATTTCTCTAATCATTTTGATATATTATACATATTTTTCTAATAAACATAGAATATTCTATGAATTATACAAGTTTATACATTTTTCTGAAATTACATCTGAAATTACAAAATAGGGTAAAACCCTTTTGTACCCAAGTTAACCTAGCCATAGAGGCTGACAGAGGGCCTAGGGCCAACTCAGGTACCATGCAGGCTGAGAGGCACCCGGGTTTGACTGGCTGACCCGTGCCTGCTGATGCCATGCTGATGTCAGCGTGACGTTAGCAAGGTGGTGAGCCGCCAGTGGCCGATGGGGATGGTGCAGGAGGGCTTGCAAGGCAACGTGCTCCTGTGCATTTGAACCAGGCATCACAGTGAGCATGCAGGTGGCGGCGTCGCTGAATATTTGCCACTAGAGCACCTATTGCGGCAGCGCACAGGGAGCCACAACACGATTATGAACCCAAGAGCTAGGGGGACAGTGGGGTGATCCAGGAGGACCAGAGGCTCACCCTGAGCATTCTAGTGGTGACGGATAGGCCGAAGGTGGACGGAGTCGACAATGAGGACCATGGTGGTGGTCGTCGGAGACGGGGAAGACGGTGTTGCAGGGCTCAATTGAGGGCTTGTGCGCACGGACGAGGATGACGAGGGCGGCGTGGTAGTGCTACTACTGCTAGTGTCGTTATGAATTGGTCATTGGAGAAAGAAGTATGGTCAGCAGCGACGGTGGAGCTTGCGATCTCACGGCGGGAGCGGGCTACAGCAGAGAAGGGAGATGGAGGAGTGGTCCTAAAGGACCGGAGGCTCACCATGATGCTGAAGGAGGCGACGAGGAGGCCTGAGGTGGGCTGAAACACAGGGGAGAGGTGGTGGCCAATGTTGGGAACAACGACCCGATTCGGTCATTTGTAGCCTCTAGGGCCTGCACGCGGATGAGGAGGACGAAGTGGCGAGGTGGGGCTTGTGGCGCGCTCGACTGGGCTTGGGCGGCTCGGAGCGACTACAAGGGTTAGGGTTTGACGAGGCTAGGGTTCGGTCAAGCTAGGGAGTTAGCGAATAAGATCGGGAGAGAGAGAGAGAGAGATATGGTTGATGTATACTCACGATCCCTTTAGTCCTGGGCGGTACCACGAACCGGGACTAAAGATCCGTTAGTCCGGTTGGTATTTGGAACCTTTAGTACCGATCGTGGTACCGCCCGGGACTAAAGGTATTTTTGGCTGCTAGCAAAAATGCGCGCGCGAGGCCCACCTTTAGTAATGCCAACCGGGATTAAATGGGCTTTTGGAATAGGTTTTTTTTTGAAAATCCAAAAATAAATAAATGTTATAAAATCAATTATTTTATAATTCAGAAAATTATGTATTGTATATCAAAATTTTCAGAAAAATAAGATCTATAATCTAAATTTATTATCTGTTGGGGTTCCGCGTATGAAAATAATAAATTTTTACCCTACGCCCCTGAACCCCTAAAGCTCCCAGGACCTATCTATTAGTAATACAGTAACGGGAGGGGCTTTTCGCGAACTTACCCTGGAAGACTGAAAAGCGTTGTCAACGCTCAGGAGAGCGTGGTTGATGTAGACGAGCCGAAGTCAACCTCAAGATCGTGATGAAGTCCTTGCGGTCCTTCTGGCTCCAATGACTTGAGTGCCTCAAGTGCGACACCTCGCGGGGAGTTACGCACGTTCGGTGCTTGACGATGACTCTCGCTTCCCTGATCCAGCAGCAGTTGCGGAAGTAGAGCTCCCGGATCCGAATCCCACAGCGCTATGGCGCTCCGCGGTGAAGATGTATCTCACTCGCGCTGTCCAGACTTGGGACCACGGTCACGAGAGAGAGAGGGGAGAGAGAAAATATCAATTGGAGGTCCTCCCAATAGTGGAGAGACCTTTATTGATTATTGGTGTGTCTTTATCTATCCAAATACCCCCACTATATATAGGGGAGGAGGGGGTACACCCTCCCTCAAAGTCCCGGGGTGGGACTAAAGGAGGAGGAGGGGGTGGGGAGGCCACCGGCCAGCCCCTAGTGGGCCCCGCGAGGGGCTAGGCCCAGCCGGACAGCCCCCTTGGCCCTTCTCCCTCTCTCCTTTCCCCTAATGGGCCCTCTCCCTCTGGAATTGGCCCATTAACCTTTTTGACCTTTAATTGATTTTCTCTTTATTAAATAATTATGAATAAATGATTAAATCAACATTTAACATTCATTCACATATTACTCAATCTTCGTGGTCATGGAACACCTTCCACCTCCACTCCAGACAACCTCCAGACTTACCGAAACCCTCCCGGTTTTCTCCCTTCTTTTCTTCGGCGATTCTACCAATCCTATAAACACTCTTTAAGCATCATCAAGCCCTTAAGCGTGATACCCCACGGTTCGGGAACACTCCAGACATGGTCGGGACACTCCCACACCAATGATCGACAGAGGGACCTGGATGGCCATGTGACCCCTGTGCGTTCCACGAAGATCTTTCGTTGTTTGAACCGGGACAGTCGTGTCTTATTTCCTTTGTCACTCGATACTTGCATTGCCCGAGATCTGATCAATGACATCACCATGTCGTGTTCAATCTTGTTACTGAACAATGCTACTTGACTCGTTCTGACAAGTGATATCCCCGTGATCAAATCACACGCTACTCAGCTATTGGATATAACTTCTCCGAGTGGGGCCTTGAGTATCTTCCTGTCACATGGACGGACAAATCCCGCTCTTGACATATATTGCCTCTACAGTTTCCTCCGAGTACCTGAACACACCTTTATAACCACCTATTACCAGATGGCATTTGATGCTATCTAAGCACTCTCAGGAGACAGTGATTGATATCGCCTCATGGTCTAAGGAATAGTCTACGAGGATCCATTTCTAATCATCGTAACTTGAACTTCATGACATGATCGGGTCACGATGTTTAGGTTGGGTATTATTTTATCATCTCATTCTCAGAATGAGATGACCTCATTTCCAACTGGCATAAATGCCACATGATCAGGAAACTTGATCATCCGTTGACTAATGAACCAGTGACTAGAGTTTCACTGGGAACCCCTGGTTGTTTGTATATCACACGTGTATTGATGTTTCCACTCAATACACTTATAGCATGATATAAAACTTAATCATAAACTATATGAAATATGATAATAGTCCTTACTACTATTTGTCTCTAGGGCATATTTCCAACAGTCTCCCACTTGCACTAGAGTACAAATACACTAGCTGCATTTGTTCTCAATCATTGGCACCATATATCCGGTACCCTGAACATGCTTGCTCATGGAAGAGGTTGAGCCTTGGTTCTGTACTTTACAGTCCCAAATCCTTTGCAACTTACTAATGTCACCTTGATTGACATTAATACTTTATCATCACATGATAGCATCTGTGTGTATGTATCGTTGCTATGGCAACAGAACGAGGCATGATTCCAGGAGCCTATAGTGACGTTAGATCAACCTCGAGGGCTTTCTCATGGGCACTGTGCCCTGGGACACATCATTCTACGTTAAAAGCGAACTAGCCCCGCCATAACATTATACAACACTTCAGATGGTACCCTTATTTATTATTAAAAATGTATTCATCGAAACACCAGTGCACTCTGTGCAACTTTCGATGTTTTGTTCACCTCGCTTCCTACTTGACTTTAATTGGTATCTACAGGAGTTTCCAACATATTCCCTTATAACATAATTCTTTATGCTTTAAGATATGTTATCCTTTATGGATTTGGAAAATATGTCCACAGTTCTCTAGTAGACACTACGGACAAACTTAGCTCAATGTTCTATGATTCAAACTTAATCACTTTCACATGTTCCTTATTTGGATCATATATTATGCTAAGTTATCATCATGGTTTACTAAGATAGAACCTATGTCTCAACATAGTGGATGACGATCATCCTTTTCTTTCTTTTAACCGTTGATGTTAAACTTAATACTATTCCTAATTTGAGTTATTAAGGATCAGTTCCTTAATTAACTTCTATTCTGAAACCCTTTTCAGAATCCCTTAAGGAATACTACATAATATCATAATACACCTATTGTCAACTTCTACATCTTATAAATCATTATTTATAAGTATTTGCGCTTTCATTCTTAACATACTTAAGAATTACTCCTATAAGCTCCCACTCAGAATATGTTCCTACATATTTGAATTTGAGACTTATATTGCTCCCACTCAAAAATATGTCAATCACATATTGTTTCAGGAAGACTTTCATAGCTCCCACTCAATTTTATGCAAATTGCACATCCCCTCACTGTTTTGAATAACTTCAAAAACTTTTGATCAAATATCAAACTTGGAGATTTACTATGAGATACTAGTACTTTACTAGTTTTAAATCCACTAGACATTTAGCACATTTGAATCAAATTCATTTGAATTTGTCCAATACTTGACAAATTGGATTTTTCATTCACCCCTTTTCCATTATGGCTTTGAAGTCATTTGGGAAAATTCCAAGTAACTCCTTTACTTGTGAGATTCAGCAACGAATTGCTTTCTAATCTCAAGGAAAGTTTGCTTCTAGGATTTCTCATAATTCAGTTTACCATTATTTCCTTTGTGGTTCATAGGTATGTCATATTCAAGAATCATGACAAGTGATTCACAAATGTCTCCATACAAGATATGGATTACATTTTGAATCCTACTTCATGTAGTGTAAGTATTAGTGGGGAAAACACAATGATCAAAATCATTGATTCTTTCCTTTTGTGAAGAGAATCATTTAGGAACGTTGTCCGTTGCGCTTCTCAATACTCTGATGCAGGGTTTTGAATCCTCATCATGTTTTACACCATTTTACATTTGCTCCATAATTGAGAAACATCACTAAAAGTGAGCTTTCTTCAAGAATGCACCAAAATCCAAGCAATACGAATCTTGCTTTCCTTTTGGTTTGAGCTATGGATTTCGTATTCAAAATTTTCCAATGAATACTCTACAAGGACTTATTCGCTATTTTTTTGGTTATATCGTATAACCCCAAAATTTTCACGAATTCAAATGGTTCACTACATTCTAATTGAGTGCTAACTATTTCTAACTAATGGTCTCTACATCTACCTTACAACGATTTATTTGGTGCCTTCTATTCAACCCCTCTGATATCTTATATCACATTGTGATGCTTTGCATTTTGACGTTTCAAAATGCTTTGCATTCTACAATTAGTTTTATGCCATTCTTATAAAGTTGAATTTCATTACTCTTGATCAAATCATAGTAATTGGATTCTCTTTTATATTTATACCCTTTGTTGATGGAACATTTTGATCAAATCAAATAGTTTCATATTCATGTTTCCTTTGGTAAACTACTTTACACATTTAAACAATCATTTAATGATAATTACCATTTTCGTTAAAACACAATACATCGAATATGTATTTACTTTTAACAATTCTTTAAATACTTTGTATTCAAGTAATACACGGTGTTCAAGTTATTTTGTCGAACTTAGGCATGATTCATATGTGATGAGATATCGAATAACTTTCACATATTATCACATAACTTTGAATTTAAACAATGGTTTCATTCATTAATGAATATATCATTAAGTTGGGTATTTTAAACAAGGCATTTTAATGTTTTACAAATGTTCATGCATTATCAATTAGTTTCAAACAATAAGGATAATTCACACATAATCAAACAAGATATGAACACGAATAGAAATCATTCATAAAAGTAGAACAACTGTTGTTACAAACTCATATGAATAACCGTCTCACGAAGTGTAAGACACACTAAAGAAGTTCACAATCTCTTGATTACGTAAATCATCCTAAACATAAACTAAATGATAAATGTCGAGGGAGAGTGTCGTCGGCCATCATCATCATGCTCGCCATCAACACGCAACGTCACCTCCTCTCCAGCAAGCACCTCTCATGCAGAAGGACCTGTTTTCACCAAAACAAAACAAGTATCAAATATACTTAACACTGCAATGTGTTTGCAAGAGTATAACATTTATAAAAATGTATATCAAATATATACCTTGGTCATCGATGACCTCTCCGGTGATTGGTTCAACCTTTATGTTCCGGAAACATAATATGAACTCATGGAAATCCAATGCTTCCGTATCACCACTCATGATGTTACTCCGGACATGTCCTTTGTAGCTGGGAGGCAACGACCGAAGCAGTACGTCTATCGCAAATGGATCAGCCATCCAGTAATCCATGAAGTGAACAAATCTTGTGTGTGCATCAAGCATGCGCTCCAAGTGACCCTTCGGACATGTATGCTCCTCCATCTGTATGGAAAGGAATTCTCCAAGCAGCTCGTGCTTCCACATGCGCACATGGCCTATGAACTCTGCTCTCAGCTGATCCACCATCGAATATGGGTCAAGATCACCCATGAGCGGATGTAGTTCATCCACCATCCCGTAACGCATTATTATCTTAATGTAGGTGGACATCTCTTGATGTTGGGGGGATACCCCCGGGTAGGGTCACGCCGGGGTATAAAGGCCGAGTTAGCCGAGGTTCGGCAAGGCCAAAGCAGATGTTGGCCGGGTCACCTCAAGGCAGGCCGAATCATGGGGTAACCCGGACCAGGGGGCGTTCGCCTAACAAGGTCTCAACCGACTTAAGCAGTAAGTCGGAAGTGCATGTTTTACTTATATGAAGGAACATGTGTGGCCAGATCAACTATGATCCGGGTCACGTCTGGCTTCTAGGAGAAGGAAGCAATCTAGCTGGTCAAAAGAAGCCCCGGTACGCACTACCTGAGTGAAGCGAGCAAGGACAGGACCATCGGGGCGTGGACGACAAGGGTGACGACGCCCATGTCGGCTGACGCGGGCGCCGCTGAGGCTCACGTAGCTAAAGCATGTGTGACGCGGGGGAAAAGCACCCCGGTCGCCTTACTATTTTAGGGGGAAGCATATTCTTAGGAATATGCTTCCACGTATGCCCTAGGCAGAGACCGATCTCCCTCTATAAAAGAGGGGCTAGGGTTTCAGTAGAGGGGGTTGGTTTTTTTGCTATTCCGTTCTGGCTAAGGTTTCAGGTGAGATCTGTGGGTGAGAGTAAGAGAGTTTCTTCTTCCTCCTCTCGCCAATACAGCTCTAGGAGCACTTGTAATCTTGGTAACTGAGCTATACAAACTATTGTGTGGAGAATCACTTCACTATCCCTCCCTGGATTCCCCTAGCGTGTATTAGTTCCCACCTTTAGCCTATCCATGGCATCTGTCGTGACACCACCACGACAGTTGGCGCCCACCGTGGGGCTAGCGGCGCTAGCAGGGGTCAAGATCCAGACGGGAAACATCATCAGCACCGGCGAACGCATCGTCTCCGGGCTTGTTCAGCGCTTTGGAGCGCTGGATTTCGTCAGCGACAACGCTGGTTTCTTCGGCACGCGTCCTCTTCCACGCAATGGCCTCTTCGTCAGGCTCGGCATGCACAAGGTCTATGTTGCTGTTGACGTGTCGTATGTTCATCCGCGTCACGTCGTTGAGGCGGGTGAGCCACCCCTCACCGTGGTTCCCGGAACGCGTATCGCTCGCTCCCAGGACCATGCAGAGGTGATGATGACTGCGCCAGGTGCGGGCGTGAGCAAGGATCAGGCGCCAGATCCGGAGGTAACGCCTAAGGCGCCAAGGAAAGGTAGAGGTCCTCCACTTGAGAGACCAAAGAACGTGTTGAGGGAAGCAATGGATAGCTTGGCAAACCCTGTAGTAGCAGCAGTAGATCCGGCTCGAGCGCAGGCCGAGCTGGAAGAAACTAGGCAGAAAATACTAGAGGGCGCAAAAAAGATAGCTGCGGCACAGCAGTCGTTGAATATGATGTTGCGTGAGTACGCAAAGGCGAACAAGGTTGACGCTGCAAAAGTGAAGGGAAGAAATCTCATGAGCGAGATGAACAGAGAGGGTGATATTGGGATTGAGGAATCAGAAAAATGTTTGTCCGTGGGGCTGCCGAGGTATAGTACCCCGGCAAAGAACCTCAGAGCAGCGGATGCAGCTGCGTCCGAGTTAGAGGGTCTAACGGGTGAAGCCCGACAAAGACAACAGGATAGGGTTAATGAGCTAGTTCGAATCACAAACAGGCAAAACGAGGAACTACTCAGAGCTAACCCAGAGAGAGCTGGAGCTTCCAAGATCGTCCATTCGGCGGTGGGTAACCCGGAGAAATCCGCTGGAGCTGCATCGTCTCCTCATGGTGGTCCAAGGAGAGAAGAGGTAGTAACCTCGGCCAGACGGAACAAACAGATCGTCCCGTATGACCCAATGCGGGCAGGGAAAGGAAAAGAAGCTCAGAAAAATGATGATCGACGGAGTGTGAGCCGAGGTGAAGCTGGCCGAGGTAAGCGCGACCAAGGCAATGCCGGTCAAGGGAACGTTGTCAACGGCAATGCCGGACAGCGAAACTCGGCCGGAGCAGGACAACCGCAGTAGCGGAATATACCAAGGCAAGAGCAAAGTGACGGCCGAGGTATTGAACAGAAAGGCGCTCCACGAGAGCAAGAAAGGTATAATGACAGAGACTCGGAAATGGCAAACACGGGATACCCAAGGCCGGGCTATCATGTGATAGGGCCAAGGCTGGGAAGCAGGGATTTGATGCCGATGATGCCAGGTTGAAACTGGATCGACTGTATAGGTCGGAACAAATTGAATGCCAAGGTCCACCGGGTCCAGCATGTTTTGGACCACGGATCATGAATGAGACACCAGTACCGAACTTCGAGCTACCCAGGGGCACGAAGACGTATGACGGCACTACAAAGCCGGAGGATTGGCTGATAAATTATGCTACGCCTGTGAAAATTGCCACTGGCAACCTAAGATGGGCTGTACGATATGTACCCCAGATGTTGGAAGGACCGGCAAGGGTATGGATGAACAATTTGCCACCAGGAAGCATCAACTGCTGGATAGATTTCGAGGAAATGTTCATCAGCAATTTTTCGAGTACGTATCAGAGGCCAAATAGGCCGCAGACCCTAGCTATGTGCATGCAAAGGCCAAATGAGACGAATCGGGAGTTTTTAACCCGGTGGTGCATTGTGAGAAACTCGTGTGAGGGCGTCATAGAGTCACATGCCATAGCATGGTTTACACAAGGGTGCAGATATGCAAGCGAACTGTGGCAGAAGTTGCAAAGGAAAATGCCAACTATGTTGGCTAAGATGATCCGGATTGTAGATTCATATGCTTTGGGTGATCCGACTCAACCTAGGCTCGTATCAAACGAGTCAAACGACGAGTACTATCAGTGAGATGGGGCCAGATCATCTCGGAGGAATGACTACAGAGGAAAAAGGAGAGATGATAGACGGGATCATCGATATGGTTCGCACCAAGTTGCAGCTGTGAATGAAGATCAGCCCGGAGCAGGGGGCAGTCAACGCCAAAAAACTGGAGGGCAGTGGACCCCAAGAAACGATGGCAAGAAGACTTGGACACCAGAGCAAAAGAAGCAGTGGCAAGAAAGGAAAGACCGTCCGAGGTATACTTATGAGTCGATGTTGGACCAGCCGTGTAAGTTTCACACGCCAAATCCGAACAACCCAGTGGGTCATACGACGAGGCAATGTGAGTGGATGCGCAAGATTGAACAAGGTGGTTCAGGGAATGCTCAGGCACCCCGGAATGGTCAGCCTCGGCAGGAGTTACCCCGGCAGCAATTGCTCTCCGGAGCAAACACGCAATAGCTAATGTTGCCTCCCCCTCCGCCAAGGTATGATAACAATGAGAGAAGGGATGCAGTGCATCAAGTGGAAAATCAGCATCAGCCACATTAGATACCCCGGAAATGAGGGGAGAAACGAGTACATGGAGCACCATCAGAGCTATTGTGTG